>CAWUFW010006000.1:614239-1228478 GCA_963921515.1 Calotriton arnoldi | reverse complement strand
CAGATCAGTTGACTGGGGGTGAGTGTTTGATTGGCTCAAGCGTTCCGTCCATCATCCTCTTTTGGTATCGCTTTGTTCGCCCTAAGTTGGCGGGGGTATGCCCAGACGTGGGTCCCTTGCTCACTTTGCCACTGGATTCAAGCAAGCCTGGCTGATGACGGCTGGAATGCCAGAAACCGGTCCTAGGATGCTTGTTTCCGGTCCAGGGAAGACATGGCTTGGCAGTTCGGGCTGGACTGTTCCCATGAGGCACAGGGTCAGACTGATTTGCATATGGCCATGTCTGAACTGGGGTGGTGGAGTGAGCTAAAGAATGATGATGGATTAAACCCAGATCAGTTGACTGGGGGTGAGTGTTTGATTGGCTCAAGCGTTCCGTCCATCATCCTCTTTTGTATCGCTTTGTTCGCCCTAAGTTGGCGGGGGTATGCCCAGACGTGGGTCCCTTGCTCACTTTGCCACTGGATTCAAGCAAGCCTGGCTGATGACGGCTGGAATGCCAGAAACCGGTCCTAGGATGCTTGTTTCCGGTCCAGGGAAGACATGGCTTGGCAGTTCGGGCTGGACTGTTCCCATGAGGCACAGGGTCAGACTGATTTGCATATGGCCATGTCTGAACTGGGGTGGTGGAGTGAGCTAAAGAATGATGATGGATTAAACCCAGATCAGTTGACTGGGGGTGAGTGTTTGATTGGCTCAAGCGTTCCGTCCATCATCCTCTTTTGTATCGCTTTGTTCGCCCTAAGTTGGCGGGGGTATGCCCAGACGTGGGTCCCTTGCTCACTTTGCCACTGGATTCAAGCAAGCCTGGCTGATGACGGCTGGAATGCCAGAAACCGGTCCTAGGATGCTTGTTTCCGGTCCAGGGAAGACATGGCTTGGCAGTTCGGGCTGGACTGTTCCCATGAGGCACAGGGTCAGACTGATTTGCATATGGCCATGTCTGAACTGGGGTGGTGGAGTGAGCTAAAGAATGATGATGGATTAAACCCAGATCAGTTGACTGGGGGTGAGTGTTTGATTGGCTCAAGCGTTCCGTCCATCATCCTCTTTTGTATCGCTTTGTTCGCCCTAAGTTGGCGGGGGTATGCCCAGACGTGGGTCCCTTGCTCACTTTGCCACTGGATTCAAGCAAGCCTGGCTGATGACGGCTGGAATGCCAGAAACCGGTCCTAGGATGCTTGTTTCCGGTCCAGGGAAGACATGGCTTGGCAGTTCGGGCTGGACTGTTCCCATGAGGCACAGGGTCAGACTGATTTGCATATGGCCATGTCTGAACTGGGGTGGTGGAGTGAGCTAAAGAATGATGATGGATTAAACCCAGATCAGTTGACTGGGGGTGAGTGTTTGATTGGCTCAAGCGTTCCGTCCATCATCCTCTTTTGTATCGCTTTGTTCGCCCTAAGTTGGCGGGGGTATGCCCAGACGTGGGTCCCTTGCTCACTTTGCCACTGGATTCAAGCAAGCCTGGCTGATGACGGCTGGAATGCCAGAAACCGGTCCTAGGATGCTTGTTTCCGGTCCAGGGAAGACATGGCTTGGCAGTTCGGGCTGGACTGTTCCCATGAGGCACAGGGTCAGACTGATTTGCATATGGCCATGTCTGAACTGGGGTGGTGGAGTGAGCTAAAGAATGATGATGGATTAAACCCAGATCAGTTGACTGGGGGTGAGTGTTTGATTGGCTCAAGCGTTCCGTCCATCATCCTCTTTTGTATCGCTTTGTTCGCCCTAAGTTGGCGGGGGTATGCCCAGACGTGGGTCCCTTGCTCACTTTGCCACTGGATTCAAGCAAGCCTGGCTGATGACGGCTGGAATGCCAGAAACCGGTCCTAGGATGCTTGTTTCCGGTCCAGGGAAGACATGGCTTGGCAGTTCGGGCTGGACTGTTCCCATGAGGCACAGGGTCAGACTGATTTGCATATGGCCATGTCTGAACTGGGGTGGTGGAGTGAGCTAAAGAATGATGATGGATTAAACCCAGATCAGTTGACTGGGGGTGAGTGTTTGATTGGCTCAAGCGTTCCGTCCATCATCCTCTTTTGTATCGCTTTGTTCGCCCTAAGTTGGCGGGGGTATGCCCAGACGTGGGTCCCTTGCTCACTTTGCCACTGGATTCAAGCAAGCCTGGCTGATGACGGCTGGAATGCCAGAAACCGGTCCTAGGATGCTTGTTTCCGGTCCAGGGAAGACATGGCTTGGCAGTTCGGGCTGGACTGTTCCCATGAGGCACAGGGTCAGACTGATTTGCATATGGCCATGTCTGAACTGGGGTGGTGGAGTGAGCTAAAGAATGATGATGGATTAAACCCAGATCAGTTGACTGGGGGTGAGTGTTTGATTGGCTCAAGCGTTCCGTCCATCATCCTCTTTTGTATCGCTTTGTTCGCCCTAAGTTGGCGGGGGTATGCCCAGACGTGGGTCCCTTGCTCACTTTGCCACTGGATTCAAGCAAGCCTGGCTGATGACGGCTGGAATGCCAGAAACCGGTCCTAGGATGCTTGTTTCCGGTCCAGGGAAGACATGGCTTGGCAGTTCGGGCTGGACTGTTCCCATGAGGCACAGGGTCAGACTGATTTGCATATGGCCATGTCTGAACTGGGGTGGTGGAGTGAGCTAAAGAATGATGATGGATTAAACCCAGATCAGTTGACTGGGGGTGAGTGTTTGATTGGCTCAAGCGTTCCGTCCATCATCCTCTTTTGTATCGCTTTGTTCGCCCTAAGTTGGCGGGGGTATGCCCAGACGTGGGTCCCTTGCTCACTTTGCCACTGGATTCAAGCAAGCCTGGCTGATGACGGCTGGAATGCCAGAAACCGGTCCTAGGATGCTTGTTTCCGGTCCAGGGAAGACATGGCTTGGCAGTTCGGGCTGGACTGTTCCCATGAGGCACAGGGTCAGACTGATTTGCATATGGCCATGTCTGAACTGGGGTGGTGGAGTGAGCTAAAGAATGATGATGGATTAAACCCAGATCAGTTGACTGGGGGTGAGTGTTTGATTGGCTCAAGCGTTCCGTCCATCATCCTCTTTTGTATCGCTTTGTTCGCCCTAAGTTGGCGGGGGTATGCCCAGACGTGGGTCCCTTGCTCACTTTGCCACTGGATTCAAGCAAGCCTGGCTGATGACGGCTGGAATGCCAGAAACCGGTCCTAGGATGCTTGTTTCCGGTCCAGGGAAGACATGGCTTGGCAGTTCGGGCTGGACTGTTCCCATGAGGCACAGGGTCAGACTGATTTGCATATGGCCATGTCTGAACTGGGGTGGTGGAGTGAGCTAAAGAATGATGATGGATTAAACCCAGATCAGTTGACTGGGGGTGAGTGTTTGATTGGCTCAAGCGTTCCGTCCATCATCCTCTTTTGTATCGCTTTGTTCGCCCTAAGTTGGCGGGGGTATGCCCAGACGTGGGTCCCTTGCTCACTTTGCCACTGGATTCAAGCAAGCCTGGCTGATGACGGCTGGAATGCCAGAAACCGGTCCTAGGATGCTTGTTTCCGGTCCAGGGAAGACATGGCTTGGCAGTTCGGGCTGGACTGTTCCCATGAGGCACAGGGTCAGACTGATTTGCATATGGCCATGTCTGAACTGGGGTGGTGGAGTGAGCTAAAGAATGATGATGGATTAAACCCAGATCAGTTGACTGGGGGTGAGTGTTTGATTGGCTCAAGCGTTCCGTCCATCATCCTCTTTTGTATCGCTTTGTTCGCCCTAAGTTGGCGGGGGTATGCCCAGACGTGGGTCCCTTGCTCACTTTGCCACTGGATTCAAGCAAGCCTGGCTGATGACGGCTGGAATGCCAGAAACCGGTCCTAGGATGCTTGTTTCCGGTCCAGGGAAGACATGGCTTGGCAGTTCGGGCTGGACTGTTCCCATGAGGCACAGGGTCAGACTGATTTGCATATGGCCATGTCTGAACTGGGGTGGTGGAGTGAGCTAAAGAATGATGATGGATTAAACCCAGATCAGTTGACTGGGGGTGAGTGTTTGATTGGCTCAAGCGTTCCGTCCATCATCCTCTTTTGTATCGCTTTGTTCGCCCTAAGTTGGCGGGGGTATGCCCAGACGTGGGTCCCTTGCTCACTTTGCCACTGGATTCAAGCAAGCCTGGCTGATGACGGCTGGAATGCCAGAAACCGGTCCTAGGATGCTTGTTTCCGGTCCAGGGAAGACATGGCTTGGCAGTTCGGGCTGGACTGTTCCCATGAGGCACAGGGTCAGACTGATTTGCATATGGCCATGTCTGAACTGGGGTGGTGGAGTGAGCTAAAGAATGATGATGGATTAAACCCAGATCAGTTGACTGGGGGTGAGTGTTTGATTGGCTCAAGCGTTCCGTCCATCATCCTCTTTTGTATCGCTTTGTTCGCCCTAAGTTGGCGGGGGTATGCCCAGACGTGGGTCCCTTGCTCACTTTGCCACTGGATTCAAGCAAGCCTGGCTGATGACGGCTGGAATGCCAGAAACCGGTCCTAGGATGCTTGTTTCCGGTCCAGGGAAGACATGGCTTGGCAGTTCGGGCTGGACTGTTCCCATGAGGCACAGGGTCAGACTGATTTGCATATGGCCATGTCTGAACTGGGGTGGTGGAGTGAGCTAAAGAATGATGATGGATTAAACCCAGATCAGTTGACTGGGGGTGAGTGTTTGATTGGCTCAAGCGTTCCGTCCATCATCCTCTTTTGTATCGCTTTGTTCGCCCTAAGTTGGCGGGGGTATGCCCAGACGTGGGTCCCTTGCTCACTTTGCCACTGGATTCAAGCAAGCCTGGCTGATGACGGCTGGAATGCCAGAAACCGGTCCTAGGATGCTTGTTTCCGGTCCAGGGAAGACATGGCTTGGCAGTTCGGGCTGGACTGTTCCCATGAGGCACAGGGTCAGACTGATTTGCATATGGCCATGTCTGAACTGGGGTGGTGGAGTGAGCTAAAGAATGATGATGGATTAAACCCAGATCAGTTGACTGGGGGTGAGTGTTTGATTGGCTCAAGCGTTCCGTCCATCATCCTCTTTTGTATCGCTTTGTTCGCCCTAAGTTGGCGGGGGTATGCCCAGACGTGGGTCCCTTGCTCACTTTGCCACTGGATTCAAGCAAGCCTGGCTGATGACGGCTGGAATGCCAGAAACCGGTCCTAGGATGCTTGTTTCCGGTCCAGGGAAGACATGGCTTGGCAGTTCGGGCTGGACTGTTCCCATGAGGCACAGGGTCAGACTGATTTGCATATGGCCATGTCTGAACTGGGGTGGTGGAGTGAGCTAAAGAATGATGATGGATTAAACCCAGATCAGTTGACTGGGGGTGAGTGTTTGATTGGCTCAAGCGTTCCGTCCATCATCCTCTTTTGTATCGCTTTGTTCGCCCTAAGTTGGCGGGGGTATGCCCAGACGTGGGTCCCTTGCTCACTTTGCCACTGGATTCAAGCAAGCCTGGCTGATGACGGCTGGAATGCCAGAAACCGGTCCTAGGATGCTTGTTTCCGGTCCAGGGAAGACATGGCTTGGCAGTTCGGGCTGGACTGTTCCCATGAGGCACAGGGTCAGACTGATTTGCATATGGCCATGTCTGAACTGGGGTGGTGGAGTGAGCTAAAGAATGATGATGGATTAAACCCAGATCAGTTGACTGGGGGTGAGTGTTTGATTGGCTCAAGCGTTCCGTCCATCATCCTCTTTTGTATCGCTTTGTTCGCCCTAAGTTGGCGGGGGTATGCCCAGACGTGGGTCCCTTGCTCACTTTGCCACTGGATTCAAGCAAGCCTGGCTGATGACGGCTGGAATGCCAGAAACCGGTCCTAGGATGCTTGTTTCCGGTCCAGGGAAGACATGGCTTGGCAGTTCGGGCTGGACTGTTCCCATGAGGCACAGGGTCAGACTGATTTGCATATGGCCATGTCTGAACTGGGGTGGTGGAGTGAGCTAAAGAATGATGATGGATTAAACCCAGATCAGTTGACTGGGGGTGAGTGTTTGATTGGCTCAAGCGTTCCGTCCATCATCCTCTTTTGTATCGCTTTGTTCGCCCTAAGTTGGCGGGGGTATGCCCAGACGTGGGTCCCTTGCTCACTTTGCCACTGGATTCAAGCAAGCCTGGCTGATGACGGCTGGAATGCCAGAAACCGGTCCTAGGATGCTTGTTTCCGGTCCAGGGAAGACATGGCTTGGCAGTTCGGGCTGGACTGTTCCCATGAGGCACAGGGTCAGACTGATTTGCATATGGCCATGTCTGAACTGGGGTGGTGGAGTGAGCTAAAGAATGATGATGGATTAAACCCAGATCAGTTGACTGGGGGTGAGTGTTTGATTGGCTCAAGCGTTCCGTCCATCATCCTCTTTTGTATCGCTTTGTTCGCCCTAAGTTGGCGGGGGTATGCCCAGACGTGGGTCCCTTGCTCACTTTGCCACTGGATTCAAGCAAGCCTGGCTGATGACGGCTGGAATGCCAGAAACCGGTCCTAGGATGCTTGTTTCCGGTCCAGGGAAGACATGGCTTGGCAGTTCGGGCTGGACTGTTCCCATGAGGCACAGGGTCAGACTGATTTGCATATGGCCATGTCTGAACTGGGGTGGTGGAGTGAGCTAAAGAATGATGATGGATTAAACCCAGATCAGTTGACTGGGGGTGAGTGTTTGATTGGCTCAAGCGTTCCGTCCATCATCCTCTTTTGTATCGCTTTGTTCGCCCTAAGTTGGCGGGGGTATGCCCAGACGTGGGTCCCTTGCTCACTTTGCCACTGGATTCAAGCAAGCCTGGCTGATGACGGCTGGAATGCCAGAAACCGGTCCTAGGATGCTTGTTTCCGGTCCAGGGAAGACATGGCTTGGCAGTTCGGGCTGGACTGTTCCCATGAGGCACAGGGTCAGACTGATTTGCATATGGCCATGTCTGAACTGGGGTGGTGGAGTGAGCTAAAGAATGATGATGGATTAAACCCAGATCAGTTGACTGGGGGTGAGTGTTTGATTGGCTCAAGCGTTCCGTCCATCATCCTCTTTTGTATCGCTTTGTTCGCCCTAAGTTGGCGGGGGTATGCCCAGACGTGGGTCCCTTGCTCACTTTGCCACTGGATTCAAGCAAGCCTGGCTGATGACGGCTGGAATGCCAGAAACCGGTCCTAGGATGCTTGTTTCCGGTCCAGGGAAGACATGGCTTGGCAGTTCGGGCTGGACTGTTCCCATGAGGCACAGGGTCAGACTGATTTGCATATGGCCATGTCTGAACTGGGGTGGTGGAGTGAGCTAAAGAATGATGATGGATTAAACCCAGATCAGTTGACTGGGGGTGAGTGTTTGATTGGCTCAAGCGTTCCGTCCATCATCCTCTTTTGTATCGCTTTGTTCGCCCTAAGTTGGCGGGGGTATGCCCAGACGTGGGTCCCTTGCTCACTTTGCCACTGGATTCAAGCAAGCCTGGCTGATGACGGCTGGAATGCCAGAAACCGGTCCTAGGATGCTTGTTTCCGGTCCAGGGAAGACATGGCTTGGCAGTTCGGGCTGGACTGTTCCCATGAGGCACAGGGTCAGACTGATTTGCATATGGCCATGTCTGAACTGGGGTGGTGGAGTGAGCTAAAGAATGATGATGGATTAAACCCAGATCAGTTGACTGGGGGTGAGTGTTTGATTGGCTCAAGCGTTCCGTCCATCATCCTCTTTTGTATCGCTTTGTTCGCCCTAAGTTGGCGGGGGTATGCCCAGACGTGGGTCCCTTGCTCACTTTGCCACTGGATTCAAGCAAGCCTGGCTGATGACGGCTGGAATGCCAGAAACCGGTCCTAGGATGCTTGTTTCCGGTCCAGGGAAGACATGGCTTGGCAGTTCGGGCTGGACTGTTCCCATGAGGCACAGGGTCAGACTGATTTGCATATGGCCATGTCTGAACTGGGGTGGTGGAGTGAGCTAAAGAATGATGAT
This sequence comes from Calotriton arnoldi, assembly GCA_963921515.1. Classification (NCBI taxonomy): domain Eukaryota; kingdom Metazoa; phylum Chordata; class Amphibia; order Caudata; family Salamandridae; genus Calotriton; species Calotriton arnoldi. The sequence continues at coordinate 1,220,567 of CAWUFW010006000.1, read as the reverse complement.
GGATTAAACCCAGATCAGTTGACTGGGGGTGAGTGTTTGATTGGCTCAAGCGTTCCGTCCATCATCCTCTTTTGTATCGCTTTGTTCGCCCTAAGTTGGCGGGGGTATGCCCAGACGTGGGTCCCTTGCTCACTTTGCCACTGGATTCAAGCAAGCCTGGCTGATGACGGCTGGAATGCCAGAAACCGGTCCTAGGATGCTTGTTTCCGGTCCAGGGAAGACATGGCTTGGCAGTTCGGGCTGGACTGTTCCCATGAGGCACAGGGTCAGACTGATTTGCATATGGCCATGTCTGAACTGGGGTGGTGGAGTGAGCTAAAGAATGATGATGGATTAAACCCAGATCAGTTGACTGGGGGTGAGTGTTTGATTGGCTCAAGCGTTCCGTCCATCATCCTCTTTTGTATCGCTTTGTTCGCCCTAAGTTGGCGGGGGTATGCCCAGACGTGGGTCCCTTGCTCACTTTGCCACTGGATTCAAGCAAGCCTGGCTGATGACGGCTGGAATGCCAGAAACCGGTCCTAGGATGCTTGTTTCCGGTCCAGGGAAGACATGGCTTGGCAGTTCGGGCTGGACTGTTCCCATGAGGCACAGGGTCAGACTGATTTGCATATGGCCATGTCTGAACTGGGGTGGTGGAGTGAGCTAAAGAATGATGATGGATTAAACCCAGATCAGTTGACTGGGGGTGAGTGTTTGATTGGCTCAAGCGTTCCGTCCATCATCCTCTTTTGTATCGCTTTGTTCGCCCTAAGTTGGCGGGGGTATGCCCAGACGTGGGTCCCTTGCTCACTTTGCCACTGGATTCAAGCAAGCCTGGCTGATGACGGCTGGAATGCCAGAAACCGGTCCTAGGATGCTTGTTTCCGGTCCAGGGAAGACATGGCTTGGCAGTTCGGGCTGGACTGTTCCCATGAGGCACAGGGTCAGACTGATTTGCATATGGCCATGTCTGAACTGGGGTGGTGGAGTGAGCTAAAGAATGATGATGGATTAAACCCAGATCAGTTGACTGGGGGTGAGTGTTTGATTGGCTCAAGCGTTCCGTCCATCATCCTCTTTTGTATCGCTTTGTTCGCCCTAAGTTGGCGGGGGTATGCCCAGACGTGGGTCCCTTGCTCACTTTGCCACTGGATTCAAGCAAGCCTGGCTGATGACGGCTGGAATGCCAGAAACCGGTCCTAGGATGCTTGTTTCCGGTCCAGGGAAGACATGGCTTGGCAGTTCGGGCTGGACTGTTCCCATGAGGCACAGGGTCAGACTGATTTGCATATGGCCATGTCTGAACTGGGGTGGTGGAGTGAGCTAAAGAATGATGATGGATTAAACCCAGATCAGTTGACTGGGGGTGAGTGTTTGATTGGCTCAAGCGTTCCGTCCATCATCCTCTTTTGTATCGCTTTGTTCGCCCTAAGTTGGCGGGGGTATGCCCAGACGTGGGTCCCTTGCTCACTTTGCCACTGGATTCAAGCAAGCCTGGCTGATGACGGCTGGAATGCCAGAAACCGGTCCTAGGATGCTTGTTTCCGGTCCAGGGAAGACATGGCTTGGCAGTTCGGGCTGGACTGTTCCCATGAGGCACAGGGTCAGACTGATTTGCATATGGCCATGTCTGAACTGGGGTGGTGGAGTGAGCTAAAGAATGATGATGGATTAAACCCAGATCAGTTGACTGGGGGTGAGTGTTTGATTGGCTCAAGCGTTCCGTCCATCATCCTCTTTTGTATCGCTTTGTTCGCCCTAAGTTGGCGGGGGTATGCCCAGACGTGGGTCCCTTGCTCACTTTGCCACTGGATTCAAGCAAGCCTGGCTGATGACGGCTGGAATGCCAGAAACCGGTCCTAGGATGCTTGTTTCCGGTCCAGGGAAGACATGGCTTGGCAGTTCGGGCTGGACTGTTCCCATGAGGCACAGGGTCAGACTGATTTGCATATGGCCATGTCTGAACTGGGGTGGTGGAGTGAGCTAAAGAATGATGATGGATTAAACCCAGATCAGTTGACTGGGGGTGAGTGTTTGATTGGCTCAAGCGTTCCGTCCATCATCCTCTTTTGTATCGCTTTGTTCGCCCTAAGTTGGCGGGGGTATGCCCAGACGTGGGTCCCTTGCTCACTTTGCCACTGGATTCAAGCAAGCCTGGCTGATGACGGCTGGAATGCCAGAAACCGGTCCTAGGATGCTTGTTTCCGGTCCAGGGAAGACATGGCTTGGCAGTTCGGGCTGGACTGTTCCCATGAGGCACAGGGTCAGACTGATTTGCATATGGCCATGTCTGAACTGGGGTGGTGGAGTGAGCTAAAGAATGATGATGGATTAAACCCAGATCAGTTGACTGGGGGTGAGTGTTTGATTGGCTCAAGCGTTCCGTCCATCATCCTCTTTTGTATCGCTTTGTTCGCCCTAAGTTGGCGGGGGTATGCCCAGACGTGGGTCCCTTGCTCACTTTGCCACTGGATTCAAGCAAGCCTGGCTGATGACGGCTGGAATGCCAGAAACCGGTCCTAGGATGCTTGTTTCCGGTCCAGGGAAGACATGGCTTGGCAGTTCGGGCTGGACTGTTCCCATGAGGCACAGGGTCAGACTGATTTGCATATGGCCATGTCTGAACTGGGGTGGTGGAGTGAGCTAAAGAATGATGATGGATTAAACCCAGATCAGTTGACTGGGGGTGAGTGTTTGATTGGCTCAAGCGTTCCGTCCATCATCCTCTTTTGTATCGCTTTGTTCGCCCTAAGTTGGCGGGGGTATGCCCAGACGTGGGTCCCTTGCTCACTTTGCCACTGGATTCAAGCAAGCCTGGCTGATGACGGCTGGAATGCCAGAAACCGGTCCTAGGATGCTTGTTTCCGGTCCAGGGAAGACATGGCTTGGCAGTTCGGGCTGGACTGTTCCCATGAGGCACAGGGTCAGACTGATTTGCATATGGCCATGTCTGAACTGGGGTGGTGGAGTGAGCTAAAGAATGATGATGGATTAAACCCAGATCAGTTGACTGGGGGTGAGTGTTTGATTGGCTCAAGCGTTCCGTCCATCATCCTCTTTTGTATCGCTTTGTTCGCCCTAAGTTGGCGGGGGTATGCCCAGACGTGGGTCCCTTGCTCACTTTGCCACTGGATTCAAGCAAGCCTGGCTGATGACGGCTGGAATGCCAGAAACCGGTCCTAGGATGCTTGTTTCCGGTCCAGGGAAGACATGGCTTGGCAGTTCGGGCTGGACTGTTCCCATGAGGCACAGGGTCAGACTGATTTGCATATGGCCATGTCTGAACTGGGGTGGTGGAGTGAGCTAAAGAATGATGATGGATTAAACCCAGATCAGTTGACTGGGGGTGAGTGTTTGATTGGCTCAAGCGTTCCGTCCATCATCCTCTTTTGTATCGCTTTGTTCGCCCTAAGTTGGCGGGGGTATGCCCAGACGTGGGTCCCTTGCTCACTTTGCCACTGGATTCAAGCAAGCCTGGCTGATGACGGCTGGAATGCCAGAAACCGGTCCTAGGATGCTTGTTTCCGGTCCAGGGAAGACATGGCTTGGCAGTTCGGGCTGGACTGTTCCCATGAGGCACAGGGTCAGACTGATTTGCATATGGCCATGTCTGAACTGGGGTGGTGGAGTGAGCTAAAGAATGATGATGGATTAAACCCAGATCAGTTGACTGGGGGTGAGTGTTTGATTGGCTCAAGCGTTCCGTCCATCATCCTCTTTTGTATCGCTTTGTTCGCCCTAAGTTGGCGGGGGTATGCCCAGACGTGGGTCCCTTGCTCACTTTGCCACTGGATTCAAGCAAGCCTGGCTGATGACGGCTGGAATGCCAGAAACCGGTCCTAGGATGCTTGTTTCCGGTCCAGGGAAGACATGGCTTGGCAGTTCGGGCTGGACTGTTCCCATGAGGCACAGGGTCAGACTGATTTGCATATGGCCATGTCTGAACTGGGGTGGTGGAGTGAGCTAAAGAATGATGATGGATTAAACCCAGATCAGTTGACTGGGGGTGAGTGTTTGATTGGCTCAAGCGTTCCGTCCATCATCCTCTTTTGTATCGCTTTGTTCGCCCTAAGTTGGCGGGGGTATGCCCAGACGTGGGTCCCTTGCTCACTTTGCCACTGGATTCAAGCAAGCCTGGCTGATGACGGCTGGAATGCCAGAAACCGGTCCTAGGATGCTTGTTTCCGGTCCAGGGAAGACATGGCTTGGCAGTTCGGGCTGGACTGTTCCCATGAGGCACAGGGTCAGACTGATTTGCATATGGCCATGTCTGAACTGGGGTGGTGGAGTGAGCTAAAGAATGATGATGGATTAAACCCAGATCAGTTGACTGGGGGTGAGTGTTTGATTGGCTCAAGCGTTCCGTCCATCATCCTCTTTTGTATCGCTTTGTTCGCCCTAAGTTGGCGGGGGTATGCCCAGACGTGGGTCCCTTGCTCACTTTGCCACTGGATTCAAGCAAGCCTGGCTGATGACGGCTGGAATGCCAGAAACCGGTCCTAGGATGCTTGTTTCCGGTCCAGGGAAGACATGGCTTGGCAGTTCGGGCTGGACTGTTCCCATGAGGCACAGGGTCAGACTGATTTGCATATGGCCATGTCTGAACTGGGGTGGTGGAGTGAGCTAAAGAATGATGATGGATTAAACCCAGATCAGTTGACTGGGGGTGAGTGTTTGATTGGCTCAAGCGTTCCGTCCATCATCCTCTTTTGTATCGCTTTGTTCGCCCTAAGTTGGCGGGGGTATGCCCAGACGTGGGTCCCTTGCTCACTTTGCCACTGGATTCAAGCAAGCCTGGCTGATGACGGCTGGAATGCCAGAAACCGGTCCTAGGATGCTTGTTTCCGGTCCAGGGAAGACATGGCTTGGCAGTTCGGGCTGGACTGTTCCCATGAGGCACAGGGTCAGACTGATTTGCATATGGCCATGTCTGAACTGGGGTGGTGGAGTGAGCTAAAGAATGATGATGGATTAAACCCAGATCAGTTGACTGGGGGTGAGTGTTTGATTGGCTCAAGCGTTCCGTCCATCATCCTCTTTTGTATCGCTTTGTTCGCCCTAAGTTGGCGGGGGTATGCCCAGACGTGGGTCCCTTGCTCACTTTGCCACTGGATTCAAGCAAGCCTGGCTGATGACGGCTGGAATGCCAGAAACCGGTCCTAGGATGCTTGTTTCCGGTCCAGGGAAGACATGGCTTGGCAGTTCGGGCTGGACTGTTCCCATGAGGCACAGGGTCAGACTGATTTGCATATGGCCATGTCTGAACTGGGGTGGTGGAGTGAGCTAAAGAATGATGATGGATTAAACCCAGATCAGTTGACTGGGGGTGAGTGTTTGATTGGCTCAAGCGTTCCGTCCATCATCCTCTTTTGTATCGCTTTGTTCGCCCTAAGTTGGCGGGGGTATGCCCAGACGTGGGTCCCTTGCTCACTTTGCCACTGGATTCAAGCAAGCCTGGCTGATGACGGCTGGAATGCCAGAAACCCGGTCCTAGGATGCTTGTTTCCGGTCCAGGGAAGACATGGCTTGGCAGTTCGGGCTGGACTGTTCCCATGAGGCACAGGGTCAGACTGATTTGCATATGGCCATGTCTGAACTGGGGTGGTGGAGTGAGCTAAAGAATGATGATGGATTAAACCCAGATCAGTTGACTGGGGGTGAGTGTTTGATTGGCTCAAGCGTTCCGTCCATCATCCTCTTTTGTATCGCTTTGTTCGCCCTAAGTTGGCGGGGGTATGCCCAGACGTGGGTCCCTTGCTCACTTTGCCACTGGATTCAAGCAAGCCTGGCTGATGACGGCTGGAATGCCAGAAACCGGTCCTAGGATGCTTGTTTCCGGTCCAGGGAAGACATGGCTTGGCAGTTCGGGCTGGACTGTTCCCATGAGGCACAGGGTCAGACTGATTTGCATATGGCCATGTCTGAACTGGGGTGGTGGAGTGAGCTAAAGAATGATGATGGATTAAACCCAGATCAGTTGACTGGGGGTGAGTGTTTGATTGGCTCAAGCGTTCCGTCCATCATCCTCTTTTGTATCGCTTTGTTCGCCCTAAGTTGGCGGGGGTATGCCCAGACGTGGGTCCCTTGCTCACTTTGCCACTGGATTCAAGCAAGCCTGGCTGATGACGGCTGGAATGCCAGAAACCGGTCCTAGGATGCTTGTTTCCGGTCCAGGGAAGACATGGCTTGGCAGTTCGGGCTGGACTGTTCCCATGAGGCACAGGGTCAGACTGATTTGCATATGGCCATGTCTGAACTGGGGTGGTGGAGTGAGCTAAAGAATGATGATGGATTAAACCCAGATCAGTTGACTGGGGGTGAGTGTTTGATTGGCTCAAGCGTTCCGTCCATCATCCTCTTTTGTATCGCTTTGTTCGCCCTAAGTTGGCGGGGGTATGCCCAGACGTGGGTCCCTTGCTCACTTTGCCACTGGATTCAAGCAAGCCTGGCTGATGACGGCTGGAATGCCAGAAACCGGTCCTAGGATGCTTGTTTCCGGTCCAGGGAAGACATGGCTTGGCAGTTCGGGCTGGACTGTTCCCATGAGGCACAGGGTCAGACTGATTTGCATATGGCCATGTCTGAACTGGGGTGGTGGAGTGAGCTAAAGAATGATGATGGATTAAACCCAGATCAGTTGACTGGGGGTGAGTGTTTGATTGGCTCAAGCGTTCCGTCCATCATCCTCTTTTGTATCGCTTTGTTCGCCCTAAGTTGGCGGGGGTATGCCCAGACGTGGGTCCCTTGCTCACTTTGCCACTGGATTCAAGCAAGCCTGGCTGATGACGGCTGGAATGCCAGAAACCGGTCCTAGGATGCTTGTTTCCGGTCCAGGGAAGACATGGCTTGGCAGTTCGGGCTGGACTGTTCCCATGAGGCACAGGGTCAGACTGATTTGCATATGGCCATGTCTGAACTGGGGTGGTGGAGTGAGCTAAAGAATGATGATGGATTAAACCCAGATCAGTTGACTGGGGGTGAGTGTTTGATTGGCTCAAGCGTTCCGTCCATCATCCTCTTTTGTATCGCTTTGTTCGCCCTAAGTTGGCGGGGGTATGCCCAGACGTGGGTCCCTTGCTCACTTTGCCACTGGATTCAAGCAAGCCTGGCTGATGACGGCTGGAATGCCAGAAACCGGTCCTAGGATGCTTGTTTCCGGTCCAGGGAAGACATGGCTTGGCAGTTCGGGCTGGACTGTTCCCATGAGGCACAGGGTCAGACTGATTTGCATATGGCCATGTCTGAACTGGGGTGGTGGAGTGAGCTAAAGAATGATGATGGATTAAACCCAGATCAGTTGACTGGGGGTGAGTGTTTGATTGGCTCAAGCGTTCCGTCCATCATCCTCTTTTGTATCGCTTTGTTCGCCCTAAGTTGGCGGGGGTATGCCCAGACGTGGGTCCCTTGCTCACTTTGCCACTGGATTCAAGCAAGCCTGGCTGATGACGGCTGGAATGCCAGAAACCGGTCCTAGGATGCTTGTTTCCGGTCCAGGGAAGACATGGCTTGGCAGTTCGGGCTGGACTGTTCCCATGAGGCACAGGGTCAGACTGATTTGCATATGGCCATGTCTGAACTGGGGTGGTGGAGTGAGCTAAAGAATGATGATGGATTAAACCCAGATCAGTTGACTGGGGTGAGTGTTTGATTGGCTCAAGCGTTCCGTCCATCATCCTCTTTTGTATCGCTGTGTTCTTCCAGCATCTTGTACCTGGTTTCTCCGTGATGTGGGTGCATGGCAAACTAATGTTCATCAGGTTGTCATCCCTAGTTGTCTTTGTTGTCAGGGCTGGGGATGTGGGCAAACGCAGATGAGACACAGTCAGGATTCCCCTTGGCACTTGTTGGTTACACAAGTCATGTAATTTACAGTTTGTGGTAGCTTTCAGTGATTGTGACACGTTGTGTGTGTGACTGCTGCCACTCCTCAGGGTCAGAGCTGCAATGTTGGAAGTTGTCTACGTGTGTTCTTTGTGGGTGACCTTGGCTTCTTCATTGGTGTGTGACTGTGGCCGGGATCCCATTGATTGGGGTGGAGTTCACATCATGCCCATGTACGGCGTACTGTGCAGTGTGTCAGACATTCACGAGTCTTGTTGACTGGTCAGGTGTGATGGGTTTCTGCACCTTAGTTCCCACAACCACCCCTGGGATTGTCATGGGTGCATGTGCAAGGTCACCTGTCCATGTGAGCTTCACTGCTGCACATTGGTGGAGATCAAGGTGTGTGGTGTTGAGTGTGTGCAAATGTGAGTTGTTGCACGGCTAGACCCCTACCTCCATATTGGCCTTGGCTGACAGGCCGTGCTGATTGATTTGTGCTTGTGTAGGTGTGATGGTAGTTTGTTGCTCAGGAGATATGGCTGTGGTTCACAGTGTGAACGACATCTACCTTTGTCATCACAGTGGGATTATCATGCAGGCTAGTGTCACCACAATGTGGGGTCCCTGGGGGTAGTGCTGTGGTGGGTCTGTGTCTTGCTGTGTTAGTTGCTGTTCCTACAAGCTTGTGTGACATGTGTAATTTGGGCTCCCTCTCATCTAACAATGCCTGATTGCCCACATAGGGGAATCCGATCCATGAGTTACTTTTGTATGGCACTGTATACACATCTGTGTAATTGGAATTCAGGCCTCCTCATGTGTTGTGTGGTTGCCTGGGGACACTGGCACCCCCCCATCACCTGTTGTGTTTGATATGCAGTGTGAGGCTGCCTGTTTGTGTTTGTGCATCTGCACCACTGCATTGGCATATCTTTGGTGTGCCATTGCCTGTATGTTGTTTGGAGGATTTCCCATGCTGTCCCTGGGACTCCTAGGTCATCAGTCAGCAGAATAATCATGGTTCGTATGTCCCATTGCTGCCATGGTATGGTATTTGTTCACCTCACATCTACAGTCTCCCCAGGATATCTACATTTGTGTGTCCATTAGTGCAGATATGTGGGTCTGCATTATGATGGTCACTTCTGGCATTGTGTAATTGATAAATGGAGACGATGTCAGTCCCCATGGGTGATGTTTGTCTGCACATGGCCAAAGGTATGTTTTATTTGCACTGCACTGTTTGCCTCACCCAATCTATGTTGCTATGGGACACAACCACTACTTTGCCACTGATGTGTTTGTTGTTCTGTGACCAGGAATCATCCATGCTGTTTGGCAGTTGCAGCTTTTTCCATGACAACACTTACCTTTTGGTCACTGTGATGATGGGGGTTTGGACCCCATTGCCACAATGTTCAAAATGTGCTTCAGCTATGGACCCCACACTTACCTTTTGGTCACTGTGATGATGGGGGTTTGGACCCCATTGCCACAATGTTCAAAATGTGCTTCAGCTATGGACCCCACACTTACCTTTTGGTCACTGTGATGATGGGGGTTTGGACCCCATTGCCACAATGTTCAAAATGTGCTCCAGCTATGGACCCCACACTTACCTTTTGGTCACTGTGATGATGGGGGTTTAGTCCCATTGCCACAATGTTCAAAATGTGCTTCAGCTATGGACCCCACACTTACCTTTTGGTCACTGTGATGATGGGGGTTTAGACCCCATTGCCACAATGTTCAAAATGTGCTTCAGCTATGGACCCCACACTTACCTTTTGGTCACTGTGATGATGGGGTTTAGACCCCATTGCCACAATGTTCAAAATGTGCTTCAGCTATGGACCCCACACTTACCTTTTGGTCACTGTGATGATGGGGGTTTAGACCCCATTGCCACAATGTTCAAAATGTGCTTCAGCTATGGACCCCACACTTACCTTTTGGTCACTGTGATGATGGGGGTTTAGACCCCATTCCCACAGTGGTCATGGTCTGCTTGCATTGTGAATGCCACACACAGTTTTGTGTGACACATGTGATAGGGGGTCACATTGTATGTTCAATGTCATGTTCAGTGTTGTAGGCATTTGACACAGACTACACACTCTTGTCATGATGTTGGGGGGATGTCTTTTGATGACATTCCTTATGTTGGAGTATGCTGGTTGTGTCATTACCCGTCCTATGAGTGGGGATGGTAGTTGTGACAGGCATCCAGCCCCCCATGATTAGGGGTGGTGGTTGTGGTAGGCATCCAGGCCCCCCTGAGTAGGGGTGGTGGTAGTGGTAGGCATCCAGCACCCCATGAGTAGGGGTGGTGGTAGTGGTAGGCATCCAGCCCCCCATGAGTAGGGGTGGTGGTAGTGGTAGGCATCAATTCCCCTATGAGTGGGGATGGTAGTAATGACAGGCATCCAGCACCCCATGAGTAGGGGTGGTGGTAGTGACAGGCATCCAGCCCCCCCTGAGTAGGGGTGGTGGTAGTGACAGGCATCCAGCCCCCCCTGTGTAGGGGTGGTGGTAGTGGTAGGCATCCAGCCCCCCCTGAGTAGGGGTGGTGGTGGTAGGCATTCAGGCCCCCATGAGTAGGGGTGGTGGTAGTGGTAGGCATCCAGCCCCCCATGAGTATGGGTGGTGGTAGTGGTAGGCATCAATTCCCCTATGAGTGGGGATGGTAGTAGTGACAGGCATCCAGCACCCCATGAGTAGGGCTGGTGGTAGTGGTAGGCATCCAGCCCCCCATGAGTAGGGGTGGTGGTAGTGGTAGGCATCAATTCCCCTATGAGTGGGGATGGTAGTAGTGACAGGCATCCAGCACCCCATGAGTAGGGGTGGTGGTAGTGACAGGCATCCAGCCCCCCCTGAGTAGGGGTGGTGGTAGTGGTAGGCATCAATTCCCCTATGAGTGGGGATGGTAGTAGTGACAGGCATCCAGCACCCCATGAGTAGGGGTGGTGGTAGTGACAGGCATCCAGCACCCCATGAGTAGGGGTGGTGGTAGTGACAGGCATCCAGCCCCCCCTGTGTAGGGGTGGTGGTAGTGGTAGGCATCCAGGCCCCCATGAGTAGGGGTGGTGGTAGTGGTAGGCATCCAGCCCCCCATGAGTAGGGGTGGTGGTAGTGGTAGGCATCAATTCCCCTATGAGTGGGGATGGTAGTAGTGACAGGCATCCAGCACCCCATGAGTAGGGGTGGTGGTAGTGGTAGGCATCCAGCCCCCATGTGTAGGGGTGGTGGTAGTGGTAGGCATCAATTCACCTATGAGTGGGGATGGTAGTAGTGACAGGCATCCAGCACCCCATGAGTAGGGGTGGTGGTAGTGACAGGCATCCAGCCCCCCATGAGTAGGGGTGGTGGTAGTGGTAGGCATCAATTCCCCTATGAGTGGGGATGGTAGTAGTGACAGGCATCCAGCACCCCATGAGTAGGGGTGGTGGTAGTGGTAGGCATCCAGCCCCCCATGAGTAGGGGTGGTGGTAGTGGTAGGCATCAATTCCCCTATGAGTGGGGATGGTAGTAGTGACAGGCATCCAGCACCCCATGAGTAGGGGTGGTGGTAGTGACAGGCATCTAGCCCCCCCTGAGTAGGGGTGGTGGTGGTGACAGGCATCCAGCCCCCCCTGAGTAGGGGTGGTGGTAGTGACATGCATCCAGCCCCCCCTGAGTAGGGGTGGTGGTGGTGGTAGGCATCCAGGCCCCCATGAGTAGGGGTGGTGGTAGTGGTAGGCATCCAGGTCCCTATGGGTGTGTATGGCATTGGTGATAGCCATCCCGCCCCTATGGTTCTGATGTTGCTAGTGTACATCATTTCTGCATCCCTATGTGTGTGTGACATATGTCGGGTACGTGTCGTTTGTTTGTGTAGTGGGTGTTTGACTTACCGTCTGCGCCGTACGCGTCTGTACCGGTTCCGGTAATAGATGTAGAGTATTGGTAGGACCTGCGCGATGGGATTCATGGTTGGTTCGTCTCGTTCGGGTTTCTCGTGGCTTCGACTCGTACTCGTAGCTGGCTTGTTCGTCTCGTAGCCGTGGATCGTCTTGTGGCGCGAATCGGAGCTTATGTGCGGCTCTCCCGGATGCTCTGATGTGCCGGACGTAGCGACCAGTTCGGCACGTACGGATTGCGCATCGTACTTGTCCGGCCGGAAGGTGCTGTGTATTTACTTCCGTGCGACCCGAATCGGCGTTTCCGGATCCAGCTCGGTCGGGGAACTGGAGATGGAATGGGTATGTACGGCTCGCTCGGAATTTTAGCAGTAATGCGCATCGTACTTGCTCGCTCGGACGACTGTTCGAATCGGTCGGGAAAAACGCGTTCGGCTCGTATTTTTTCCGGACGAATCGTATTCGGTGCGCTTCCGGCCGAGATCGGAATCGACCCCATAGTTTTGGGCTTCTCACGACTGTGAGCGGACTCCACACACCAAGAAATCACTGGCCATGATGCCGTCAACACGAAGCTCCAGCGACCACCTCCTCTCCGCATCAGCTATAACCATCTGTCAGCAACGACCGCTGTATCTAGCACCAACATGAAGCCCTGGCAACGACCTGCTGTTCAACCTAAACGGAGACCGATTGCTTCAACACCAATGCGACGCTCCATTGGCGACCTGCTCTTCGTTCCGACAACGGACTACTCACAGCCCCTGCCAACAATAAGCTCAAACTAAGACTCCCCTTGTGGACTTGGACTTTGAGAAGGTAAACTCTTCACCCGGACAAACTTGGTCCCTGTATCCGCACTGCGTTCCATCATGGTCAGCCTGAACTATAACCCGGTCCTAGCGCGACCAGATTCCCGCAAATGGAACTTTGTGCTTTTTGACACTATTTTCACCTAGTAATTTAAAATATCATAGCTTTGGTTCTACAGATTGTATTTTCATTGTTTTGGTGTCATTTTATTTTTAAAATATTACTGTATTTTTCAAATCGATGTGGAATTTTTCTTGTGTTGTGTTTTCACTTTATTACTGTTTGAGTGCTGCATAAATACTTTACACATTGCCGCTCAGCTTATCCTGACTGCATGTGCCAAGCTACCAGAGGGTTAAGCACAGGTTTAGTTAATGACTTTTGTGGTTCATCTTGACAAGAATTATGTTTATTACTTGAGGAGGGCTTCCACCTCATTCAACTAATAACCCAATTTTGTGCACCAACATTTTATCTGTGGGTTTTAGATTATATAAAATACCTAATTATGTTTGAATAAATAAAATGTTATATTATATTTATTTTAACATTTTCACATTGCATTTCTACATTTTATAACTGTTCTAGATATTTTCTTTACTTTGTTTCTAGTTGTAGCTTTATGACATGCAGTTATTTTTAATGTTTTTTTGGCACAGTTTTCTTTGTGTCTTTATTTCTTTCCCTTTTAAAATTTTTCTTTCTGCACCTGTAATTTGGAGAAATAAATATGTAGCATAGTTTTAATTATTTGTTATTGTATCATGGTTTTAGTCATTTATTTCTTTTGTTAATTTTCACATATTGTCATGCTTACTTTGTTTTTAGAATTTAGTGGTTCATTGTAGAGTTCAGGTCTTCTTTTGTAGTTTTCAAATCCAACAGTAATGCTGTCCTGCTGTAATTCTTTCTTTAAGAAGTATTTTTGTGCTTTGTTGTGGCCCTATTATACTGTTTTTTATTTGGAAAACGTGTTTCTATTTCTTAACTGATTTAAGTTTAATTTGAGAGGTTGGTTGGCGACTAGTCTGATTTTGTTTTGCACCATTAAGGTAAACGCTAATTAGTGTTTTTGTTATTTGTTTAATACACAATCATTGTATTTTGACTTGCTTAAAATGCGTGTTTATTTATAAATATATATATATTGCGTACAAATTCCCTTACATCCAAGGCAATAATCCAGCACTCCAAGGGGGTTATTTTCACTCGAACTTTATTCACTTGGTGATGGCATCTACGCGTTTCGGCTGCTACACGCAGCCTTGTTCACGATGCAGTACGCCATTTTAATAAACATTAAATACTTTTTAGTGCGACATAGACATAAACAAAGGACAAACCCAGTGCACATCGAAGCCCTTCACTGTGTAAATTCAGGCGCCATTTTGGAACATGTTAAATAACATTATTACTTCCACATTCTAGATGCAAGTGCATATTATCTTTCTATGATTCAGTTTAGAGCAGTATAATTCATCACTTTCTCAAACTTTAAAAACCAAATGGATACATAGAAGATTAAACTTTCCTCATTTATACACATTGAACTGTGGTGCAAAGTGTTCCTTGGCTACCCTCATTATACTTAGAATTTTCCTAAGTTTACAGTGAACATAGCTTCATTAAAGTGCAAGTGCTCAACTATAATTCTTATTTTTACTTTTTTTCTTTTTTGGTTTCTTTATACAGTACATTTATTTACTAAAGTGCAAGTGCTTGAATTTGGTTTTCTTGCTTTGCTACTCCCGTATATTAAAATTCATATACTTTTTCTTACAAAAATTGTTTTACAATCCAAAGTGCTAGTGCATAATTATTCCTATGAATAGTCAAAAGTGCTAAATATTAAAGTGCTAGTGTCCTTTGTCCTTCTCCTTACAATACATAAATCATAAAGTTAAAATTTTTTTTAAAAATGGTTCCTTCGAATGTGCAGACTTTATAGCAGTACTTAATACAGGCATGTAAACAAATCCTCATCAATGTTTAGTCCATTAGGTTCTTTACTGTCGAACTCCAATAAAAAATATGTTTCTAATTTCCGGAGTTCCTTCTCTCTATTCCCCCCCTCTTTTTCTTGGGGACTTGTACCGCATCATTAAGGTATCGCATCAGTAAGGGGTCACTTTGATGTTTTTTCTCGAAATGCCTGGCCACAGGATAACTCCTGTCCCTATTGATTATAGCTCTTCTGTGGATACTTTTATGGGCAGGTAGGGTGGTACTCCCTATATAGACTTTTTCACACGGGCATTTCAGCATATAAACTGCAAAACTTGACTTGCATGTCAGATAACCTCTTATTCTTATGGTTTTGTTAAAAGCTGTTTTAAAATTCATTAGATTTTCCCCGTGCTGACATGCTTTACATTTAAAACATTTTCTAAAACCCTCTCTCTGTTGTAGCCATGATTGATTGCCCGTGCTCTCTTGATATTCACTTCTCACAATGTGGTCCTTCAAAGACTTGGATTTCCTGTATGTTATTTCTGGATGTTTCCTAATACCAGGACCTAATACAGGATCTCCTTTAATAAGGTGCCAGTGCTTTTTTATATATATCTCCGGGTCCGTGGGTAGGTAGTGCACTGTGCCAGCGGAGCACGCTGGACTTAGTAGTAGCGTTCTAAACCCAATTGAAGCACACACTCAGGGGGGAAATATGCTTGGTAGATGAAATTTATTTCAGTTACGCGTTTCGACTGCGGACAGTGTGATCAAGACTGTCCGCTGTCAAAACGCATAACTGAGTGTGCGCTTCAATTGGGTTTTGGGAGCTATATATATATATATATTCACTGAAAAAACCATAGGTTTCAAGGACGTTATAGTTAGTTGGACATTTCACTCGTATAAAACCAGAGAAATTTGGCCGTTGTAGTTAGTAGAGCTAACTATAACTCGCGCCCCCGCAATGCACTGCTGATGACGTCACATATTACATCACTCATGACATGCTCAGTGACATCACTGATGACATCTCAAATGACATCACTGATGACATCACTGATGACATCATCCACGTGATCATCTGATGCACCTCCTCACACCCTAATAAAACCTTTCATACACCCACTCTAAAATACAGACTACCAATATCGAAACCATAGACAGACCAATAGCAGGTAGTACATACCCGCTCAGTGATTTATACGTCTACACACACATCCACCCACTAACCCATACAGTCACTCATTCACACAGTCATTCATCAATGCAGCCACTGATATATCCACTCATACACCCATATAGACAAGAGGCACGTTTGCAGAGTGGTGTAAAAAGGGGCATGGCCTCAGACCACCTCTCTGCAATCCAGCTGTTTGGCGCTTACTGGAGGTACCTGGTGGGCTAGTTGGCCCCCAGGGACCCTCAGTATTCAAGGGGAATTAATTCCCCAACTTACAACGCGCCAGGGGGCGCGTTTGCAGAGTGGTGCAGGGAGGGGGCGGGGCCTCTGGCGAGATGCCGGCTTTTTTTAAAAATATTTTTTTTTAAGAAGGGGGGCTGTGTGGCCCCCTTCTTTTACCATTTTTGGGGCCCTGGGGACCCCATCCCCCAGGGCCTGACCCCTTTTCTTATAAAAAAAACAAAAAAAACGGGAAGGTGGCCGCGCGGCCCCCCTCCCGAGGCCAATTTCGGCCCCGGGGACCCCATCCCCCAGGGCATGGCCTCCTTTTCAAAATTTAATTATTGGGAAGTGTGGCCCCCCTTCCCTAGGCCACTATTGGCCCCGGGGACCCCATCCCCCGGGGCAGCCTGCCGTTTTTTTTAAAAATTTAAATGGGAGGGGGGCCGAGGGGGGCCTGGCTTCACTGCCCCCACGGTCCCGCTGGCTCCCCGCCTCCTGCGGGAGCCGGCCTTGCTTTTGCACACGGGGAGCTGCTAACATGCAGCTCCCCTTGTGCAAAACCAATCTGCTTTGGTTTTTGGACGCAAGAGCAGGTTTCCTGCTCTCGCTTCTAAAAACCAAAGCAGGAGTTTGCTATGGCCGTGCTGGAGGCGTGCTCCCGCCCTGCCATAGCAAACTGCAATGTCCCGGGGGTGGGCACCCCGGGACATTGCAGGAGCTGGCCCTGGGGAGTGGCGGTCCCCAGGGCCATCAAGGGCTCCTGGAGGGGGGCCGCGCGGCCCCCCTCCCATCATTTGTAAAGCCCAGGGAGGTGGTGGTCCCCGGGGCCGGGGGTCTGTAACTAACGGACCACCGAATTTAAATAAACAGTGCCCCGGGGAGGTGGCGGTCCCCGGGGCTGCGGGGGGGCTGCGTGCCCCCGGCGAATAAATTATAATGTCCCAAGGAGGTGGCAGTCCCCGAGGCTGCGGGGGCCCCTGCGGCCCCCTGCTACAAACATGAGGATTGCCCCCGGGACCTGGCCCACCCGGGGGCTTTAAAAAATGAAGCGCAAGAGCCCGCGCTTTGTTTTTTTTTCATTTTCGATGGGGTTTTCGCACCCAGAGCGACCCGGACGAAAATGTAAAAAAAAAGAAAATGCTTTTTTGGGCCTGGGAGTCCCTGTGGGACCCCCTGAGCAGGCCTGGGGGTCAAGGTGTTTTTACCCTGCCCCCTTTTCTTGTTTTTATGTTTCTCTCACCTTTTTCATTTTCACTCAGTCCGAGGCACAAGATGGCTGCCAACACTTCCTGGTTTGGAGTGTTGGCAGCCAATCAGAGGCAAGCTCGTGCTCGGGAGGGCTCAGCCAATCATATCTCACAATTTTCAAATATCGATATCTGTAAATCCTTAAATATCTCAAAAACTACTGAATGGATTTACACCATTTAAAAAAAGCGTGCTTTCTGGAACAAGAGCTATCTCTCTGCCAAATTTGGTGTAATTCCGTTCAGCAGTTCAGGCTGTAGCCGTGTCTAAAGTTTCCTATGGAAATTAACATGGAGAAAACACGTTTTGGGGCTCCCTTTTTTTCTCGGCCCCCCCTTGACGAATCACCTCGAAAATTTCAAGACAGGAGCTGACCTGAGTGAACAATTAGTTTTAAAAATTTCGTGAAGATTCGTCAAACGGTGCCAAAGTTATTGGCAAATCAAAAAACTCTTTTCCTATGGAAACTAGGTTCTAACTATAACTATATATATATACTGCTGAGTGGGTTGCTTGGCAAAGATGGAATCCACCGTGGCGGTCCCGCAATTCTAAGGAGGCAAGTTGAACAAAGGCACTATTGGATGCAGGGCGGGTTACTATACCCGGCTCAGGACTTTGGACAGACATGCCCCCCTAAGCGAGACCGATTGTACTACGTGCGAGGAACTTTGGCAAAAGCAGAGAGTGGCGAGTACTTACTTTGGCACTGTCCATGTCCTCTTTCTGTTTCTACATCTTTTAGCCAATGGGAGTCCTCGGCGTGATTCTTAACAGAGCCCCGCGAAAACTATCTTTTTGGGACTCTCAGCAAATACCCGGCATTGAAGAAGGCATCCGCCGAAACGCGTCTGCCTGGGGCTGATGGAGTGGATATCGCGTCGATCATTTGGTGTAACCTGGTGGTATTAAATCGGAGCTGTGCAACCCAAGCATGTGTCAGACCCGGTTTTTCTTTAAAAGCGGGATTGGATGTGGATATATAGCGGAGGTCGGCTCCGCTTTCTGGCACGCCCCTCGTTCAGGTGCTCCGTGTAATGCCGGCAAAACTCTTTGGTTCCTGTGCATGAACTGCACAACGCGGCGCCCCCCCGGCCTGGATTGTGGTGAAGCGGGGAGAGGGAGCAGATTGACTGCTGAGTGGGTTGCTTGGCAAAGATGGAATCCACCGTGGCGGTCCCGCAATTCTAAGGAGGCAAGTTGAACAAAGGCACTATTGGATGCAGGGCGGGTTACTATACCCGGCTCAGGACTTTGGACAGACATGCCCCCCTAAGCGAGACCGATTGTACTACGTGCGAGGAACTTTGGCAAAAGCAGAGAGTGGCGAGTACTTACTTTGGCACTGTCCAAGTCCTCTTTCTGTTTCGACATCTTTTAGCCAATGGGAGTCCTCAGCGTGATTCTTAACAGAGCCCCGCGAAAACTATCTTTTTGGGACTCTCAGCAAATACCCGGCATTGAAGAAGGCATCCGCCAAAACGCGTCTGCCTGGGGCTGATGGAGTGGATATCGCGTCGATCATTTGGTGTAACCTGGTGGTATTAAATCGGAGCTGTGCAACCCAAGCATGTGTCAGACCCGGTTTTTCTTTAAAAGCGGGATTGGATGTGGATATATATATATATATATATATATATATATATATATATATATATATATATATATATATATATATATATATATATATATATCCACCATCTCGAGTTTTCCCATTAAGGAGAGCCACAAGCAGGTAGGTAATCTTCCGTTTAACTATGAAAGTTGCAGCGCAAAGGAGGGATAACAACCAAATGTCCAAAACAGCCTGACGCGTTTCATGCACACTCGCATTTCACTGAGGCTTCAGTTCAAGAAAGCATGAAGCAAATGGCATCACTTTTTAAGTCTCACCACCTGCCACAGTGGGCGTTGGCTCTCCCAGAGCCTGATGGTCATCGTAGTGCCTTTAGTGTTGCTTCCGTGAGCTGCTTTCATGCGATGCACAGTAGAGAAAATAAAAAAAGAGTCCCGCTCACATTGGACTGCAAATTAAATCTTCCACAAAACGACCTCTCTGCCCTTTCCGCCGCTTGCCGATTGACAACAGCTCGGTCCACTTCCTTGTGGCAGGGCTCCCCCACGACCAGAAACAGCCGTAAACAAATCCACCATCTCGAGTTTTCCCATTAAGGAGAGCCACAAGCAGGTAGGTAATCTTCTGTTTAATTATGAAAGTTGCAGCGCAAAGGGGGGAAAACAACCAAATGTCTAAAACAGCCTGACGCGTTTCATGCACACTCGCATTTCATCAGAGGCTTCAGTTCAACAAAGCATGAAGCAAATGGCATCACTTTTTAAGTCTCACCACCTGCCACAGTGGGCGTTGGCTCTTCCAGAGCCTGATGGTCATCGTAGTGCCTTTAGTGTTGCTTCCATGAGCTGCTTTCATGCGATGCACAGAAGAGAAAATAAAAAACCCCAGTGGGTCTGGAAAGAGTCCCGCTCACATTGGACTGCAAATTAAATCTTCCACAAAACGACCTCTCTGCCCTTTCCGCCGCTTGCCGATTGACAACAGCTCGGTCCAATTCCTTGTGACAGGGCTCCCCCACGACCGGAAACAGCCATAAACAAATCCACCATCTCGAGTTTTTCCATTAAGGACATCGGTTCTAAAGGCAAGTGACTCGCATCTAAGAACGCGGTGGTAGCGGGATTTCCTTGTTTTCTTCCATGACCACTGAATGCAGCCGCAATACGGAACTATTCCTAGTGAAGGCATGTAAGGCATTTGGCATATGGGGAAAACGAGTTTAAAGTTCAGCCAAAAACGACACTGAAGAAATTGAATTTGAATAACAGTTAAGAGGCATTGTGGGCAATGGAGTTGTAGAGAACCACAGAATATATAGAATAAAGAATGCAGTGATGGGAACACAATAAACTTAGGAAAATACTCTATTTTCAAAAGGACTATCCTTTACTAAAACAGTACTTACCATCTCTGCACAAAACAAACGTGCAAAACCCGAATATGGACTGCCTCTTTAAATGACACAAATGGACATTAGTCCTTCTTCACTGTTCTAGTTACGTTTTATAAAGCTAACAAACCCACCCCTGATTAGTAGCATATGATGAAGACTTGCATAAGTCGAAACGCGTAATGCTGTGTTACCTTGAATTAAAGAAATGTTGAAGCACGTCGGTGTGGCCTGTTCACGTCGCTGAAGGGTGCGTGTGTTCTATGGAATATATATATATTTAAAAATTTCACTAGCAAAAAGTATTAAAAAATCCACTTACCTGACAGAGCGTGTCATGTGATCAAGGCCCAGGCAGGGCTGAAACGCGTCATGGCTGTAGAGGTGTATGGGGAACAATAAAAAGACACTGCCAAGATTACATGTGGTCCGTGCTCCGTTTTTTTGATAGAATCAAGCTACAGCAGAGTTTTCTGGATATATATATATATATATATATATATATATATCTATATATATATATATATATGGAAACTCCCATACGCTCCTCCAAAAGAAACGGGCACGGACACCAACAGTTCGTTGCTCAAGTATATTCAATGAGGTTCAGTCAGCTTGACGCGTTTCGGCCAATCATGGCCTTGATCACATATGCGCCGCGAGCGCTAAGCCGGCATTTTACACGTTTTTTTCTCTTGTTTCGTTTTTTCAAAATCGTAGTGCATAGACATAGAAGACATACAATATGCCAAAAAGGGCCCTGAAATCACCATAAAACTCATTATAAAATCAGTAAAGTGCACATATGGGGGTAAATAAATACATGGCTCACCTAAATATAAGCATGAATGCAAAAAGCTTAATTAGGGTTTTGAAATTGGCATATATAATATGATTTGTTTTATTTTGCAATATGTTGTTTTTCCTTAGTTTTGTGTAGGCAATATTTGTTATTTTCTTTACTTTTGTTTACAATATTGTTATATGTTCTATATTTTTCAGCAATATTTATGTTATTGATGTGCGCATTTCTCACAAGGAATGTGCATGCGCGGGCTCATGCGCAGATCACCCTGAGACGGCGATGAAGAGGAGGGCGGCAGCCCGGGGACGCCGCAGTCAAGGTAAGTCTTTATTCTTTTACCTTTAATGTAGTTTTAATTAATTCTTAATGGGGGGGTGGGAGGCGGGTGGTGGAGCGGAGCGGAGTTCCACGGAGTTTGTCGCCAACTCCGTGGACCTCCGCGTAGTCCCGCTCTGCCAGCTCCGCCCAGGGTTACTTTTGATGACATTTTGTGGTGGGCCTATGTACAGTGAGCTGCCGTAGTCCAGCCTAGATGTTGTACTGCACCGGGTCTGCTATGGCACATCAGAGTTAGGGGCATATTCTCAAGGATCCATCGCCGAGTTATCGGCACTTCATCACAGCCAAAGTCGCGATAAATTTACTGCCCCATTCACAAGCTGGTGCAAACAGCCGACACCACCAGTTTACCTGCGATAGCAGCCGCAAAAAACATCGCCACGGATGACCCCGGCAACTATCGCTAATGAGATGCAGAGTAGGCGTTCTCGTGCAAAAAGCCGCGACAACACCACACCTCAACATTCTCAAAGACCAGCCAGATCGGCGATGAGAACACAAAACATGCGATAAGGTGCGTTAGCTGCAGGAAATTAACACCTGCTCTGACCTTGTGCAAAGTCGGACTACAACCTGCACCATCAAAGGGAGCACAGCCCAGAGCCACACCTGAAGAACAACAGATGCCATGGAGCCAACGATCATGCAGCTCGGACACCCAAGAGGGCCACAACACCCACCGCCACCCACCCCCGTGCCACCCCCTCCCTCCCCCAGGGCCCCACCCCGGGCACACCCCACCTCCCCCGGACCAAGAGATTGCACATCAACGTCACGAAATCATGAACAAAATCATTCGCCTGATGCCGCAGAATCACAACAACTAATAGTCATGTGAGTACAGAAAAAGCAGAATCAATCATACACCATTGAGAGTTCAAACAAAATATCACAATCAAATTTCACACCAAACAACTATTTGGAAGAGTCATGGCGGGTCATCCCTGGACAATCTGTAAGTGACAGCCTGCAAGACAACATCCCAGATAAAAAGGTGTGTCAGGCACTCATCAAAGGACAGAGAGAGAGAGAGAGAGAGAGAGACTGACTGAACAAGGAGCGCAAGGACAATCGGGCCCTTGGCACATACATGCCAACTGTTGCGTGTGTCTTGCAATTGGTGCACCCAAAATCTAAGGCCTGGCAACAATTTCAGCGCGAAGGCCACATCACATTTCATAAATGTAAGCAGTAGTCAGACTAAAATCAGGCATGAAAGCTCCTTTGTCTCAATACACAAGGCGGAAGGACATCCGAACCTCCGACCTTGGTCTCCAATGCGCCCGGCACCCCCTGAGTGAGATACCATGCCAGACTCTGGCAACTCCCACACCACGAACTGCGCTAATGAAAGAGCAACGTGTCCACACCCCACACACACTTGTCCCTGCCCGAGCTACACCTGCATGGCATGCCCCCAACACATCGGTAAAAAAGACAACCCATACGTCCAAACGTTGAACACACATACGACTCATTACTCCGAGCTGTGGCATATCGTCCACAGAACTGCCGCCGGTGGTACGAGACCAACAAACGCAATGGCAGGCAATCCCGGGCACATGCACAACCCCAGTCACGTGGAACTGTACCGTGCACGAATGCTGCATCTGTTGGGAGCTCTGCCAATGGCAGTTTTGCGGATCAGTTACTGTCTGAGTTTCCGGCTTGCGTACGTCACATGCGTCCAGCCATGGATCCACTGTCGATCATGCACATTCGAGTGGCCCATGGAGGTCTGCCTATCCAACACAACGGTAGCTGAACTGGATTACGACTTGTGTGTGCGCTCCCTGTTGGCCCACGAACAGGAGTGCAACTGGGACACCCGGGCATGGGATGCCTTGATATGTGGTGTCTGTGCCGGCAGCAGTGGATGGGAGATTGCACAAGTCATCTTGTGCAGTGACCACATCGAGGCGCTCCCCTATTGGGCTGTGTTGCGGATTGGTGAAACTGCGTGGTCGGAGCACATCTGTCCGGACCAGTTAATGGATTGGCTCTCCCTCGTGTTCCTTGAATTCGAGAACAACGTACTCCTGGAACTGATTGCCTATGAAGCAGCGCTCGCATTCATGGACGAGTAACTACCTTCCTGCAGCGACAACTGATTGACATCCAGAGCACAGGTCCCAACACCGTGTTGCATCGTGGAGGAATGGTCCCATAAGCAAGTACAACAGTGGATATGTCTGCATTCGCTCGGACTCAGAATGCATGTGCGTGCACCTACGCGTGTTGTCACACACCTGTGCAAGGTACTGCAGCCCCATGGGCGGAGCTGCACAGCGTCGTTTGGCAAAGTTCCTAAATCTGACATACTGCTGGAGGGAGACTACACACATGGCAATGTAGCACGACATGTGACCTTGTTGGTCCCTTTCACCTGCTCACTGTCAGCAGAGCACACAGTCGGCGCAGACCGGTGGTACAGCTCCATGCAGATCCCATGGGCTGTGAGTCGTGTCCCCTGACACGGGGCAATGAGCAGACGCCAAACATCACATGACTCGACCAGCAAGGCAAGGTGGGCTGAGACCGTTGCCAACCGTAAGGATATGTGTTCATTTTTGCCACCCCATTCCTTGCACCTCGACACATTCCCATTCTGCCTGTAAGTGTCTTAAGCATTTGTCTGCCTGTTGTGGCCCATCACTTGCCCGTACTGACACGCACATGCTAATAAAGTCTACGCAACTTCACCAGTGTACAACTGTGATGAGTGTTGATTAGTATGACAAATCGTGTGCCTCAATGAGCATTGTCCGTACACAGGGAGGGACAGACTGCCTCTGGTACATAGGTGGTGGATCCCTATTGGCAGCTCCACCTCTGTGAGCCAGACATTGTGTTTGGGATAGTTGCTGGTAGACCTGTGCTCTTACGTGTCTTCAGCAATGTGAGTATGGTGTCCAACTTCTTGCCATGTGGATCAACATGATCCATTCAAACAGACTGTGTCCACACTGATGTGTGATGGGTACGTCATCCGAAGAGATGTTCTGTAGCCACATGCGATGGGGGACACTACTTCAGACGGCCTACCGATTCTGACATTTACACACACAGCCCTATATGATACATGGACGTGGGGCTACGTTGGGGGATGCAAGATTTTTGTTCATGTGCAATGAGGCCACAGCTAGTTCACACCTTCACATTCAACTAATTGGCCATGTGGGTCAGGCTCAAACATGCGCATTGATGACATTTACCAGGGTGTACCTTTAGGTGCAATCAACGTCCCTATATTCTTCCGTACTTGTACACGTGAGTGGACATAGACATGACACATCTGTGTGATTTGGAATGTTTATTCACATTCTGGGGCGTCTCGGAGCTGGAGGGGTACATGGCCAGTTCAAGCCCACATTAAGTGGTTGCCCAGTGGTGGGCCAACCAGAGTCAAAGTTAATCTGAAGAGGAAGAGTACAGTCCTCAGCCGGATTGCTGTGTCATTGGTACAAGAGCAGATATGGCAGTCCATGTCGGGGTCCAGGTGAATGTCGCAGAGTGTTTCGGGGGACAGTGGGAGGTGTTGTTCCAGGGCATGATGCAGAGAGCAGAACCAGGCAGGGACAGGCCATGTGACGGGTATGGATGCTACTGCCTCCTTCCTCACACAGTCATTACCCCCCACATCTTACTCCTCTGAGATGTCTTCTGTGTCCGGTGTGTCAGGTGTGTGTGGTGGTGTTATGGCTGCATCACTGTGGGCCAATGACACATCAGGGGGTGGAGATGTGTGTGTCGAAGTTCCTGCAGCAGTCATCTGGTACAGGCTCTGTGGCAGCGATGGAAAGATGAGGATCTGCAAGGCATGGAAGATCCCAGATACATGTCGCTGGTGTTCAGCTGTGGCAGCCCTACTTCCAGCCTGCATCCGCTCCATGGTCTCCATTGTCCTCCGCATCTGTGCCAACTCTGTGCTGTCATCGCTGGAGCCTGTCTGACTAGGCAGTTCTTGTATCCGAGTAATGGCCCCAGCGAGGTCAGCCAAGGATTGTCGGTGAGCATGGTGCGGACAGGGGATGTCCGTTAGGGACTGTACGTGGTCACATCAGGGGCCGGAGGTGGATTGTCTGCCGCACTGTGAGGCACTGACACATCAGGGGGCGGAGATGTGGATGTCGAAGCAGCAGCAGCATTCATCTGCGCCAGGCCTTGTGGCAGCAATGCCATGACGAGGATCTGCAGGGCATGGTAGATCCCAGCTACATCATGCTGGTGTGCAGCCATGGCAGCCATTCTTTCCGACTGCATCCGCTCCATGTTCTCCATGGTCCTCCGCATGTGTCCCAACTCCCGGCTGACATCGCTGGAGCCACTCTGACTAGTCAGTTGTCCTTGTCTCTGAGTCAGGACTCCAACGATGTCATCCATGGATCATTGGAGAGCATGGAGCGGACTGTGGGTGTCCGTTAGGGACTGTAAGTGGTCCCTGATGGGACTCAGACACCCACATATGGCATCAAGTTTGGCTGCCACGAGGTCGAAACCCACCCGCAGCAGATCAGCCAACTCCTCCTGGCACGCTAACACACGGCGTTGGAATTCCATGTGTTGGTCCTGTGGGTCCTGTGGGCCAGCCGTGGTGGTGTGTGCTTCCTGCTGTGTGGTCTGTGCAGGGTGTGGGCTCACCGCAATGCAGCTGGGCTGCCCTGCTCCTGGGGATGGGGTGCAGAGGCTGTCCACGAGCCGTTGGAGGGTGTCTGGGCAAATGTGCAGGGTGTCCTCTTTATCATCACTGTAGAGATGTGTGGTCTGCTGTGCAGGAGGTGTTGATTGTCCCTCTGCAATGTAACGGGGAGATGCAGGTTAACAGTGTGTTCCATGTATGTTCACGCATTGTACATGTTTACATACAGACTGCATGACAATGTACATTGTGACTGTTTTGGAGGAACTGGCTATTTGATGGGAGACAGTGGACATTTCGACTACATGACGGATGTGAGGTTGTACTCGAACATTATCATCTCACAGTGTCATGCAATGCCAGATGTGATTGGCCATTTTCTACGCACGAGCGGCACCAGTTGTGTCCTCTGTCCTGTGGTGTGAGTGTTGCACTTTGTACCACATTGTCGTTGATGTTGGAGTGCTGTGATTGCTATGTGTGTGTGCTGCATTGTTGGCGAGTCGGCCCTGCAGCTCTGATTTGGCAGCCCCTCATCCCTTTGAGTCGGTGTGCCTTTGACTTGTGTGCTTTTCGGGTGCTGTGATGTTTGCGACTTGGGTCATTTGTGCTCTTGGACAGATTTTGTACTTTTGTGCATTGTTTATCTGCAGATGTGTTTTTGACGTCATGGGTTGTAGGTGCACGTGGATGTGTCAGAGTGTGACCTGCTCCTTTACGGATGTGGTCCACACTCAGCCACCTCAAAGTCGTCTCGTGCACCATGTCATGTATTGTGACTGCAGCCATGCTATCTGTCACGCAGTGTCACTTGCATAGTGCGTGTGGCTCACAGAGCCACTGCTTTTCGGGATTCAGCACATGTGCATGGGTAGGTTGTGGCATTGGTGATATGGAGGGGGGCCCCTTTGTGCACATAGTGGACGGGGGCCTACTTGGTGTTTCTATGTGTGCTGCAGTGTGCCAAGGGTATCAGGGACATGTTCCACACTCATTGTGGGTGTGCAGTGTGCTGCGCATTATTGTGCATGTGTGCCATTGTGCCCTTCTCCCTCCGTCCCCCCAGGCCCTGGTCGTTACTCACCCTGTTGCTGTTGGGTCAGGTCATATTGAGCTGTGTCCAGTCCACCAACTCCTTGCACCGTCTCCGCACTGATGACTGTGGCCACCATTTCCTACAGCTCATCCAGCTCCTCCTGTGGCGCAGGAGTCCCACCTCCAGTCGCCTTTGCTGCCTTCCTGTTGGCAGCGAGTTTCTCCTTGGTTTGGCTGTGCACTTCATGCCAGCGCCTCTTGACCTCCTCCATTGACCTCCTCGACACTCCAACTGCATTCACGTTGTTGACGATGGACTGCCATATTTCCGTTTGTGTTGCCAATGACGTAGTGGAGGTGAACAGTTGTTGGGAGTGTTCTATCACCTCCGTGACGATGATCCGGTCTTCCTGCGGACTGTACCCCGTCTTCCTCTTCCTCTTCTCCTTGCCCTTCCCCGAGCACGGGGTTCCTGGCTGGTCCTACGTGGGGCTTGTGGGGTTCGGGTTGTCCTCTGCACTCGGTCCGGGTGCATCCATGGTGCTACGCAGTTTGATTTGGTTTTGGTGTGTTCTTTTTTTTTTCCTTTTATAGTGCATTTTCCCGCATGACGCGTGGGAATTGCAGGCCTGTGGCTGGTTTTCGCAGATTTTTGTATCGCGCTTGGCCTCATCGCTGCTTTTTTTGCGTTCGTGTTTCGCATTTTTGCGGCGTCACGTTGACTTCATCGCGCACATTTAACACGTTATCGTGAGCCTATTGCATGGTGCCGCCGGCTTGGGAATGCCGCGTTACCACGGTGTTATTTTCCCGCGATAGACTGCGATGTGGAGAGTTGCGTTAAGCTACTTTTGAGGTAGTATCACACGTTCTTGAGAATATCCCCCTTAGAGTTTCCTATGAATGTGATGGGCCTGAGGTATCTAAAGGGTTTACTCATTCAGTGTCCATGGAGGAATCCGTTGATGTACAGGGGCAGATATTCCTTTGCCCAAAGGCCATCTTGAGTTGTGTAGCACTCACCGCACGCCTCTAGGTCCACGAAACCTTGCGCTCATCCGAGCTGCCACAGGGACGACTCTGGGCGCCTTGGCGCATGTCTGTCTGTGGACAGCTGATTCCAGGTGTGATGGGTGTCGAGTGTACCTTGTAAAGCCCTCACCATTCCTTCCAACACTCACAGGGGTGGGCGTAGTTTGGCTTTTTTAGCCGCTCTATGTATGACCTCAGGCAGGAATGCACAATTTTATGTGATCCTCTTCAACATTCACCGAGTTAAAAATGAGGCGGATTGCAGGCAGTAATTAACAACATGTGATACAACAGAAGTCTAAGGGGCAGATTTACAAGTCCCTTGCTCCACTTTTGCGTCATTTTTAACATGGGAAAAGTGACGCAAAAGTGGCGCAAGGGGCTTGTAAATCTGCCCCTAAGAGTTTGTAAAGGGGCGGTTCGGAGCAGTCAAGCAAACTGGTCCTACTTCCTGGCTTTTGTCTGATTGCTTGAAAGGGTGCTCACCCAATCCAAAGAGATTCCTGTAGTTGGGCCATTCTGGTTGCCAGCTGCCAGCCAATCAAAATCCATTTTGGCAACTAACATCTCCCTGACTGTGCTTTGAATTACAGTGACACGTGCGTATCCATACACAGGCGATTTTCTGTACGGATGAAAATTACACATTTGTTTTCTAGTTCATCGGGAGAATGTAAATGTAAATGTCCAGTATTTGTAAAGCGCGAACAATTACCCGAAGGTGTCAAGGCGCTGGGGGCCGTCGGGAAGATTAAGCGAGCTATTGCCAGAGTCACATGGTGCTGGGCTGATCTGCCGCCGGCACCGGGGATCGAACCGTGAGCCCCCGGGTTCTGGCGTCAGTTGCCCTGCCCGCTGCGCCACACCTCTTCCGAGAAGAGAGGGGAGAGAAGATTTAATATTTGTTATTCCCAATTACACAAGCAAAGAAGAAATATTAGATCGATAATGGCACCAATTCTCTTAACCTCTTCCAACCAAAAACCCACACATGAGGTAGCAAATTCACACTGCAGGCACATTAGGCATGGTGTTTACTGCCAATCTGCAGTCAAACTAGGTATGGTGTCTACTGCCAACATGCAGGCACGCTAGGTATGGTGTCTACTGCCAATCTGCAGGCAAACTAGGTATGGTGTCTACTGCCAACATGCAGGCACGCAAGGTATGATGTCTACTGCCAATCTGCAGGCAAACTAGGTATGGTGTCTACTGCCAACATGCAGGCACGCAAGGTATGGTGTTTACTGCCAATCTGCAGTCAAACTAGGTATGGTGTCTACTGCCAACATGCAGGCACGCTAGGTATGGTGTCTACTGCCAATCTGCAGGCAAACTAGGTATGGTGTCTACTGCCAACATGCAAGCACGCAAGGTATGGTGTCTACTGCCAATCTGCAGGCAAACTAGGTATGGTGTCTACTGCCAACCTGCAGTCACACTAGGTATGGCGTCTACTGCCAACATGCAGGCACGCTAGGTATGGTGTCTACTGCCAACCCACAGGCACACTAGGTATGGTGTCTACTGCCAATCTGCAGGCAAACTAGGTATGGTGTCTACTACCAACCTGCAGGCACACTAGGTATGGTGTCTACTGCCAACCCACAGGCAAACTAGGTATGGTGTCTACTGCCAACACGCAGGCACACTAGGTATGGAGTCTGCTGCCAACCTGCAGCCACACTAGGTATGGTGACTACTGCCAACCTGCAGGCACACTAGTTTTGGTGTCTACTGCCAGTCTGCAGGCACACCTGGTATGGTGTCTACTGCCAACCTGCTGCACACTAGGTATGGTGTCTACTGCCAACTTGCAGGCACACTAGGTACGGTGTCTACTGCCAATCTGCAGGCACATCTGGCATGGTGTCTACTGCCAACCTGCAGGCACACCTGGTATGGTGTCTTCTGCCAACCTGCAAGCACGCTAGGTTTGGTGTCTACTGCCAACCTGCAGACACGCTAGGTATGGTGTCTACTGCCAACCTGCAAGCACGCTAGGTTTGATGTTTATTGCCAACCTGCAGGCATGCTAGGTATGGTGTTTACTGCCAACCTGCAGGCACTCTAGGTATGGTGTCTACTGCCAACCTGCAGGCACACTAGGTATGGTGTCTACTGCCAACCTGCAGGCACACTAGGTTTGGTGTCTACTGCCAACCTGCAGACACGCTAGGTATGGTGTCTACTGCCAACCTGCAAGCACGCTAGGTTTGATGTTTATTGCCAACCTGCAAGCAAGCTAGGTTTGGTGTCTACTGCCAACCTGCAGACACGCTAGGTATGGTGTCTACTGCCAACCTGCAAGCACGCTAGGTTTGATGTTTATTGCCAACCTGCAGGCATGCTAGGTATGGTGTTTGTTTACTGCCAACCTGCAGGCACACTAGGTATGGTGTCTACTGCCAACCTGCAGGCACACTAGGTATGGTGTCTACTGCCAACCTGCAGACACACTAGGTATGGTGTCTACTGCCAACCCGCAGGCAAACTAGGTATGGTGGCTACTGCCAACCCTCAGGCAAACTAGGTATGGTGTCTACTGCCAACCTGCAGGCACACCTGGTATGGTGTCTACTGCCAACCTGCAAGCACACTAGGTATGGTGTCTACTGCCAACCTGCAGGAAAACTAGGTATGGTGTCTACTGTCAACCTGCAAGCAAACTAGGTATGCTGTCTACTGCCAACCTGCAGACACGCGAGGTATGGTGTCTACTGCCAACCTGCAAGCACGCTAGGTTTGATGTTTATTGCCAACCTGCAGGCATGCTAGGTATGGTGTTTACTGTCAACCCGCAGCCACACAAGGTATGGTGTTTACTGTCAACCTGCAGGCAAGCTAGGTTTGGTGTTTACTGCCAACCCGCAGCCACACAAGGTATGGTGTTTACTGCCAACCTGCAGGCAAGCTAGGTTTGGTGTTTACTGCCAACCTGCAGGCACAGTAGGTATGGTGTCTACTGCCAACCTGCAGGCAAGCTAGGTTTGGTGTTTACTGCCAACCCCCAAGCACACTAGGTATGGTGTCTACTGCCAACCCACAAGAACGCTAGGTATGGTATTTACTGCCAACCTGCAGGCACACTAGGTATGGTGTCTACTGCCAACCTGCAGGCACACTAGGTATGGTGTCTACTGCCAACCCACAAGAACGCTAGGTATGGTATTTACTGCCAACCTGCAGCCACACTAGGTACGGTGTTTACTGCCAACCTGCGGCACACTAGGTATGGTGTTTACTGCCAACCTGTGGCACACTAGGTATGGTGTTTACTGTCAACCATGCACAATTTAGACCCTTACTCTGACTGCTTTGTGTGTATCTCAGCAGATTTGTACTTTTTTAATTAATTGCTCTGCATTTTTCGTTATATAAGTTCTGACCTTAAATAAAGGCCACTGTGCTTGTACGATCTGGCCCCAGGGGGCAATCCACTTAGGAACCATTCTCTGGTATCTTGCTCCTCACCCATCTATGCCTCCTCAAGCAGTGGAAAGGTCTTTTGGAGTCTCGACTCACACGCTTTGGAAAGCCCCCTACACCCCAAACTCAGAGCTGAACCAAACTACACCTGAGTCAGGAACCCCCTTACAAGTGAACTTTTCATTAAATGGATTCTAGGTGTCTCTTACCTATCTGCTGGGTGTGCTTGCTTTAATCTTTTTCCTTCTGTACATTTCAATTTGCCTAATTTAACGCTTTACAAGAAAGCTAAATTACTCAAACTGCTAACAATCATAAGAGTCTCCAATGCACGACTGTGTAATACCCCAGTGAAGACACACCCAGGAGTGTATGTTTGCAGGAGTAAAGGTGGGGAAAGTATCACTTTGCTAATTTATTTGGCTGCAGTAACTGCTTAATCTTTTTTTATCCATGGCTATTTGCAAGAGAAATGGTAGATGGAAAGATCCCTTTGCTGATTTCTTTGGCCCCATTAGCTGCTTAATCTTTCACCCATTTAACACTTATCTTGAAAAAGCTTTCAAGATGTTAATTTGAGTAAACCTCATATCCGGAACCTTCTTGCATTTCAGGCGCCGCTAAGTGTACAAAATGCGCCAAATCCTGTAAGTTATGTGGCAAGAGCAAACATCACTTGCACACGATCAAACAATGAGAGAAAGGCAAGCTGTTTAGATCCGGTGTTTTGTTTAGCTGTTCTCACGCCAAATGTTCAGTGTGCTCCATAAAGGGGCTTTTGCTCGATAAAGATGACATTTTATGGAGTTCCTTTATCCAACACTCGTGCTCTCCACTGCTGCTTTATATTGGAGAGACTGCCTTTAACTGTCTTCTTTTAAATAGCATTTAATAGTGAGAACCAACCTGTTTGCAAACTAAGCCAGCTCCGGCTCGTTGGGTACCCGAGTGGAGTGATA
Source organism: Calotriton arnoldi (assembly GCA_963921515.1). Taxonomy (NCBI): domain Eukaryota; kingdom Metazoa; phylum Chordata; class Amphibia; order Caudata; family Salamandridae; genus Calotriton; species Calotriton arnoldi. The sequence continues at coordinate 1,188,242 of CAWUFW010006000.1, read as the reverse complement.
ACGAGGAAAAGCGATTGACGTAGCAGATCACACCGTTGGACTGGAAGGAAGCCAGGCAGGGCACAAGTCCTAAAAAAAGAAGTGGGGGGACTAACCAAGTTAGGCAGTATGCAAGTAACATCAGGGTGCGTGACATCACAGCGTGACATCATGGCATCACAGGAAGTGACATCTCAACCATGATTGCACAGGAAGTGACATCAGATCTTAACACTTCACACATGTTTTGCATGTCTATAACGAGTACATTTGAGCACATTATGCGATTCAACAAATGAGATTTTGCATCAGGGTTGTTCCAAAAAAGTGACGAAACTAGCCGCAAAATGTGGGCCTCAATTTATACATTGAGGGCCTCATTTACAACTTTTTGGCACAGGGCAGCGCCGCAGGGCTTCTTGCAGCGCTGGCCTGCTTCAAAAGGAAAGTGCAGGAATGCGCTGTGTTAATGAAACACGGAGCATCCCTGTCCTTTCTACATGCGCCAACGCACAAATTGGTGCCTAGCACCAACACAGGCACACTTGCACCATGGTGCAAGGGTGTCTGCATTGTTGGCAGGATTGTTTTTGTGAGGGAAGGGACAGCTTCCTGCACAAAAACAATCAATGGAGGCGTTTTCCTCTTTCTATGTGAATGCAGCACACATAGAAAGAGGAAACAACAAGGAGAAATAACGTTATTTCTCCTTGCTACGCCTCCCCTGGGGAGGTGCACAGTTTTGACACATTCCCAGGTTTACAGATCCTTGTAAATCTGGAAATGTCAAAACCCATGGGTGTTGCATGGGAAAATCCACCGCAACGCTGAGGGAATGCCTCCTTGACGTAGAGTTAGGCAACGCAGCGACTTGCGTTGCTTTGTCTTACTCCATTTCTGTGAGGCCAGGCAAAGCCACTCAGGGTGGCTTTGCGTCGCCTCATAGATATTATTGAGAGGCCTGCGCCACCGGCGCATCAAAAAAAGTGACACTCCGGCGGCACAGGCCTCTTGTAAATGACGCCCTTATTTTTTTTAAAGTCTGCCAAAAAGAAGTTGAAAACAAGGAGACAGGTAGCTGTACATCTAATCTGCATAATTGGTGGCAAAGTCTGCATTTGAAACTATTTTATGGGTTAAGGCACCTGCTGCAGAGATCTTTATGGGCCCAGTAAATACCAGGGAAGAATAATAATGGTAAGATAACTTGGCTTCCCATACCTTGCATTTGTGTCTAAGTGTGAGGCTCAGATAGCTCAGAGTCAGGATAGTGAAACAAAAGGAGGCCTGATGGCCCGTTAAAGTGGGCCTTTCTTATGGGCCCAGCTGGAGTCTGAAATATGAAAGCCCCCCTCACCGCCTGCACGTTGCTGCTGGAAAAGAAAGCAGAAAAGTGCAGGTGCTGCTGAACGTGTCTCGGTGTCGGAAAATGACATCGGGTCAAGTTCAGCATATTTCAGTGGGCCATTTCTTGCAGGATAGACGGCGTCCACTCTCTGAAAATAGTGGGTGGAAGCAGTGTACCTGCGTGTACCCCTGACTTGTGCCCTGAAGCCAGGACTAGAACTCGCCCCTTTGAGGTTCCTTCATTTTGAGAGAGACGGCTTCTAATTTTCCAATTTTATGTAGCGCTTAAGAATGAGAGTGAACCTATTTCTAAACGCTCCCATTTTTTGCTAGTTGGAAACAATGAGATACAGCAATTGACCCAGGATCACACAGTTGGATAAGATGGAAGCCGAAATTGGAACTTAGTTTAATAGGTTCCAGATGTGAAATTTGAACCGCTAGATCTCTGGCTTTTCTAGTGTTAGGGATAGAAACCAAACGGGTCCCAATTCATGCGTTGTTTACTAAAGTCTTGCTTCTCCCTCGCTAATCGATAGAGCGGAACATAAATATTGAATCAACTTATTTCACCTTTGTCTAACTCTCCCCAAAGGCCTGTGGCCTTAAAAGATCAAAACATTCTCCTGCACCTTCTGCTGCTTCTCTGGAGTGATATGCATGATACAAATAAACATAACATAGCATAGCAACACATAACAATATAAAGGGGTGTCATTATAAAAAAGGGAAGCCTTTGTTAGGGTGTAAGGGTGTCACCACATTAGTAAAAGACAAAACTAGCCTACACAAAACTCATGCAACCCCATTGAAATCATTATGGATGGTATCTTTCTTACCCCTCGTTAACTCAAGTAACATTTCGCTGCCAATTTCAACTTCGTCAATAAAGCATTATGAAATCAATTCAGTAGATGCAAGGGTCTTTATTTTTCTTTAAACATGCTGCTACTGTAGCTTTCAATCAATCAATCAACTCGTATTTGTAGAGCGCGGCTAATCACCCGATGGGTATCCAGGCGCTGGGTTCTTGCTGAGATCAGTTGGAAAACCACGTCTTGAGCCCTTTTCTGAATTCAGGGAGAGAGGTTGCTGTTCGGAGGTGCGGGGGGAGGTCGTTCCAGGAGCTTTAGGTCTAACCAACAGGGGGCCTCACACTCCAGGGGTTATCTGCACAGTTCAAGCTCTATGAGTGCTTTTTTAAAATAATTTTTATTAAGTAATAAACAGGTACCAAGAACACAAACAACATAAGGAAGAAAATAACATGGCAGAATATACAATAAATGGGAGCGATAATACAATATATGGAGGAAAGAAATTATAAAGTACAACCTTATGTAACAAATTAAAAGAGAATGAGATTAGGGTCCCTCTTAAATGATTAATTTATCTAAATAATTTTAGAATAGTAATGGGAAAAGAGAGAGAGAGGGAAGAAGTGACAAAAAGAGAAGAAAAAGAAATAAAGAGGAGAAAGGAAGGGAAGGAAAAAGAATTATCGAGTAGGAATTAGTATAAGGAAGAATATGTAGACAGAAAAGTAGTAAAAGTAAATCAGACTTAATTCTTTGAGATACAGATGAAGATGAAACAGAAATTCTATGTTTGTCACAAATAAGATTCCACCATGTTAGCGTACATATTTTGGAATTGTCTTTCCAGCAGGTAAGAATAACTTTAAATGCAAGAGCAATAAAAAGATCAAGCAATTTCAACTTTAGCACTGTATCATGAAAATCAACTGACATGGATCCAAGAAAAACATTTTGAATTGATAAGGGGATATAGAGATGAAAAATCTTGAAACATTTGGCCCAGATGTATTTCCAAAATTTTTAGGACATTGGGACAGTGATAAATCAAATGAGAGAATGTACCATTGGTGGAAAGGCATGACCAGCAAAGAGGAGAGGAAGATGGGTTAATTTTGTGCAAAAATACTGGCGTCCTAACAGCTCTATTATAAAGAAAAAATAAAGATTGAGTAATATTAGCGGCTCTAGAGGTGGAAAAAACATTATGCGTAATTTGTCCCATTTTTTAGATGAAAGGGTGATGGAAAGGTCTAGTTCCCAAGCTAGTTCAATAGGAGATTTTGGTCATTCAGAGATAGGAGTAGATAAAAGTTTGTATATGGAGGAAGCTTTAGGATTAGAGTCAGGAGAGATGTTGTGTAAAGGAGTTAAGGGAATAAATGGAGTATTGTTAGTAGGAAAGGTTTTAGTTGAAAGAAATGATTGAAGTGCCTGTGATAATTGAGAATATTGAGATAAGCAAGAAGAGGGTAAATCATAGCATTCTTGTAATGTATTAAAAGGCAAAACGGAATTATGAGTTACAAATTGGTGAACATATAGAATACTCTTCTCTTTCCAACGTTTGAAGTAGAAGGATTTATGGTGAAACGTAATAAATGTATTGTACCAAATAGAAGAGGCAAGGAAGGCCTGATAAAAGTTAGAGCTATCCGTAAACAGTGAGTGTAACAAGTGTTGGGAGTATTTTAAAATAGGATATTTAGATATAAAGGTACAATTGGACATAAAACAGATGTCATAAAAGAAAAGTCATGTAATAGAGAACGTTCAGAATTAATCCAACTAGGTATCGGAGCATTGTGGTAATGTCTGTTTAGTGAATACACTTGTCTGATCAAAAAAGCTGTGTGATATAGCTTAAAATTAAGAAATCGTACACCCCCTTCATTCTTTGGTTTGATTAATTTTGTTAAAGCAATACGAGCAGGTTTGTTGTTCCAGAGAAATTGAGTACAAATGGAATTGATTTGGTTAAAATAATAATTGTGAATTTTAAAGGGTAACATAGAGAGCAGGAATAGAATGAGCAGTACAATCATCATTTCAATGGTATCCAAACTGCCCCACCAGGACAAATGTAGGGGGGACCATGAGGAGAGTAAGTTTTGAATCTTAATTTTCAAAGCACTAAAATTATGGGTAAGAGTTTGGGGAATGGTAGGGGAAAACAATACTCCAAGGTATTTAATTTTTGATGGACACCATTTAAAGTTGGTGTCGGAAAACATGAATTGATAACATAGTGAGTTTAAGGGTAAAATTTCAGTTTACATTTTTTTTAATTTATAGCCAGATATTTTAGAATATAAGTCAATTTCCTGTAAAAATGTAGGTAAGGAAGTTAAGGGTTTCGAAAGGTAAATCAAGATATCATCTGCATAAGCAGACAGTTTTATTTCGTGGGAATTATGAATGAAACCAGTTATCAAAGGGTTATGGCGAATGCGCTCAAGAAAGGTTTCAAGACATAAAAGAAATAAAAGAGGAGAGAGGGGACAGCCTTGCCGTGTACCTCTGTGTAAGTTTAAATAAGGGGATAAAAGACCGTTAACAGATACACATGCACGGGAATCTGAATATAGTAATTTGATGAACGAAATAAATTTGGGGCCAAAACCGAACCACTGGAGAGTTTTGAACATGAATTGCCAATTTATGCGATCAAAAGCTTTTTCAGCATTAAGGGATAATGCGGCTAGAGGGTCAGGATAACCTTTCCCCAGATTGAGAATATTAGAGAACATTCTATCATTATATGAGGAGAGCCTACCCTTAATGAAGCCAGACTGATCAGGTTAAATAAGATGGGGAATAACCCCTTCCAATTCAGAGGCAAGAATTTTTGCAAACATTTTGCAGTCATAATTGATTAAAGAGATTGGGAGATAATTTTGACAAAGGGAAAGATCTTTATCGGGTTTAGGGAGAATTACAATAAGAGCGTCAAGAAAGTAGCCTTCAGGTTTAGAATGCAATAGAAAGGAGGTAAAAAGCTCAAGTAAGTACGGAGCAAAAATAGATGAAAAAGAGGATATAAGTTCAATAGAAAAGCCGTCAGGGCCAGGGGCCTTTGCTCTTTTTAAGAATTTAATTGCTTCTGAAATCTCCTGAAGAGTTATATCTTTTTCCAAGAGGGCCATAGCATCCGAAACAGAGCTAGGAGAGGGGAGACCATCAAAAAATGACTGCATGTCGGTTATGGTGGGATGGGTGTCTTCCGTATACAGTGAATGGTAATAAGTCTGGAATGCCTTAACGATGTCTGAGTCAGAGTGTAATAAAGTGGTAGTAAGGGTATTACGAATAGGTCCAATGGCTTTCCTTTCTGATTTGACTTTTAAATAATTAGCCAACATTCTACCCACTTTGTTTTGACCCCCATGATATTTGGATTTTATTTTAAGTAGAATATTACAAGCATCAGTTGTGGCCAATTTGTTCAGGTCAGATTTAGCCTAGATTAGATCCCGGAGGCGAGCAGGGGATTTGGAAGTATAGTAAGAGTGTTCACGGGTCTTAATATGATTGAGGGAGGAGAAGTATTGGGAATTCAACAACTTTTTCTTTCTAGCAGTGTAGGCAATGGTAAAAGCTCTGAACGAGGCTTTGAAGGCATCCCAATTGTTATGAACAGAGGTGTCACTTGATTTGTTAAATTGAAAAAAATCTTGCATAAAGGAAGTAGCATTTAAAATATAAGTTTGATCGGATAGTAAGGAATTATTAAATCTCCATCTAGCCTGTTTGGGATTGGCAAGGGACAAATCAAGAGAAACTGAGACCGGGGCATGACCAGAGATAAAAATGGAGCCAATCTCAGAAGATTGGCGCGAGGGAAGTAAAGATTTTGAGATCAAAACATAATCAATGCGAGACATAGTATGGTGAACGTTAGAAAAGAACGTGAATTCAAAACTATCAGCATTACTAGTCCTCCAGGCATCATAGAGTGGACGAGAGGCATTAGCAGTTTGAAATGCTTTATGAGATTTATCAGGTTTAAATTTACAATCCGATTTCCTATCAGAAAAGGGGTCAAGTCAATTATTAAAATCTCCAGCAACAATAATAATGGGTTAGTAATTGAAGATAATTTTAGTTTAATATTCTGCCAAAAATCCGGATCAGGTTTAACCGGCCCATAGATACTAAAAAAGGTGACATGTTTATTATAGACCGTGGCATGAAGTATTACCCATCGTCCACTTGTATCATTTTCAGTTGATACAATTTGTAGTTTCAAAGATTTATGACAAAGGATGGCAACACCACCTTTACGGTTGATAGCTAGAGAGAAAACAACCTGACCCACCCGTTGACGCTTGAGTTTAAGAGATTCAACATCATTACAGTGGGTTTCCTGCAAAAAAGCAATCTGACAATCAAGTTTTGATAAATGAGAAAGTACCTTTTGATGCTTAACAGGATGACCTAGACCACGAACGTTCCACGATACAACATTAAACATGATAATGTTTAAGAAACAGGGGAATAATCACAATGATGACGAACTGCAAAAAAACAACAAAGGAGACAAAAGACGCTGGTCATAAAAGTCGGGAAACATGCTGAAATTAATAAGAACATAAAAAAGCAAATAAAACGGTAATTCATAGAGATATATAAAGGGGGGAAGGGAAACAGGCGGAGAAGAGGGAAAAGAGAGAGAAGGTACAGGGAAAGAAAAAATGGAAAGAGAGTAGAAGAAATAAAGAAAAACAGGGACAGATCAAGGACAAAAAGCCAGATCTGAAATATAAAGAAAAAGAAATAAGAACCAGACATGTCAGCACTCAAGAACAAGAGCAACAACGGGAGAAGATAGAACTGAAGGAGATAAGAAAATAGAGAAAGAAGGATATTATAAGATATTAAGGCCGCATAAGCCACAGTGAAGATATAAAGAACAAAGACCGCAACAAGAAATAACGAATTGTTAAGCATTAACAGTTTAAACAATTTAAGAACACTGAGCATTTGTGTCCATAGGTATTCTAGTAATAGAATGCAAAAACTGTCTTAGTTTAGATGGATCCTCGAATGATCGAGAGACACCTTCATGGGTAATTTTGCAAAGACAAACATGCAGGATGCCATAACGGATGTTCATAGATCTTAATTGTGGACGAAGAGCTAGGAATTCTTTACGTCTAGCATTGGTAGCGTTGGAAAGATCCTGTGAGATGAAGATGTTATGGCCAGACTAGACAAGACATCGTTTTTCTCTGGCAACTTTTAATACATGCATCAGGTCAGTGAATCTAGAAAAAGCATAATAATACCACGTGGTTTGTTGGAATGAGATTGAGGACGACCAAGACGATGTGCTCGCTAGATATTGAGAGGAGTTGAAGATTGAAGATTGAGAAGGTCAGACAGAAATTTCTTTAAAAAAGAGAGAAGATCCGGACCCTCACCTTTTTTAGGTAGTCCATACAGCCGAAGATTGTTCCTTCTGTTGCGATTTTCTAAATCCTCTGTATGGAGTTTAAGCTTGTTAATGTCTTGCTCCAGTAAGGGTACTTTGGTTGCCACGTCTTGAAGGTTACTTATACGTTGCACCATTTCGGACATTTTACCTTCCATACTGATCCATCGGTCCTCAATCAGTTGTAGTTTTTCATTGGTGGTATTCATAAATGGTTTTAATGTACGTAGTTCATCTAAATTGAGTCCAAAACCGGATTAGAAGATGGCTGGACTGGAGATGGAGGATCATTTTTGGCTCTTTTCGGTTTAGTGCCAGATGAAGATATTTTCACAAGAGAGAGTGGGTCACTAGCCATCTTGATAAAATGTACTTGTCGATGAGGAAGTTTTTTATGAGTAGTGATCCTTCCCATAAAAATATGTGCTCAATGATATAGAATTCAACGAGGATATGGAGATGTTTCAGTCACAGTGTTGATGAATGACACAACGAAATCCCAGAGGCCGATATTATAGCGTATAGCAAGCTATAAAGAAGAAACTAATGGAGGAACTCACAGATAGGGGACAAGATGTGAAGTGACTACAAAGGAAATACCTCATAGCGCGTGAATATCTGTTTACATCCTCTGAAACACAAGACATTTGTAAAAGACCAGGCTTAGTCTACTTCAATAGAGACCAGAAGAATAGCAGTGAAGGCAGTATGCTAATGAGGTGGTGTCTCCATCCATAAGGGAGTAGTGCAACTTGTACACCATGTTAGACAGAGAAATGACAGGGGCGATGACGTTCCTTGTTCATTCGCCTCAATGACTTCTGACATCCAAGAAGGCACCTTCTAGAACCAGTGATAAGATGGATGTAGAGTCTTCTTTGTTGAAATGCTGAGAGTAACCAACTCAGACTGAAGTAATCACAAGAGAGGACAATATGTCTGCTTTTAATGAGAGGATATTCAATTATAACATATAATTCCAATGTTTTTTTTTTTGTGATGTAGCTTTTCTCCTCTTTACTCACTGGTACTGCGTGCCACTCCATTTGTCTCAGCAGTCGATAATTTATAGCTGCCTGTCAATTGCCCAACATTCCTCCTTCAACCACCAACTTAACCAGACGTGTCTGGGGCTTAAGATAGTAAAGGTTTATTTAATCCCGCGATGGAGTATCACAGTTCATTACAGTACTCCGCCACTGATTGTTTCAGTAGGGAATAATTTCCAGCATTGTGACCGCCGTGCATACAAAATGGTGGCCGCTCGCGTCAGGAAGACGAAGATGCAGTGAAGTCAGCTGAATAGTGAGTTATGGACTCACCCTTTGTCACAAACATGTGCCGCCATACAGCAGGAGGTTCGCTCAGCCAGGAAGATGTGGGATGAGGTCTTCAAACGGCCGAAATCTCCTTCGTGAGCTCCGTGAGGCGACGGAGCTCAGCAATTAGCCGCCATTTTGTCAAGTGTGTAAGCCACGCCCCCTCTATGAGTGCTTTGAAGACATAGGAAAGCTCACACAGGGTCCTAAAAGTAACCACTCTGTGGACTTAGGGCACAGCTTTGAGGGATTAGGGGTACAAAATCTGGGGGGTGCACTGCACATCTGACAGCCCTCCACCTAAATACTCACAAAAACTTTGGTGGTGCTCTTGCCCTTCCCGGGGCACCACAACAAAGGATATACAAATTTTTCTGAAACACGCAAAAGATGATAGGAGGATGCTTGTAATAAGCTTAACAACTGGCATTCGCTCAGGGTAGTATTCCAGACCATCATTCTTTTGCCCACCATGTTATGTCAGTTTGGACCTAGCCATATGCAAATCAGTCTTGACTCTACTCCAAAAGGGACAGTCTGGCCCGAACAGCCAGACCAGGACCTCCCTAAACTGAGGCACAGGCAACCCAAGAAAGGGTTCATCCTGATTCGGGCTCTTCAGTCGGGTATAGGCAGGTTTCAGTGGCACAGTGAGCATGGGACCCACAGCTGGGCATACCCTTGGCCATGTTAGACATTACATGAAACACACAGAAACAGATGGAAGTGTTTTTGTAATAAGTATAACCACTGGCAATTGCTCTGTGTAGCATTCCAGACGCTCATTCCTGTGCCAAATATGCCACTTCAGCTTGGGCCCAGACATATGTAAATCAATCTTGACCCTGCTCCAATAGAAACTTCTTTGTCCCAGCCAAGTGGCATATGTGGTGGTCCTTCGGCATTGCACCAAGACTATATGTTGAGCGGATTTGCTGATAGAGAAATGCTTTTGCTTCAAACGCGGCCTCCAATCGCGTCATTTATTGCTTTACAATCCAGGGTTCTAAGGTCCACTTGAACACCTGGTGCAGCATTTGTAGGGGGCTGTGGGTAGAGCAAGATGGCCCTACAGGCTGGACTGGACTCCTATGCCCTTGACACCATTCCTTGGGGCCCCTGCCCATGCTGATACCAGCAGGTGAGAGCTGGATCCAATGTTCTTCCCACCTGCACTATCCGTGGGCGGGAGGCTTGGTGTGGGGTGTGCCCAGACGTAGGCACAGAGCACTGGTGAAGCATCCCAGAAGCTCTGTGGGCCTTTTTTGGTCCACTGTCTTGGGGAGAATTCTAGGTGTGTCAGGTTCCAGGGTCCAGGGGATGGAGTCCTCGGGGTTAATTGTGACTCGGAAGGGACTCTACACATACTCACTCCCTATTGAAAGATATTTACAAAGGTTGCACCGAACCCAGGGGCTTGACCATCTTCAGGTGAATTTTACTACCACATTAGGAAGCGCTACTCACTCTGTTTTCCTACCTTGTCCGTGGGGATCAGGCTCCTGGTGATGTTTTCTCACTCCCCATAGGTCGAAGTTCAATGAGGGAGGCAACATTTTGCTCCTGATGGTGAGCTCTAGACACCTGGAGGGTAATTTGCAGTTCTCTAAATCTACTTCTTGGTTTAGAGCTGTATTTTTAATGCTTATGTTGCTGAACCTGTCCTTTGTCTAGGATCTTGGCACCTGCCTTCACCTGGGACCTTCTTCAGCAGCCATCGGCAGCTCACTAGCAGTGTACCCTCCATGCTGCACTCCTCAGGTCCTATGGTTTTGTCCATCTTGCAGGGCACCTGCGTGTCAGCAGTGGAGTTAGTGTTCCCCCCCCACCCCCCCAATGTGGTTACCCAGCTACAGGACAAAAGATCCAGAGGAGCCCTCTGGGGTTTACCCATGCAGGTCAATAGCGCTACTGTCCCTTACAGGGTACAAAGAGGCCAGTGCCACTGGCCCTGCAGAAACACTCCTAGTCCATGGGTGGGTGCTAGTTGGAGTCAAAGTCCCAAAGTCTATCCTTACAGTGGGCCAGGTGGGCATTTCTTCTGCAGTGTCTCTCCTAGGTCTTGAAAGTTCTCAGCAGACTCTCCCCTGTGTAGAGGATTTTAAGTGGGAGGGGGAAGTTCTGAAAGGTAGGTACCTTTGCCCAATCATAGGGTGCCACATCATCACTCCACCCGTGCCCAAACCTCATGCACAGCATTCTGGGACATTTAGTTATGACAGCTTGAAGTAGTACTGGAATGACAGTCCATGAGAGATTCAGCCCCGCCCCCATCTGACACAACTGACATAGCCGTCTGAGCCCTTCCCACCAAAACCTCAAAGGGGAGTCACACCTGTGTTTGGCTTCAGAGATCTGGCCTTCTTCCTTAGTTTCTGCAGGGTTAGGCTTGCTCAGACTAGGTGCAGAGTGAAGGGTTAATTAGCAAATGAAGATTTCCTTCTCTCCCCTTCTTTTCTCAGAAACTAGGTCAAACACCTGCAAATGGCTTTATTGTGTGGGCAGGCCATTGATCCCTATGCTGGCCAGCAGAGTAATAAACTTTGCCTTGTAGAGAGAGGAAAAGACCTGAAACCTAATTATGAGCTGAGCAATTGAAATATGACAATTTTCCAAGTGCGAGAAAGAGTACAGGTATCACAAAAGTGACAGTGGATCTGCACTCGGGTTACATTGTTACCCTAGGAATTTTTACCTGACTGGTATCCCTAAGCCTACATAGGGCAAAACTGTGCTGTGCCCCGGAACAGAACATTAGCAACACATAAAAGGCATGAGCCATCAACAATCTGCCTCTTTTAAATGCGGCTCCGAGGAGATAAGTTGACTTTTATTTCTATTTACCTTAATTATCTTTTTTCCTTTAGATATTTATTGTGGCTTAACCCCACCCCTGCCTCTACACCGATCTCCAATCTATGGAGATCCCCCCTCCCTATAATCTCAAACCTTAGATATTCATTAGGTATTCCCTAATCTCAATTAACGCCCGTTATTGTACCTTTCCTAACCCCCATTGTGGTGTCTACTCAGGCATATACCTGGTAAGTATTGTATTTCCTATTTTATTGTGTTTAACATATTTCACATTTCATTCGTGGCGTCGCGATTACATTTCTGTCCCGTTTTTGTACTCACTTGGGCGATGTAACCATCTTCATCGCTAATGTATTGTTCATCGCTATTCTTTTATACATTTTGACCCGTTTCCTTCAGTATCGGGAGAATCACACTTTGCCTCTCTCCCAGATGCAGGCCGCGAGCTCCGGCGCGGCCCTGCATCGCATTAAGCTTTAGAGAAAGATTCCTTGGCAACGGGAGCGCTACGTCCTTCCGTTGCCAGGAACCTTTCTTCCTCTACATTCTTTCCCGACTTTTCACCCGAGCGCTTACACGATCGCGCTCATCACCATGGTAACGGGCAGCGGCTGAATCGCTCGAGCACTCTTATGTCAGTTGCTCAGCTCGTATTAGTGATCAGCTGCTGCCCTCAACGCGAAACAAAGCGCAAGTACTTGTTTTAACCAGCAGATTCTGCCCCCCCCCCAAAAAAGGGGTGAAACATTGTCTTTATAAACTTATACCTTTTAATAGTATTATTATTATTCTTATTAAAAAAAAAAAAAAAAAACTGACAAGAGATATCTACTTTACTTTATCTATAAACCATAAACAAGTACACCCCCCCTCACCCCTCTTTTGGCTTGGTTTTTTTCAAAGCTCATTTACCAAATCAATTTTATACCTAATCTCCCTATCTGCGCCATGTCTGACACTGATTCAGATGACGCTTCCGCCTCTACTCCCAATATTGATAATGAAGCACCTAAAAAAATGCTGCATAAGGAGATGAGGTCCTGCATGATTGAGACCTTGTCTCAGGTCATGTCCTCTAAAAGGTCACTCCCCATTGAGCAGGACGAGATCACAGAAATTTTGAACCCACACTACTCTGATGATACCACTGATTTAAGGGGCAAAAGATTGAAGAAAAGTAAAAATGTTGATCAAGTGACCCCTAAGAGCACTATGGGAGGTCCTAGCACCTCATCAAATCTGGGAGGTCTTAGCACCTCATCTATTAATGGAGGTCCCCGCACCTCGAACTCCCTGGGTGTCCCTAGCGGCACGACTTACTCGGGTGTCCTTGGCGGCACAAAACATCTGGGTGTCCCTAGCGGCACAAAATATCACAGTGCTCACTACAACATGGGAGACAGCGAGTTTAATGATGATGAGTCCTCAGACGTACCTGACGAGTATGTCCTAGATCTTGATGAGGAGGATCAAGAATTTTACAGTCCAGATGAGGAACTTCCATCATCCTCTAAGGACAATATCCTTGACCCCTTGGGGGAAGAAATGTTTTCCCCATTAAACCTCAAACACCCAAGAAGTTCCGAGTGGTCCCCACAAGACCACGTTGCAAAATGTATCAAAAAATGGGTAAGAAACCTCTTAGAGAGGGACACTCAGAACATTCTTAGAGCCGAATGCTCTAGACCTTCTATCGAAGACAAGACCTGTCAAACCCCCAACTTGGACCCCGAGCTGATTAAATTCCTCTTCAAGCTCGGACGAGATCCAAGGAAAGGGATGGAAAGATCCCTGAAAGGGTGCCAAGACCGTCTTCTCGACGTACCTGGTCCTTTAGCCAGAATCATAGATTCCGCAGAAGAAAGCCATATCAACAGCACACCTCTTAACACCGATTTGATCAGAGGCTGGAGCCAGAGGGCACTGATACTCCTGGGTAATGCAAACGCAAGCCTCAACGCAGAAAGACGAAGAGTTGTTCTAACCGAAATAAATCCCAAACTCAGTGATATGGTGAGAGCCCTCACAAAACCCAAAAGGATTACTCTTTGGGGAAGATCTCATTAAATCCTTGGGCAAGTACGTTTCTACATTCACCGCCTTGGATAAGGCCCAACAAAATATGCGCAGAGTGTTTAACCCTAACCTTTTTGGCAGGGCCGGAAGAAGGGGCCTCTCTTCCGGCCGCTTTAATCAAAGGCCCTATTCGAGATCCCGTGGTTACGGAAGAGGGTACCAGCAGTACAACGTACCTCAATTCTACCCCCAGAGAGGGAGAGGACAACGCGTCAGAGGATTTAGATCCCGCGGAACTTCCAACTCCAACAACCCTACAAGTGAGTACTCTTCCCCCTCTCCCTTCCCCTTCTTTCCCCCAAAAAGTGGGTGGCAGACTCAAATACTTTCTTCACAATTGGAGATTGATCACTCAAGACCCTTGGGTTTTAAACACCGTCAGGGGATTTATGATAGATTTTACTCATACACCTACACAAACCTCTTTCCCGAGCGACATGCCTATCTCTCTAGACCAACAAAAAATAGTACAGGAGGAGATCTCCTCCATGCTTCAGAAAGGGGCAATAATAGAGGTCCCCTTAGAAGCGTTAAGATTTATAAGCACACTCTTTCTTGTGCAAAAAAAGGACAAGGGTTGGAGACCTGTCATAAACTTAAGAGAACTAAACAAATACTTGGTCTACAGGCACTTCAAGATGGAGGGCATCCACCTCCTCAGGGATCTACTATTAGAAGGAGACTGGCTAGTCAAACTGGACCTAAAGGATGCTTACTTCAACATCCCTATGGCCGAAACCCACCAACCCTTTCTTCAATTTGTATGGAAAAACCATCTATACCAATTTCAGGCACTGCCCTTCGGACTCTCTTCTGCCCCTTGGTGTTTCACCAAGGTCAAGAGAACTGTCGCCTCTTCCCTAAGAGTAAGAGGCATTCGTCTAATCATATACCTAGACGACATTCTTATAATGTCGCAAGACCCTTCACAAATATTCCAAGATCTGAAAACTGTGATGGATCTCCTAGAAAGCTTAGGTTTCATCATAAACAAAGAAAAATCAATCTTGACCCCTTCCAGAACTCTGGAGTTCCTAGGTTTCACAGTAGATACATCAAGATGTCTTCTTTTACTCCCTTCCAAAAAAATTACCAAAATCAGGAAAGAAATAAGACATGTCCTGAAACAACAAGATTTATCTCTGAGGGAGCTAGCCAGATTACTGGGTCTCCTCTCATCCTCCATCCAAGCCATCTTTCCCGGTCCCCTAAACTATCGGGCCCTCCAAAGGGTAAAAGCGAGAGCTCTAAGATCTGGCCTCTGGTACGGAGATCGCATTACTCTGGATCAGGGAGCCCATTCAGAACTTACCTGGTGGCTCGAGAACCTAGACGCGTGGAATGGCAAAGCGATCTTTGGGTCGAAACCAGAATTCGTTTTAGAATCGGATGCGAGCCTCCATGGTTGGGGAGCTTGTCTTCTCTATCAGAACACGGGTGGTATCTGGTCACAGGAGGAATCCTCTCACCACATAAATTACTTGGAACTAACAGCTGGCCTTTACGCATTGATGAGTTTCAAACACTCTCTCCAGGGCAGGTCAGTCATCCTAAAGATGGACAACATGTCAGCGGTAGCCTATATAAATCGCATGGGAGGCACCAAATCTGCGGACCTATCCAACTTAGCCAAGAAACTATGGATGTTCTGTCTGGAACACAAGATCGCTCTCAAAGCGGAATACCTTCCGGGGAAATTGAACATCTCTGCAGACTGGAACTCCAGATTCCTATTAGATCACAGCGATTGGAAACTCAATGTTTCCGTTTTCAGAACCCTGAACAGGATTTGGGGTCCCCTAAAGATAGACCTATTTGCCAGCAGACTAACTTTTCAATTGGAGAAATATTTCAGCTGGATGCCCGACCCGGGTGCTCTGGCAGTCAACGCCTTCCTACAGTCTTGGAAAGGAGTCAAAGCGTACGCCTTCCCTCCATTTGCCATGATTCAAAGAGTTCTTCAGAAAGTGAGACAGGATCAGTGCTTCCTTGTCCTAATAACTCCCTTTTGGCCATCTCAGGCTTGGTTCCCCACCACTCTAGAACTAGCTTGCAACCCCCCTTCTTAATTCCTACCCAAGAGAATCTTCTAACAGACGTAGATGGAGTAGGTCACCCCCTAATTCTGAGCGGGAGTTTAACCCTTCTTGCCTGGAGAGTGTCAGGAGATCCAATGAAATCTCAGGTCTTTCGTCGACAGCTACAACTCTCCTCGGAGAGTTTTGGGCCCCAGGCACTCACTACAGATATGACAACATATGGAGAAGCTGGGTACGTTGGTGCCTGGAAAGGAACCTGGATTCCTTGGAGGCACCTATTGTTGACATAGTTAACTTCCTTGTTGAACAATTTGAAAGAGGTCTCAGCTATAGAACTATCAACTGCTATAGATCAGCAATTTCTGCTGGCCATGTCCTTGTCAACGGTAAAACGGTAGGTAAAAATGTCCTTGTTTGCAGAGTGATGAAAAGCATTCGTTTAAGAAGGCCCCCTAAACCTAAATATGAAAGTCTCTGGGATGTCAAGTTAATCCTTGATCTTTTCAATAACTGGCCGGATAATTCTCTCCTGAATAGGAAAAACCTTTCCATTAAACTTGCTACTCTGCTATGCCTAATCTCATGCAGAAGGGTCTCCGATGTCAAAGCCCTGGAGGTTACGAATAGATCCTATAACATGTTCGGTGTCAAATTTGAGATTTATAAAAGAACAAAGACTATGTCTGATTCAATCTTTTACCCACGTTTTGATTTATGCCCAAAACTTTGCGTTGTGGACTGCATGAGAGAGTATGATTGCAGAATGTTTGCTCTTCGTCCCCTGGGTGTGAATCAATTACTTATATCCTTTGTTAAACCCCATAAAGATATAACCTCAACCTCTATTGCTAGATGGGTTAAAACTGTTATGAGTTTAGCAGGTATTGACTTAAAAAAATTTCAAGCTCACTCCTTAGAGGTGCTATGGCCAGTAAATCTCTCTGGTCTGGAGGTAAGTTGGATGACATTCTCATAGCGGCTGACTGGTCGAATGCTAGCACCTTTGCACGACACTATTGCAAGCCTATCGAACATATGTGTGATGTAGTTTTACAGAGCTACCAACATGCATAATGTAGCCTCCGTTCTTGTAATGAAATTGCGATTCTCCTATTACCATGACTAGAGAATCTGGATTTCATTAAAGACACGGAGGCTGACATTATCCCACCCATCCCACCCCTTTGATAGTGGTTTTATAGTGAATAAATGTTCTTTTTATTAACAGTACTAGTATTATCTCTTAACTCTTCTATTAGCTTGTTAAGTCTTTTACTATCTGTTACATTCAGGAGGTATTTACTTCTCTCTCTTTTCAGGTAACCCTTCTTAACGGCGAGACGTCTGGGCTTTGGATCTTCCCACGTTCTTCGTTCTCCTTCATATTGCTCATCCGAGGATGGTTTAGAAGTTTAAAGTTTCATGGACTTATTCTTTTCTCCACATTTAAAAGAGGCAGATTGTTGATGGCTCATGCCTTTTATGTGTTGCTAATGTTCTGTTCTGGAACCTTTTAATATTGTGATGTATGCGGCTGCTTGGACTGGATTAAAAGATTAATCCATAATGTCAGCCTCCGTGTCTTTAATGAAATCCAGATTCTCTAGTCATGGTAATAGGAGAATCGCAATTTCACCCATAATGTGTAAACCAGAAAAGCACACAGACTTTTCAATAATCATTACAGATGTACACTATGAATGCCCACTCACATTACATAGCCTACACCAGGTCAGCACCAATTCCTGAAGGGTCCCTTCTGCGAAAGACCACTTATCCACAGAGACTGGGCTGAGCTAGACCGTAGATTCACATGCTCAGCCTGTACAGATGTGCAAATGAGTGTGCTCACATGTTCGCATGTAATCATCCCAGATCCTCATACCCTAGCTGAGCAACAGTGGATTTATCTTAAAAGGTGGACATTGGCAGTTAGAACTCTGTGTTCATTTTCACAGAATTTACTGTGAGTGACACTCAGTTAGTGAGACTCACTCACAGTAAAAGTCCAAGACTGAGTAGTCAAAAAGCAGAAAATCCAGTGGGATTAAATGGGTGGAACCCATTTTCTGCGCAGCTGTTAATTTACATAGTTGTTTAACACTGTCACTGGTATGATCAATTTGTGTACACTTAAGGAAACATTCAGTATAAATGGATAACATTCTGAGACTGCACTCCCACAGACTTCACCCTTAGCAGCCAGGAGAAAATCAACAGCCATTCAGTTTTGCAAAAGACAGTTGTCTGGGCCACAGGTGGGTCAGATATTAATCCTATGGCAATAGCTGCAGAGTGTAGAGTTTGCAATTTCTTCTAGACCCCTAGCTACAATTTGGATCTCCTGTATTGACAGTTCTATTCCATACAAAATAGCGAAGAAGCGGGCAGTGTAGGATATCTCGGTAGGCAAATTGTTCTGGTAAGGAGATTCAGCAGTGTGATGCTGGGACAGTATAAGCATGGTAACAGGGCCCAGACCAGTCCTTGGGTAAGCAGGCACACACCCGGTTGCTGTAAACAAAGTGGGTGCCAGGTTGTTCACAGGAGCAGCTGCGAGCATAGGGGACTCAGAGTGGTAGACGGAAATAGTAGGGACTGAGTCCAGTCAGGTTGGCCAGTGAAGGAGAAATCACATTTGCTATGGCCCAACAAGATGTTATCATTGTGACATTTCACAGACATTTCCAAGGGCATTTTCAGTGTTGTAATTTGCCTAGGCTTGTTTGGTGCTGCATATGGAATCTGACTTTTACAGAGTTCCACATGACGGTTGTTGTACAAAGCTGGGTTCCATTCTGGACAGTTGACTTCTGGCCAGGAGGGGACTGGGTTTTTCTTAAATGGTGCTCCAAAAAAGTCCTTACCTCGTTATGAGCCGCTGTCTATCGAGTCATTTACAACATTTATGGCGACGATTTGGCCAGTCGTCACCATCTGAGGAGCTGACCCTGAGTGAACCTATGCGCAGATCCTGAAATTGCTGGAACGGTATCAAGCTGGTCGTCAAGGTCCACATGTTCATGCTGTCCGTGCATGGGAGGTGCCGCTTCTGTAGGGAAGGAAGTCTACATCGGTCCAAGACGTACCAGAGTGCGAGTTTGCAGTTACAAGTGTGGTGTGCAGAGAGATACCTTGGTAACTGTTCTCCGTACTGTGTGGCTAGCGTGTCACCGGCCCACTGACTTCATACTCTAACGTGCCGCCATCTTGGGAGAGTGGGAGTCAGATTTCTGCCAACGCCGTTTGAATTCTAGCAGGATCTTTGTCGGGAACAAGCAGACGGAATGAAGCAAGCACGTCAAGCAAGACGAGAAGAAGAAGCAGAGCACGCTGGGGATTACAGGTGACTTCCTCGGTGACACGCACACCCAATGCGTGTCATGTCTACTTCGGTGATATGCTCACCCACATATTTCTAAAGCTGTTGTTGACTTATTCGTTGGCTCACACACCTCAATGCGTGTCGTTCCCTTTGCAGTGATATGCACACATGTGTTGACTTTATGTTAGTGTGACAATTGTCATGACTCTTTTCTTGCTCTTCGTCCGTATTGTAAAAACTTAGGTTTTTTTTATATAGCCTTGGTGGAAAATTCACTCTGCCACAATTTGTTTCCTCTTTCATTGTTTTAGGCACATTTGAAATTTGTCTTCTTGAGAGCAGTAATTTGGGTTGCGTATATTTATCTTCCTACTCTACCTTCCACAACATATCTTAGTTTTTAGAACCACGGGTGAAGCTTCTGAAAGTCCACTCAGTGCGAGTACATCTGGGTCTACCTTGGCACATGTGTCTGTTGCACCACCTCTATATTTTTTATCTCAGACAGGTTCTCCACTACTTCCGTGGGAGGATTAGATCATAATGTTTGAAAAATTCTTGGAAGCTTTATATAGAGAAGAATTACCTCCTTCCAGAAAAAAGCGTTATTATTAAGCGTATTAGGTAGTGAAGGACAAATAGTTTTACGCTTTTTACCACAAGTTACAGAACCAAGTGGTCAACCATTGGTAGATGTTTTTAAGAAGCTAAATGCAGATTAGAGGTAAAATTCGCAAAGGAGGAAAACTTAGTTATGACTCATTTCAAATTTTACACTCAACCATAGAGAGTAGACGAGACGATTGATGAATTTGTTACAAGGTTGCGTGAGCTGTCCATGAAGTGTAAATTTAGAGACATGACCGATGAGCTAATAAGGGATCAATTAATAGTACAGTGTAGAGAGAAGAAAATTCAAGAACGGTTGTGGGCAGCTAAATATCCCACTTTGAGGGAAGCCATTGACATGGCTAAGGTTTTGGAGCAGTCTACCTCGTGCATGCAAGAACTTGAAAGGAAAAACAGGAGGGAAATGTATCTGGGATAGCGGCTGTTAGTAAACCAGTAGAATCGGTTACCGCACTTAAACACTCTGGCAAATTCAATAAGAATGGGGGGCTGATAACAGAACAGCAAGGTTTGCAACCGGTGTGGCACTACTAACCAAGGATCAGACTTTAAATTCTGTTTTGCCAATAACAGGGAATGCAGGAGGTGTGGCCGCCTGGGCCATTTTGCAATAGAGTGTCATTAGTATCCGAAGGTGGAGTATGTCCTGTTGATCCTTGCAACAGAATTCTTATGGTGAGTGATGCTGAAGAAGTGGTGCAAGATGGTCAAAGAGAGAATAGACCCAAGGCATTGTTTATTGAAAGAACAAATTGAATATTTAGGTTATACTTTGCGGCCGGCGGTGTGAGACCAAAAAAAGACTTGTTGGAAGCCATACGTTTGGCTCCCGCCCCTCAAGACAAAGATCAGCTGAGGTCATTCATGGGCCTTATTGAATATTATTCAAAACTTGTACACAATTTTTCAGACAAGACTGAGTCTCTGAGGGTAAGGGAAACATTTCGGGTGGTCAGCTGTGCAAGAGGAGTGTTTTGTGAATATAAAGAAAGAGATCTGTGAGGCAGGCATATTAGTACCTTTTGATGTTAAACTTAAGTCCAGGGTTGGGTGCCATATTTTCACAAAAACATAGTCAAGGTGAAAGGACGGTAGCCTTTGCATCTCGCACGCTAACGGAAACTGAAAGAAACTATTCTGTGATTGAAAGGGAGGCCTTAGCCGCTGCGTGGGGTGTTGAATACTTTCGTACATACGTGTGGGACACTCAGTTTGCATTAAGGTCTGACCACAAGCCTCTTATTAAAATTCTTCTCCCTGGTGGTGCTGGCAAGGGTTCAACGAGGTTGGCAAGATTTGCGGCCAGGCTCCAGGAGTATCGATATGAAATTGAGCATATCCAAGGCTGGACGAATATACAGACGGATTGTCTTTCTTGTCTATCTATGGAATGGCAAATGGTACAAGGCCCTGCTGTGGATGAACGAGAAGGCAGAGGTTCAGTTGCATCTGTGCAGTATGTAGTCTTGGGGTGTGCAGGGCTTTCTCAAGGGAAGAGTGGTGCCAAGCTATGGATATGGATCTTACGCTTAAGGAAGTCATGCGTATGGTGATTTCTGGCAAACGGAGGGAAAGTTGTGTGGCCAATTCAGTTCGACCTTTTGTCAAGTTGGTGGATGAGTTGACTACATGTGGCAGTCATATTTTAATGAGGGGAGAGAGAGTTGTACTGCCCGTGAGTTTGAGACAGAAATTGGTAGCAATGGCCCATTTAGGACATATAGGACAAAGTTTGACCCAGAGGCGTCTTAAAGCACAATTTTGGTGGCCTGGAATGGATGCTCAGGTGGTGGATTGGGTTGTAAAATGCATGATGTGTAAAGAAAGTGAGAAGCGTCTTCGAGTTGGTGAGCAATCCACTATGGGTCACATTGAGAACCCGGGGTTGCCCCGGCACACTGTTTGCGGAGATTTCATTGGTCTGAGGTACGCAGTGGGCTGAGGTTTGCCATGGTTTGTGTAGATTCCTATTCCTAGTGGTTGCGTGTGAAATTCATGGCAGATATTACCACGAGCACCACCATTCAAGCGTTGAGGAAAGTATTTCATGAAGAAGGAGTTCCTTCCGTTCTTGTGACGGACAATGGTATGCAACTTACCTCTAAGGTTATGGAGGAGTTTTTAGTTATTAGTGGGATCAAACACCAGCGCACATCGCTGTATAATCCCCAAGGTAATGGCATAGTGGAAAAGGCGAAAAGATTGGTCAAGGGGGTCATTCAGAAGGATTGTGTGTCTAATCAGGATGTTGAGAATGCTGTTGATGAGTTGGTGTGGGCGTACTGTACTACTGTGCAAGACTCTTTGAGTAAATCCCCTTTTGAGGTGATGAGAGGACGAGTCCCTGGTGATAAACTGGTGCCAGGTTGGTTGAAGGATTGTATCTTGGGCAATGGTGCAAGTGTTGAAGAAGTTGCCAAGAAGACTAGAATTGAAGCAGGTGATTGGGTGAAGGTTAAAGCAGGAAGAGTAACGGGAGTGCAAACCAAATTCAGTAGTCCCTTCACGGTCAAACAGGCTTATGACTTTTACATAGTTCTATAGAATGGAGAGCATTGTAACAAATGGAGAGTTGCCTTGTATCAGAAGGGTGGTGTTTATTCAAGAGGGTATGAGGAATTTGTGCATGGTTCCATGTTTATGAGAGATGGAGACTTTGGAAGTAGGGATGGTCCTTCGTCCGGTCACGACCAGGGGGAAGGAGTGAATATTCAGAGAGCTACCACTGACTCTGTGACTCTCGAGAGGGTAAGATCAGGTGACTCTGGGGGTATTGAAGGGAGACAAACCAGAGAGCGTAAAACCCCTGTGTATCTGGATGACTATGTTTGGTGATTTTTCCTTGTGCTGTTCATTTCTGCCCGTGCTCATGTATTTTTCTTCATTATTGTTTTATGCTAGTTCCTTGTTGTCTTTAGTTCCATGCCTTTTCTTCCTTTACCTCTTTTATTTCTTTATTAATTATAGTTTCTCTTGTTGATGAAGAAAAGGAGATGTGTTGTAATTTGCCTAGGCTTGTTTGGTGCCGCATGTGGAATCTAACTCTTACAGAGTTCTACATGGCGGTTGTTGTACAAAGCTGGCTTCCATTCTGGGCAGTTGACTTCTGGCCAGGAGGGGACCGGATCTTTTTTAGATGGTGCTCCAATAAAGTCCTTACCTCGTTATGACCAGCTGTCTGTCGAGTCATTTACAACAGTCAGCAAGGAAAACAGCAGTGGGCATACTATGCTGGGCAGGGATACAGAAATGTCCAATTGACATCGGCACAAGGAGGAAGACATTCATTCAAGTAGTCCCCATGTAAGTGCAAGTCCGTTCTTCTTTATCAACGTGAATAGGAAAAATTGATATGTCCCCTCTGTCATCAGTGGGAGAGTGGGCAGAGACCCAGAAAGAAGAAAGATTAATATTCTTTTAACACTGTTCTAAATATTTAACTACACAAGGGTTGTAGATCTCGGTTGGTGGCAGTCTATTGTTGCCACCTAGCCTGTCTAGTCAGAATTAAGTAGTAGGGAGTCTTCCCCCTACCTAGCCTGTACGTTGTACTCGTGGACAGGAGGAGGGTTATCATCATGGTAAGTAAGGCTGGTGTGTAGTGACAACAGGAGCCCTTCCTTCAGCCGAAGAAGCAGAGTTGATTGCTGTAGCAGGAACAAGATATGAGGAAGAGCCTTGGCTTATGGGCATGGGGGCAGCAGAAGGGATGGCATTTCTTGACTTGGTAGTTGGTTCATTGTGGGAGCCATGGAGCTATGCTGGCACTCCACAGCTCTTCCAAGCAGTGTTCGGGGTGAACAGGACTTCAAATGGGGCCACGCCAGTAGAGCTGAAAAACGGATGTTTCCTGGTGTACTCACATATAGACCAAGTGCCCTGGCTGTAGGTCATGGCAGGCTTCAATCGGGCAGGCAAGTATAGCACCTGAGACCTGAAAACAGAATCTGTAGAGAACTCACATAAGTTGTTTGTATTCCTGAAGTGTCACATCATCATTCAATTGCCAATTGAGTAGAATTGTAAGCAGTGGAAAGTTAGATGGAAGCTGTTTTGACCACCCCATCACTATTTTGTAAACACGTAGCATGATCCTCCTCCTAGGAATGGCTTGTATCAACCAGAGTGCTAGGGGTAGTTCATCAGGCCACATCAATTGTGTATTTGCACACATCTTACATAACTTATTTTTCAGGGTGGAGTTGAAATGCCCCAAAGGGCTCAGGGTGGTACATACAGTGAAAGTGTTATGTAATCCCGAAGCTTTTCATAGTTCTTAAACTACAGTAGAAACAAAGTGGGGGACTCCACAACTAAGTATGAAATCCATAGAAATTTACAATAAATAGGCATCAATCCTACCAGAAAATATACAGTCCAAAACAAAGTCTAACTGAATTTGGACTAAGGGGCCCCATTGAGGTGTGTGGCCAATGTTGTCGGTTTGACGAGTGGCACAGGAGTGGGATACTGTTGGGCAACAGAAAGGAAAACCAGCTTGTGGCACAATGCTATCTTGTTGACCTGGACAACACCGTAATACAATTCAACAAGATTTAGGAAGAAGACATTTTGGGACAACCAGTCTCTATTCTATCCCTCCACATTCCATCGCGATCCCTCTTTACGGTCCTGTTTAATCCAAGTCTGTTTCTCCATCCCTGAGGCACATTTCTGTAATTCAGGCAAATCTTTTGGAGCAGACATAAGAGACATAAGGGATTCAACAGTTTGAGAGATGTGCATCACCATTTCGGAACTCATCAACAAGATAACTTTTTAATCAGCAGAAACATTCCCTCTAGACTCTTCATTTTTAGCAGATTCATGTGCAGCACACTTAACAATAGCAATTTGGGAAGGTAACAAGAATGCATCAAGTAATCCTTTAACATAGGTACCGTTCTTAATAGTTCAAGATTGTAGACCACTCCAACAGAGAACTTTGAGTCTGTGAACATTGTAACACTTTTTTGAGCTGCACGAAAACAGGCACCTATGACAGCAATCAGTTAGGCAACCTGAGCAGAGAGTGCTTGAGGTAAACATTGACTTTTGAATACTTCATGCAGAGTACAGATCACAAAACCAGCCACCAGTGAGCCACTGCCATTTCTAAGTAAGCACCATCAACATAATGGGTCTCATTACGGTGCCGGTCAGACGAGCGTCTGACTGCCATTGTAGCAGAATGGGACCAACCGACAAGTACTCAGAGGTTCCACCTGTCAAATTATGATGTGACCACCGTGAAGGCGGTCGGATTTTAACTTTTCCATTGTGGCTTGTGTTGCGGCCCAAAAAGGGCCGCACTACAAATGGAATAACTGATCTTTTCAAACATCCATGTCCCGTGTGGTACATGGGGCATGGATGTTTCGGGGGGCATCACAGGTGACCCCCTGGGCTCATAGCGGAGGCCCACCGGGGACAGGGGCCCTGCTCGGGGCCCCAAAATCCCATTCCAGCTGCCTTCTCATGGCGGTCAGACCGCCATGAAAAGGTGGTTGGAATGGGCCATCGTAATACCTACGGTGGTGCCTGAGCAGGCACTGCCCCTATTGTAAGATATTACGTTCCAACTGATGGTCCGACAGGCTCCTTGAACTCGTCGAAAGCGTTGGTCGGTCCCTCCCCCTGTTGCCTCTGACCGCCGCGCATCATAATGTGGCGGTCGGACCACAGCACCAGATGTCGGATGGATCGCCACTGACAGGCCATTGATGGAGATCTGTCCGACATCATAATAGGGCCCAATATCACAATTGGGTATTGGTGCCTCAGATGGATCAATACAGGGCTGAGTCAAGTGTGTGCTCAAGGTGGGAGACACTCATGTGGTTCACCATCCTGGATGGTGGGAAGCAGAGCGGTGGGGTTCAGAACATGGCATCAGACAAATGTGAATGAAACAGCAACAGTCTTGCCATTGATAGGAGTTGAATTTTAGTGATTAGAAGCAAGGCATCTACAGCATGGAGCCCGACAACAGTAAGGGCCAAGGACTATATTCTCAGAAGCCTTCAGGTGGTAGGCACCCACTGCACCAACTTGCAAGCAGTGTGGGCTGGACTGTTCCTATTGGAGCAGGACCAAGACTGGTTTGCATATGGCCGGGTCTAATCTAAGACAGCATGGAGGCAAAAAACGATGGATTGGGACGAGTAAATACCAGTGGCTGACATTAATTCAAGCATTCCAGAGATCACTTGTTTACTGCAGCTCCCAAGCATGGCAGAAGTCCTGACACTTCAGAGGCAGAGGAGAAGTAGGCTATGGATTTCTTTTGATCTCCGTGATAAAGTACCAATATCCCAGAAGCAAAACACTCACTTCTTGATAGTACACCATGAATGGTTTGTTATAGTCAGGCAATCCTAGACCGACCAAGGGTGGAGGAAAAGGCTTCTTTCAGAGTCACAAAGACTTGCTCCATCTCTTTAGACTAATGCAATGGTTTACGGTTGTCTTTCTTTGCAAAATCTTGGGGAGGTTTCACAGTGCGAGCAGATCCCAAAATCCACTGTCTGCTTTAACTTGACCCTTCCCATTAATGTGTGTGCCTGAGAGACAGTGAGCGATCTAGGCAAGTTATGAACGACTTCAATGAAGTCTGTGGACAGGTGCGTCTCCCCGACGGTGATGTCATGACTGAGCTAGCAACCACTGGGAAGACAGAATTGTAATTTCTCTTTAAATGCTTTGTGCCCTTTTTCTGCTGTTTTTCGGGAGGTGATATGGGGAGTCAACCTTACATTCATCCAAGGAGCCTGATGCAATGATCACATCATCTCCATGTAGAGCTAAAGTGGATCCTTCTGGGAAGAAAAAGGTGCCTAGATCCTTCATGAGTGATGGAAAGTGACTCAGTAAAGTCATGGCCATCGGGACCACATCAGTTGGCTCCAGATAATGAGAAAACAAAGAGATATTGAGTATCAGGATGCATATGGCTCAAGAAGAAAGCAGAACACAGGTCTACCACCATGAACCATTTTTCAATATCTAGAATACAAGACAATATTGTAGAAGGGTTCGGAACAATTGCAAAACTGGGTATTACAAAAACATTGATAGCCCCTAGGTCATGTACAAGCCTGTATGCATTCTTTCTAGGCTTTTTGATCAGCAAAATGGGGATGTTACATACACTCACTGTGGTCAATAGGACCCCTTAATTTATCAGAACACAAATAACTGGAATGATTCCCACTTCTGCCTCAGGATGTAAAAGGCGATGAGAGATGCAAGGGAGCTACTCCTTTGCCTCTGCAACCTTCATGCACCCTTTCTGCAGGAGATTCACTCTTATTCTGTTTACAATTATTTATTTTGGCCAAGTCAGTCTTGACCAAACACACATCCATGTCTATTAGAATGGGAAACTCTTGTTTGATATTCACTAAATTGGCAGGCGACCAAGTGACATAGATGATGACAGGGTAGTCGTGCAATGGCAGGAGGGCATCTGTGGAGTGAAATGGGGCACCTTGGCAATTGTCACTGTCTGGATCACTAGATAAAAGGGTATGTTGGATGTTTTGGGGGTTTATTTAAAGTTCTTACCCTCTTTGTGTGATTGTTTGCCAGACTGTCCTGGGTTATAGTTGGCCTTCACATACTACCACTCCAATGCCAAGCACCAGAATGATAGGCTGCTGAGTGAGAACAAGCTGATAGAATAGGGGTATGATGTTTTGCCGTCAGCCTCGTGTCTCGTGCATGCTGCACCGTCATCTTGCGTTTTTCTGCTCCACTTCCAGGTGTCACTGCTGATGCCGCCAGCATGGAAAATCTCAAAACATCTAGTGTGTCTTCCTACTTTAATTTTGCTAACTCTGATTTCTCAAGCATAATTTGAGGAACAAGTAAGGAGTGAGAGCGGTAAGGGTACAAGCCCTAACCCTATGCCTCAAGTGGGTAATTTGGTATTTCAGTCTTTAATGGGTGTCCTTCATGCTACATCTGAAACTCTACATCTCTACATCTGAAACTCTTGATTCAGTTTGTTGGGGTCCCCGTACCAATTTTGAGAAGCATCCTGTTGGTTCATATCTGCCTTGCTTTTGGGTTCTTTTAATCTTTTTCTAAGAATATTTAAGCGCTGTGGGTCAAAAGTACTTTCTTCTGGAACTTATTTCATCCCATCCTCTTATCAACTCTTCTTTATACTTGCACATGATCTTTCTATCGTGATAGTACATTGCATGGGTGGGACATTTTATCTACGCTTTCTCTAGTTTCAACTTTTTTGACCACATTTTCCTGACTATTCCCTCAACTACAACCAGAAAAACATTAAGGTGACCTTGTGCTGTAGTTCATCTAGTGGAGGGGGTGAAGTAAAAGGATAAGAAGGTTAGGGGTTGGACTAACAACTTCTTCCTGTCTGTGTTCGTGGAGGGGGTAGGAGAGTTCCTTTACGCATGACTGCTGACCCCTTTGCTTTCAAAATCCCCCAGTTACAGCCTGTTGATGTTCGCAAAGCTTCGGGTGAGGCTGGATCAGTGTCCTTCTTTCATTCATACATTCATCCACTAAGAACTGTGGTACAGGTTCTGCACACACCTTGGACTCCTCTCCCATTGTACACTCTTTATAGCGCTTCCTTCTCTTTACTGTGGCTTCCGCTCACACTTCTGACATCTAGTATCCCCGGATTCCTCCTTCGCTCTCCAGAATGATTTATTCCAATGTCACCTGCCTACATGAAAATTTGTAAATTCTCTTCAAATTGTTGCAGTCAGTAAACGCAATCAGACTTCACATTCCATAAATTTCCAAAGCCTAGTGCGCGCTAGTGCTGTCTGACTTGACTGGTGAGTTGAACGCTGGTCCATCCTCCACCAAAGCTTCCTCCGGAGAATCCTCTGTTTTACCTTCAGCACCTGAGGGGTGTTTAGACAGAATATCGGAAACAGAAATATCGTGGGACAAAATATCATGTCAAGAAAATGGAGGACAAAAATATTGTGAAGGTAAGTTTCTATAGGTAAGCAAAGTTTTACTATATATAACCCCACATATATGTACCTTGACGATATATAGATCTTCAAGGTATGTAGATGTGGAGTTAAGAATAGTAAATCTATACTTACCTATTTGCACTTACCTTCTCGATATTTTGGTCTTTGATATTTTTGACACAATATTCTGTCCACAGGATATTTTTGTTTCCGATATTCTGTTGTGATCCCACCTGAGGCTGTCATGTGAAGTCTAAACTAGCTCTGCTACCAGCTTCAGATCAAGAGGAGGCATTTCACAGTTGAATGGGAAAGATCTGTAAAGACAGTCTCCCCACGCTCCAATTCAAAGTCTGAAAATGCCTAGTAACAAAAAGAAAAATATATCTGTGAGTCACAGAAATGGGCCACTAGGGGTCATCCACGGCCCTCAATGAGCATAAGCTGCACCAGCAGACATGAGACATACATTTTGTGTATAGGGCTCTACAGAAGGTCATGTGATGAAACTGAAGAAAAGAAGTTACACCATTCTAAAAAGCCCTGGTGAAATTTCACTTATGATGACGTTATTTGCGTAATTTCAGGAATTTTACTTTATGCTTGTTAGGTGAAATTACCATAATGATGCCATTACATCTCGTTGTTTAATTGCGCTGTGGTCACTGCAAAGTTATAACACAGGAAACAATTTAAATGTCCAGAACGTGAGCGGCTGTCAATTGTGGTTTACTGATTTTAGCCATTATTTTTAGCATTGAATGCGTCCTTAAGTCCACAATGGATTTGAGGACGCATTTTGTGCTAAAATTATAACTAAATTCCGTGGGGCTTATTTACAAGCCCCTTGCACCGCCGATACGTCACTTTTTCCCATATTAAAGGTGGCGCAAGGGGCTTGTAAATACGCCCCCATATTTGCATTTCAGTAAATGCCAAAGACATGGACAAGGCTTTATATGTCATAGAGGAGCCAACTTAAAGTCATGGTTAGCATTGAACAAAAAGATGGCTGCAGCACTTATAGTTATGCCAAGACAAACATTTAAAATCTCACAGAGGATGGGGAAGAGATACTGAAAGGCCTGTGCTGCTGTCAGTCAGTCATGTGCATTGCTCAACAACAACAAAAGTTAATGGGCAGTTTAAGAAACTGGAAATAAATGATCGAACGTAGATGCCATCATGCTGATGATAATGCTGTCCAGAGGGGCTCCATCTTTGTGCCAACAGCTTCTCCTCTTCCTGTGTCCCACCCTCTTTCCTGAGACTCAATGGTCCTGTAGTGTAGGTGAGTGTGCGGAGAGGGATCAGCAGAGACTGACCTCACTCAGCAGATTGTCCAAAGGTTTGGTGAAATTCAACCAAACTGCAGAAGTGGTATGATGGCGATGCACTGAGGGACATATTTATGAGAGCTTTGCGTCATGCTTGCACGGTGCACCACACAATGTGATACATGTGTGACGCAAAGTTCTAAATAGGATTTATGAAGCCACGCAAAGCCACTTTGCTTGGTTTTGCACGGCTTCACAAATATGGAGTAATGCAACGCAGCGCATATCGCTGCGTTGCATTACTCTGCGCAAGGGAGGCGTTTGATGGGCATTGAGTGGGTGTTCCCATGCAACTGCCATGGTTTTTGACGCATTCACAGATTTACCAAACCTGGTAAACCTGGGAATGCGCCCAAAAAATATGCCTCTCCAGGTGAGGCGTAACGAGGAGAAATATCTTTATTTCTCCTCTGTTTCTCCTCTTTCTATGTGTGCTGCATTGTGTAGCAGACATAGAAAGAGGAAAACGCCTCTTGGGATAGTTTTTGTGCAGGAAAGGACACCTTCCTGCACAAAAACAAAAAAAACAATCCCACCTACAACAAAGACACTTTTTCAGCAGGGTTCAAGGGTACCTGCGTTGGCGCTAGGCTGCAGAAACGGCACCAGAGCAGGGGAAAGGACATGGATGCACTGAAATTGGATTAATACTTCTTCCCTTTCCCTGTGACGCTGGGCAGTGCAGCAAGGTAACTTGCTGCGCTGCCCTGCTCCACAATTATCATAAATATGCCCTTTATTACGCGAAGTTCAACACATGGGTGATGACGGACTCCTCCCCAGGCCCATCATGCCCTTCCACAGACACACATACTTGTTTCCTACAGGCCAGTCCACCTCTGGAAGGCAACACCTCGAACACTAGCTCTCCTTGCCATGAGTTGTTGAAACGTGTTAGCTGCTGGTCGTCTCATGTGATCCAAGACCATGAAAGGAAAAGGCCTCGTCGCCAAAGGAAGAGGCCTGGGCCACTCTACAAAATATCAGGCCCTGGAAAGGAGCAGCCTCGGACCACGAAAGAAAGAGGACTCAGGTGAGCCGTGAAAGAATGAGACCTGGACATGAGAGAAAGGGGACTGTGTCATGAAGGGAAGGGGCCTGGGGCATGAGAGGAAAAGGCCTCGTCGCCAAAGGAAGAGGCCTGGGCCACTCTACAAAATATCACGCCCTGGAAAGGAGCAGCCCCGGACCACGAAATAAAGAGGACTCAGGTGAGCCGTGAAAGAATGAGACCTGGACATGAGAGAAAGGGGACTGTGTCATGAAGGGAAGGGGCCTGGGGCATGAGAGGAAAAGGCCTCGTCGCCAAAGGAAGAGGCCTGGGCCACTCTACAAAATATCAGGCCCTGGAAAGGAGCAGCCTCGGACCACGAAAGAAAGAGGACTCAGGTGAGCCGTGAAAGAATGAGACCTGGACATGAGAGGGAAGGGAAGAGGCCTGGGGCATGAGAGGAAAGAGAGACCTGGGGCATGAGAGGAAAAGGCCTCTTCGCCAAAGGAAGAGGCCTGGGCCACACAGGACTTGGAAAGGAGCAACGTCGGACCACGAAAGTAGGAGGACTCCGGTGAAGCGTGAAAGAAGGAGACCTGGACATGAGAGAAAGGGGACTTTGTCATGCAGGGACGAGGCCTGGGGCATGAGTGGAAAAGACTGGAACACGATGAAAACTCAGAGCCTCGAAAGGAAGAGCATGTGGCATGGATCGAACAGACGGGGCCAACTAGGAAAGAGGTGGGACGCGAGAGGTAGCAGCAGGGCCTCGAAAGGAACTGCAAAGACCATGATGGAAGAGGGCTGAGCGTGCCATGAAACAAAAGGGTCTGGAGCACGTGTCTGCTAGGCCACGAAAGCAACAGGTCTGGAGCACGACAGAAAATACCATGGCTGCAAATGGAACAGGTCTGGAGCACCACAGAAAATACCATGGCTGCAAATGGAACAGGTCTGGAGCACCACAGAAAATACCATGGCTGCAAATGGAATAGGTCTGGAGCACCACAGAAAATACCAGGGCTGCAAATGGAACAGGTCTGGAGCACCACAGAAAATACCAGGGCTGCAAATGAAACAGGTCTGGAGCACGACAGAAAATACCATGGCTGCAAATGGAACAGGTCTGGAGCACCACAGAAAATACCATGGCTGCAAATGGAACAGGTCTGGAGCACCACAGAAAATACCATGGCTGCAAATGGAACAGGTCTGGAGCACCACAGAAAATACCAGGGCTGCAAATGGAACAGGTCTGGGGCACCACAGAAAATACCAGGGCTGCAAATGAAACAGGTCTGGAGCACGACAGGAAATACCAGGGCTGCAAATGGAACAGGTCTGGAGCACCACAGAAAATACCAGGGCTGCAAATGGAACAGGTCTGGGGCACCACAGAAAATACCAGGGCTGCAAATGAAACAGGTCTGGAGCACGACAGGAAATACCAGGGCTGCAAATGGAACAGGTCTGGAGCACGACAGAAAATACCAGGGCTGCAAATGGAACAGGTCTGGAGCACGACAGAAAATACCAGGGCTGCAAATGGAACAGGTCTGGAGCACGACAG
Source organism: Calotriton arnoldi (assembly GCA_963921515.1). Classification (NCBI taxonomy): domain Eukaryota; kingdom Metazoa; phylum Chordata; class Amphibia; order Caudata; family Salamandridae; genus Calotriton; species Calotriton arnoldi. Next base: position 1,155,597 of record CAWUFW010006000.1, on the reverse strand, counting down.
AAAATACCAGGGCTGCAAATGGAACAGTCCTAGGTGAGAAAAGAAACCCCACAACTTCGAAAGGAACAGACTTGGGCAATGAAAAAAGTGGGCATCAAACAGAACAGAACAGACCACAGCCACAAAAGGAAAGGCCCGGGACACGAGACACCAAGACCACGAAAGAACGAAGCCTGGTCTACAAAAGGAGCAGAGGCTGCGAAAGGAAGAGAGTGGGCCATGCAAGGAAAAAAGGAAGGGGCCTCGGCCATGAAAGAAGCAAGCCTTGGCCACGAAAGGAGGCCGCCTGGGCCATGAAAGAAATAACAGGGACGCGTCGCGAATGCAACAGGTCTGCGCGCAAAAGAAAAATCCAGGGTTCTCTTTTTGTAGGAACAGGGCTGGGCCAAGAAAGGAATAAACCCGGGCAATGAAAGGAACAGACCCACAGCCACGAGAGGAATAGGTACCAGCCAAGCCTGGTGACCACAGACAGAATCACCTTAGGGTTGTGGGTCCGCCCTGCCAGAACTGTGTCAACAGCAGTGCTTTAAATGGGCCGGTACTCACTGGTACGGAGTACCGGCACTTCTCAGTTTTCTCCCCCTGAGTACCGGAACTTATTTTCGGGCAAGGAGAGTTCCGGTACTCCATGAAGCAGCAGGGCTCAGGCCCTGAAGTACGGGTACGTGCAATGCAAAAACTGAAAGTTACCCTTTCAGATGGTGAGTGTTTATGTGCTGCTCTGGCTGGCAACAGCCTGTGTATTTCTGCGCTGGGGTGCTCCTGCAGTGTTAGGTTCTCATCAGGCGCGCAACGCCCATTGGGATCAAAGGGCTTCAGACACCCCTCCTCCCCCATCGTGTGTGTCAGCCCGGCTGAGACAGCTTCACGGGAGCACACACAGCCACTCCCGAGTACTTCACAGGTCTTTAAAAGACCAATTGCTTTTTAACGAGGCTTTGTTGTTTCTCACCCCTTCTTAGATCCCCCTGCATCTCCAATCTGCATATTGCTGAAAGAATTAGCTTCTCCCCCCCCGAAATTTGACTCTAGTTGCGCCCATTGGCATCGCAACAAGAATGAGGATATGGTCAGAGGTGCCGAGAGTGGAACTTAAGAATCAGGGTCGAATCCCGACGTCGGCTCATCATCCTGTGATTCAGGACAACTCCTTTAACCAGGGGTCTTAAAAAAAGTAAGTGTAGTGGTCTGGCCCACGTGTACAGCAGACAAAGTAGACGTAGCCGAGTTGTAGTTGATGTAGTTTATTCAGTTCTTGGAAGTAGTTACAATAAGCTAGAACTAGCCCCACCAGGAGCAGCCTCGTAGCTGCTCAGCCCATCTTCCCAACTGTCTCACACACACACAGGCACCCAAGCATTCCACTCACACTAACATTCTAACCGGAACACTCACACTGGCTGAGCAGCTAGGTACAGAGAACATAATGACATGACCTGAAGATACTACATATCCTATCCCTTTTATACTGAACAATAAAAAGAACCAAACTAAAATGAAAACAACTATACACAATAATGTACACATGAAGTAAACCATCCATTAACCCAGGGATGCGAGGAATGACATCACGAGAAGGAAAACGGAAGCACGAAGAAAGAAAGAAGAATGGAGAAATAGAAATGCACATGCACTATACCCATCCTCTTCCTTTCATAGTAATTAAATAAAGAGTAAATAGCGTGATAAGAGCTCACATACACAACAAGTGAGCAAGTCATGTAACAAGAGTAAAGGGAAAAACGAAACCCAAGACTCCACACACACAATGGATGGACGACACCCAAAGAGGTACTCCTCGGCTAAGGAGACCGTGGCAAAAACGCCACCCCTCATGTAAGGGATGGGACTAAGCCATACTTAGAAGTGTAAAAACAAATGTTGCCTGGGACTGACACCCAAATGTAACATATAACGTTGAATGGGACTGACACCCAAATGTACATTTAACGTTGCATGGGACTGACACCCAAGAACTTTGTGCAGCAGAAAGTAGCACAGTGTGACAAACGCACACAATACGTCGACACAACAGAACGATGCAAAAGCACAGAGTGAAGCGCAGGGAGACTTATACACCAAAAACACAAGGGACTGACACCCAAGTATAACAGGTAACAATGCATGGGACTGACACCCAAATGTAACATTTAACGTTGCATGGGACTAACACCCATGAACCTGTGCAGCAAGAAAGCAGCACAGTGTGACAAACGCACACAATACGTCGACACAACAGAACGACGCAAAAGCATTGAGTGAAGCGCAGGGCGACTTATACACCAAAAACACAACATGACGTACAAACGTGTAACTGGGACTGACACCCAAACACAGACATCCAGAAGAAAGGATGTACATCAAACCCACTGTAAGGAATGACATAAGCCCAAGAACATGGAGCATAACAACTAGTGTCACATGGGACTAATACCCAAGGACATGTACAGCATCATTAAATAACCAAATGCAGTACAGTGTGGCACACGCACACAAGAGACCAAAAACTAGGAAATGGGACTAACACCCATACCAAAAATAATAAAGGAACACACCCCCTTAGTAACCCCACATCTAAGGTTCCAAAGACTATGCAAAAACTGTTCCTTAAACGTATAAAGGAGAAATGGCACTAAAACCCACTCCCATCCCAACTACAGGGAGAAAACATCAGAAATGGGAAAAAACGTAAACCTGAGACATAGGTCCCATGCCAACAAAACATGTATGTGAGTAACGCAATTAGCGATGTTGGCAGACAGCACTAACACACTGTAAATACATAAATGTCAATTGCCTGTTCAAAGAAGACTTTAAGGCCTTACATCCTGTAGAGAAAGACAACAAAATTGTAATAAAATGGCACAGGAAAGTAATGGCACATGAAGCTTGAGCAAGAATGATACAATGCTGCAGAGGAGACTCCCAGCGAATACTGAAGATCAGAACATATTTAGGAATACAAACTCTCCACAGGATATGGCAGCAAAGTTCAGTGTCCAGAGTCTGAACCAGAGTATTCAAACTCACCACAGCGCGTCGAAACTCTCCTTCGTTGCGCTTACTTGTAAAGCGTTGCAGCGAAATCCATGTTGAGCGAGGCAGCAAAATCCATCTGTGCGACAAAGCGACCAACTCGTCGAGACTTTTGGCAGTGCTCATGTTGAGCGAGGCGCCGCTTGAGACCTTCAACTCGTGTTCAACTTTATTACGATGAACAAAGTGGTTGGCAGGAATACACACCTCGAACGTTAACAGGCAGTATGCCTGCATCTTCCAACTCCAAAATGCCGGCACGTTCATGTAACGCACGCCGGGTGGCTCCAGGCACGCTCTTGCTGCCAAGCGTTAAGAGGCAGCATAGTGTACCGCCTGACAACAAAAACGTCATGCAAGTTCTGGAGAGGCTCCGCGCGACACCACGGACCAGGTGAGGAGCGCGAGCATTTTTTTAAAATTTCAATAACAGCTCAACTGCCATATTTTTTGAGGCCTTGAAGGAAAAATAACCACGATTTTCCCCAAAGTTAGAACTTAACTATGCTTGGAATCACGTTCTCCTCTTCGCCAGCAGACAGGGAGACTTGAAATTAACCACTTAATCCAGCCGCAAACAGTTAAAAGATGTCGCACACCAAGTCCACATAAAAGCACACCTCTACGCTCACACACCCCATTTCTCACCAGGGGTATCGCTTTCCTCACAACGCAGTACGCTGTAGCCAAAACCCAAAAACATGACATTGGCTCATATATTGATCACACAGATGCAGCGCTAGTACAGAGGAGCGCTAATGAATATAAAAAAATTGTCACATCCAAACCCAAAGCAAGGAAGCCTTGAACTGTATAAAGTGATGAATGATGAATTTGAAGAAGTCTTATGTGAAACAGAAGCAGCTTACTTCGTACTTGAGACAGAAACACTGGCAGCCACAGATTACCTTATTCCTTGTGGTACGGTAGACGTTTTTGATGTACTGCAGACATTTGTAGTGGCATAGTTTCTTCTCCAAGGTGTAAGCAGGCTTGTAACCGTTTTTACTGGTGTTGTAGATGACTTGATGAAGGTACAGCACACCTTGACTGGGCTGTCCGGTGTGTTGGACACTGGTGGGGCTGCGAGGCGTGCTTGACATGTTTCTTGCTTGACTGGTTTCTTTTCCTTGAGTTTCTTTAAACTTGTTGCTCTTCATCTGTAAATGCGATAGGTTCTTAGCTCCAGATCGTCGCCATAAATATGTAGTGGTCTGGCCCACGTGTACAGCAGACAAAGTAGACGTAGCCGAGTTGTAGTTGATGTAGTTTATTCAGTTCTTGGAAGTAGTTACAATAAGCTAGAACTAGCCCCACCAGGAGCAGCCTCCTAGCTGCTCAGCCCATCTTCCCAACTGTCTCACACACACACAGGCACCCAAGCATTCCACTCACACTAACATTCTAACCGGAACACTCACACTGGCTGAGCAGCTAGGTACAGAGAACATAATGAAATGACCTGAGGATACTACAGTAAGCTTTAATGCAAATGTTCTGACTGTCATGTAAATCGCTTAAATGCCCATGGCCCAAATTCGCGAAATATCAAACTGCCAAAAATTAGGCTCTGCACGTATGACATAGAAGCTGATGCTTGCCATGTCTCTTATGTAAGGAGGCAGTTTGATTTTGCGCGAATTTGGCCCATAGGCATTTAAGCGCTTTACATGACAATCAGCGCATTTGCATTAAAGCTTACTTATGTGGCTATTGTTAAATTCCTGGCTCACAGCCACGCCCCAGCCACGCCCCTAGACACGCCCCTAACTACCCACCCAGTCTAATTAGTGAGTACCGGCACTTCTAATTTTCCATTTAAAGCACTGGAACAGACCTCCTTAGAGCCAGGATGAACCCAGAAAAGACCGACTCAGACTTCAGACAACACTCAAAGAGCCCCGCCCGGGACAAGTGGACACAAACTGGCAGATGCTTCTCCGCCTTTCAGCCTCAACACCCTCCTTGATGCTGGTCAGGTGGCTCAGTGAGTTCCAGATGTTCACCGTGACCTCAAAGGCACAAGCACGAAAGGTAACCGAGTCACACTAACACAGCTCCCCCCTGCTGATACCCCAGCTGTATTATGACATCCCAGCAGCCGAAAGGTGTCCCGCATTTGTGCCGATGTCACATTATTCTGATGACAAAGTATTATACCCCTTTCGTTAGCAGGTACTGTGTATGTCAGAGCTGAAGAGTTGTGAAACGTTGTGAATTGTATTAAAATATTGTTTCATGAAAATGCAATAAACAGATTTAAACAAAAAAACACAACTCTCCCCTCCATCCTGCCGAGGTCACTGGCGTTAATAGAGCAATAAATACCACGTGCGGGATAAGGTACTCTTCAAAACATCAAAGTTCATTTTTTTCCCTTCTAGCCTTAAAACGTTTGATGTGGCTTTCAGCGCTGATATTTTTTATACACCCCATCACGCCGGAGGATAAGAAACGTGGCTTTATTCAGCATTAAAAGCTCGTTTGGTATCCTGGGGATCACGTAACAATGTTAGTGTTTCCAGGCATTCTTTTGTAAATCTTGGTAAGATAAAAGGCTGAGCTGACTCCGCCCCAGTTTGCCTCAGTGGTTTAGAAGATATATGCAGTGTGGTAGCTGGCGCGTTAACCCATTGAGCTATGTTACCTGCTTGGCAGGGGGCGCACCGATGCAAAGGTCACGCAGAGACACTGTTCTGAGTGTTTTCTACTACCCATACCGCAGGGGGTGAAAGGAGGTCTGCACTCCGAGGAGATTTCCATTTTTATTAATACATTTCAGGTCCCGCCGGGAGACGCAGCTGCTGAATATTAATGTGCCTACAACTTAATGAAAACAGCAGACTGACTTCATTTCTGTTATTCGATGAAACGCACGCCAGAGGAAGCGAACCACCAGCGCTGCCCACCTTTTTCAATACCATTAAATGGCCCGTCCTGGGGCATCTTTTCTCTCTCCTCTCATGTATTCTCTCACACCTGCTTTTCACCAATGCTCCATGCATCCTAAGCAGAGAGGCCAAAGCAATCCACACCTTTATCAAGCGAAGGCCTGGATTAACAATTAAGCAAAATAAATCGTGCTTAGAGCATCAAGGGAAGGGGGCACCACTGAAAATTCCATTGCCGGATTTACCATGGGCCATATGGTGCAAGACTGCAAATGGTGCAGCTGAACCTATCAATAAAGTGGAAGTTGACAAAAATAAACATTATTTTCCATCTTCTTGTAAGTTTTGTTTCATTTTGAAAAATACAATTTTATTTTACGGTTTATTATTGTTTAAATTTTGAATTATATATGGGGGCACACAATTCTTTTAAGTGCTTAGGGCCGCTAAAGGTCTTAATCCAGTCCTGATCAGGCAGTATCGTTTTCATGACCGTCGCTTTAAGGGCCGGGTTATGAGTCAGGCCGGATACCGCTCTGCGTCATCACGTTGGCGACGCAGCGCCACTATTTTTTTTATTGCATTTAATGAAATGCTAACATATAATCATTGCTTGCGTATATGCACATGATATTTTATATTTGGCTTGACTGTAATGAGTGATTTGTATACATTATACCAGCTATAGTTAGCGTATGTTCACATAAATTTAGCGTGAGTCATGGTAGGCCTCAGATGACAACTCCATTTTAATTGAAATGTTGATTTCTTGCTTGCTGTGCATAATCTTTCTTGCTCCAGGCACCAAAAGCTGCTGTGAGCTAGTTTGTCTGAAATGTTATTGTTAAAGTTATATGTGAAGGTCGTTTCTTGCAACTTAATGGTTTGGATGGTAGCTCTCCGCACCTGTGAAAGGAAGGGGCTCCGAGGAGAAGTGTTCCCACTGTGCAGTGGCATACCATTAGACCCCACAGAACCCCCGGAGCAAGCTCCAGGGGGCACCCTCTGGCGCTGTGTGGGGGGGGGGGGGAGGGCTGAGCTCCAGAGGGCCCCCTCTGGCACCGTGAACTGTCGGCAAGCCTGAGAGCGCCTAACTGGGTCCGGAGCATGGGGGGGGGGCCCTCCATGTACTTTGCAGAGGGGCCCCCTCAAGTTTCATTATGCCCCTGTTTCTGTCTGATATCTGAATGTCGTGGGACTGAAAATGTTTGTTGTCTGTTTTGTGTGAAAGGGGCCGACACCAATCTCACTGTGAATATTTGATTTGATTAGTTCTTACCTTGTAAGAATCTGTTTAATGTATCTTTTAGATGTTATTTCATGTTTTAATTGTGTGACACCGACCTTAGCTAGAGTTAGACTTGTCCTGTCCACCTTTGCAGGTGGACGTTCTACTTTCCCTTTCTTGAGAACCAATACTCGTAATATTTCTGCTCATAGAGTTACTTTCTTGAGTGGGCACATTTTTCCTTTCTTTGATTGGAACCTTCATTTGGTTGCATCATCGATATTATATTTGCTGACACCTCTGCTTATGAAATCTCTGATTTTGGGTGGGTGTTTGCTTTTGCATGTCCCTCCCTAAGCTTCTCTATACCTCTCCCTGGCCCACACCCATTTAGGTCTAAGCATTCCGGATTTTTTGGTAAGTTTAGAACTTTAGAAGTGAAGTTTGTTAAAAGTAATGATCTTTTTCAGTCCCTCCCTTGTGGCCAAACCCTACCATAGACTTCCATTTCTCACAGATGGAGAACAGGATGTTCCACCAGGTAGTATTTGCAGATACCATGGCATGTTTCTGTTCTGCAGGTCCATGACCACCATGTCTCCGGACTACAAAATATTGTGCCAAGCCAGGAAATGATTCTCAGTGCCCTTCTCACAGCGGTGCCTCTGCTTTGTGATGGAAGACAGAGGGACAAATTCACAGGACACCAGTGTGGATAAGGCGGGGGTGAGCTGTGCAAGTTTTTTGTCCACAAAAAAAAGGGGCACTATCTCGAAATGGGGCAACTTAGACAGGGGAAATAACAATAAAACAGAACATATCTGTTACAAATGAATTGAAAAAGACTTCTCGCCTTTACACAATTACCAATACGGACAGATGAGCCAAAACTAGGCACGAAAGGACAAAGGCAGAACTGACTCGATCGTGAGTCTATACAAGCTCGAGAATTCCCAGCAACCTTTATCTACATCTGTGCCACGACCCCTGGCTCTTCGTGAAGGAATAATATAGTATTAAGATCTTCCAGTGACCCAGGAAGTAAAGCATTGCCTTTCATGGCAGCTCCCAACAATTGCCATCCTTTGGAATATTCCTTTAGTCCCAGGTCATTACAGTCCTGATGAGACCCTCATATTGCAAGCAGGGTCGAAACGTCATTGTCACCAATCAAAGGACAGTCTCTAGACAAAAGCACCAGATAACAGTCTGGTTGCTCTTTTCCATTGCAAAGTGATAATTTCAGACGTCCTTTCTGCATATACCAATAACCTTTTCAAATACAAAGTCACATTATTGTCAGTTTTTCTACTTGTTAGGTTATGGCTTCTTCACTTGGGGTTCTCTATCTCTTTTTATTCGTATCACTTTACACTGAAACAGTGTGCGCTTACACGTTTTGTATTATATTTAGAATAAATAGCTCAGCTTGGCTGAATGAGTTCTGCGACAACAAAAATTGGGCTGTAGAAGTCTTTTTCAATTCATTTGTAACAGATATGTTCTGTTTTAGTTTTATTTGCTCTTTCTTTGATTAAATCTATACAAGATGTGCCTGTGGCATTAAGAAATCTTTGTTTTCAGGATTGAGTTCCATGTGAACACTTGTTATAGGATTATACTTAATACCCAGGTCGCATGGACATTTGGGTGGTTCTTGTTTTTTTGAAGTAGTAGAACTCAGAAAGTGGGAGCAGCCCTGGGAATTTGTATAAGGGCATTTAGCAATGCAATGTGACACCACCTTACAGAGACTTATTGGGTTCCACAATCAGAGGTGTGCAAGTTACACAAGTTGTTTATTCAATCTTTATTAAGTTCTAAGGAAATTAAATTTACGAAGCTTTTCCCAGGGACATTGTACATTGAAAATTCAGCAAAAGGTGAAATTAGAAAGAAAGGTTCTGCAAACATTTGCCAATCAGCACTCATATCCCCAGGTCCTGAATAACATATAAAAAAAACAACACAAAAGGGGTGAGAGTAGGGAGCCCCAGATCTGCTAGCCCTTGTGGGAAACCAAAAATTGAAAAAAGTTTTTTCCGGTTCATCGCGTTCCCATGGGACTCCGATGGGAGCCAGTGGGCCCCCGCCATCCTGCAAGCTACTGAAGGGGTTCTCATGGACCCAAAAAAAATTGTGGGGTGGGGGTCTGTGGCTGGTTGGGCACTCCTAGGGTGTTGGATGCCTGCTCGGGTTGGGCACCATTGGGGTGTTGGGCCTACACCGGGGTTGAGCGCATGACCTGACCACATGTTTCACCATAATACATTAGTTTATGTTAAAAAACACATTTTTGCTGAAAAACAAAGGTTACAGTTGAGTTATATGCAAGTAAGGGACAAGATTTTAACTTAGGTTCAAAAAAAAAAAACTTAGAAATTCGCTTAAAAAACAAAGATTAAAGTGGAGTTATACGTAGGGCTTCTAATAATAAAAAAAAAGTACAGGTTTAAAACAAAAAAAAACCACTGAAATTCATCAGTTGCAAAATATACATATTTCCAAATGATAATTAAAAAGTTGTGAAAGCCCACACTATATACCTCTTTTTAAGGTGTGCTGCTTTTTATAGCCTCTCATGGTCTATATTTTTTTTTTTATTTATATAGCATAGCCTTACCTGAAGGGATCTATGCATCTTAGGAAATGGGACACTCAAAACCACTGTGTCAGTGGTCTTTCATAGGCCCCTACTCGTGAAAATGTGAGGGGTAGCGTAAGTGACATCACATGCACTTTGACCTCAACAACATCACAGAAAGTGTCATCATATGACCCTTGACCCAGATTTTTTCTAGGAAGGCATGCCACATGACCCTAATATCACACTCACTCTCTCTTACACCCCCTTACACTCATTTTTAGGTCTAGCCTAGAGTCAGCGTGCATGCGCTGCTCTGCGAGACTTGTTGTAGTGGAGTATGGAATGGAAGCCCTGCACACTCTCCGCCCATATTTGTCATTGGCTTGTGTCATTGTCCTTCGTAAATGCTGGCTTTTGATTCGTAAATAGGCTTGTTAGTCCCTCCTTAGTACCGCCTTGTCTTCATTTGTAACCTCCCATGGAGAATGGCCCTTCAGCTTCAGTTGTTACACAGTACGTGTTCTTAAGTCTGTAAGCACTATTTTATTTATTGAGTTTCCCTTACTGCAGGCAGGACATGCGCTACTTCAGCTGGAACCACTTGTCTTTTTTTAACTAACAACATGGGCGCCCGCTTTCTCCTTAACACGGGCGCCTGCTTTCAATAACCCGGGCGCCCGCTTTCAATCACATGGGCGCCCACTTTTAATAACAACACGGGTGCCCGCTTTCACTGTAACACGGGCGCCCGGCATCCATTATCTCAATCCCCTACCCACCCCGTCACCTTTGTGTCTGTCCCCCCCAACCAGACCTAAAGCCCTGCCCCCTCCACAAGCCATTGCCTCTTTTCTTGCTTGTATTTCTAGGAGTTTGTAGGTGACTGTTCGTCCTACCATTAAGCAAAGTCCAAGCATTCCACTCCTTTGGTGGCTTCTTTGAATTTTTAATCGATTTATATAGCACAAACTCGAACCGAACACATTGAGCGCTTTATATGAGCTCACGGTGCATTACACAAGGTCAAATGTATTACTTTTTTTTGGCGATGGGGATATAAAGTCATTTGCAGAATCACGGGCTGTTGAGCGACCGAGACTCAAACCTGCTTTCTTGGTTCTGAAGTCGCAAGTTCTGGTCCTAGCGCCATGACAGCAGCACCCATAGCAGCTATCATTCGGACTGACAACGATCTCACTGACTTGTGCCTGTAGAAGCAGAACACACACTGAGACGACACAATGCTCACAGGCTCATATTTATTTGACAACAGCGCGAGCCTTTGTTTTAAATATCTTTGAGAGATTGCGTTTCGCAGCAGCAGAGCCCCTCAGGTGACACACGTCATACATACTGAACCCTTAGACAGCAGTATTAACACTTATGGAACATAGACTGTACCCTCAGACTCAGTCATCAGACATACCCCTCCATAATCTCTTCATTCGAAGACAGCGGAACTATCGATCTAGCAGGGCACCTTGTTACACACCTCGTGCCCTCTATGGAGAACACGGTACCTGGACACTGAAAGACGAGCCGGCTCTAGTAGGTAGGAGCATAATGTCAGCCACTGATTTTGAGGCTTCTCATGTTCTCCAGCTGTGTGCAGGAACCAGTCTGGGTCAATAGGATGTGAGCAAAGGCCTCCCGACTGCGCTGCACCAGCTGTAACACATGTGCCTGGCACGGAGTACCTCTGCACCTGCGCCCGGTGGGCCGCCTTGTGGAGTCCGCCTCCACTACCCTGCCAACAGTTGCAAATGGATGGGGGTGCTTATTGCAGAGGAGTAGGCCTAAAATATGATTAGTGGCTACTGGGTCAATATACTGCTTTTTTGTTGTTGTTGCAAGAACTACAAGTCCATAAATACAAACAACAGGAATTTAGGGAAATAACAGGAAGGCTAAGACCCACATGACAGAGGGATTGGAACTGGCAGGGGCGTAGCTTGCTCAGTAAGATGATGGGGGAGGGGGGTGATTAGGTGGGAGTGGGGAGCTTCAGATTTTCCAAAATTCAAGCTGGTATATAATGTTAAAATGCATTATATGACAAGTAGGGCACATGACAGGGACTAAAGGGGGAGTGGAAAGAGAGAGAGACTAGAGGGGCAGTGGAAAGAGAGAGAGAAAACACCACATTTTGCAAAATAACTAACATTTTGCGGAATTTCAAAGCAGAGAGAGACAGAGTGTGTGTACGGTTTTGTCTGTGCTTATGTAAAAAGTACTGGTGAAATCCAACAGACACCTCACCATATCTGACTGAAAGCACCAGTACCCAACCATTTGCCCGGAAATAAATTCCCTAGGGGGGTTTAACACCCCAAACACCCCCACCCCAAAGCTACACCCATAGGAACTGGCCATTACCTCCTTATTCTCTTCCTTGTTCCATACATTATAAGGTTTACTTCCTGTCTCCTCTGCCTCTCACAATCTCCAAACCTGTCTTTTATTTTTTATTAGATTGACCTGCTACCGGTCCCAATAACACCTCAACCAGCACTTCTGTATTTTTACTTGTGCAAGCCCATTTCTCAGAAATCGTTAGGTGTTAGGAATTGCTGGGGCACTCCTAGACCTTTTTAGGTCGAGGCTAGGCGCCACTGATGTATTGGCTAACAGCTTAGCACTTGAATTGTAATCTCTTATAAGGTCCCAAAGGCGAGACCTATTGGCTATGCCAATGCTTGTTATTCATTCTCGCTCACTCACTTGCATTCGCTCTTAATCTCACTCATAATTACTGACACTCAGGCCAAGATTTACTAAAGCTTTGCACCGTTTCTGTGTCACTTTTGTGTTAGGGTGGGATTTACTACCCATCACAAATCCTCATTTGCATTGGATAGCATTCGAAACTAAAGCAAAATTGTGCTGTACACTGCTTTGCGTTATTTAGCGTCACATGGCCATTCCATGGGTGGTACATGGGCACTCTCATGCAACCAACCATGGGTTTTGATGCAAATCCCTATTTACAAACATCGGTAGAGAGGAACTTGTGGCAAAATCTTTTGACTTTTCGAGGCAGGCATAATGAGGAAAAATGTTTTCATTTCTCCTTGCATTCCGACTTTGCACGTGTGCTGCATTGCACACATACAAAGTGGGAAAAGTCTTAAGGCATAGTTTAGCACAAAGCATGGGGTTCCTTTCATTATAAAACCTATGCTTCAGAAAACTCAAACACCCTAGCACAATGGTGCAAGTGTGGGTGCATTGGCGTGTGGCTGGCAAAAGTGCAGCAGCGCACACGGAGAGAAGCAATGCACCGTGTCATAGTAGATATGGTGCATTTTTTGTAATTCCCTCTGATGCTAGGCAGCGCAGCATCTTTGGTGCAGTGTTGCCTTGTGTCAAAGAATAATAAATCTAGGCCTCAGTCTCACATAATCTCACTCACTGCTTGTCACTGACTCTCACTCTCTTTCCCAAACAAGCACATGCATACACATACAGACACATGCTCACACAGAGAGACACATGCTCACACATACACTCTCACATAAACACACTCCCATGCACAAGCACGCATATAGAATACAATGAAAATTGTTTGTACCTACCACAGTTTCCACCAAAGGTCGTGTTCCACCTAAGGGTGCTCCTTTTTTTAATTACACTAATAGTGAATAAGAGAATATTATTCACTATTAGTAAAATGAAAAACAGGCCGAAAATAAGGAATGCAGCGCCATCCCTTTGTTCTTGGCAGGCCCTGCTCTAGGATTTGGTATCTGGGAGAGCCATGAAGAAGCATCGGTGGGCCAGAGACTCTCGGGTGTCTGAGAGCTGGGTCTGGGCATGCTGGATGGTCTTGTACAGATGTGAGCTGCATATCGTACCTACTGCCCGGTTCTGTCTACTTGTTTAAACTGTGTATTTCTAGAGGTTTACACCTATTGGCTTGATCTCTTCAGCTCTCTCCACCTCACCCTCCTTTCTCTCTGTCTCTCCCTCCTCTCTCCTGACTTTCCCCTCCTTTCTCTCCACTTCACCCTCCTTTCTTACTCACCTCACCTACTCGTTCCTCCCACCTGACTCTCTTCTCTCTTCACCTCATGCTAGTCTCTCTCCACCTTATCCACCTGTTTCCCTGCCATGCCCTTCTCTTTCTCCACTTCACCTCATATTTCTCTCACCTTACCCTGCTCTCTTTCTGCCTTATCCTATTTTCACTCTCTCCTGGCCTCGCCATCCTCTCCCTGTGCGTCAACGTACTCTCACGCCTTCTATTTCCACCTCACCCTTCTCTCTCCTCTTCATCCTTCTCTCTCTTTTCCTTGCACTTCTCTCTCTCTCTTCCTCACCCTTCTCTCTCTCTTCTTCGCCCTCCTCTCACTCTTGCTCGCCCTCTTCTGTCTTTCTGACTCGCCTTCTTCTCGCCTGCTCACCATCCTCCTGTTTTTCTCACTATCCTTTCTCCTGCTTCAGTCCCCTCACTACTGCCCTCCCATCTCTCTGCCCACCTTCTCCACTCTTCACCTCACCCATCTCTCTCTCCACCACATCCTCTTCTGCCAGCCTAAGCTTCACTGCTGTTGCCTATGGGGTAATGATTTTGTGTATGTCAAGGAATGAGGGGTGTGCATGTGCTTGTGTGGGTGCATGAGTGTGCGTAATCAGGCATGACAGTTCTCTGTCTCTGGATCTGTTCTTCACCTGCGGCTCTCCAAATTCCAAACAATGTCAGCACCAAGGCCTGGATTATGTAGCGCATACTCATGAGCATACATGAAATCTGCAAAGACCTGGGATTATGCATATGTTAACAAAATAATCAAGGTAACAATTGGAAGAGTAGTCAAAGGTCGTGACCTGAGCAACAAAACCAAAACCAGGCACCACTATCTGCCCACTGTGCCCAGAGTACATCTTCTGAGGTTGATGACTGTGATCCAGCGGTGTACTATCAGCAGATACTCCACTACCATATACTCTCCTGGGCCCATATAACTTCTTCCACTAATACCAAGTAGACCGCTAGAGCTTGTAGTTTATAGATTTCATACTTCAGAAATAGTTATTGTTCCATTCTTAACTAAACCTTCACTGATCAAATAGTTCTTTCCTCTGGTCGATGGACCATTAGTTGGAACTAATTGATGGTGATAATTAACATAACTTATTAAACATTTCTTGATTAAAAGTGAAATAATCACAGACTCGGGAAGTTTTAAAATCTTTATCTAAATTAATTGAGTGTGAACCATCTCAAAGTTTCAGTACAAACACCCTCATTCGCAAGAGTGTCAATTCAATCAATATTCAATAAGCTATAATAATTCAGATTCACACAATAACTATGCTCAGAAAGGAGAGGACAGAGAGAGAAGAACATCTATCAATACGATGAATATATAGTTACCAAGAATGGTGTGAAGACCAACCCTCTGGCCACAGGGCTCTGAAGGGTCCCCCGGGATAGATCAGGAGACAAAGACTTCAGGACAGGAATCAGGACAGGATACTTCACCTCTCTAAATACCGACGACTGCGTCGCACCCCTCTCTGACACTCTCTTCCCCCTCGTGGTTCTTCCGCAATCTTCTTTCTAACCCAATTAAGTTAAAATAGATGGTTCTGCATTTGATTTCTTCATCAGCGTCTCACAGTTTCAGCACCACCCCCAGCACCGACAGCATCCCGAGCTCTCAACTTCCAGCATCGACGTCTCTCCCCGTGTCTGCTAATCTAACTAACTAAAACTACCTCAGTTATACCTTTCAATAACCATGTACCACCCACTAATGTTGCAATTTCATAAAATACTAACTCTGATTGGACAGGCGAGGGGGGATGATCGTCACACCATGCTTACATTTCACTTATTTCATTGAACCATTGTTTTCAAACCCATCCCCTCAAACTTTATTAAATCATTTCCTTTCCCATACATCTCCAAACTTTATTAATACAAAATGTTTCGATTTCATGAATAAAGCTTCTTCATATGAACTCTTCACCCTCATGTTCCCAGGGCACATCTTCTCTGGCCTTGGACGTGTGACAAATCCTTACTCATCCTTCCTTATTCTTTCTCTTGTGCGCATGTGCGGGGTCAAGTCAGTCAGCTCAATTTTTGACAAGTGTGGAAGGCCCAAATGCGCACTAATAATAAAGTCAAAAGAAGAAATGTTATTCTCAAAAATAAATGGTTTCACTGTACACCACCAACCTCTACTCTAACCCACTTTAATTATTATTACCCTTTCTGCATTTGCGTTAGTATAAAACTTATTTTCTATTTAGCCAAGCAGGTGCCATGCATGTGAGCTTTCAAGCTGCCATTTTAATGCCTTTTGCGCAAGCGCAAGATTTTTCCTCCAAGCGTTAAACGTCATACTACGTAGATGCAGTAGACGCATGCGCAGTAAAGATCCCTTGTTAGAGTGCGTTTTAGTCCTTCGTTCATTTTGTTATAGTTAGTAAACACATACGCAAGCTTCATTGTCCCGTGTGTCTTTTCTAAAATGCGAATTATTAATTACAAACACATAGTTAGTAATTCGTTTATGAGTTAAAACGAAGGGATTGCTTCCGAGCAAGTCTCATTTACGAGTCCTTGCTCCATCAATCCCCTCTCTGATGGCATTTTAAGCCATCACAAAATTTCCCATCCCATCCCAGATACCAACTTTAGCACATCTCAGTTCTCTATTTCTCCTCTCAATTTTCCATCAATCAACTCGTTTCCTTCTAAATCCTTCATTTTCTTATATAAATTGCCTTTCATTTCTTCCAACTGTATTTCATCATATTTTCTTTTTCGTTTCTTTCCCTTTCCTTCTCTTTCAAAATGTATTTTTCCTCTCCTTCCTTTTCTACAACACTTATATGTAATCATTATTATCATCACTACGGTTATTATCATAACTAATGGTATTATTATTTGACCTAGAAAACTTTTCCCAAAATCAACAAACCATTTCCCTATTGATGTTATACTTTTTGTTAGTCTTCCCCACACACTGTCAACCTCCAGTTGGGTCAAGTCTTTATGCATTCTTGTAATGTTTTCAATATATCCTTTAATTTCTTTGCTCTTGTCCGGAATATAAGTGCAGCAATGTTGAATTTTCAACATACCACAGACTCCACCTTCTTTTGCTAACAATATATCAAGAGCAAGACGGTTCTGTAAAACCATAGATCTAATTGCAACCATCTCTGTGTTAATCATTAAGAATCCTCCTGCAGTGTCTGTAGAAAGACGATCAACTATGGTTGATAACTTACACATTTTCTGTGAATTAAGAATGACTCAAACTGAGGGTATCAATGCACTAAAAATATCCCCTACGATTTCAGAAAAACTAGCTCTTCTTCTACGTGTTAGTCCATTAGAATTTCCATTGGTTCCACTGATTCTGTCTACATGATAGATTTTTGGAAAAACTATTCCAAAGTAACAGCTCCCGTACCATCTTGCAGGTAACCTATAATAGGCATTGTTCCCGCAAACATAATACACTCCTGGAAATACAGGATCAGTTCCCCCTTTTAGTCCCCACCCTCCTAAAATTAGGAAGTTGTGTTCACATTCTCTGGAACCAATGTAATTATTGTTATAATCTGTCTTTAATCTATGGAGGCAGAATTTTCCCCTTTTCACAAAATCCAGGGACATCGCAGCATGAGCCTTGCCACTTGCATAGATTCTCTCTTTCCCAGCCCATGGAGGTACATAGGTTTTCTGTTCAGTCGCTTTCTTTATTATATCCTGTCTCCTTTCTTCTACTAAATCCCAAAAATCTTTTTCTTCTTTTCTCAATGCACATGCTAATCCTGTCTCCTTTCTTCTACTAAATCCCAAAAATCTTTTTCTTCTTTTCTCAATGTACATGTTAAATTATCTTTATGTGCCTGAACTAAATCTATTGAACTCATTGTTAAGAAAAATTCACCCATAAACTGTGCATTTTTACTACTAGCTACTGGATTCATATTCTTTCTAATAGGTAATTCTGAAAATACTATATCTATATCTGAATAAAAATATTGAAGTCTCCCTGTAGCATAAAATAAACTTGATAAAATTTCTACATGACACACCATATGTTAAAGGTATATGGTGATACGTCACCCCTTCTGACACTGATGAGGGTAACTTCATACACACATAACAATTACTAATCTCCATAGTATTAACATATTGAAATAACAATTTAATAAACACATTTGAAGACGTATTATAATCTGATTCATTATGATAGTTTGCTTCATCTTCTACCCCTATTTCTATTTTAGTTCCATTTATTCTATCTATCTTATCATTAGTATCTGTGTTATTTTTGTCACTTGTTTCCATTAGTAAAGGTACTCCTACTGTCAGGAATAACCATACTAATACTACTAATAAAATACTACAAAACAAAATCTAAAACACTTTCTTATTAATCCACGTTTTGGTCTTTCGGTAACTTCAATTTCTGCCATTTTACTTCTGAGAAAATGTCTTTTCTCTTATTCTTTCTTTGTCAATTTAACTTTCTTTTCGTTCTTAAGGAGGCCTCAATTTGCTTTCATCAATCCGTGCAACATGAACTTCTTCTGTTTCATCACTCAGATCTAGGGATTCAAATTCTTCGAGTATAACATAGGTCCATTCAGGAGCCTTGTATCTTCTGTTTAAATTTCTCAATCTTGGACTTCTTCGAGTTATTTTCGCTAAGGTTTGTTTAGATTGTGTTTGACTTGTGACTTCATTTACTTGTTCTGGTCTCTTTTCTGTTTTTCTGAAATTATATCTTAATTTCTTTACTCCAGTTGGCCAATTGTCTCCCTTTCTGATTCTTTTGATCTGTACTGCACTTTCACCTTCTTTATCTTCTTTTAAAGTTCTTTTAATTTCACTTAATCTGGGCACAATCTGTTCTCGTTCTCTGTTTTCTGTGCTTGAACCTTCTTTTGCTTCTGCCTGCTCAGGTCTTATCGTATTTTGTTCTTCTTCTTCCTGAGCTTGTTCTTCTAATTCTATCTGACCCTGTTCAGGTCTTACTTCAAATTGTTCTTTTTCTGCCTGAACCTGTTCTTCTAATTCTATCTGATCCTGTTCAGGTCTTATTTCAAACTTTTCTCCTTCTGCCTGAGCGTGTTCTTCTAATATTCCCTCCTCAGGTTCCTGAAAGTCTTTTTTCGTTTCCACCTGAGTGTGTTCTTCTTCCCCTGTCTCTTCCTGACTACTTTCCGGTCTTTTCAGTTCTGTTCTTCTTCTTGTTTCAATAGCATCATCAATTACTTCAATCACTGGTATCCACTCTTCCTGACTTGTACTTGGCTGTTCGTCATATGGTTGTCTTTCAGAATCTATTACTCTAGATTCTTCAATTTCACAGCTTACAACTCCTGACGTTTCAGCCTGTTCAGTCAGTGGTTGCTCTTGTTGTTCTGATGGGCTCGGAACTCTTCTGGTATGACTGGCATGAATCCAATTGGGCAAGCCTGCACACTTCACTGCTGTGGTAGTGACTAGTATGACTTGCCGCGGTTTGTCCCACCTTGGTGCTAGGCACGACTTTCTTGCGTGCTTCTTCACTAGCACCCAATCTCCAGGATTCAAATCATGCGCTTGGTCTTTCAACTGCGTCTTCTCCAACCTGGTGAGAGACAGAACGCACCATTTTAGCCAATCCTTTGCAAAGTCCAATACCAGATCATCAGTTATACTCATTAATTTATTTCCAGAAATAAATGCCTGTCTCATTGCTCTTCCCATGAGAACTTCATGTGGGCTCATTCCTGTTTTTCTGTCTGGAATACTTCTGAGACCCATCAATACAAGAGGTAATGCATCTGGCCATTTCAGCTTTGTGGATGCACACACCTTCCCTAGTCTTGACTTGATTGTGCCATTTAATTGCTCAACAATTCCAGAAGCCTCAGGACGATAAGCACAGTGCAGTTTTTGTTCTATGTTAAATGCAGCACAGATTAATCGAATTATTTCATTATTAAAATGAGGGCCTCTATCTGATTCCAAAGTGACTGTAAAACCAAAACGTGGAACCAACTCCCTCAACAACAATTTTGCAACTGTAAGACTTTCATTTCTTTGAGTGGGATAGGCTTCCACCCATCTTGAGAAAAGGCATACTATGACAAGTATATATTTCAGTCCATTGCAAGAGGGCAACTCAATAAAATCCAACTGTAATATGGTGAAGGGTCCTTCTGCCTTTCTAATCTTTCCCCAGCTAACCACTGTATTTCTACCTGGATTTTGCTGCTGACAGGTTAAGCATCTTTGGCAAAGGCTCTCTGCGACTACCCTGAATTTCGGATTGTACCAACTCTGTCTGAATAGCCTGATCATTGAGTCTCTCCCTATGTGTGTTGCTCCATGATACACTCTTGCCATTTTTGAAAGCAAACAATCTGGCATGACTGGTCTTCCATCTAAATACACCCATACCTCATCTTCTGGTCTTTTTGTACAAGCTGCCTTTATCCAAATTTCCTTTTCCTCAACTTCTTCCTGCAATTGTCTACTCTCATCCCGGGGCCTGTCTGAAATCCTCACCAACCTAGATAAGGCGCGCAGACCCCACCAATCCCCTCCCTGGGTTCCCTCTACTTCCAACACCAACAGCCACAAGAACCCTTCCTGGCCCTCAGAAACCCACGAAACTCAGCTTCAGAGACTCCCAAGATTGGACACGGAACCCTGGCCACAACAATCCCTAAGAAACTCAGCCCTTCCCACCAGGGCTCAGAGACGCTCAAATACCGATATCAAACCCTTGACCTCAAGACCCACTAGGACAGAAGCAGCTATGTCTGACAATGAAGCAGCCGATCTAGCCTCCTCATATTACACACCTTCCTTTGACTCCCCTAAATCCAAAATCCAAGTGATCACGGGTCTCCGAAAAGACCTTCCCTGCACAAAACCCCTACGACCGCCCTTCCTCACCACCCTACCTAGGGCGCCCAAAGAAAAGACCCCCAGCAACAAAGCTTTTCACCAACTGCTTGCTCATCAACTGCAGGTCGGCCTCTTTGCATGTAACTGAACTAGCAGAGGCCATCCTCTCGCATGACATCGACATTGCGTTCATCACGGAGACCTGGCTCAATGAGCTCTCCTCACCATGCTTAGACATGCTTGTACCCCCAGGTTTTTCCATCATTAACAAAGACAGAAAAGACCAGCGAGGGGGAGGGGTAGCTATCATCCATAAAGACAACATGGTCATCACGGAAATAGATTCATGCAATTACAACACATTTGAATGTCTCTCAACCAACATTAAGACCAAAGATAATGGAACTTTGCTCTGCCACCTTCTCTATCATCCACCAGGCAACACCTCCGCATTCGGGGATCACTTATCTGACCTGATAGCTCATGGTGCACTCGGAGATGCCAATAATCTAATTCTTGGCGACCTTAACCTGCGGTGGAATGAAACTAACAACCCGCTAATCCAATCGCTATCCAGTCTCCTCTGTGACAACAATTTAACCCAATACTTCACGGAGGAGACGCACTACAAAGGAGCCACCTTGGATGCCATCATCGCTCAAAGAAACACAATCACAATCAACCACATACTCCCCGTGGACTGGTCAGACCACCACATGATCTTATTTCATATCAACCAACTAACTCTCTTTCAAACGCCTATGCAAGACCCCCCCAAATGGTTGAGAAACTTCTCTCAGATTCCCATGGGAGTCCTTGAAGAACGGATAAGCTCGCTTCTTCCCGACACCAACGACCACCTCTTCACAAATGAACTCACTGAGTGTTACAACGCAAAGCTAGTGTCCATGCTTGACCAACTAGCTCCCCTAAAGCTGAAAAAAAGCAGAGCCATTCCATCCAGATCATGGTTCAACTCCGACCTCAATTCTGAAAGGTGAAAACTAAGAGCCAAAGAAAGAAAGTGGAGAAATTACCCTACCTCCATCCTCCGTGATCAACTCAAATCAGCCCGTAGGAAGTACAACAATCACATCAAAAACAAGAAATCCAGCTTTTTCCGTTCGGCGCTGGACAGTGCAAAAAACAGACCCAAGGAGCTCTATAGCATCATCAGACAACAAACCTCCAAGCCCGTGTCCTCCTCTATACAGGCGTCCAAAGAACTCTGCGACAACTTTGCCAACTTCTTCAATGATAAGATCACTAAAATCGAACTCTCACTGGACGTCAACAACACGCACCCCATAAAGAGCATCGCGGCTGGGACGCTTGATCTTTCTCCTGGTACCTCTTCCAATTCCTGGCTAAGTTTCCGCCCCATTCAAGAAACTGAGATAGTCACGTTGATCTCCACCTCCAAACCCTCAGCTCAGGTCCTAGACCCCATTCCTCCCCTACTGACCAAAAAACTGAAGCGCGCCTTAGCTCCGCTCTGGTGCACGATCATAAATAGCTCCCTGAAAAATGGAGTCGTTCCAGACTGCCTTAAAATGGGACAAGTCACACCCCTGTTGAAAAAACCCGGCCTAGACGGTACGGAGCTGAACAACTTTAGACCTGTGTCGAACCTCCCCCTTCTATCAAAAACCCTAGAAAGATGCGTATTACAACAACTAACCCAACACCTGGACAACATCAACCTCCTGGACCCCCACCAGTCTGGCTTCAGAAAAGGCTGTAGCACAGAAACCGCGATCCTCAACATCATCGACGATATCCACGGATCACTAGACTCTGACCAATGCTGCCTCCTCATTCTCCTTGACCTCTCGGCAGCATTTGATACGGTAGATCACAAACTCCTCATAAGGGCTCTCCAAGAAAGAGCTGGTCTTGGCGAGGTAGTCCTCCAATGGTTCTCCTCCTTTCTACACAATCGCACACAAAAATAAAAATCAAAAACTTCACTTCCGACCTCCAACAAGTCAACAAGGGCGTCCCTCAAGGCACGGTGCTATCACCGCAACTCTTTAACATCTACATGGAACCTCTCTCCAAACTACTCAGAAAAGCCAACATCCGCTTCCATCTCTACGCTGATGATACTCAGATTTATTTGGAAACTACCTCTCTCAAAGACATTCAAAGACTCAATGATGTACTGAGAGATGTCCAACACTGGTTGACATGCAACCACCTTAAACTAAATCCTGACAAGACTGAGACACTCCTCATCTCGAATAAGGAAGATAACCCCCAAATTGCCGAATGGTTAAAGGCCGTCGATGCGCTCAACGGGAATCTCACTCTAGCAGACTCTGTCAAATCACTAGGCATCACTCTAGACCCAAAACTGAACATGACGAGACACATTAAGAATTCGGCCAAAAGTGCTTTCCTTAACCTCAGACTACTGAACAAAATAAAACCCTTCATTCCGCCCAGTGATCTCAAACAGGCCACCCAATCTCTGGTACTGTCAAGACTGGACTATGGGAACGCAGTCCTCTCAGGAATTCCAAAATCGCATCTGGCTCCCATCAAAACAACGCTGCATGCGGCTGCCAGAATGATCACCGGTATCAAGAAATTCGATCATATCTCCCTGCACTCAGGGAACTTAAGTGGCTTCCAGTCGAAATGCGGATTAGCTTCAGAACAGCCTGCCTCACACATAAAGCCCTTCACACCGGCAAACCCGAATATCTGGCGAAAAAACTCATAAAAGCCGGCCAGACCAGGAACCTGAGAAGCTCAAACTCCCTCCTACTCATCTCACCAAAAACTAGAAGAAAAAAAACTGCGGACCGATCCTTCGCCGGAAGCGCTCCTAAAATCTGGAACTCTATTCCCCCTCACATCAGAACCATTCCCTCCTTTGTAGAATTCAAAAGCCAACTCAAAACCCTGTTCCTCATCCGCTCCCTAGGGAGTGGATAGGATCACTCGGGACAGCTAGCGGACATCGCGCTCTGCTCCAGCTCTAAGACTCCGAAGAATCCTGAAGACTAACACTGTCCTGCACTATAATGTGTCGCTCTTTTATTTTGCGTTCTTCTGTTAATATGTCGCTCTTCTATTTTGTATCTGGTGATTATCTGATATGTACCTGCTGTAAAGCGCTCCGATACCCTAGGGTCAGGCCAGCGCTATAGAAAACTTTTAAAATAAATAAATAAATGTTTCTGGTACTGAGAAAAACATAAGTTGGCATCTGGTTTCACCCGTTTCAATTTTTCTGTTTATGGCCACTGTATTTTTGGCACAGTATTGAGCCACTTGATCAGCATATCTATTGCCAGCAGTCACATAGTCATTTCCTGACTGATGTGCAGCGCATTTTACAACTGCTATCTCTTTTGGCAATTGTAATGCTTCCAACAGATCCTTCACATTTTTGCTGTTTCTGATAGGAGATCCTGAAGAAGTCAGAAATCCCCTCTGCATCCAGAGCTGGCCGAAATCGTGCACTGGCCCGAACCCATATTGACTGTCCGTAAATATGGTTGGTCTCCAATTTTTCCCCTTTTGCATGCCATTGTTAAGGCTACCAATTCGGCTACTTGTGCAGATTTGACTCCAGGTAAACAGGATGCTTCAATTACCCCAGATATCTTACAAACAGCATATGCAGCACTTAATCCTCCTTCTTGTGTCCTGAGGCAGGACCCATCTACAAATAACTCATGGTCAGCCTCTTTCAAAGGTGTCTCCTTTATGTCTGGCCGGAGCTTAGTACATAATTCAGTTACGTCCAAACAATCATGATCGCTCTCATCTCTCACTTCTTCATTGCATGGGTCTGGCAGTAGGGTAGCTGGGTTCATAATCGTACACCTTATCACTGTCACGTTCTCAGCTCCCAAAATCACTCTTTCATACTTAGTCAACCGACTAGGGGTGAGATGTTGTGTTCTTGTTCTTGTCAAAAGAATCTCAACTGAGTGTGGAACATAAACCTTTACCGGATGTCCCATCACTATCGACTCACTTTGCTCCAGACTCATACAAGTATCAGCTACTGCTTTTAAGCAGCCAGGCAATGCTGAAGCCACTGGATCCAATGTAGCTGAAAAATATGCCACTGGACGTTGACTCAATCCATGTCTCTGTGTTAAGACTGAAAGTGCACAATTTTCTCTCTCACAACAAAACAATGCAACGTCTTTTGAATAATCAGGCATGCCCAAGGCAGGAGCCTCACACAAACAATTTCTCAATTTCACAAATGCCTCTATGCAGTCATCATTCCAATCAATCGGGTCTTTTGCTCTTTTCCGGGTCATTTGTATTAATGGCTTCGCTAACATAGAAAAACCATTAATCCATTGCCTACAGTACCCAACCATTCCTAAAAGCATTCTCATTTCTCTCTGAGTCTGTGGCAATTGCATTCCTTTGATTATTTTTATTCTTTCAGGTGTCACTTTTCTAACTCCTCTTTCTATTTTATGCCCTAAATATCTAACTTCTCGTTGACAGAATTGTAATTTTTCTGGAGACACCTTGTGTCCTCCTTCAGCCAAATGGTTCAGTAATGCAATTGTGTCTGTGACACAATCTTCTCGTGTTTTTGATGCCACCAGTAGGTCATCAATATACTGGACCAGAACAGATTTTCCAGGCATAATCAATGATTCTAGACACTTTTTCAAAATGTGATTAAAAATTGAGGGACTCTCTCTGTACCCTTGAGGAACTCGACACCATGCGTAAATACGATCCTCAAACTTAAACGTAAAAAGATACTGGCTGTATGGGTGCAAAGGAATAGAAAAGAACGCTTGGCACAAATGAATTACTGTAAACCAGCCTGCATTCCAAGGTATCTGATAAAGGATCACGGCTGGATTTGGCACTATTGGGCAACATGGCACTACAATTTTATTTATTTTTCGTAAATCCTGCACTATTCTATACTTTCCGCTGGGCTTCTTCAGTCCTATTATTGGCGAATTACAAGGACTACCCATCACTTCTTTTAAAATACCTTGTTTAACCATTCGTTCAATTTCTGGAATAACTCCTGCTTTTACTTCTGGACTCATTTTGTATTGTCGGGTATTTGGATACACTGCACCTTCTTTCACTGTCACTTTAACTGGGTCTATATTTGTCATTAGCCCAATGTCTTTTCCTGTAAAATCCCACACTTCTGGATTAACTGTGGTTCTCAACTCTTCTGGTAATTCATTTTCAGTCATTAGTGAAAACATTTCATCTACTTCCGTTCCCTGTTTAGCTAACATCATCTTGTATATAACGTCTTCATCAGGGGTTTGGAAAGCGACACCATCTGGTGTACAATAGATTGTGCAGTTCATCTTACACAATAGATCTCTTCCCAACAGATTTACAGGACTGGAATCGCAAACTATGAACTGATGCATTTCTTTAAAACTTTCAATGTGCACCTCCATTGGTTTTGTGATTGGGGTTCTAATCTGTTGGTTAGACACGCCTACAACTTGGATTGATTCTCCCGAGAGGGGTAGGTTTGGGATGTCTGCTGTTCTCACAGTAGACCTGGTAGCACCAGTATCCAATAGGAAAGTAATGTCTTTACCTTCTACTTTCCCATCAACAAATGGACCTGACTGATCTACCGGCAAGGATGCGCCAAGCACGCACTCCTCTTCCTCACCCCTCAGGCACCGTCATTGTGCGAAATCCGAATTTTCCTCATCATTCTGCACCAAATATTGTGTAATTGTTCTATTATTCTTACCACTTTCTCCTTGAAATCCGGTGTTCGCACTGAAACTCTGATGATTCACAAAATTTGGCATGGGAGCTGGTGGTACCTGATATTGCGGAGTAACTACCTGCTGCTGCTGATTCATAAGTACTTCATTCTGCATCTGTGGGATTAAATTTTGATTTGGCCCATTATTACTCATATTATTCTGAATACTCTTACACTCATTCTTCCAATGTCCAAGCTTTCCGAACGCATGACAAGGAAACTTATTTTTCGCTTCTTCTCTGTCCATTCGTCCCCTATATTTATTACTATTCGCTCCTTGATCATTCTGACTCTTCTCTTTCGCTTGATTATTAATTTGGGCATTTGTTTTCTCCTCTTGTTGTTCTGCCAATTTTACTTGTGCCCACATCATTTTCTCTTTTAGCTTCCTACGCCTGGCCTCAATGTCATCTCCGCAATATTTCGCGTACTTTAAAATCTCATCCACTGTCTTGCTTTGCCAACACAACATGTGCTGCTGTATCATCTGACTAATCTCTGGTTTCAAACCGTATACAAACCGATACACAAAATGTCCCATATCCTTATCACCGATATTCTCAAAACCACTATATTGCTTAAACACTTGTAATAACCTTTCATAATACGCATGTACAGATCCATTTGGTTCTTGAGTTGTTCTATCTATTTTTACCCAGTCTGTTTCTTTAGGAGGAATTTTCCCTTTCAAATACGTAATCACTTGGTGATACTTTTTCATCACCTCCTCCGAGGGTGCTCCTGTTTTTGAGTCTCTAGCATACTCCTCATTAGGCCAATCAATTGTAATTTTACATTCCGTCCATAAATCAGCAGGTACCACTATATCAAATAAACCATCCAAATCCTTCAATAAAACCTTTGAAACCTTCACAAATCTCTCTACCTGTTTATACCATTCAACTGGTTTTTCTGTCAGCTTTGGAAAATCATTTGTAAATGACAAAATATCTTGTCTACTCCAAGGAACATGAACATATACACCTCCAGGAACCTCTCTCATTGGACACAATTTTTCCACTTTGCTTGATTCTCTTACTGGAAATGCAGATGACGCTTCTCTCGCTTGTACTTCCTCTTTCTTTCTTATCCATCTAATTCTCCATTTATCAATGTCTCCCCATTTTCGCAAAATGCTCATTAATTCCTTTATCTGTAGTCTCTTTCCAGAAGCATTTACACTTTCTAAATCTTTATCAGTAAAGTCCACTCGATATGGTTTCTGTAACAACTTCGATTTCCCTATGTCTATTCCAATCTCTGAAGCAACTTCAGTCAATCTCTCATGAAATACCCTTGCTCTTCTGGTTATACTCTTACATAAATATAACAATTCCTCATCATTATAAACATTCAATCTTTCTATGCCCACACATCCTGTCATCATCTCTTCCAATTCCACTTTCAATCTACTAATGTCTAAAATCTTTGGTGGTGGGTTTCGATTATCTATTTCCTGTGCCCATCTCTCTATTTCTTCAGGGGTAACTACTGTTGCACTTTCAGTTCTTATAGGTACTAAAGATCTCTTTTCTCTCAAATTCATAGGTGTATTTCTCTTCGGGGTTTCAGTTGAAGATTCTACATTTGGGAGATCCATTAATGAAATAACTGACTCACTTTCGCTAACCTGATCATCTGTAATTATTATTTCTTTTCTAGGACTATTTAATGGAATTGTCACAGGTTGTGGTTTCTGGCAAATCTTTTTATCTCCATACAATGGGATTACGGACCAATGGTCACTGGCACTGTCAAGGCTTCAGTATTCAAATTTAATTGACTTATCTTTTGAACTAGTTCTTCTCTAGTTTTGTTTAAAGCATCTCTTTCATTATCCTGCAACACTCTGTTATATGACGTATCATGTAAAATCTGTGGGGTCAATGGCATTCCCATTACTGGTGCACTTGGGGTAAGCTTACTAGTTGCTTCTTGATACGGCGGTGGATTTTTAATTAAAATATCCTCTAACAACTCGTCATCTGATTCACCATATCCTGCTGTATTCATGTGTTTCGTTTTCTCCTTACACTTTCCTCCAGACTGTTCCTCAGCCATTAACACTGGATATAAACCTTCTGATACCATAGCTCTCCTCCATTGTTTCATCTGCCCTTCGCGTGACTCATGCAAGTGTCTTGGAAAGAATCCTATATATCTCCCACC
Source organism: Calotriton arnoldi (assembly GCA_963921515.1). Lineage (NCBI taxonomy): Eukaryota > Metazoa > Chordata > Amphibia > Caudata > Salamandridae > Calotriton > Calotriton arnoldi. The sequence goes on along the minus strand of CAWUFW010006000.1, from coordinate 1,127,058 downwards.
TCTGCATTTCTCTCGTTCATATGACTCAGTCTCCCATTCTTCCAAAGCCTCATATTGAGTTAACCTAGGTCTAGGTTCCAAATCATTCATTTTCAATCTCAAATTCTGAAGAATCCTCCCATGAAACGTACCATATTTTGGAAAAGCTAGCACTCCATCATCCTTCGTATATTCTATCCAATTTTCCAACCACACGCAAGTATGATATCCTCTTTCCATCATCATAAAAGATGCTGGTGTTTTCGATGGCGGAATAGGAATTCCCTCTCTGGTCAACACAGGCTTATCTTTTATAAAGAAATTCTTAATTTTCTTTATAAATGACATCTTTCTTTTCTCTCCATACATCCTTGAGGAACGATGTATAAAATTGTATTCTGCAAACCCTTGAAATCTTTTACCTGTACGCTTTGCACTAACAGTCAAATCAAAATCCCGCATTCAATCTCTCTCTCCACCAATCCTAACGCGGCTTCTAACTAGCTATCCAATTAAATCAGGCTCACGCTCGTGATCTGACCAATGCCAGCGCGGCCTTTTTCTGACGTCAGTTCTGCTCCTTACTACTGACCCCTCCTTTACAATGCTGCTTCTGTCACACGCCCGCTGTTTCTACCAATCCCAGCGCGGCTCACTGTGACGTCAGTGCAACTCCAGCAACTGACCCTCCCTTCACAAGGTAATACGAAAACTTATTTCTCGATATTTTCTTTAAAATTCTTTGTTATTAACGATATAAAAACATTCGCTACTCTGTCTGTTCCACTAAATCAAAGGATAGTTTCTTTCTTTCCACTGTGAGTAAAACCTTCCGCTTACTCTTCATATACTGCGAGTAAAACCCTTCCGCTTACCCCTCATTCAAGCTCCAGAGAACCTGCTACTCCTCCGGTGTCACCCGTTTTGGGAAATTTGAGACCAAAGTTTCAGCAGCGAATTCCTTTTGCTGTCAATCTAGCTTGGAAGAACCTGCTACTCCTTCAGGGTTACCCTTTCTAGGTGATATAACGCCTAAAGTTTAACTAGCGAACTCTTTGCTATCAATCACTCTCACTTTTACACAGAAATAATCCCTACTTTAACACTGCCAGCCCTACCTAGCTTCTCAGTGTTATTCCAACAGACGAGTAACCTCACTGCAGTGTGGTTTCTATCGCCACCCGCTATTCATTCCCCGGGAATTTTCCAGACAACATAAAACAAGACGCTAACTCTTTTTGTTAAACATAAATCAATAATCAATAATCTAAACTTATCACCAAACTAGTCAATAATAACCATAACTCTGCTACCAGAAAACTGATCCAGCGGTGTACTAACAGCAGATACTCCACTACCATATACTCTCCTGGGCCCATATAACTTCTTCCACTAATACCAAGTAGACCGCTGGAGCTTGTAGTTTATAGATTTCATACTTCAGGAATAGTTATTGTTCCGTTCTTAACTAAACCTTCACTGATCAAATAGTTCTTTCCTCTGGTCGATGGACCATTAGTTGGAACTAATTGATGGTGATAATTAACATAACTTATTAAACATTTCTTGATTAAAAGTGAAATAATCACAGACTCGGGAAGTTTTAAAATCTTTATCTAAATTAATTGAGTGTGAACCATCTCAAAGTTTCAGTACAAACACCCTCATTCGCAAGAGTGTCAATTCAATCAATATTCAATAAGCTATAATAATTCAGATTCACACAATAACTATGCTCAGAAAGGAGAGGACAGAGAGAGAAGAACATCTATCAATACGATGAATTTATAGTTACCAAGAATGGTGTGAAGACCAACCCTCTGGCCAAAGGGCTGGTAAGGGTCCCCCGGGATAGATCAGGAGACAAAGACTTCAGGACAGGAATCAGGACAGGATACTTCACCTCTCTAAATACCGACGACTGCGTCGCACCCCTCTCTGACACTCTCTTCCTCCTCGTGGTTCTTCCGCGATCTTCTTTCTAACCCAATTAAGTTAAAATAGATGGTTCTGCATTCGATTTCTTCATCAGCTTCTCACAGCTTCAGCACCACCCCCAGCACCGACAGCATCCCGAGCTCTCGACTTCCAGCATCGACGTCTCTCCCCGTGTCTGCTAATCTAACTAACTAAAACTACCTCAGTTATACCTTTCAATAACCATGTACCACCCATTAATGTTTCAATTTCATAAAATACTAACTCTGATTGGAAAGGCGAGGGGGGATGATCGTCACACCATGCTTACATTTCACTTATTTCATTGAACCATTGTTTTCAAACCCATCCCCTCAAACTTTATTAAATCATTTCCTTTCCCATACATCTCCAAACTGTATTAATACAAAATGTTTCGATTTCATGAATAAAGCTTCTTCATATGAACTCTTCACCCTCATGTTCCCAGGGCACATCTTCTCTGGCCTTGGACGCGTGACAAATCCTTACTCATCCTTCCTTATTCTTTCTCTTGTGCGCATGTGCGGGGTCAAGTCAGTCAGCTTGATTCAGACAAGTGTAGAGGGCCCAAATGCGCACTAATAATAAAGTCAAAAGAAGAAATGTTATTCTCAAAAATAAATGGTTTCACTGTATACCACCAACCTCTACTCTAACCCACTTTAATTATTATTACCCTTTCTGCATTCGCGTTAGTATAAAACTTATTTTCTATTTATCCAAGCAGGTGCCATGCATGTGAGCTTTCAAGCTGCCATTTTAATGCCTTTTGCGCAAGCGCAAGATTTTCCCTCCAAGCGTTAAACGTCATACTACGTAGATGCAGTAGACGCATGCGCAGTAAAGATCCCTTGTTAGAGTGCGTTTTAGTCCTTCATTCATTTTGTTATAGTTAGTTAACACATACACAAGCTTCATTGTCCCGCGTGTCTTTTCTAAAATGCAAATTATTAATTACAAACACATAGTTAGTAATTCGTTAATGAGTTAAAACGAAAGGATTGCTTCCGAGCAAGTCTCATTTACGAGTCCTTGCTCCATCAACTGGACTTGTCATTTGATGGCTGCTTTCTCAACCACTATTTTGTTGTCATTCTTTTGAAAAGAATATACCTGTAGGGGTACAAAGAATAAACATAAAGCTCATGTGAGTGCCTCAAAAGTGAACTGTTTCACCTAAATAATGACTGGCATGCTTTCTCTTCTTTCCCATTCTCCTGTCTCTCACTAGTCTTTTCTATTCCCATCACCATCTCTTTAGCCATCACCCTGCCAGTCAATTAGTCACTCCTCTTCCTTGTTCTACCACTATCCTCCAGTTTCTTCACACTCCTTCTCTGGGCCCTCCACCACCATTTATCATTTGTTCATGGCCTTCCTATGTGACCTTCTTCCTTTTTCATCACCCCCATCCTTCACAAGCATGATCCTTCGCATTCACCCTCTGCTCACCTCTTATTGCCCCAGACTCAGCACATGCTTACCCATCCCCCTACTCGCATCACTCATTTTGCTCATTAATACCCTGCTCCATCCATCCTACTTCCTCAGATTACTTTTTCATACTCCTCCCACATCTCACACCATCTTTTTCACCTTCTCTACTTTATGATGCTCATCACCCCCTACTCCTCACTAATCAACCCTGTCATATTTCTTCTCTTCCCTTTTAATCCCTTCTTTTCTCTTGCTTCATTTACCTGTTTCCTTACCATTCTTTTTTTCCTACCCTTCCTTTTTTAATTCATCTTTTCTCTCCTCACACTCTCCTCTATTCAACTTCACTCTCTCATATCTGTAGCCCATCACCTTTTCCTCTTGTCAGGATTCTAGAATCTTTGATCGTGTTTGGTACCCATTGGAGCCACAGTTGTAAAGGTGGCTGTGGGTTTTTCAGGACTTCCTCCCAAGAAAGGACACCACTGCTTTCACAGCTTTGAGTTAATCTTTAGCAAACATCACTAGTATTATAATTCAGTCTGCATCCTTCCTTTGGAAATGTCACATTTCTTTCAAGCTTAAATAAGTGCGTTGTTTATCCAGATCAGTTACCCATGCAGCTCGTAATTTTAATATTGATGGTAGGACATCAGAGTGTTTTTACTCTTATAGTGCTTGGTAGTTGTAAGAAAGTTGATTATTATTTGGGCTGAGCGACTGCCCACCTCAATGAATAATAACATTTCTTGTTAGGGGAACCCTCAAAGTCACTAAATATACCAGAGCTCACCCCCCTGGTAACAATGGCACAGAACAGAGATGCTTTTCACTTGGGGAAATGTGTAAACTATGTAGGCAATACCAAAACAGTAAAAAGGTCAAAACATGAAGTAATAAAAATCCCAAATTGAATTTGAAAAATAGAGTACAATGTAATAAACAAGACAATGACAAAGCGACAACAATCCAATATGGAGGACCAGAGATATGAGTTTTTAAAGCTTCTGGTGGAAATAGCACCAAAATGCACCAAGCGCCCGAGCAGTCAGTGGTCGTGGTAGACTGGGACCTAGGCTTGACTTGAGCCACACCGCGGTGGTGCTCAGGTTGGATGCATTAAGTGGATTGGTCCTAGTGAAAGTTTGGAAGTTGAAAAATTCAAAAAAGTTTCTAAGTCCTACTTCAGAAAGGGACTTTGTCACTTTTTGGGAAGGAAAATCCTCTCCGTGTGGGAAACGCTGAAACTGTAGTTGCTGCCATGGAGCCGAATCTCGGATACCTGAAGCAGATTGGTCCTGTATGTTGGCCCCGTTGATGCTCTAAAGCTTTTACAATTTCTTGCTGAATATTTAATAAGTCCCAACTCAGAATGGGAGTTTGTTGTTTATTGGAGAGTCAGAGATCTCTGTGGGGGATAAAGCTCAAATTCAATCTGAAACTATGGAAGTGCCGGTCGGATCCTTAACTTGGGAGGGGTCCAGCTGAAGCTCTAGAGTGCTGGAGGAAAAGTTTTTAAAAGTTTCCAAACTGTTCTAGCGCCCACAACAACCACAGGAGTACACTCCCAAGGCCCCCCGGAGGTGCGAATGGTTTTGCATTAGCTAATTTGTGATTACCTAATTAGTAATGGCAAATTAGGTAATGCAAAGGCAAGGGTGTCTGGGGGCCTAGGGCCCCCCTGAAGCACCCCCCCAAAAAACATGTGCACATGTAAAGTGCACACATGCCCTACAGCATTTTTTATGCATTTTTAAAAATGTGCACATGGTTACCATCGACTTGGAGTCAATGGTAATAGCATTTTCCTAAATGCACCATTTGCATTTAGCAAATGCTTGGTACATGTGCTAAGGGAATCGCAAATCGTGACTCCTTTTTAAAGTCACAATTTTAAATAATCATTATTTTTGTGATTACCTAAAAATTGCGACTACAAAGTTTTTCATTCATCTTGAAAGGCTATTTTGCAATCGCAAATGGCCAAAATTACTGATTCTCACCGTTTGCGTATGCAAAATTGTTTGATACATGTGGCACAAAATATATTATATTTCGTTTCAGCACAGCACCACAGAACAGATTAAATTTTGACTATTTTATGCAAAGAAAAGCAATGTAGAGAGAAAAACATGCACTCAGAAAACTTTCCATTACATTTTTTAACGTCACATTGACTTCAGCTGTCAGGGCAACCAGAACACAGGACCAGTAACTTAGTTTTATAGCCTACTTATGCTAACCTAAACACAGGGAAATGAACATTAATCTTTATTAATAAATCTGCCCTAACAGGTGCCTCTTCTTGTGAAAAATATGATTTCACAGCCTGAAAGGGTTTTCTGGTTACCTTTCTACCAACATCTTCTTTTTATGAATAATAATTGTGTGACCTTGTGCTGTCCCCATCATTCATTATCAGCAGAGTTTGATACATTTGCTGGTAGCATTACACAAATGATGGGGCCCCCCAGCAGAATGCGATGAGGGGCCCCTAAGTATTTGAAATCTCACAGATATACTTGGCCTTGGGATGAGTGGGGCCCCCTGAATGTATGTTTGGGTCCCCTCCTGTGCTGCAGCGGCCCCTGTTACACCTCTGACATTTGCCAAGCATTATTTCAGAAAAGAGGGATGTAGAGGAAAAGGAAGCAAAGCAAAGCAAAAGAGGCACGTCCTCCAGGTAGACGTAGTGTAATCAAAGTGGAGCCCTTCTGTCAATAAAGGTTTTTTCTTCCTACTGGGGTTTTGTTTGGATAACGGAAGGTTTTCCTTAGATAACCCTCACCCACCAGCGTTGCCCCTTGGTGGCATGCTTCATCATTGGGTTCTTCCCATTCCTCTGCGGAACGGGCGTGCTATGAAGCATGGAGCTGCACGACCTTGGAAAGTATCTGTAGTCCAGTCCGCCTGGTACAGGAGACTCTCTCCCATCCCCATGCACAGCATAACCCTCAGCAAGGCTCCAATTAGCGTCCCGAATCTATCAGTTTCTCAGCTTACCAAAAGGGCTACTCTGACTAACGAGGAAAATACCTGCGAAGGAAAGGAAAATGTGAGAACATTTTCGAAAGAGCATCACATTCAAAATATGAAAAAAGAATTGTTAAACAACAGTGGTCAACTTAAGGCCTACTCCCAGTAAGGCCTGTGATCCAATACATTTGTACAAATACGTTCTACACTCTGAATTCAATTTAAGATTATATGAATGTGGCTTCTTTATCTACGTAAATGTTGCCACATATCAACACACAAGTTAATATATCAGCATCTCGGCTAACTTATGATTAGTAATATTATGGAGCATAAAAAGTATGCTGCTCCGATAGTCATTAAAAAAATAAACATGTGCATTATTCATTTCTAATCTGGACACTCATTCCCTCATCATAGATTTAGGTATATCGGAGGGACTATTCTGTATGGCAACTCTGTATCTCTGTCTGTGTCTACGTGTTTCCACCCATCTGGAAGAAATAGCTGGCCCAATCTCCACACATTGACCACTTGATTGGAGAAGTTGCTAAATGCCTGTGGGGACTATTTTTGGGGTTCTGGTTTGGATGTGGGGATTGGAGGAAAGGGTAGGACAGAGTAAGTGAGGGGAGCGCATTTGCTGCTCCACTCATACTGGGGAGGTGGACAAAGCATCCCTCCAGCTCCTCTATAAAGTTCTGGCCTGTAGACTCCATTCTTGGAATTATCTGGGCCAGAGTTTGCAGACCTGGTAATCCCAGGCCAAGAGACACTGGGAATGTTGGAATGCCTTCAAGTGGTATCTCCTACCTCATAGGATTGGTGCTCCAGGCCACTGGTTTTGAGGGCTTAGTTGTCAATTACACTGCTCTTGGATAACATTGGAAGCTCACTGCAGCGTGTCTGACACCAAAAGCTACTGGTTCTTGATCACTCACAATCAGCGCCACAAGTGCATAAAATTACCCTAATAGCTTATCCTTTTTTATTATTTCATTGGAAGAAAAGTAAATAAAATGAGATTTTGGATTACTTAACTGGTTTCCTTTTGCATTGACATGTTTAGGTTGCAGTATTTTCCACTGGAGTATAACATTGGAAAGAGACATAGAGGGCTATTCACATAGGTAAACTTACACATGAGTAAATTTACATGCGTAAGTTTACTCATACACTTTTGAGTAACTTTTCTACTTTTGACTTTTCACCATTTACAAGTGTAAACGTACTCAAAAGAGTAGACTTACGTGAACCCAACCCGTGAAACAGAGGGTGGAGTCAGTAAAAACATCATATACGTCTGTAAAGTTAATACTAGAAGTGACTTTACAACTGTATTTGACATTCTGCACACTATGGGGCCGATTACGATCTCGTCCGTAAAGGATTCCTACCGAATCCGTCCTGGAATGCTTTGCGGACGACTCGGATCGGGTGAGTCCGAACGAGCGATTTGGATCTATCCGGATGCTTCCGGATACGATTTGGTTGGACTCCCATTGACTTCAATAGGAGCCTGTGTTCCAGAGGAGAATACAGCTCCCATTGAAGTAAGGGGTGGCTGGGGAAAACCTTGCACCTTGTAGCAGGCACCCCATGGTGCCTGCCACACTGTGCATGGTTGGAAATGGGGGGTCCCTTGGGTACCCTATGGGCCTGCTATGGGCCCCCAAAGACAGAACCCGGCAGCCGATTCATTCCGGAGAAACCGATTCGGAACGGCTGTCCGAATCGGTCATCGTGATCGCTTGCTCGGAAAACGAGTCCATAGAGCTGTACGATTCGGTTCCGAAAGACTCGACATATCTGAATTGCTTTCGGTACCAATTTGGACAGCCCTACCGGTTTACGGGCATCGTAATCGGTCGACTGTGTACGATTCAGTCGGCAACAAGGGTTCCGGAGCCCTTCCGAAAGGGATCGTAATCGACCCCTTGGTGGTGACCTATGAAATCCAGACAGAGATCTCTCTGGTTTAAAGAGCAGAGACATTTTGAAAAGTTAAAGGTAAAAAAGCTATATTATTTTTAAGTTAAATTGAATGTAAATTAATTTCATATATGTAGTTTAAATGTAGAATATTACTTTAAAAGTGCTACAACACTATTAACTAAATGTTAAAATAAAAATGTCATTCATATAAAATATGAAATTAAAATTATTTTTTAAGATTTATTAAAAAAGTAAAATGTTCATATTTCTTTATTAAGTATTAAATGTTACTTAAAGTTATGAATAGAATTCAGAAATAATTTAATGTAGTATTTTTTAAGTTACATTTAATATTTTAAAATCAAACAGGTCATTAAATTATTTTTCAAAATATAATATATATTTCTAATTTTAATGTTATTTTTTTAAACAACAAACTTTGAGGCATATTTACAAGCCCCTTGCGCCGCCAGAGCATCGCTTTTTGTGACGCACCGGCAGCGCATTTTGCTGCCCTATATTTACAAGGACACGTAAAGCCACCCTGCGTGGCTTTTCGTGTCCTTGTAAATATGGCCCCTTTTCACACAGCACTTTGCGTGAAAGGGGCGTGCCATGCGCGTTGCTGTGGGTAATCCCACACAACACCCATGGCTTCTGCCGCATTCCCAGATTTACAACCTTTCGTAAATCTGGGAATGCGTCAGAATGCTATGTTTCCACAGGGGAGGCGTAGGGAGGATCAACGAGGAGAAATGTTTTAATTTCTCCACGTTTTTTCCTCTTTCTAAACATTTCTCCTCGTTTTTTCCTTTCTATGCGTTCTGCATTATGCAGCACGCATAAAAAGAGGAAATCACCTCTCTTGATTTGTTTTGTGCAGGACGGTGTCCCATTAAGGCCCATTATATATATATATATATATATATATATATATATATATATATATATATATATATATATATATATATATATATATATATATATATATTACAACAAGTAACCTCTGAGCCCAGAGGTTGGTGTGAAAAACCGCACTCTCTCGGAATCCGTAGAACAAAATTGCTTTATTTCATAACAGCAAACATCGCTATGCCCAACGCGTTTTGGTTCGCTCCTCGAACCTTGATCACGGGTAGTTTTCACTAACCGGCAACACAGACATCTTTTATTTCCATTTCACACACATTTCCTGTTGTGTGTGGCTGCAAGGCATTATGGTATGCGTAGTTCAAAGACATTTTAAATTTTTTATATTTTTCAAAGCGTGAATAAAAAAGAGTGCTCTATGGTGTTAACGTGTTATTTACATTTGGTGTGCACAAAAATTGTGTGACCGAGTGCCTGATTGTGAAATTATTCTAAAACGTAATTTTTAAAACGTATTTCAACATTCTGTATAAAAAACAACTTTGTAGTTGCAGAGAAGCCAAAAACAAGTTTCTTTCCGCTATGGCTTGAACTTCCTGTTTGGACTCATAGATCCTCTAGTGGGTTTTTTTTCTATTCAAACTTAAACCACTAATCTTATTTACACTCATAGATCCCTCTAGTGGGGTTTTTTACTTCTTCAAACTTAAACCACTAATCCCTGTTCAGTCAGGGAATTATGTATTTGACACTCTGTATTTTACCATCTCCATTTGCATTTCTTTGTACATACTAGATACAAGTGTGCATACTGATTTAGTGTCTTATCTGATCAGTAGCTCTAATTACAGTACAAAATGAACTTCATATAATGTAACATAAAATTTCTTAAAGATGTACAAATAACTCTTCGTCCTGGTTCAGGCCAAACGGTGTCAAAGTCCTAAATGACACAATATGCTTTCACTCCTTTTGTCTCAGATGTTTTCCACGATTTCCTCCTCTTTCTGAGTATGGTACATGTTCTATTGCATAGAATCTCAAAGACTCCCAGTTACTGTTGTGCTCCTTTTCCATATGCTTTGCTATAGCATTTGAGCGATCCTTGTTCACAGTTGCTCTAATATGTTCAAGGATGCGTTTTTTAATCTCGCAAATTGTGCTCCCTATGTATTTTAAGTTACATGGGCACTCATCTATATACACGACATATTTGGTTTTACAAGTGATGTGCTGTTTGATTTTCCAATTTACACCCTTATTGATGGCCACTTCTTTTTTAGGAATTGCAATCTTGCAGGCTTTGCAACTTTTACACGGCCAAAACCCTTCAATTTCAGTCCATGGTTTCTGTTGATTCATTCTGAAATGGCTGTTCATTAATTTATCACCCAGATTCGGAGCTCTCCTGTAGGTGATATTGGGATAATCCCCTATTATCTCTGATATTGTCGAATCCAGTTTCAGGATACCCCAGTGTTTTTTGAGGATCCTGGTCAGTTCACTTCTTTCTGTTGTATAAGTTGTTATCAATCTTATTTTAGAGGAGTCCTCTTTATTTGGTTTCACTTGTTTTTAAGAATCTCTCCTCGATTTTTCATTTTTACTCTTTCCAAACTTTGGTCGACAATCTTGTGGGGATATTTTCTCTTTTTGAACCTTGTTTGCATCGCACTGGTATGATTTTCAAATTCCTTGTCTGTGGAACAATTTCTTCGTAACCTTAGAAACTCTCCGTAAGGTATATTCCATTTTTGGTTTAAAGGGTGAAAACTGTTAGCATGGAGAACTGCATTAGTGGCTGTTTTTTTCCGGAAAAGTGTAGTTTGTAGGGTATCTCCCTCCGCATAAATTTCAATATCCAGAAATGAAATTTTGCTTGAGCTGATCTCATATGTGAAATTCAAATTGGCCTCATTATTGTTCAGGATTTGAAAGTATTTCGCAAAATCCTCCTCTGACCCGTCCCAGATGATAAAAAGGTCGTCGATAAACCTCCACAATGCAACTTGAACTACGCATACCATAATGCCTTGCAGCCACACACAACAGGAAATGTGTGTGAAATGGAAATAAAAGATGTCTGTGTTGCCGGTTAGTGAAAACTACCCGTGATCAAGGTTCGAGGAGCGAACCGAAACGCGTTGGGCATAGCGATGTTTGCTGTTATGAAATAAAGCAATTTTGTTCTACGGATTCCGAGAGAGTGCGGTTTTTCACACCAACCTCTGGGCTCAGAGGTTACTTGTTGTAATACTTACGGCTGCCCTGTCGGAGAAAAACTGCACCACTTCAAAGAAGGAGCGATGGCATCCTAACCGAGGGCGTTATGGAATGATGTTTCTTTGAACGCCAGCTGCTACCGCATTTTGAGCTGCAACGAGACAAAGGATAAAGAAAACCATGACATACCGCCGCACGGAGGGGGAAACCAGACCCTGTAACCGGAGGGACGCAGGATCGGTGAAAAGCCTTCAAGCGAGAGGTAAGAAGAACGTGGCAACATTGTATCTAAGAAAGTGGTCTCGAACTGTTTGCAACTCAGAGCGGGTTACGGAGACCTTATTTTCAATCCAGCATGACATAGACTTAAAAGAACCAAATATCATTGTTTTAACGCGCAACTGCAATGTGCGACTTTGTCTGGGGGTTCTTTAACAAATACTGGTGTTAATCGAGGGGAAAGGAGTGAACACTCAAGGTTCTAACATACAAAGACAATATACTTTGAAAAGCAAGCGCAGAGGAACTAAACCTGCTTTTTTATACACCAGTTTGTTAAGAAAGAGGACTCGGAATCTGTAAAAGTGTGATATAAAGTGGGAGAATAATCACACATAACGGAAAATTAAGTGTAAATTACATATTAAACAGCGAACATAACTATGGAAAGAAGAGAAGCCAAATGGAATGCCGACGTTGCGCAAGTATTTGACACAAACCCAAGTGCATTAAATCCAAGGGGTAAGCCCAATCTCATAGCTCCTAATGACAACAAAGAAACTCTAAGATATTGGGAAAGATTATCCAGAAAAGAAATCAACAAGTGGTGGGAGTTGATAACTCTAAAAAAATATGTTGAAGCCAAAAGAATTCCCCGCGGTTTACGCCTGACACTCATGCCAAGTCACCAGGATACGAGTGGAGAGCTACTCCAAGAATGGGGTGAACACTTATTGGGATCTTCAATGGGATTATTGGCGATCTTAATCAAACACATAGAAAAAGCTCTGACTGATATCCAAAAGGAATTAAAAGAGGTAGAGGAATCCATGGAAAAAATAACTCTATCTGAGGAACATCAAAAATTGAAAGATGAAATGACAAAGAATCTGGAAAAACATGAGGAAAGAGTAAAACAACGTAAACAATTCAAATTCCAGAGAGATAAGATAGATTTTGAGGAAGGGCGCATTTTTACCTTTGCTAGGAAGTTCGAACAGCAAAGAAGCAGAGAACAACTGGAAACAACAAGCGGGCAGTTCTCAAGTCATGAGTCCCTGACAAGCACTGATGCAAGTGAAAACGAAGGTGCCAGTGCAGCGCCACCCTCTACAAGTAATAAGAAAATTCCTTTTTTAACAGAGATGTGCCTGGCCCTACAACAACAGAACTGGGAAAAGACCAAACCAGTGGGCCAAGGAAGAGGAAGAGGACGGGGCAGAGGAGGTTCACGAAAACAAGGAGAGGCCAAAGGGGACAAGGAAGGAGGAAAACCAGCAATGGAGACATGAGGCAGGACGAGGTCGAATCGGAAATAGAAACAGAAATCACAAAAACACAAGAAAAAGAAAAAAACAAGGATACCCAAGAATTAAATGTCATCAATCTCTCAGACAGCAATTGACAAATCCAGAAGAACAACTATTAAAGAAAGGTCTAAACTATTGCCCTAACATCCATTTGGACATTGTACAAACACGGATAGACATCTATAAATACATTCGGAAAATAAAATTGGCCAAATTATATGCAGAAAAGAATACATTAACACAGGAAAATCACATAATTAATTTGGAAAGTTAACTATTGGTGGAAGATGAACAAGCTTGGGAAACCCTCATGACAATGGGAGATGATGGAACTGACCATAATATGAAAAGTCTAGACGAATTGTTCCCACCACTGGGTGCAGGAATCAGTGGAAAAAAACCTAAATCGTATTTCTACCCGATTTTACCTCCAGGAAACAAGATCGATGTGTTCCATGAGGCGGTAATACATGAGCTATACTGTCTCAATCAAAGACAAACAAAGGATAATTTGTCAACATTGGAAAGAAATGCATTAAAAAACTTGCAACAGGACACTTCAATTGAAATAAAACCGGCGGATAAAGGCGGCAACGTAGTCATTCAAAACAAACAAGACTACGTATGGGAAGCAAACAGCCAATTACAGGATGAAACATGCTATAAAGAGCTGAAAAATAATCCAACAAAGGAAATTGGTGAATCAATCAATAAATATCTTTGTAAATGGCTAGATTGGGGCTTAATTGATGAAGAAGAAAAGAAATACTTGACAGTTGAGAATCCAGTGGTGGCAACGATTTACTTCTTACCAAAAGTTCACAAGCGTCTACATAAACCACCAGGTAGACCCATAATATCTGCGAATGGTTCATTAATGGAACCAATGTCGAATTACATTGATCACTTTTTGGCCCCAATGGTAAAAGATCTTAATTCCTATTTGCGAGATACAACAGACTTACTTCAAAAATTGGAAGGTATACCTTGGCATCCAGGATACAAATTAATATCTATGGACGTTGTATCGCTGTATACAAATATAGAGCATGAAATAGGATTAAAAGCATGCAGTTTCTTCTTGGGCAAAAGGAACATCCAATTTAAACAACATAATAACATGCTGTTGGATATGATTTCTCTTTGTTTACGAAATAACATTTTCATGTTTAACAAATCTTTTTTAAACAAATGAAGGAGTACAGCCATGGGTTTTTCCTTTTCTCCAAATTTTGCAAATTTAGTTAAGGGCTGGTACGAACAAAAAATAGCATGGAAATGTGAAAATGATATATATGTGCAAAAGACAGTTGCATGGTGGAGGTTTATCGACGACCTTTTTATCATCTGGGACGGGTCAGAGGAGGATTTTGCAAAATACTTTCAAATCCTGAACAATAATGAGGCCAATTTGAATTTCACATATGAGATCAGCTCAAGCAAAATTTCATTTCTGGATATTGAAATTTATGCGGAGGGAGATACCCTACAAACTACACTATTCCGGAAAAAAACAGCCACTAATGCAGTTCTCCATGCTAACAGTTTTTACCCTTTAAACCAAAAATGAAATATACCTTACGGAGAGTTTCTAAGGTTACAAAGAAATTGTTCCACAAACAAGGAATTTGAAAATCATACAAGTGCGATGCAAACAAGGTTCAAAAGAGAAAAATATCCCCACAAGATTGTCGACCAAAGTTTGGAAAGAGTAAAAATGAAAAATCGAGGAGAGATTCTTAAAAAACAAGTGAAACCAAATAAAGAGGACTCCTCTAAAATAAGATTGATAACAACTTATACAACAGAAAGAAGTGAACTGACCAGGATCCTCAAAAAACACTGGGGTATCCTGAAACTGGATTCGACAATATCAGAGATAATAGGGGATTATCCCAATATCACCTACAGGAGAGCTCCGAATCTGGGTGATAAATTAATGAACAGCCATTTCAGAATGAATCAACAGAAACCATGGACTGAAATTGAAGGGTTTTGGCCGTGTAAAAGTTGAAATGCCTGCAAGATTGCAATTCCTAAAAAAGAAGTGGCCATCAATAAGGGTGTAAATTGGAAAATCAAACAGCACATCACTTGTAAAACCAAATATGTCGTGTATATAGTTGAGTGCCCATGTAACTTAAAATACATAGGGAGCACAATTTGCGAGATTAAAAAATGCATCCTTGAACATATTAGAGCAACTGTGAACAAGGATCGCTCAAATGCTATAGCAAAGCATATGGAAAAGGAGCACAACAGTAACTGGGAGTCTTTGAGATTCTATGCAATAGAACATGTACCATACTCAGAAAGAGGAGGAAATCGTGAAAAACATCTGAGACAAAAGGAGTCAAAGCATATTGTGTCATTTAGGACTTTGACACCGTTGGGCCTGAACCAGGACGAAGAGTTATTTGTACATCTTTAAGAAATTTTATGTTCCATTATATGAAGTTCATTTTGTACTGTAATTAGAGCTACTGATCAGATAAGACACTAAATCAGTATACACACTTGTATCTAGTATGTACAAAGAAATGAAAATGGAGATGGTAAAATACACAGTGTCAAATACATAATTCCCTGACTGAACAGGGATTAGTGGTTTAAGTTTGAAGAAGTAAAAAAAAACCCACTAGAGGGATCTATGAGTGTAAATAAGATTAGTGGTTTAAGTTTGAATAGAAAAAAAACCCCACTAGAGGGATCTATGAGTCCAAACAGGAAGTTCAAGCCATAGCGGAAAGAAACTTGTTTTTGGCTTCTCTGCAACTACAAAGTTGTTTTTATACAGAATGTTGAAATACGTTTTAAAAATTACGTTTTAGAATAATTTCACAATCAGGCACTCGGTCACACAATTTTTGTGCACACCAAATGTAAATAACACGTTAACACCATAGAGCACTCTTTTTATTCACGCTTTGAAAAATATAAAAATGTAAAATGTCTTTGAACTACGCATACCATAATGCCTTGCAGCCACACACAACAGGAAATGTGTGTGAAATGGAAATAAAAGATGTCTGTGTTGCCGGTTAGTGAAAACTACCCGTGATCAAGGTTCGAGGAGCGAACCGAAACGCGTTGGGCATAGCGATGTTTGCTGTTATGAAATAAAGCAATTTTGTTCTACGGATTCTGAGAGAGTGCGGTTTTTCACACCAACCTCTGGGCTCAGAGGTTACTTGTTGTAATACTTACGGCTGCCCTGTCGGAGAAAAACTGCACCGCTTCAAAGAAGGAGCGCTGGCATCCTAACCGAGGGCGTTATGGAATTATATATATATATGTTGCACAAAAGCACTTTCTATTATGTTTGCTTATAGAGTGTTACGAACGGCCCGGAAATTTGGGTCGGTTGACACAACTATGTCGTTAATCTGGCACTTGCCTGTGATAAGGGGAAGGATGGCTAAAAATGATGTTGTCTGTTTGCCAGCATATATCGCTATAAATTATTGTGGAACTATTTTATTTACTTTGTTAACGCTCATTCACACAATATATAGGCCACATGGTCTAATGATTTTGCTTTGTCAATGTCATCTGAGTAAGAATGTTGCACTGTCACTTTTTCACTCTTGTTGAAACTTTATTCACTTTGATGCACTGTCACTTTAAAATTTGAAACTGCTATAAAAAGGTTAAAAAATGGCGTCAAAACAGGTTTGACTAAGACTGCTTGCGCAGTTGAAACGCGTTACCTGGTTGTGTGTGGTTTAAAAATAAAATCTCTATTCAGCTATCCAGAGCATGCTGGAGTCTGTTTCGTATGGTGGAAACAGTTGTTTGTAAAAAAAAAAATGTATATGTATATATATATACATATATATATATATATATTTGAATGTTGTTTTTAAACATTAAATTGAATACATATACACATATATGTATATATATATATTCTGTGTAATGTTTAAAAACATTTCCTTATATATATATATATATATATATATATATATATACACACACACATGTATATACATGAAAAGATTAAATAAAATAATTTATGTAACATTATTTCTGATGAGCTCTTATTTTTTGTCCCTACCTCCATTATGTTTCATGGAATAGTGTTGCAGTTAATGTGAGTGGCAATGGGTGGTGCTGGACTTACTCTGTCTCTGGCTTGGAGTACCTTTACAACAAGATAGGGTCCTTTTGGATCTAGTAGCTTTAAAAGTGCAGTCTGAGAACAGGAAGGAGATTACTTTTTTGTGTGTGGGTGCATGTTTCGCCGTAGCCCTCCTTTAGCCCCTCTGTATACTTTAGTTGTAAGTATTCCCCATTGTCCAGCCACTCCTCCCTGTCCCTCCCACATTTACAATGTACACCTACATGAGTGAAGATCTCTGCAGTCAGGGTACACAATTCTGCACCTAAAAGATATGAGAGGCAGAGGCCTCTACACATAGGTTTGGGAATAGCATTTTGTGATATGTTAGTAGTACTAAGGCACTACAAAATGCTGTTTGTGAATAGGCCCCACAATTTCATATATCAATGATTTCGCATAACAGAGAGATGCAATCAATGTTTGTTCAGGACCATCCTGTGAAATTTAAGTAGATATTCTGATTCACAGAAATAACACAAATGTGGAGACGTCCAGTCCATATTTGAGATAAAGTAGAGCAAAACTAGGGGAAGACAGGAAAGAAATGGCTAAAAGTGGAGGATTTGCTGAGTCTGACTTAAAGTACATGGGTGCAATGTACAGGAATATGCTGGTTGGCAGTGACTTTCCCGATACTCTACAAAATGAACACTAACAGCTTCAATGGCTCCTTCAAAATAGATGGGAGTCATTAAATGTGAAAGTGGTGGCAGAAGAACCACTAAATATTTACTGAAAATCCTGTAAACAATGACTACACCAGAATGAGCTCCTTAGTGAGACAACCGTTAGGGTTGAAAATATAAAATAAGATAAGCCAAGGGTGTGGGTGTAAAGGGTTATAAAATGGAGTAGGAGGTTTGGGTTGTTAGTAAGGGCTAGATGCTATGAGTCAGAGTTATGGGTTTAGGGATAGAAGTTTAGGTGTAATGGGCTATGGGTTAGTAGTAAGGTGTTAGATGTAAGGGGCTAGAGAATAGAGTAAGGTTTTAAGGCTTAGGGGTTTGGGTATGTTGTTTTGTGTTGCTGCATATTGTGTATTCACAGTGCATAGGACACATAATTACATGAAGTGATGTAATGGTATAATTTTGGGAATTTCAGATAACAAGCCTAACACAAAATGCCTGACATTTCGCCCAAGCCTAATAGTAACATATGATCAATACGTACAACAGAAAAAATGCAAATATCATAGTGTTAAGTGAAATTTAGATCTATTACAGTACAAAGGAGTAGAAGCGGGACTTTAAGGAAGGTGTGGGTAAGATAGCGTACAAAGATGAGCATAACAGATCAGGTGAAAGGCAATCCATTTAAGCTGTGGAAACATTGTCCTATCATATGGGAGTAGCCATACTAAGGGATAGATTTACTAAATCTCATGCTATGGAGTGCAGCAACCCCAGTTGCATTGAAGGGAGAGAAGAGGACAGCACCATCTCTACTAAGATAAGGCACTGTCCTGAGTACTGAGGAGCAGCGCGCACCCCCCCCCCTCCTCCTCAGCGCCTTGAGACCCATTCGGTTGAGTAGCTGCACTTCACCAACCCTGATTGATTGATTGATTGATTTTCCTCCTCTCTCCCTAGCATTGAAGTACAATCAGGTACCCTTCCAATACAAAAAAAAAAAAAAAATATTATGTATGGACAAACTTTAAAACTTTTCCCACTTTGGATATGTGCTGTACAGTGCAGCAAACATGAAAAATCAGAAAACTGTGGCGAAATAAAAACATTTCTCTTTTTCAATGATAGCCTCAAAGAGGCATTATTTGATGGTGCAAAGCCTTGTCTATCATTGTTGGTAGATAGGGCTCTGCATCAGAAACCATGGATGGTTGCATGGGAACGCCCATGTACCACCAATGTAGTGCTCCATGACGCAAAGAAAAGCAAAGCAGCGCTAAGAGATGCTTGTGTTACTTTCAGGTAACTGGAATAGCCAGGTCTTCAGTTTCTTGCAGAATTCAAGAAGGGATGGGAAGGTCCTGATGTGGCGTGGAAGGTCATTACAGAATTTGGCTGTGATGAAGGAAAAGGAGCACCCTTCTGACTTGCTCCTGTGGCTGTGGGGTATGTGCGCAAGGAGGAGTGAGGCTGAGCGCAGTTGCCTGGTGGGGTGGTGGTAGTTGAGGCGGTGTTTTAGGTATGCAGGTCTGAAGTTGTGGAGATTTCTGTATGCGTGGGTGAGCAGTTTGAATTAGTATTGCTTCTGGATTGGTAGCCAGTGTAGTTCTCTGAGGTGGGGCGTGATGTGTGTGTTGCGGGGGATGCTGATGGTAAGTCTAGCAGCGGTGAGCTGGGTGGTCTGGAGTTTTTGTAGGAGTCGATTTGTGATGCCGGCACAGAATGTGTTGCCGATGTCCAGTCTGCTTGTGATAAAGGCCGGAGTGACCATTAATCTGGTGTCGGTGGGAATCCAGTGGAATATTTTGTGGAGCATGCGTAGGATGAAGAAACAGGAGGAGGTGACAGCATTCACTTGTTTTGCCATTGTGAGTTTGTCATCCACGATGAGGCCGAGGCTTTTGGCATGGTCGGCAGGGGTGGTGTGGGTCCCAAGTCTAATGGCCACCAGGAGGAGTCCCATGGAGTGCTTTTGGTTGCCAGAGATCAGGACTTCAGTTTTATCTGTGTTGAGCTTTAGGCAGTTCTGTGTCATCCTCTTAGCTATGTGGGACATGCAGGTGTTGAAGTTGGTCCTGGTGGTGTGGTTGTTGTCTGTGAGGGAGAGGATGAGGTGGGAGTCATCTGCATAACACAATGTTAATTCCGTGGGATCTTATGACATGGGCGAGTGGTGCCATGTAGACATTGAAAAGAGTAGGGCTCAGGAAACACTGGGTAGAGTTTTTCATAACTTTGGTGAGTTTCCAGAGAAAAGAAAGTTTTTTTTAGGGTAGATTATGTTTTTTTAGTACCTCAGAATTCGAAAGGTTCTTCGACTGACAGCTCTACTTACAAGATGATTTTTCATATTTTTTGCATTTAGCACAGTTTTCTGGGTGCATTTTGTGCCAAGAATAAGCACTAAATGCAACAGATAATGAATAGCGAATGTGAGCAGCTGCTTGCACTCAATAAATGTGCACTTAGGGTTGGATTCCCCCAATTTACTCCCAGCATTTAGCACTAGTTTCTTAGCACAAATGCACCCTCAAGTCCAAAATGGATGTGAGAGGCATTTTTCCCTAAGAAAATAGCGCTAAATGCAACAGAACATAAACAGCAGCGTGCACAGTCACTCCGGCTTACTAAATGTGCTCTCGTGGTAGGATTTTTCCCCCAGATTACTCTTAATTATGTGATCAGGCATAATCGCGTTATTGCCGGTAATTTCGCATAAAAGAATAAAGTGGAATTACCAAAATTACTGGGCTTACTCCGGCATAACTGAAATTACGCCCAGGCCTACTTTTAACCTTTGTGGTCTTCCATAACAAGCTGCTGAAAAGTCAATGGTTTGCTGGGGAAAATTCCCAGCACAACATGGAAATGCATTATGTGTACACTGGAAGTGTACCCCCACTACAGTAGTGCACATCCAGAACCCCTGTGATGTAAGTTCCACCTTTCTTGCAGAGCAATGCGAATCTGTTGCCACATAGATTTTTCCCCACTAAATCAATCAATCAATCTGGATTTGTTTTTTTCTTTTTTTTAAAAATATTTTTTTATTGGTTTTTTCCCCTTTTTATGCAAGGAATATATGACTCATCTTATACAATCACAAATAAGGTCATCAGACATAATACAAATACAGATAAAGCAGCAGAAGCAGGCATCAAAAAACTAGTCAATATATATCCACATATCGAAAAGCCAAATTATATAAGCATACCAAATAAGAAAATTTCTGCCAAAAAACAGTAACTGTCCATTATTAGGCATTAAATCCAGTCAGTGACAGCGGCCCAGATCTTAGCTCCCATTGCACTCTTCCTTCTCCCCTTAGTCTTATATATGGCTGATTCCAAGTTATACATAGCAAGTAATCTTGCCCGCCAACTCGAGAAAGACGGAGGATCAGGATTTATCCAATCCTTCGTAATACATGCGCGCACCACTGCCATACAGATAAACAAAAAAGATGCCATTGCATTGGATCTTGTATAAGCCGAGGTATCTGAATTAAGACCAATCAAAACCAATTCCCCAGTTATGCACACTGATGACCCCATTATTAATCCTAAAAATCGCTCAATAGACAAAAATAATTCAGCTAATTTGGGGCATGAAAAGAACATATGGACTGCATCTGCTGCAAATAAGCCACATCTATTACATTTGGTCCCAGCAGATGTCCCCCATTTAGAGATCTTTCTTGGGGTATAGTACAAATCATATATGGCCGTATAGTGCTGGGTACGCATCCTCCCAGTCATCAGAACTTGGTTCGCAAGATTTAAAGATTCTATGACGTTAATTCCCTCTTGACCTAGCTTCGTTACCCACTTATCTTGACATACCTCAACATCGTCTGGAAGTACATCAATTAGTTGAGAATAAAATTGACCGATAGGTGTTTTTTTGCATCCTTTCAATAAGAGGGAACTTTCTCAATTGAAGTTCCAAACCAGGGCCTAACGAGTTCAAATAGCTACGAATTTGGAGGTATTTAAAAAATTCATGTTTGGCCAGACCATATTTTGTTTGTAACTCGGCAAATGATACCAACTGTCCATCATCACACAAATCCCCTAAGCATTGAATTCCTTTTAAGCGCCATCTATTAGACGTTTGGTCTCGAAAAATCAATGGGAGTAACCCGGTGGCTGAAAATGGGGTATATGCATTTAACTTCGAAACCCCAAGTTGCCGTTTAACTGATCTCCAAACAAAGTATGCGGCTTTAAGGATTTTAAATTTAGTTTTCTTAAAGTAACTGGGTTCTAATACTTTAACCAGACAACCATTGGCCTCATCACCCAGCCCAAACTCGTAGATTGGAGGACTATGACAAGGCAAGATCTTAGCCCGATCCCCCACTACCAAAGGACTAATGAATTGCAAAGCCGCTGCCCAATAATAAAACATAAAATAGGGCATATCCCAGCCACCACGATTTTTCGGCAATACCATCTTTTTATAGGCCCTTCTCTGACGTCTATAGCCCCACAAGAATCTAGAGCTGATCCTCTCTAGCCTCTTAAAACACAAAACTGGAAATTCAAGTGGAATTGTTCTAAACATATAAAGAAACTTAGGCAAAACGAACATTTTTAAAACGTTAGATCTTCCATAAAGGGATAAGTGCAAATGAATCATCCTCTCCAGCATTGAGTTCACTTTGATGAGCGCAGGATTCATATTTAGCTCTGGGATCTTACTGATTGGTAAAGAAATTTTAATTCCTAAATAGGTGACTTCAGAAGCAGTTGTAATATTATCAGCTGGTTCCCCACCAATAAATAGAATCTGTGTTTTGGAGATATTTAACTTGTACCCCGAAAAGAGCCCAAACTTAGATGCCAATCCGTCAATTGCCGGTATTGCGGTGACAATGTCTCTGGTAACAACAACAATGTCATCCGCATATGCCAGAGCTCTATAATCAATATGCCGCAATTGGACCGGTTTAATGTCGATAGCCTGATTTAACTTATCCAAAAAAAAATCGATATATAAAGCAAATAATAAGGGTGAACACGGGCATCCTTGCCGTGTGCCGCGACTAATTGTAAACAAGCCCGACTCTTGGCCAGCTATTCGAATACAGGCTACTGGGAACACGTATAATGACTTCAGCGCCTGCCGAATCACAGGGCCAAAGCCATTCAGCCTTAAGACCTCCCACATGTATGGCCAGGAAACCCTGTTGAATGCCTTCTCGGCATCCAACAGGGTTATCCCCATTGTAGAATTGGTTGCTTGTGCCCAATCCACAAATGATATTAGACGCCGAACATGATCTGCGGTATCGCGCCCAGGAATAAATCCATGTTGGAATTGTGAAACCAACGTAGAAATGATCCCCGATAGGCGTGCTGCTAGTATTTTAGAATAAACTTTGCTATCAGAGTTAATTAGCGAGATGGGTCTGTAGGATGACAGCAGTAAGGCAGGCTTGTCTTTTTTTTTTTAAAACGTAATAGTGGATTTCCGCCAGGACAGTGGCGCAATCCCCTTTTGTGCGGACAAAAAGGTCGACATGACTTCCTCTTTCAGCACATGCCGGAAAGTTCTGTAAAATTCAAGCGGAATGCCATCCGGCCCCACCGCCTTGCCAACAGCCAATGATGTAATTGCTGCCTCCACTTCCTCCCAGATGATATCGAGGTCTAATTTTTCCATTTGCTCATGTGTCAACTTGGAAATTTCGATATCGCCACAAAACTCCGCTACTTTATCTTCAACTCCCAAAATATCCTCATCCGTATACAATTGACTATAAAATTTGTCAAAGACCTCTAACACTTCGACTGGCTTGTCCCGAATTTGCCCCTGCTCATCCTGAATGTTATTAATCCTTTTGGCAACCTCTTTTTGGTGTAGTCTTTTGGCCAGTATTCGGCCAGAATTTTCACCCACCTCATATATCTCTGAACTATATACTGCGATTTGCGCTGCCAGCTTTGTAGCAAAATTTTGGTATAGCCTCATTTTTTGAATAGCCAAATCGCTTGAAATCTGTTCAGAGTCCTGGGCATTGCTAACTGCCACCATAAACTCATTTTCTAACAGCCGCAGTTTATTCATTTCGTCCAAAAATTCTACCCGTAGTTTGCGTTGTTTATTAACAGAATAGCTTAACGTCTCCCCACGAACACCTGACTTAAAAGCATCCCACACCATGTGGACGGAGGCAGACCCACGATTATTTAAAAAAATTCCACTATCCATTTACACATTTGTTCGCAATAGGCAGAGTCAGCCAATAACTTACGTTCAAAAGTCCAGGCCCTTATGGGAGATCTATAGCTAATTTCTAATTCTAACATAATCGGATTATGATCAGAAATTATTTTAGGTTGAATATCAATCCTGGCTTTACTAGCAAGCTCTGCAGTTACAAAAAAATAGTCTAAACGCACATGCTTTCGATGAGGTGCGGAGTAAAAGGTATTCCCTGGGGCACCCTTTCCTTTCAACCACCATACATCTACCAGCCCAAATTCCTTAGCAAGACCCCTGGTAGCATTAAAGGCTTTATTTTTCTTCCCGTCATAAAGATGGTTGCTTGATATATCGACATTCCCTGCTAAATGGAGATTGAAATCCCCACATAAAATCAAGGGAGATGGCCAATCGGCTAGCTCAATACTAAGCTCATTCATCATTTCAGGGTCATCTAAATTCGGACCGTAAATTGAACAAATAGTCGTGGAAAGACCCTCTATCAATAACTCAATGATCACCCATCGGCCACAAAAGTCTTCTTTTACACGCTTACACTCCCCCCACCCAAATCTTTTCAAAATTGCCACCCCTCTCGTTGTTGACCCTTGACGTGTGCAGCCCACAAGGTCCAAGCCCAAATCCTTTAACCACCTCCTGTTATTCCATGCAAAATGAGTCTCCTGTACACAAAGCAGGTCCACCCTCATTGATTTAAGAATCTGGGCCATAATCCCTCTTTTTTTCCTATCATTCAGGCCACATATGTTCCATGTGCAAACAGAAAATTTACCCATCCTCAAACAAAGAACATTTTAACATAACTGAATCACTTTGCCATTCCCTTACCACCAAACTTCCTAATAATATTGATACGAGTAATACATTTGTGCCACCTTCATTCGCCCACTCCTTGCTGCAGCTCCAATACAAAAACCCATCTATACTATTCCTTGCCCCACCACCCCACCCACCCTCACCACCATTATCACCCCCAGGACCCTCCCCCCCCCCACCCATACACCCACCCAAATGAGGCAGAGGGACTGAATGGTCCCTATTAGCGATGGAGAGAAAGGGTTAAATGCCCTCCACTAGCCCCCCACCGGCATAAAGAAAAAGAAAGAAAAGGAAAGCTGTCTAAATTGCCTAAATTACCTATACTACAGCCATCCCCCTAAATTGTGCCCAGAAAATCCTTTGCAGCAATATCAGAAATGAAAAATAGCGTTTTATCCTTATAGATAATTTTAAGCTTTGAAGGATTTAGTAAATAGGCCTGTGCCCCTTTTGCTTGAAACAGCGGAATCAATTGACGCAAATGCCACCTCTGCTGAACTGTGGCTTGACAGTAATCAGGGCGTACAAAGAAATCACATCCCTTCCCCCTTCTCTTACGGTCTGGCCTTGCTAAGTCGTACAAAGATTCACGGAGTAAAAAATTATTTAAGCAAATCAGTATGGCTCTGGGTTTACCATCCGCCCCCTGGTGCCACCCCGCATATGGAAAGGAAATCTATGGACCCGCTGCAGCTCAAGTTCCCACTTCCATTGATGCAGTTCAGGAAAGGCTTCCGAGAACAGGTCGATAATAAATTGACGAATGTCTTTCCCTTCCGTTCCTTCCGGAACGCCTAGTACTCGCAAATTGTTCCTCCTTGATCTGTTTTCTAAATCAATTAGCTTCCAATTTATATCGTCCCGAAGAGAATGTAAGGAAGATACATCCGTTTTCTGCTGCACAATTTCATCCTCAATTAGGGAGATTCTGCCCTCCGCTTCCCCAATCCTGGCCGACATCTCCGTGCAAGTCTTAACGACGCGGCGGACCATATTCTGGAGCTTGCGGACTGCACCCTGCATCCGCAGGCCTTCTGCTTTTGTCTCCTCGCGATGTGACATTATAGCTTGATATATAGTGGCTAAAGTAACCTCGTTCTCTATCAGTTCACCAGGACAGATAGTTCCTCCATGTACACCAGCAGAGCCCCCCCTACTGTCGCTCAGCCCCCGGAGATGTGGTAAAAAAGTATGATTCAGCATAGGGGACCCATCGTTGCCTAGTCCGTCCCTAGGCAGTGAATTAGATAGATCCTTTGCTTCCTTTGCCTTTCGCACAGTACTTCTTTCCCCAGAAGTTAGCAAAGTGTTTTCCTCTTCATCCGGTGGAGCTGAGCTATTCAAACTTCTGTCATCTGCCCAGTCACCTTCAACACTCTCAATCTCCGAGGTATTAGATACGTCTAACATAGAATAGAAATTTCCAACTGAATCCCCGGAGTCCGCCTCTATTATCGCATCTCTGCTAGATCTTTCGCTACTGGTCACAGACCCCTGATGTATTTCGCCAAGACTCATATTATTAGCCATTGTTAAAGATAGGGCACTCTGGGAATTGGTTAGACCCCCTAATGTCAACTGGGGGGAGGCAGCATTCTCTGCAGCAATTTCTAACGCTTCATCCACGCACGTATTACCCGCCTCAACTTCTCCCAATTCTTGCACAGTTTCCTGTTCTTTTGACACAGAAGATGCATTCAGGCTTGTCAAGGGCACGAGAGTATTTGTTACTAATTCAGGTGTGCCACAAACTTTATCATGCGATTTGTCAACTTGCAGGGTGGCTGTTACGCTCTTCGCTTGCTCAGCGGCCGGGGTCTTACCTTTAACTGGCGTTTTTTTTTTTAAATCCCAGGAATCTTTACATTGGCCCCAGCAACATCATTAATCTGGGTAGCCCCGGAGAGGAAATCGGATTCTCCTGCAAAGCACCAGGGGCTCCAAGGACGTCGATAACTGCAATATCTGCACTTTCCGCAGGAAAGCCCCCGACATGACCAGGGGCAAACACTGTAGCGGCAGCTGCTGCCCGAGTCTTTGGGCCCTTCGCGTTGGCGCTGGCGTTCTTGGGACCCATCCTACTCCAGCCCAGGTGTTCCAGAAGGCCCCGAGTCTGCTCAGCCACAGCTGCGATTCTCTCCACTCGATACCGGGCGCCAGCCGCAGCCCTGCTCCGCCAATCTCCACGGTGAGCCACAAAGCCCCAAACGCGCCGGCGACCTTGTTGATACAAATGTATCAGTAATAAAAACATCCCCAGGTACTTTAAGCCACGTTCCGCAAAAGGCTTCACTTCGACAGCTTCAGCAGCTACCGGAGGAGTAGGGAGGATTAATAGCGGAGAGCATTCTTAGCCTGCCTCACTCGGACACGGGCGTGTCCGCCATCTTGCCTTCAATCAATCTGGATTTGTAAAGCGCTTCGTATCACCCATGAGGGTATCCAGGCGCTGGGGGGGAGGAGTAGCTCCTGCTGGGCGTTGTCAGTCGAATAGTCAGGTTTTTACGTTGTTTCTGTAAACCTGCTGGATGGGGGAGGTTCGGAGGTGGAGGGGGAGGCTGTTCCAGGTCTTGGTGGCCAGGTAGGAGAAGGAGCGGCCGCCGCTCCTGCTTTCGGAGGTAGCGAGGAGCATGGGTGAGGGAGAGGGTGGCGGAGCGCAGATGTCTGACGGGTTGGTGTAGATTCAGTCTTTGGTTTAAGTAGACTGGTCCTTCCTTGTGTAGGGCCTTGTAGGCATAGTTCAGCACTTGGAACTGACATTTCTTCCCTCCCACCCCCGCTCCCCCAGCCCCAAGAAAGATTTTAGTTTAAAATTAACAGAATGAATAGCACCTCAAGTGCTATCCACGCAGAACTTCCTGTTTATAGGGGACTTTAACTATCATGTAGACATAGCCACTGTCCCCGACGTATCCATTCTGCTGTCCGACCTTGAAATGCTTGATCTTCACTTGATCAGGACGGGTACCACACATTTGGCTGGGCACACCTTAGACCTAATTGTTCCTAACTCTAGGTTCCTTCAGGCTGGAATTGTTGAACCACTAACCTGGACTGATTATTTTTTAAATCAATTTCCAGATCCCCACTAGTGCTACCATTATAAAACCTAAAAAGGTAAATTACTTGATATCAAGTCCGTGGAAGCAGATCACTCCAGAAGGTTTTTAATCTGCTTTCCAACCCCCCAACTTAGATAACTTGCATGACGTCAATGCTGCAGTGGCCATGTTTCAAGAATACCTCTCCCGGGCTCTTGATATAGCTGCCCCCTATAAATCCCACACCACCAAATCCTGTCGGAGAATCAACTTCTTCTATGCCCCCGGCGTATTCGAACATCCAAGTATGGTGACTGAGCCTTCTCTTATCTTGCTCCCTACCACAGGAACAGGCTTCCCTTGTTCATTCAGTCATGTACTGACTTCCCTGGTTTTAAAAAGCATCTTAAGACCTTGCTGTTCTAATGGCTGATTCTCCATTTGTCTGTCAACTCAGCGCCAAGATTCCCCTTCGGGGGCGAGTCATCGCACCATACCAAGAATTCATTAACATAACATAACATGATGTGACATGAAATAACATAACATAGCACAACATCAATCAAATGGTTGCAAGGTGCAGATCACTATGATATGAATTAAAACATTGTTATACATTGAAATATTTTAAAAAGTGCAAAACAAAGCATATAAATATTGCAAAAACAAAATTAGAAAGAGGGAGAAACATGTAAAACACCAAACATTTGTCTATTTTGTTAATACCACTCTGCTGAGCACATTGTCCTCGATACATGATACTCCAATATGAACATCTATTATATCAAGAAATTGCAGCAGATTTGGTAAGTTTAAGAGCGTTGACACATTTCGGTGAGCTTCCACTTATAGCCACCTTCATCGGGGCGATAACAATTACTCTCCCACAAATTACGAAAACAAATGTGTAAAACCTGTGAACAAAAACATATAAAGTAAATATATAGCCTTGCCATCCCAATGAGCTTCAATTTTATAGAAACATTATTCATTTTGCATGTAATCTAGCATCATATAAACCTTCCGAATTGGGACATCAAATACCAAGTTGCCCAATCTGTAGTGGTACTATTCACGCCATTCATCGGGATCATATCACTCATCCAGATCACCCCTCCTTCTCACCCTGCCCTCCACAACAACAAGCTTAGGTTTATATACTTCTGCATATGATATAGATCTAACTGGACCTTGAGTTTTTTGATTGTGATATATTCGGTCAAGAATGGGTCAATGGTGTTTTGCCCTGTAGGTAAAATATAATTTTATCCTCTGATGCAGTTCACATTTACGTAGGTAAAGGGTGTTTCCTAGCAATTTGGCACCACTGGTTTCTGCTGTAAGGCTGCTACAATACTTTCCCCTATGAAAGTTCTTGTTTTCCATATAGAACTTTGGTACCAACCCCTGAAGTACTGTCTGGAGTAAGCCTTGTCATCGTGGCTGACTATCCTTGGAGAGTTAAGGGTACAGAAGAGGTAAACCCCGGTACCCAGCTCAAGTACAGTAGGATTTGAGGTCCTGGCACCCCAGTGATAAACGACAGTACTTATCCCAGACACCACCACTCACCACTTGAGAACCCAGAGAAAAGGCTTCATGAATATTGGATATGTCAGTCCTCTCTGCTGTGCTTTAAAACACAGAACTGTCTGCTCTGTAATAGCAGAGAAAGCAACTTTACATCACAAGGGGGTGTTGAGAGGTGGAACTGCAGGGGTAAATACATGCGGCTCTGCAGTGGATATATCTGCTTGAGCTATCGTACACGACTCACTAGTGCATATAATGAATATATATACACACACACACACACACACATATATGTATGTATATATATGAATGCAACATGACACAACAGCTGAAGAAAGCTACATTGGTGACGGACAGAGCTGCCCACTTTGAAACTGAGGAACCAGGTTCAAGTCTCAGCGTCGGAACAACATCCTGTGATTCTGGGCAAATCATTTAATCTCCCTGTGCCTACAAAAAAAAAGAATTGTCCTTGGGTAATGTTACTGATGCTCATGTAAAGCGTCCCCATACCTTAGGGCCAAGTTCGCGCTAAATTAAAAAAACTGAAAAAAAGAAAAACGCAGGCTGCCCAGACTTTGTGGTGAGATCTGAACAACCTGGGGTTCATAAAGAGACATTTCTGGGTGAAAAGCAGGGACAGGCTTTACTCAAGACTGAAGAAGGTTGTGAGAGCATCGACTGAGAGTAGCGGTCGCTCCCAGTCTGTCCTCTAAGAGGGAGTTGGGCTCCATCTTGGTTTCCTTGTCCCCAGATTGTCTCTGCTGTGACTGACGGTGAAAACCTCTTGCGATGAAGACATTGTGCAGGGTGAGGCATCCCTTGCTGAAGCAGGGCGAGAGCCCCTTGCGTCACAGTTCATTCACGGGTCACAAATAGTCTTGGAGCAGCTGTTGGCGCACAGGGTTTCTGACAAGGACGCTCTGCCCTTGGCGCGCTCTGCAAGTTTCTCTCATTAAACATCTCAGGTCCATCACATATTTTCTGACTGGGATTTTGTAGGACTAGGCCAGCACTGGGTGGGAACAACTTGAAACCATTCTGTATTTGTGGACCAGCCTCCGCGGATAACATCTTGGGCCTTCTAGGAGCGCAGCAGAAAAGGCTTCTACTAAGACATCCTGGGGCAGATTTACGAGTTCTGGCGCATCACTGCAAATCAGCAGGGATGCGCCAGAACAGATGCAACACGCAATTCCCTCCCTGCGCCACCAGAAATGCGTCGCATTTACAATGCGGCGCACCGTGGCGCAAGGATAGGGCGATGCGTGTCGCATCCTGTGGCGTAAGGGCGGCGCATTGCTGGAGTCGTGTCGCAAGCGCGACCCGCTCCAGCAATGCTCAGGGGCGCCCTATGCCTAACATGCTGCGTCACTCCTTACGCCTGCTTCAAGCAGGCGCAGGGTATTGACGCAGCATGGACGTAAAAGTGACTCAGTGACATTTTGTAGATTTCACTGCGTCACTTTTACGAGGCGTTCCTGCGACAGAAGCCCACCCTGCGCCGGAACGCCCACAAGAAACCTAACACAGGTTTCATGTGGCGCAGGGCTTTACAACGTGACGCATGCGTCACGTTGTAAATAAGGCGCAACGTGGCGCATGGTTTGCGCCTCCGCTGCGTCACAGAAGTGATGCAACGGCGGTGTAAATGTGGCACATGGGGCTTGTAAATCTGCCCCCCTGACTGGACCAGCACCTTGTTGTATTTCAGAACCAGACGTGCCACATCATTCCTACACGCTATCTCTTAGGGCTTCTTGGCTCTGGGTTTCAGCAGAAAGTTTAGCCATGTTGATGCAGCATTTTTTAGGACTCACTCTGCTCCTGGTGACTCAGGGGCTGATTTAGAGTTTGGCGGAGAGGGCTCTCCATCGCAATCGCGACTGAGTGCCCTCTCCACCAATTACTAGTTAGCCGGCTGATTTAGAGGTGGGCGCAACTCCAGGTTTACACAGATGGAGTAAAATGTACCCTGTCACCGTCAACTTCACACTGACGTGCCGGGGAAATAGGGGCTGTTGGGGGTAAGCCATCCGCCCGCCGCTTTAAGATGGCCAAATGGATAACTTTTTTTTTTACTGGCTTTCACTGCCAGGAATACTCTGGCGGTGAGGTTCAGTGAAAAAAAATATGACTCCAAAACGTGAGAGGAAACTCCCATGGTGTGGGGCTCATACATGCCTGCAAATGGATGGTGCAAGCCTAGCTGAGAGGCAAGAGGCCTGTGTAAAAGGATGGTGAAAGATTTAGGATTATAAGAGTATTAAAAATACCTGTCCGGTGGTCAGTGAGGAGCAAACAGTGGGGTGTCAGGCAAGAAACCTGCACCTGCTCCCTCCCTGCTCCCCGAGAGGACAAAAACACACTGGCTGGATGGATGATTGGGACAGGTAACCACACACTACTGCCACATTATTTGATGAGCTCTGCTGGACACCGCCACCATCAGCCTCGGGCTCTCCATGCACAGTCACACTAGCAGAACCCATCTTCAGAAATGCAGTACCATTGCAGCCGGGGTGGCAGCAAGCTGCGCTGCGCGTGCACATCTAGTATCGGAAAGTCTCCTCTGCTATTCTCATCACCAGGCAACAACATCATTGCAACAGCAAGAGCCCATTGGTCCTGAGGAGCTGTGCGCTCAATGGTGGACGGTGAGGTGCTCCTTGAAGAGATGGGGTTTCGGTTCTTTCTGAAGTGCAAGAGCGATGGAGCACACATGATGTGCAGAGAGACCAGTGGCTAATCAGGCTGCCAAAACAGAGCCAGCATAGGCAGAAAGGATAAAAATGCACTATATTGCTTAAAAACGGTGCCTTCCTCCCTTTCGCTTTGACGTAGGGCAGCACAGAAAAGTTCCTTTGTGTGCTGCCCTACGGCACAATGCCATAAATGAGGCCTCTAGGTTTCCCAAATACTTGAGGACTGGAGTGAGAATAGTAAACTGCCCTTTCCTGGGTTATCAGGGAGTATTTCTACAACACTCCTGTGAGTTTCAGAGGAAGCATCAACATATGGGCCCTTTTGAGAGGCATAGACAGACGGGGGAGCTTGTATTTTTATGTTATGTTATGTTATTGCAATTTATATAGCGCACTTATACCCGTGGGTGCCTTGGCGCTTACCGGCTCAACATACTATGCCAAGGAAGCTAGTTTCTAAAGAGCCATGTCTTGAGTTGTTTTCTAAAGTCGAAAAGGATGGGAGACATCCTAAGATGTGATGGATGGATTTTTAGAACACCAGCAAATCATTAATGCAGCTGCCTTAAGGTGCCACCACAATATACCACAAAAGCAGGGGCACCAAGTTCCCAGGGGCTCAAGGAATAAAATCAGCCCCTAGAAATATTTTGTTAAGGTCACTGACCCTTGAACGAATGCTCTACGCAGAGGCCATCCCTTGACAGTGGCGGCTCCCCCATTGGGGCGTGGGGGCATCGCCCCACTGCTTTCTCGCAGTGCGAGAAGGCAGAAACATAAATGGTAATAACTACTATTTTATGTTTCTGCCTTCTCGCACGCCGAGAAAGCAGAAGGGCCTGGTTGGGGGTGGGCGGTCCTGCTCGCGGGCAGGGGGGGGAGTGGCTTGCTCACTGTTGTGGGTATTGACTGTTTGGTCGGCCCTGGGGCTGACCAAACAGTCAATACCCACAACAGTGGGCAAGCCACGTCCCCCCTGCCCTCGAGCAGGACCGCCCACTCTCCCTTTTTAGGTCTCGGCCTGCACCAGCGCTTGCGCTGGTCTGGCAGAGAGTTTTAGTAAGCGGGTTTTGGAAGTGCAAACACTGGCTTTCGGCTGGCGACCAGCTTGAGTTCACGATGGCGTGCACGCGCAGCTGCCATCTGTTGTTTCCTATCTCTTCCTCATTTCCTCGTCATGGCTCATTAACTCTCTGGACTCTGATGTTTCAATCGCAGCAGCAGCTCACATTACCAACTGAGGGCCCTGGACTACAGTCACATGAAAAACAACAGCGATTAGCATTGAAATGCAAGCTTTTTTTTGTCTAGTTAGAAATATTGCTTCGGTGGGTTGATTTCACCTTATATCGCTATTTGTTTTATATTGGGAGTCACAGCCTAATTACCAGTATTTTTGTCTCTCACTGTTTTTTTAAAAATATTTATTCGCGCAAAGCACAAAGCTATATTTAAGGTTACTTTTTCGCGTCACTTCTTCACTCTATTTAAACTCCACACCCCCACTCTTATTGTCTCTCTCCTTCTCTCTCTCTCCCCTCTCTAATTCTCTCTCTACTTAATTAACTCTCCCCTCTCTATCTTTTTTAGCCTTTCATTCTCTCTCACCCCTTTATCTGTTTCTCTTTCAAACTCCTTCATTCACTCTCTCTCCCCTTCTTTCTCTCTCTCTATCCCGCTCCACTCTTTATTCTATGTACACCCTTTCTCTCTCTCTCTTTCTCTCTCACCACCCTCTCTAATTGGGCATTATATCTTCACTCTATCTCTCACTCGACAACACCACAGCATCACTCAGCGCAACCACAGCATCAATCAGAGCCAGCACAGCATCACTCAGCACCAACACAACACCACTCAGCACCACCACAGCATCACTCAGCATCACCACAGCCCCACTCAGCACCACCACAGCACAACCACAGCACCACCACAGCATCACTCGGCACCACCACAGCATCACTAAGCACCACAACAGCATCACTAAGCACCACCACAACACCCCTCAGCACCACCACAGCATTACTCAGCAGCACCACAGCATCACTCTGCATCACCACAGCATCACTCTGCACCACCACAGCATCACTCTGCACCACCACAGCATCACTCTGCACCACCACAGCATCACTCTGCACAACCACAGCATCACTCAGCACAACCACAGCATCACTCAGCACCACCACAGCATCACTCAGCACCACCACAGCATCACTCAGCACCACCACAGCACCACTCAGCACCACCACAGCCCCACTCAGCACCACCACACCACCACTCAGCACCACTAAGCACCACAACAGCATCACTAAGCACCACCACAACACCACTCAGCACCACCACAGCATCACTCAGCACCACCACAGCATCACAGCACCACCACAGCATCACAGCACCACCACAGCACCACTCAGCACCACCACAGCATCACTCAGCATCACCACAGCACCACCACACCACCACTCAGCACCACCACAGCACCACCCCAGCATCACTCAGCACCACAACAGCATCACTCAGCACCACCACAGCATCACTCAGCACCACCACAGCACCACCTCAGCATCACTAAGCACCACCTCAACACCACTCAGCACCACCACAGCATCACTAAGCACCACCTCAACATCACCACACCACCACTCAGCACCACCACAGCACCACCCCAGCATCACTCAGCACCACAACAGCATCACTCAGCATCACCACAGCACC
Organism: Calotriton arnoldi; assembly: GCA_963921515.1. Lineage (NCBI taxonomy): Eukaryota > Metazoa > Chordata > Amphibia > Caudata > Salamandridae > Calotriton > Calotriton arnoldi. The sequence goes on along the minus strand of CAWUFW010006000.1, from coordinate 1,092,351 downwards.
ACCACACCACCACTCAGCACCACCACAGCACCACCCCAGCATCACTCAGCACCACAACAGCATCACTCAGCACCACCACAGCATCACTCAGCACCACCACAGCACCACCTCAGCATCACTAAGCACCACCTCAACACCACTCAGCACCACCACAGCATCACTAAGCACCACCTCAACATCACTCAACACCACCACAGCACCACTCAGCACCACCACAGCATCACTCAGCACCACCACAGCATCACTAAGTACCACAACAGCATCACTAAGCACCACCACAGCATCACTCAGCACCACCACAGCATCACTCAGCACTACCAAAGCATCACTCAGCATCACCACAGCATCACTCAGCACCACCACACCACCACTCAGCACCACCACAGCACCACCACAGCATCACTCAGCACCAGCACAGCACCACCACAGCATCACTCAGCACCACCACAGCACCACTCAGCACCACCACAGCATCACTCAGCATCACCACAGCCCCACTCAGCACCACCACACCACCACTCAGCACCACTAAGCACCACAACAGCATCACTAAGCACCACCACAACACCACTCAGCACCACCACAGCATCACTCAGCACCACCACAGCATCACAGCACCACCACAGCATCACAGCACCACCACAGCACCACTCAGCACCACCACAGCATCACTCAGCATCACCACAGCACCACCACACCACCACTCAGCACCACCACAGCACCACCCCAGCATCACTCAGCACCACAACAGCATCACTCAGCACCACCACAGCATCACTCAGCACCACCACAGCACCACCTCAGCATCACTAAGCACCACCTCAACACCACTCAGCACCACCACAGCATTACTAAGCACCACCTCAACATCACCACACCACCACTCAGCACCACCACAGCACCACCCCAGCATCACTCAGCACCACAACAGCATCACTCAGCATAACCACAGCACCACCACACCACCACTCAGCACCACCACAGCACCACCCCAGCATCACTCAGCACCACAACAGCATCACTCAGCACCACCACAGCATCACTCAGCACCACCACAGCACCACCTCAGCATCACTAAGCACCACCTCAACACCACTCAGCACCACCACAGCATCACTAAGCACCACCTCAACATCACTCAACACCACCTCAGCATCACTAAGCACCACCTCGACATTAGAATAGGCAGGAAGAAGTTGCCAACATTGCAACGACAAAATAAACGCTAAGACCTTTCTTATGTTTATTCTTTTTTAATTGGGTCATTCAGTTGTACATAATGTCGTCTTAGTTATATATAAAGTAACAAAAATGCTTATAAGTCTTTTTTATTATAACTTTTCAACATGCTGCACAGCAGCCACAATGCTCTTAAAAACATTGGCAAAACCAATAGCTCTGCCTAAACACTTATAAGGCCCCAAAGGCGAGACCTATTGGCTAATAGGTCTCGCCTTTGGGACCGTATATGTGTTTAACCAGGTGTCAGTTATGCAGCACAATTGTTGCATGGCTAAACACTTATAAGGTCCCAAAGGCGAGACCTATTGGCTATGCCAATGCTTGTTCTCTATGTAGGCTGCATGCAGCAGCCTACATAGAGAAAATGGCCCAGGTGGGGCGCGCTCCGCTGCACCTCACCAATCACAACGCTGCCATTGCAGCGTTGCGATTGGCGGAGGGGAGGGAGGGAGGGAAGCTGCATGTCGGAATTGGAAAACGGTGGACGGCGGGAGCGGGAGTCGGACTCGGGACCCATCCAGAAGCGGGACGGTAAGTTTTACAGTGACAACAAACGATTTGGAGCACAAACGGGGAAAAATGAAATCTAAAATCATTACTAACTCTCCGACATTTGTTGCCTCATCGCAGGGAATTGTCAATTTGTCTTTATGTGTGCAGCTTGCTAATTGAAAAAGACAGTCGCTGTGATTATGACATTGCTTTTTGCAGTCTTCGGGAGGGCGGCTGAGCGAGCCCTGGAGAGAGCGTGCCAGGCGCTGCCCACCAATCACCGGGCAGCGTGCCCAGCCCATTGATCTTTGTCAGCGGAAACCGTGCGCGCGCTTGAATCATGTTGTGGAATGCAACACTTCGTAGCCTTCTGAAAAAGCACCAAAACACGGGCTAATGGCAAGGCCGTTTCACGCAGCATGGTTATTGCTTAAATACTGTTCATGAGCTGCATTACAGGAAAAGGTGCGCAGTGAGGGCAGACCGATATGTTTGTGCTCAAACAGTATGTGGTACGAAGATCAGGGGTTTCAATTCTGTCTGGTGTTTTATCCATTGTAGCAAACATTCATAGATTTTGATCGCTCTCTTCAGAGAATTGAGATTCACCCATCTCTGCTCACATAATTACATACGTAAATGGAAATGCACTACTTCGTGAAGCTCGGCGTATCGTAATTAGTGAGCTAAAAACATGGTGTAGGTGATCCACCCAATGTGAGGTGAGGTGAGTTAGCACATTCTTATTACAAGGGTAGTTCTGGCAACAGACAGAAGCGTGCGCTCTCTGATGTCCTCGGCTGCAGGAGGCAACAGTTATCTCTTAAAAGTCAATCACTCACACCCTCGCATGTCCTGTACAAGCTTGAACATTTGACTAGGAAGCGGGAGGTCAAGGGATGGTAGAGAGCTGGCGCTGCCGCTGTTGCAGCAGGCATAGGGAAGGCAGGTGGCACAAGCATTCCAAGGGCAGGTGTGAGAGGGGAAATAAGAGGCAGAGAAAGGGGGTACACTAACCAAGAAGACAGGCAGGAGTCAGGAGCGAGATGGAAGGGGGGGAGGAGGCTGTGTGTCTGACTATTTGTCTGCATTATAAAAGTGCAGTACGACAATAATGTTACGCTCACCACTTTCAAATGTCACCAGCCGCCACTGCCCCTTGACCCAATTGCAGGCTCCTGGAGCAGCGCCGGATTTGCAGTAGCGGGCACCAGGAGTTTTCCCAGTGGTCTGGAAGGGTGGGGGCCGGTTTTCGACCAGTGGGGGCGGTTTTGTGGTACAAGGGACCGGTTTTGTGGCAGTGCTGCAATATTGGCCCCCTGTACCAAAAGCAGCAGCAGTGTTTCCCACCGCCCCCCCCCCACCCCCTCCACTTCATTGCCAGGGCTGTTTGGTGTTCCCAGTCCGGCCCTGTCCTGGAGAGACAGGTCTAGCTGCCCCAGACACCTCCTCCCACAGATCTGCAAAAATTGAAATCACATTCCAATGAGGGCGTTTTTATCTTGGAACATGTCTGCATCACACTGGCATGATTCACTCTGCTGGAGCCCACACGAGGGTGAAGGACGAGGTGCTGAAACCATGGTATCAACAGATGTGCTTTGACAATGCCAGATGCCTGCAGGCTGTGGCTGTGGGTCTGACCAAGGGCAGACTCAAGGGACACAGGCGGTGTGCAGGCTGAGTTAAGGTCACCCTTTGTCACATAAATGTGTCAGTCCTTCTTCTAGTATTGCACTGCTAATCTGGGGCAACCTGAAATAATGTATGCACATTTTCACAGAAAATGTTACTAGCTGCCAAGTGAACTCTTGTCACGTGGGACATGTTTAGCCAATCCTATCTTATACTCAGACAGCACTTTGCATGCAGAGAGCTTTGGGCCAAGTATTGCAATGGTCAAATAAAATGACAAGTCCTGGAATACAGCATGCTTTGGGGGGAAAAGCATGGACAGGGCCACGTGACATGGAGCTAATTGGTAGCAAGAGGTGTTTATACCTCCCTCAAAATTGTGTACTTATAGGTTATTGGCAAACGTAGCTGCTCGACCAGAGAGTAAATTAGTAATTTAATCCACACTAGGCAGGTTGGGTAACTAACTCGAAGGGGTTGAAATCGGAGTAGAGGGGTTGCAAGTGGACGGCTTTGCAATCTCTGATTCCACCAATTCATTTTGCCTCTTTAAAGAAAACATGCCTTTGGCCTTTGCTTGTTGCATTGGGTTGCATTTTTGACTGTAATAATTGTAGCCAAATTTACTTTCTACATTCTAAAGATTTGAATGTCCATTGGTTATCAGTGCCATATAAATGCCTGTGATCAGTGGCGGCACGGAACTTGAGGCCCCCCCCTCCACCCCCCTCCGGCAAGGTACAGGGAGGGCCCCCCTCCGGACTCAATCAGGAGCTCTCAGTCCAGGGTACTGGGCTAAGGGGGGCCCTCTGGGGCTTGGGCCATCCCCCCATACCGCGCGGGCCTATGTTACGCCACTGCCTGTGATGTCAGTGGGAGAGATGTAACCAAGGTCAAAGCTCAGGGAGAAATGTAGAAGGTGTCTCTCCTGCCCAAAAAGGCACGTGTTTAGAACAAGTGGACTAAACATGACTTTGTTATGGTGGGCGGAGTTCCGGAGCGGGACAATGATGGCTCAGGATCTGAAAACTGTTGCGCTGGGGGTGGCTGTGTCCTCGAACGGCCTTGCCAGGCAGCCTTTCCTAGGCAGGACGTGCCAACTCCTCCTCTGGATCATTCCAAGCACCTGCAGCTCTCGCGAGGAGCTCCTTGGCATGCAACCGCACGCGCGCACCGCGGGGAGACACAGCACCGCTACTGTACTGAGCAATCTTTCTGCATTGGGAGGACTTAAAACCTAATTGAAAGTGTTTCCAAGGCTGTAAAATGCTGGGCCTCCAGTCAAAACATTAAACACTCATTCTAGAGAGGGTATTGTTTTTACTGTGAAACAGTCTGTTATATTCCACTGGAAGTGAGGCACTTTTTTACAACACAACCTGCTCTACATTTCTCAACTGATCCCTTCAGGCCAAATCATCTCACACTATTTCCAAAGAAACTCTATTGTCTTTTATGGTTGAAGTTGTGGCTTCTCTTGGGCGGTATGTTTACTACATCTGGGTAAATGCATGCAAATAAGTTATAAACACATCACTTACACAACCAGCATCCAAGAACACTGGAGAAGCCAGGGTGTCTCAAGATGAGGCTCCTGGCTGTGCCTCCCACACCCAGTCCAGCCTTCACCCTCTGTCTGGATTGGAAGCGGCCTCTTCGTAGCGCAGAAGGATCGCCTTGGGTGGGGAGCTGATGACAGCGCAGTTATTATTATTTTTATTATGAATCAATGTATATAGTGCACCTAGATGGATCAGTCTGAGGGCACTTAATTTACAACAGAGTTTAGATGTGAAGGATTGCATCAAGATGGGAAGAGGGTTAGACAACTGTAGGACATATACTTAAATAATGCACGCGCCTTTTAGAGTTCAGAGGTCACTTTGATCTCTTTGGCGCTGTGGATCAGCCAAGTCTGCTCAATAGATTGAAAGAGATCACACAACTCCCTTTGAACTGCAGTGCCTTTTCGTCCATTATTATTAATTTTAGATTTGTGGGACTCTGGTGGTGAGCTGACACTGTACCAAGCTGGAAGCATTCCTGAAGGTGTGACCAGGGGGTCAAAGCCAAACCCTACTCTGCATTTACTGGTTTGTTAAATCTCCAGACTCAGCAGGTGCTGAGCAAAAGGCAAACTGGGGTTAAAATCGCAATTTATTCAGATGAACCTACTGTAAAAATAAATAAAGAAACTTGCACCTCGTTGGAACATTAACATTTGATTTGAGCGATCCTGAAAACAATGGAGTGCCCCAGGGCCAATAACTGCTGGTATTGGCCCTCAGCTCCAACATTCCAGTGTTTGTCTTTCTGATCCTCCCTTTTTACTTGAGACCATTCTACAGTCAGTGCTTGGAAGCATCTAATAGCCCTTCTGCTAAGACAATACGAGTTGTTAAAGGCAATCTTCTCCGTTACTCACCTTTGGCTGCGGCTTAGGCCTCTAACTCAGATGCAGGGCCTTTAACATCCGGTGTAGCCATGAGTGGTGGGCTATAAAGCTTTGGTACTTCTCAACCAGAGTCCTCCACTCTTAGTCTGCCTAACTGATCAACCAACATTCCTTCAAAAGAATTAAACACAGAGGTAGGTCATTGGGTGGCAAGGGGGGTAGGATGGTGAAGGGCTAAGGGCCAGATGTACGACCTGTTTTTGCAAAAACCTCATGGGCCATGCACAAAGCCTATTTAGCGAGTCGCAAATTATTTGAGAGTCGCTAAATAGGTTTTCCAACTCGCTATTAGGAAGGGGCGTTCCCTTCCTAATAGCAACCGCAAAGCCATGTACCAATGTTTTGCGACCTCAATTGCGGTCGCAAAACACTCGCAAATTACCACCCTCTTCAAGAGGGTGGTAATGGAGTCGCAAATGGGAAGGGGTCCCTAAGGGACCCCTTCCCCTTTGTGACAGGCTCTGAAAATATTTTTTAAGGGCAGGCAGTGGTCCCAGGGACCACTACCTGCCCTTAAAAAATGAAACGAAAACGTTTCATTTTTTTTTTTTTAAATGCATCCCTTTTTCCTTTAAGGAAAACGGGCTGCATTAAAAAAAAAAGCTGCTTTATTTAAAAGCAGTCACAGACATGGAGGTCTGCTGACCCCAGCAGGCCACCATCCCTGGGAGGACCTGTCATTCCCAATGGGCTCGCAAATAGCGAGAGGCTCATTAATATTCATGAGCCTCACAATTTGCGTCCCCATTGGGAATCGCAAACAGTGTCTCTGACACTGTTGAACATCCCATTTTGCGTCTCGCAAATTGCGAGTCGCTATTGCAACGCATTTTGCGAGTTGCAAAATTGTTGGTCATACATCTGGCCCTAAGACTCTGGAAACCCTTACCCTAAGGGCTGGACCCAACCGCATGAAATGCGAAGAATCTCCTGAGAAATTAACATTACAAACTTGACTTCAACTGAGGGCAATACAGAACAGGGGTCCCAACTGTAGAATATCAGATGGGGTCATTGGCCTACCACTAATGGACACAAGTGCCTGTCTAACCTTCGAGCCGGACTTCCTCTGGCAGCATTCTGCAGTAACTGAAACACGACACAGGACACTTTTCACAGCTTCTTTATAAAAAAAGGTTTAACACTCACAAGCATTACAAGAAAAGCAACCTAAAACCCTCACAGACAGAAATAGCACTGGCAAATGCAAGGCATAAAAAGAAAACAAGCCTGCTGCCGCTCACCTCCAATTAGCATTTTAAAGAGATAGGTTTTTAAGTTCCTTATAGACCAAAATTGGGGAAAAGCAGCCAAGAAAGGGAATCGAGCATGGCTTCCAACATCTAGGTGCAGAGAGAGAAGGCTTAGGGGAGTCTGGGAGCCTGTGTGCTGCCAGGAGTCAGGAACAGAAGAGGACAGAGGAGAGTCAGTGGCCATTCACTGGTAAATGATCATTTCTTTATTCTTTTCAACCCCCTTCCCCCCGCAGACACACCACTTCTGGTCACTAGCAGCCGCCACTGGCAACACCACAAAACATGCCAAACAGTAGACTAAGCTCTGGCAAGGTTACAAACATATTGTCTTCCCTTTCCCGTGCCACTTTAGGCATGTACAGCTTCTGCTACACAGCTGAGACCCCATCTAGGTTCATTGTGTTAGACAATAAGGTCTTTGTGATTGGCCAATTTGCTTTTAGAGAAAAGTTAATGTTAGCCCATTAGGAGTGAGAGGCTCACATCAGCACCTGAAAGGTCATCTGCACCCTTTCCCGCATTGACCTATTATACCTTTGATTGCCTCCTTAAAAATAAGCCCAGAAAATCTCAAATGTAATTTTATTTTACTTTCCACAAGGCTTCCAGGTGGCTGGAAGACATGGAACGCCATCAGCTGGTCCTGATTTACCTGCCAACAGCATGTTGCTTTCTGGGTCTTGTAGTTTTGCATTTTGTCATTATGGACTCAAATCCCAACATGCAAAGTGGCATTTGCTTTAAAGACAGAATTAGCTGAAGGTGCCACCCATTAAAGCGAACCACTTGGCAGGTTGGTTTTAACTTTTTATAAAATGCTCTTGTCCATTTTGAAAACTGATTGTTTCACATACAAAACCAAAAGTAAACAGTGCTCACACATTTGTGAGTGCACATGCTTTCATTCACATCATGTATTCACACTAGCATAAATCAGCCCAATCAATCTGACTTTTTATTGTTTGAATATTTATTGCACACTTCACTGCAACATAACACTGGTAAAACAAGGGAATCTTCCTTAGCACAAGAATTGGCAAAAGGCACTTGGCAGCAGCAGAAGAAGTGGCACAATACTCTGTCACACACAGAGTAGGTAGGCAGGTAGTAAGATTCCCTTCCCTTTCCCTTCCCTTCCTTGCCCTTTCCTTCCCCTCCCCTCCCCTACCCTCCCTCCCTTCCTTGCCCTGTCCTTCCCCTCCCCTCCCCTCCCCTCTCTTCCCTTCCCTTCCTTTCCCTTTCCATTTCCCTTCCCCTTCCCCTTCCCTTCCCTTCTCTTCCCTTCCCTTCCCTTCCCCTTCCCCTTCCCTTTCCCTTTCCCTTCCCTTCCCTTCCCCTTCACTTACCCTCTCCTCCCCTCCCTTCCCTTCCCTCCCCTCCCCCCCTCACCTCCCCTGCCTCTCCTTCTCTTCTCTTCTCTTCCCTTTCCCCTCCCCTTCCCTTCCCTCCCCTTCTCTCCCCTCCCCTCCCCTCCCCTTCGCTTCCCTTCCCTCCTCTCCCCTCCCTTTCCTTCACTCCCATTCTCTCTCCTCCCTTCCCTTCCCTCCACTTCCCCTCCCCACCCCTCCCTTTCCCTTCACCTCCCCCTACCCCTCCCTTCCTTTCCCTTCCTGTCCCCTTCCCCTTTCATTCTCTACCCTCCCCTCCCTTCCCTTCCCTCTCCTTCGCTTCCCTCCAATCCCCTCCCTTCCCTTCCCTAACCCTCCCCTCCCTTCCCTTCCACTTTCCCTCCCGCCCTCTCCCCTTCCCTCCCTCTCCCCTTCTCTCCCCTCCCTTCCCTTCCCCTCCCCTCCCTTCCCATTCCCCTTCCCTTTCCTCCCCTCCCCTCCGCTTCCCTCCCCTCCCCGTCACCTCCCTTCCCCAAGGACAGCTGCATTCAGCTGAGTGCCTCTGAGGCCACTACTAAGGATTCATTCATGTTTTTGTAGACATCTGACTTCGGATACCCCTGCAGATGACCACAAGATCTAGACAGAATGAGACAAATAGCCTTAAAGGGCCTTTTTCCAAAGGGAAAGGTAACACCCCTCACACAATGTTTACTAACACTATTAAAAACCATGTAGTCCATCTCTTCCAGCTAACATCACGTTCCTGCTTGAATAGGGGAGAATCTTTTAGGTGTTAGGAAACAGGTGCATGGGAGATGGATGGTGCATCTGTGAGCAGAACATTGGGCAGCAAAGAGGTACCGGTGGAGTGTACAAGTGCAGGGACAGGTGCACAAGTAACTAAAGGTGAAAGAGAGGTGCAGAGGTGCAGACAAAGGAGGGTGGGAGAAATACACAGTAATGGGGAGCATGAAATGGGGCAAGGGAAACGGGGTGCTTGAGGAGTTGGGCTATGAAAATTCTGAAACATAAAATAACAATTTTCAACAATATACCCTGCCCAAAATTGATAGGGGGAGCCTGCAAAGTATTTTTACCCCAGGCTCCACAAATGTCTGCAACAACCCTGACCTTTACAGTAAGGTTTTGTAGATCAATGTTCTCAGGTGAATCCCAGAGATCTTTGGGGCAGCTGCTGCGACTGGACCTGTCGCAGGGCGCGATGCCGCGCTCCATGTAGAGGGATTGATATTGCTTCTCAGTATCACTGTGCTTCTCCCAACAGCAAAGCTGCCACAAACTCCAGAGTAAGAGAAGCCACCAACTGGAACCATTGCCAGTGGGAGTGTCATCTGAGGGCTGGCCCCACTTTCAGCTCCCCCACTCTGCATCTGTTGGCTTTTTTCCTGCCTGGGTCCACCATGTACATCATTGTGTTCCTGGACAAGACAAAAGAACAAAAGCCCCATATACTTGTAGAAAACTCCTAATGCATGAGGCACATTAGTTCTTTTTTTCCTGAAGGCAGACCCCTCTGAAAAACATACTCCAGCAAACCACCCATGCCGCCATGTTATGGCACTCCTGCCTTATGTGTCTTTTACTGAAGAGGCCTCCTGCATGGACAGTGTGAAGGGGCACCTTCCTGCACAAAAACAATCACTACAGGCATTTTCCTCTTTCAATGTGTGCTGTAGAATGCAGCACTCTTTGAAAGAGGAAAAAACAAGGAGAAATGAAAACATTTCTCCTCGTTGTGCCTCGCTACGCCTCCCCTGGGGAGGCGTAGCATTGACATGCATTTCCAGATTTACGATTCCTCGTCAATCTGGAAATGTGTCTCGTTCCATGGGTGTTGCGTGGGAACACCCACAGCAACACCCATGAAACGCCCCTTTTACGCAAAGTGCTGCGTGTAAAGGGGCCATATTTACAAGGAGAGGAAAAGTCACGCAGGGTGACTTTTCCTCTCCTTGTAAATATGGAGAAGTGGAATGCGCCTCCAGTACGTCACAAAAAGTGACGTACTGGTGGCGCAGGGGGCTTATAAATCTGCCCCTGGGTGTGGATCTTTAAAGACAGACCAGGTCTCAGCAGGGTTGCTGGAGTGCCTCCCCTGCCTCCGCCTTCAGCCAGTCAGCACATGGCCAAATGACACCAAAAATCATGACCTATCGTTGGGCTGGTGCATAGCAGCACTTAGTGACAATTTGGGATGGTTCTCGTGTCCATGTCCTGAAAAATTCCAAAGGAAGGTTTTGAGGAGCACAGCCGCAAGTGCCCTACAGAGATCTTATGCCCTGGTCAAAGGTTTGGGGCAACACAGGTGTCAGACCCTACTTGTAGGGTATCCTGGGACACCTCTTCCAGCAGACAGATTTGTACCATGCCTTGCTTCAGAGCTACACACTGTCCTGGAATCTTAAATTCAGTCCTCTAAAAGACTGTAGTTAAAGCAGTTTATGTGTCTGATGAGGTAGACATTTCCACTTTCCAACAGGAGTGTCATTTAACTTTGCACTGATAAAAAACATGCAACGCGTGACTCTCCATGCAGTATCTGATGGTGGGGTTCAGCCCTGTGCAGGAAAATCCCAGACAGGGACTAGTATGGTATTATATTGTATTTTATTGTAGTATTTGTATAGTGCTTACTACCCCTATGTGGGGTGCTGAAGAACTGTCCCACACAAGTAGCAACCTACACCGTGTGGGGTGTGTGGTTGGGAGGGTGGTGTTCTTGTTTTGAGTCTATATGGGAAGTGTCTAAATGTTGTGCGTGATGACTACTGCGTGTGTATCGTGTTATGGACTCAGCACCTGGCGGTGCGAGGATATGAGTTTGTAAGAGATAGATTCACACATTATAAATATATTATGGACAAACCTGCATAGCCACAGAGGAAGCGGGATGCCTTGCCCCTGTACAAAAAAAGGTGGGGTATTCAGAGAAACCCCAGTCATCCATAGAGGGACATGCGCCACGCAGAGATGCTGTGAATGAGTAAAAGGGTACCAAAAGGGTGAGAGGGGGACTAGGTGACTTCAGCAGCAGCCGTGCAGCATTTATGGATTTCAGTGCCAGGGTGGAGTCCTCTTACAATGCGCAGGTGATAGAAGCACGGAGTGGCTACTTTGTTGATTTGTGGGACCAGTCGCAACTTGGAGTCACACAGGACACCCAGATTATGAAGACCTTAAATGGAGGGAGAGGCAGACCGTAGTCTGTGACCACGATGTCGGAGCCAAGTCATAGAATAGAAAAGCAGTATTTCAGTCTTACATTGATTAATTGTGAGAAAATTAGCTGACAAGTCTTCTTAGATCCTCTACGTCTGATAATAACTCCAGTTCTGTATCCTAAACGGAAACCCACTTGTGATGCATGCAGTATGCCATTGTCTCTCCAGGATGGTGCAGCTGAGACAGCAGGAGTCAGATGTAAAATAGTCCCTCATGCATTGCAATGCAACCACTGCACAGGAGGCGGAATGATACACCAAACAGCCGATAGCATACAGTGAGAGATTAATACCCCTGTGGGTGGAGCAAAACTCCACTATGCAGCTTTGAAATAATTGGTAATAATATGTCATGTTAACAGCTGCACTGTAAAACCAGACTTAAAAAGCCTGGGGTTTGGCAAATACAAGATGAGCATCTTATATACCCAAAGTGGAAACTATTACATCATCCCAAGATAGACTACATTTGTCTAAGGCATATGTCAATCAATCATGGATGTTTTACAGGATCGAGCATCTTTTAAGGGTATCCGAAAACAATAGACATTTCTTAAAGATGAGAATCTCTGAAGCGAGACCTAGAAGGGTAAGTAAGTAAGTAAATAATTTATTGTATGGTCAATAAAAACCTTTAAATATCCAATACACCTAGGAGAGGCAATATGGTGTTCCAAAGTCAGGGGGCAGATGAAGAGAAGGCCCCGCAGCCCACTATGAAGAGGAAGAGAGAGAGTATGTACAAGTAAAAAAAGAGAGGGGTTCCCTTGTCTTATGGTTATCATCAAAAATAAACGCCTTTATATTTTGAATTGCTACTTCCAGCTGTTTGTGAGATGCTGCCTATTAATTGGTTAGAAATTAGGCCAAATGCTTCAATCTAGGAGGGAGGCAGGGTGGGGTGCGCAGTTGTTTAACACCAAAATGAAGGGGCAGTCAGTTCACTGAGTTCCCACCTCCAATATAGTCACCAGTGGCTATAACAGATGTCATGTCTAGAGGGATTAAAACCCTCATTCCATCATCTGTTGTCTGATAGACGGTCTTTATTAAGATTCCAGTCAGATAACTTGTCCTGGGAGCCAGAAATATTGGACAGGTTAAGAACTGGCAAGAACGATGATCACTAGCACCTAATTTGCAATTACATTTTGTTACCATGCACTGTGACCTTAGTTTTGTTGATCCTTTTTCAATGGCTCGTCCAATCCCATCTGGAGAAGGCGCGAACATGAGTGAGCGTCAGGAGTAAATGTTACACAACAAGACAGTTCACAGACAGATTTAACAGCACAAAACCAATCAATGACAATTTCCCTTCAATATATCATGCTCACTGCTTCAGAGTGAGGCATCTTACGTGCCTTGAGCACCCACTTCCCAGCTGTAAGTTGTTATTTTGAACTCTATAACATTCCCAAATTGAAGTAGATCTTCTGCCAGGCTGGTAGAGGCTCATAAACAGATGCAGTACATGAATAAGATAGTTTTGAAAGGGGTGTGTACACATAGACATGTGTGGGCATTCCTACATTCCTGCCTTGGGATAACCGTCTTTCACTCTACCTAGACTCTCTCCACACATATACCTTGAGGTTAGCCTTGGTTGAGTGTCACATCAACCGAGAGAGACAAGGATGCTTCTGTGAGATCCCCTTTCTATTGTGGACTTGATATCTTAAGGGCTAGTTCCCAAAAGCCTCTATCATTCCCCCTTATAGAACCATGAATGTTTCTGGTTAGTCACATGCACCTCTTTACATATGATACATTACATATAATAATGTGGAACAGAGCTTCTGTTTTCCCTTCCTTGCTTTAAGATAGTACACAACATATCTTGCAGAAGCTTGCTGTTCTACTGTCAATATATACATTATCCTCACATATTCTTTGAAAACCCTTAGTTCATTTTAGAAATTCCTGAAAACTTGACTGCATTCATATTTTGGTTTACCTTTTAGCATGATATCTTTGCTTCCTCTTCTGGGCTGCTGCATCTTGGAGCATGGTGTGGTGCGCCCTCTAGCTGTGCCCTCCTTTGAAAGCTTCTACCAGACAAGGCAGTTTGATGACAGGAGCTACTAGCTTCCCTTGGAGTGAGGCATTTGGAGCCAGCACACTGCTGCTTGGAAGAGCCACCCGTCTCCCCTTCAGGCTACAGCTGATGACAGCGCACTCTGAATGCTGGCGGGCGCTGCAAAGGCACCTGCTGTATTGTTTCTTGGCACCAGCAGAATGTGGTAGGGACACAGTAGGAAAGAGTCGCTGAAATAAGGGCAGAAACCAAGGGCCAGATGTTCAATTTGCGACCAGTAGTTTTGTGACCAGTAAATAATTTTCTGAACCGGCCTATGTACAAATAGGTCAGTTCAGAAGATTCAGACCTGAATCTGAGTGGCTCGCATCCTGGCCTACCACATAAATATTCATGAGGTAGGCCGCAAACTGCAATTCACTCCATTTGGAAGCCATCACAAACTTTTCTTATTCAAAGCAATCCTGCTTCCTTTAAGGAAAATAGTCTGCTTTAAAAACATAAAAATTGTATTGAAGGGCCATCACAGACATGGTGGTCTGCCGGTGTAAGCAGATCACCATGTGTTAGAAATGGGGTTTCTGGTTGGCTAGGGTATACACCTAAGCCAGGCAGAACCGGCCACTCTAGTCAGGGTAAGGGAGTTACACACTGAAGATAACCCCTGCTCACCCCCTTGGTAGCTTGGCAGAGCAGTCAGGCTTATCCCAGAGGCAATGTGTAAAGCGTTTGCACAACACACTCACACAGCAGTGACACAATAGGCACACCACAAAAAGAGACTCCAGACAAGGTTATTAAAAATATCCTTTGTATTATCCATAAAAACACATTAGAACACAATCACATATATTACACTGTGCCACGAGGCACTTGTCATGACTTCCCCGGGATTACATAAAACACTTGGCCAATCGGGCCACTGTCATAACACATGTAATGCACCAAAGCAGTGTTTATAGGGTGCACATGGTACCAAGTAGCATAAAAGCATTATGCCTAAACACTATCACAGAACACATAGGTGCCCCCTCCTGACATAATACGCAGCATCCTGTTACTATAAAGCAAGACAATATAGATAGTAACATCAGGGCACGAATATGGGGCCAGTAGAGTGAGGCAGAAAGCACTTAAGGTTTACCAGCATACAGTAGACAACACTTAGAGTGGCACCTGCTCTCTTATTATCTATAATCCGGTAATTCTTTCCCACACCAGGGAATACGGTATCACTGATCCCAATTGAGACCTCCTGCTTTCAAATGCGGAGTGGGGGGGGGCCTCCTTCGAGGTTTCGCCCCGTCGTGCCATAAGAAAATGTCCCCAGTGCCCTGCACACGAAATAAGGGGGCGGGGCGCAACACACGCCCACCCTCTGCCTGACACGAGCAGACAACTGCCGGGCGTTTTGACAGAATCCCGCTATCCCCTTCCCGGCCCTACGACACTGCAGCCCGTCCAGAGCTCTCCTGGGCGTGGGGACGGCTGTAAGCACTGCGCACGTGGGTGGCCTCACCTCGGTCCCCGGCCGGGAACAGGGAACTTCAAATGGGTGTCTTTGCGGCACGGAGAGAGAAGCAGTGCAGCTTCTCCCAGCCTGGGGCACTTCCTCGCTGCTCCGAGGCTTGTTGCGGCATCCTGCTGGGCGGGGCTGTGGCTGGCCACATCTCTCTCTCTCCCTGATGTTTGTGGTTGCAAGGCAACGCATAGTGCCCTGCGGCGCCGTTGGGGAGACAGCAATCTCAGGTCCAGTCTCGGGCCACAGGCGGTGAGTGGGGCAGTGCCCCAGGTAGACTTATTCTCCTCAACCGGGCAGCGCTTTCAGCAGGACACCCCACAGAACCACACAGGCAGGCAGCGCTGACGGCACATACGAGCGCTCTTCACTCGCTTTCTCCTAGCACCAGGGAATAAAAGGTAGTGCTCCACACGTGCCTTCGCCCAGCCACAAGAGCGCTCGCCATGTGCTTTATTTTCCCAAGACAAGGGGCACCCCAGCCAGGTCCAGTTAGCAGGCCAGCACAAGGGTTTCTCAGGGCAGTGCTGCAGTCCTTATACTAGCCCAATAGGCAGCAGGTCAGCAGCCTAGAGGAGTAAAGTCACAAGACGGTTCCCCCTGGCAATCCAGCATCCCACTGGGGTTAGGCAGAGCCAGCAGCAACTTCCTACCAGTCCCACGCAATGTCTTCTCTCCCATATGGGGTCACATCCCCTTCACTTATAGTCCAAATGTCTTTGTTCTGGGGGCACTTCAAAATACATTTACAAGTGCACAACACCCCCCATTCACAGTGTAAGCCTTGGCCCCAGACACACCACAGGGGGGCGGAGCCAGCATTGGGGAAAGCAGACACAGCCTTTTCAGGTGCAGGTGCAACTCCTCCCACCTCTCCAAATGCAGTCCAGGCCTATTCAGGTGGAAGGGAAAACTCCTCCCGCTACTCTAAATTCTGCCAAGGTCTATTCAGCCTAGCGCTGAGTCACCCAGGCAGGCCAGGACACACCTCAACCCCCCCAGGGACTGGCTGGAGTGAATGCACCTCCCTTCTCCCCTGTCAGTCAGAACCAGACGGTCAATACACATCCAGGCAGGCACAAAGACACATATCACACAAAAATGCCCACTTCTAAAACTGGCATTTCTAAAATAGTAATAATAAATCTGCTTTCACCAATAAGCAGGATTTATCACTACTATTCCAAACATACCAAACATGGTTATGCTACAGCTCTCATGTCAGGAATTACCATTGAAGCACATATCAGGGAATCCCCAATGCATCCCTATGAGAGGGCACACACACTTTAGCACTGATCAGCAATGATAAAGTGCCCAGAGTCATAAAACCACCAACCACAGGTCAGAAAAAATACAGGATGAAGGCAAAAAGTTCAGGTATGACCCTGCAAAAAGGGCCAAGTCCAACACCATGCCTGTGATTGCCTTTCAATACAGTTAAGTTTTCTTTTTTAAAGCAGACCATTTTCCTTAAAAGAAGCAGGATTGCTTTTAAAAATAACAGTTCACTTTAAAAAAAACATTTGTTTGAGAGTTGGCCATGGTCCCGTGGATCCCTGTCTTCTCCCTAACAAACTTTTTTTAACATTCACAAAGGGCAAATGGGTTAGCACCCCAACCTGGGGTTCAGTAACTTTTACGTGGTTTTTGACCACTATTTTAGTCCTAAAACTTCGATACGTATGGATAGGAATCGCAGTGCTTAATTTGAGCCGGTGGTTTCCAATACTCAGCACAAGCACTTATTTATCCACACTGGTTGGCCAGAAGGTGGTGCTGTCTGGCTAATTTAGAGATGACCACAACAGCAGTTAATTATTAATTCAATATACATTGAAAATGACTACTACCTGCATCCCAAGCCATTCTTATAGCCTGGGGGCCTGAAATAGTCTGAATTGTCACACCTGTAGGAGTGTGATGGTTAGTAGTTGTGTTGTTACATCATTAGCAGCATAGCAGGGGCAATCTGTGGTGCAAGCTGCAGCAGCCTCCTGATGAGAGCCCTGGCACTTCTTTTTTTTTTTTTTTACAAATTAAGCACTGCTGTTTTGAAGAGACACCTATAACAGGCCCCTTCCAATTAGTGATTCCTTATCCATTTTTAAACTCATTTTAGGAGTTGGAAAAAGTTACCAGGAGTTGGAAAAAAGTTACCCCCTCCTAAAATGAGTTTAGTACGTTGCAAAAAGCATTGTTGCCATTGCAAACTCTGAATGGAGAGTGTTTGCCACCACAAAAATGCTTTGTATATATGGCCCCTAGTTCCCGCATAAGAATGGCTGTCAGAAGAGTAATTGGGCTCATTACCAATCTCCGCAAACAATGGTAAGGCACGTGATTGACAATCATTGGCTCTATTAAAAGCTCGCATCAATCAACTAATCCCTTAATGTGTGAACGACCATTCGCCCAAAGGCCCATTATCCCACCGTGCCCTACTGAGGCAGGGAACAGACAGAAATTTGGCACGTTGCAAATTGAGACGCACTTAGGCCCTTGGGTGAGGTCTTACACATAAATTTAATGATGAGTAGGGAACATGCTGAGCCAGGTGGCAGCAACGGGAGGCCATGCCAGCAGGACAGGCCTGGAATCCATTCCATAATTACATGTGATATTCCATCACCTACCCTGCCGTGTATTACTGCATTTATACCAGCACTTATGCCTTCATTGTATTATTAACGTGTCATTTCATCATTCGTGCCGCAGTGCACTCACTTTCACTCCATAATGCACCTCGCCTGGCTTGTCTCACGGCAATGAATGCCGTCCGAGGCTGGGTACCCCTGACAGCCTGAGCCCTGGCCTATGTTACTTTGTTCACGTTTAGTTCGTCGCTTCTTTTCAAAGTTCTCGCCTTTCTACTGCTGTGGATACAGGACATGTAGCAATGCCCTATGTTCCTTCAGCTCCATTGAGGGGTTCAGGCAGCGTGATGAAGGGTTTGTAATTGTCACAAAAACCCAGCGAGGCGCTACATGCTCAACGCACATTGTCTTCAATGTATCCTTTCACATCAGGGGTAAGAGCGCGTGAGCACGTGTGAATGAGTATTTGTGAGGTCTTCATTGGTTGAAGTCCTTAACTCCCTGCAAGGATATAATTCCTGTAAATGAAACATTTTGAAGTCACTGATACTGTGGCAGTAGCCGTGGTCAAACATGTACTACATACGTGTCATGCCAGTGAGATACATTTAGCCCAATACAGCATGCTCTTTGGAGCGTGTGTATTCATGTGCTCGTAAACATACACTAACATATTTATTACCACAGTGCAAAGTTCAAATGCCATGTTATTACTATCGAACAGCATAATTCACTTGATAAACTGCTGTTTACTGCCTCGCAGATTCCATGTTGTAAACACCGTACAGAGGGAAACACTCCTGCCCTTACCCACAAGGCCCATTTAAGGAGATGGTGGGTGCTCTTCAGATGTGTCTCCTGTGCTGTGTGTTTTTTTTAGCTGAACAGCATTGTTTATAACTTTTACACATGAAAAGCATCAGATCATAAAAATAAACCATTGAAGGAAGGAAGAAAAGGAATTAGGTAATTCATTATGGAGAGGGTAGATGGAATGAGTGGTGGGTTTAGGTAGACAGACAGACAGAGAGCTAGATAGATAGATAGATAGCTAGATAGCTAGATAGGTAGGTAGGTAGGTAGGTAGATAGATAGATAGATAGATAGATAGATACCCACTTTACCCTCCCTCCCATGCTTAATTCCTTTCCTCTCTTGAATCCTTCCCTCTTTACTCCAATTTTACCCTTTTTCTTTTGTCGTTTTTCATTTTACTTTCTTCTTTATTTCTTTAGTTCCCTTCCTTACTTCGATTCTTTCCCTTTCTCTTTCCATTCTTTCCCTTTTCCTTCCTTCCTTTCTATTTTCCTTTGTTTTTCTCCTTCTTGTGTCATTTCTTGTTCTCCTTCCATTTGTATTTGTCTGTGTTTTTCTGTCTTTTGCCTCTTACTTTCTTTTATTATCCGGACAGTTTTCCATTCCCTCATCATTCCTTGCTTGATTAAACTTCCACCTCTCCACTTCCCGTGTCCCTTCCCTCCTATCCTCCTTGCGCCACGTACTCAGTGTTTGAAATTGAAAGGAGGGGTCGGGGTTATCAAGGCCCGGGTTTAATCCTAGGGGCTTATCTGTAATATTGACACAGCCTGATGGCTGTCGCGGAGCAAATGATTCTCATGGAAACTTCTCAAATGAAATCTGAAATTTAAGCAAACAATTGTTTAGGAAATAGTATGTGCTGCAAGGAGCCGAGAGTCGCATATACATTGAAGACAAGGTATACCCAGGGCACGAGTCGGGGGTACACGCAGGTGGACGGCGTCCACCCACTTTTTTTACAGGGTGGACGCTGTCCACCCTGCCAAGAAGTTGGGCCCCACTGACAACGATGCTGAATTCGTCCCGGTGTAATTTCCAAACACCGGAACACTTTCAGC
Source organism: Calotriton arnoldi (assembly GCA_963921515.1). Taxonomy (NCBI): domain Eukaryota; kingdom Metazoa; phylum Chordata; class Amphibia; order Caudata; family Salamandridae; genus Calotriton; species Calotriton arnoldi. The sequence continues at coordinate 1,072,667 of CAWUFW010006000.1, read as the reverse complement.
TGCGCCTGCACCTTGTTAACTGTTTTCGATCTTCAACAACCTGCAGGCGGGGACGGGGCTCTCTAATTTTATACTCCTGCTGGGCCCATTAAACAAAGGCCGAATTTGAGGGGTGATCAGTCCTCCTTTTGTTCGAGTCTCCGGGCTGGGAGCAGTCAGGAGCCTCTCACCTGATGCAAATGCAGCAGAGGGGAAACAAAGGTTAGCACTTCACACATACTTAAGAGAGATAGATTTTCACTTTGTTCAGTCCCTGTTTACAAGATATGCATGCACTGTAAGAATGCCAGATGTGTTGATCTTTCCCAGTATTTCACAAAATAAATAGCATTTATATAGTGCTTACTACCCTAGAGGAGGCTTTGTAATAATTTAAATATCACTATTTTTTCTTTTAAAGCACTCTGGGTAGAGGAAGCTTTACGCTGACAAAAGGCAACATTGGTTTATGTGAAGCTTACAAAAGTGTGAATCTTCTGCCTAAATCAGGAGGGTTTGCAAGTATACTCGATATGTGCTCAAATGTACTCATGATAGACCTGCTAAACATATATGTGAGGGCTTAAGATCTGATGTCACTTCTTATGATGCCACTTCCTGTGACGTCACATGCTGTGATGTCACGCGCCTCACGCGCCACGATGTCACGCGCCGTGATGTCACGCGCCGTGATGCCACTTGCATACTGATTAATTAGGTTAGTCCCCCCACTTCTTTTTTTAGAAATTGTGCCCTGGGTATACCAACGGTGTGTTCTGCAAGCAGCCGAGAGTCGCATGTGCCAAGAAGCAACGGTGTGTGCTGCATGCACCCGAGAGTGACATATACCAAGAATAAACGGTGTGTGCAAGCAGCTGAGAGTCACGTACATCAAAAAGAAACAGTGTGTGCTGAAAGCCGCCAAAAGTTACATATTCCAAGAAGAAGCAGTGTCTGATGCAAACAGTTGAAAGTTACATATACCAAGAAGAAACGATGTGTGCTGCAAGCAGCCGAGAGTGGCATGTGCCAAGAAGCAAGGGTGTGTGCTGCATGCAGCCGAGAGTGGCATGTGCCAAGAAGCAAGGGTGTGTGTTGCATGCAGCCGAGAGTGGCATGTACCAGAAGAAATGGTGTTTGCTGCAAACAGCCAGGAGTGACATATACCGACAAGAAACGGTGTGTGCTACAAGCAGCTGAGAGTCAGGTATACCAAGAAGAAACGGTGTGTTCAAGCAGCTGAGAGTCACGTACATCAAAAAGAAACAGTGTGTGCTGAAAGCCGCCAAAAGTTACATATTCCAAGAAGAAGCAGTGTCTGATGCACACAGTTGAAAGTTACATATACCAAGAAGAAACGGTGTGTGCTGCAACAGCCGAGAGTCCCATATATGTCAGAAGAAAGGATGTGTGCTGTAAATAGTTAAGAGTTCTTAATGATGTATGGAATGCACATTCACCCCCAGTCAAGAGATCTGGGTTAAATCCATCGTTTTGTTGCTCACCATGCCACCCCAGTTTGCACCCTGCCATATGCAAATCAGTCTTGACCCTGCTTCTCATGGGAACAGCTCAGCCCGAACTGCCAAGCCGGCCTCCCTGGACCAGAGACAAGCATCCTGGGACCGGTTTCGGGGTAACACCCCTCATCAGCCAGGCTAGCTTAAATCCAGGGGCACAGCGAGTAAGAGACCCACATCTGGGTATACCCATCCCACTTAGGGCGAAAAGTGCTGCGGCAACCAATGATGGACAGAATGCTGAATGAATCAAACATTCACCCCCAGTGAAGAGATCTGGGTTAAATCCATCGTCCTTTTGCTCACCATGGCACTCCAGTTTGGACCCAGCCATATGCAAATCAGTCTTGATCCTGCTCCTGTATGTATCAGAAGAAAGTGTGTGTGCTGTAAATAGTTAAGAGGCACGTATACCGAGAAAAAACGGTGTGTGCAAGCAGCTGGGAGTCACATATACCAAGAAGAAACAGTGTGTACTACAAGCAGCCAAAAGTCACATAGAACAAGGAGAAATGGTGTGTGCTGTAAACAGCAGAGAACCATGTGTACTGGAAACAGGATACAGTCACACATACAAGAAGAAACGGTGTGTGCTGAAAACAGCCAGGAGTCACATTTACCAAGAAGAAAGGGTGTGTGCTGGAAGCAGCTGAGAGTCCCATATATATCAGAAGAGAGGGTGTGTGTTGCAAGCAGCTAAAAGTTAAATATAACAAGAAGAAATGGTGTCTGCTGAAAGCAGCCGCGAGTCTTGTACACCAGGAAGAAATGGTGTCTGCTGAAAGTAGCCTAGAGTCCCGTATGACAGGAAGAAATGGCATCTGCTGAAAGCAACTGAGAGTTCCGTACACCAGGAAGAAATGGTGTCTGCTGAAGGCAACCAAGAGTCCCATACAGCAGGAAGAAATGGGGTCTGATGCAAGCAGTTGAGACTCCCATATACCAGGAAGAAATGGTATGTGCTGCAAGCAGCCAAGAGTCCCATATATATATATATATCAGAAGAAAGGGTGTGTGCTGAAAGCAGCCGCGAGTCCCATATACCAAGGGGAAATTGTGTCTGCTGCAAGCAGTCGAGAGTCCCATATACCAAGAAGAAATGACGTCTGCTGCAATCAACTGAGAGTCCTGTACACCAGGAAGAAATGGTGTCTGCTGCAAGCAGCTAAGCATCCCGTATACCAGGAAGAAATGGTGTCCGCTGAAGGCAACCAAGAGTCCCATACACCAGGAAAAATGGGGTCTGCTGCAAGCAGTTGAGAGTCCCATATACCAAGAAGAAATGGTGTCTGCTGCAAGCAGCCGAGAGTCCCATATACCAAGTAGAAATGGTGTCTGCTGTAAGCAGCCGAGAGTCCCATATACCAGGAAGAAATTGTGTCTGCTGCAAGCAGCCGAGAGTCCTGTATACCAAGAAGATATGGTGTCTGCTGCAAGCAGCCGAGAGTGCCGAATACCAGGAAGAACTAGTGTCTGCTGCAAGCAGTCAAGAGTCCCGTATACCAGGAAGAAATGGTGTCTGCTGAAAGCATTCGAGAGTCCTGTATACCAAGAAGATGTGGTGTCTGCTGCAAGCTGCCGAGTGTTACATACATCAGAAAGAAATGTCGTGGCTGCAAGCAGCCGATAGCCATATATACCAAGAAGAAACAGTATAGGCTGCAAACAGCCGAGAGTCATTTATACCAAGAAAAAGGTGTGTGCTGGAAATAACCAAGAGTCCTGTATATATCAGAAGAAAGGGTGTGTGCTGTAAACATTTGAGAGTCCTGTACATATCAGAGGAAAGGGTGTGTGCTGAAAACAGCAGAGTCTATATACATCAGAGGAAACGGTGTGTTCTGCAAGCAGCCGGGAGTCCAGTAAATATCCGAGGAAAGGGTGTGTACTGCAAACAGCCAAGAGTCCTGTATAGAACAGAGGAAAGGTTGTGTACTGCAAACAGCAGAGAGTCCAGTATATACCAGAGGAAAGGGTGTGTGCTGCAAGCAGCCGAGAGTCCTGTAAATATCAGAGGATAGGGTGTGTGCTAAAAACAGCCGAGAGTCCTGTATATATCAGAGGAAAGGGTGTGTGCTGAAAACAGCAGAGAGTCCAGTATATACCAGAGGAAAGGGTGTGTGCTGCAAGCAGCCGAGAGTCCTGTAAATATCAGAGGAAAGGGTGTGTGCTAAAAACAGCCGAGAGTCCTGCATATATCAGAGGAAAGAGTGTGTGCTAAAAACAGCCGAGAGACCTGTATATATCAGAGGAAAGGGTGTGTGCTGAAAACAGCAGAGAGTCCAGTATATACCAGAGGAAAGGGTGTGTGCTGAAAACAGCAGAGTCCATATATATCTGAGGTAAGGGCGTGTGCTGCAACCAGCCAAGAGTCCTATATATACTAAGAAGAAAGGGTGTGTGCTGTAAACAGCCGATATTCCTGCATATATCAGAAGAAAGGGTGTGTGCTGAAAACAGCAGAGAGTCCATATATATCAGAGGAAACGGTGTGTGCTGCAAACAGCCGATAGTCCCGTATATATATCAGATGAAAGGGTGTATGCTGCAAGCAGCCAAGAGTCCCGTACATATCAGAGGAAGGGGTGCGTGCTGAAAACAGCAGAGTCCATATATATCAGAGGAAAGGGTGTGTGCTGCAACCAGCCAAGAGTCCTATATATACTAAGACGAAAGGGTGTGTGCTGAAAACAGCCGAGAGTCCTGTATATATCAGAAGAAAGGGTGTGTGCTGAAAACAGTAGATAGTCCATATATATCAGAGGAAACGGTGTGTGCTGCAAACAGCCGGTAGTCCCGTATATATCAGAGGAAAGGGTGGATGCTGCAAGCAGCCAAGAGTCCTGTATATATCAGAGGAAAGGGTGTGTGCTGAAAACAGCCAAGAGTCCCGTACATATGAGAGGAAGTGGTGTGTGCTGAAAACAGCAGAGAGTCCATATATATCAGAGGAAAGGGCGTGTGCTGCAACCAGCCAAGAGTCCTATATATACTAAGACGAAAGGGTGTGTGCTGAAAACAGCTGCGAGTCCTGTATATATCAGAAGAAAGGGTGTGTGCTGAAAACAGCAGAGAGTCCATGTATATCAGAGGAAACGGTGTGTGCTGCAAACAGCAGATAGTCCCATATATATCAGAGGAAAGGGTGTATGCTGCAAGCAGCCAAGAGTCCTGTATATATCAGAGGAAAGGGTGTTTGCTGAAAACTGCTGAGTCACGTATATAACAGAGGAAAGGGTGTGTGCTGCAAACAGCAGATAGTCCCGTATATATCAGAGGAAAGGGTGTGTGCTGCAAACAGCAGATAGTCCCGTATATATCAGAGGAAAGGGTGTATGCTGCAAGCAGCCAAGAGTCCTGTATTTATCAGAGGATAGGGTGTGTGCTAAAAACAGCCGAGAGTCCTGTATATATCAGAGGAAAGGGTGTGTGCTGAAAACAGCAGAGAGTCCAGTATATACCAGAGGAAAGGGTGTGTGCTGCAAGCAGCCGAGAGTCCTGTAAATATCAGAGGAAAGGGTGTGTGCTAAAAACAGCCGAGAGTCCTGCATATATCAGAGGAAAGAGTGTGTGCTAAAAACAGCCGAGAGACCTGTATATATCAGAGGAAAGGGTGTGTGCTGAAATCAGCAGAGAGTCCAGTATATACCAGAGGAAAGGGTGTGTGCTGAAAACAGCAGAGAGTCCATATATATCTGAGGTAAGGGCGTGTGCTGCAACCAGCCAAGAGTCCTATATATACTAAGAAGAAAGGGTGTGTGCTGTAAACAGCCGATATTCCTGCATATATCAGAAGAAAGGGTGTGTGCTGAAAACAGCAGAGAGTCCATATATATCAGAGGAAACGGTGTGTGCTGCAAACAGCCGATAGTCCCGTATATATATCAGATGAAAGGGTGTATGCTGCAAGCAGCCAAGAGTCCCGTACATATCAGAGGAAGGGGTGCGTGCTGAAAACAGCAGAGAGTCCATATATATCAGAGGAAAGGGTGTGTGCTGCAACCAGCCAAGAGTCCTATATATACTAAGACGAAAGGGTGTGTGCTGAAAACAGCCGAGAGTCCTGTATATATCAGAAGAAAGGGTGTGTGCTGAAAACAGTAGATAGTCCATATATATCAGAGGAAACGGTGTGTGCTGCAAACAGCCGGTAGTCCCGTATATATCAGAGGAAAGGGTGGATGCTGCAAGCAGCCAAGAGTCCTGTATATATCAGAGGAAAGGGTGTGTGCTGAAAACAACCAAGAGTCCCGTACATATGAGAGGAAGTGGTGTGTGCTGAAAACAGCAGAGAGTCCATATATATCAGAGGAAAGGGCGTGTGCTGCAACCAGCCAAGAGTCCTATATATACTAAGACGAAAGGGTGTGTGCTGAAAACAGCTGCGAGTCCTGTATATATCAGAAGAAAGGGTGTGTGCTGAAAACAGCAGAGAGTCCATGTATATCAGAGGAAACGGTGTGTGCTGCAAACAGCAGATAGTCCCATATATATCAGAGGAAAGGGTGTATGCTGCAAGCAGCCAAGAGTCCTGTATATATCAGAGGAAAGGGTGTTTGCTGAAAACTGCTGAGTCACGTATATAACAGAGGAAAGGGTGTGTGCTGCAAACAGCAGATAGTCCCGTATATATCAGAGGAAAGGGTGTGTGCTGCAAACAGCCGATATTCCTGCATATATCAGAAGAAAGGGTGTGTGCTGAAAACAGCCGAGAGTCCTGTATATATCAGAGGAAAGGGTGTGTGCTGAAAACAGCTGAGTCCCGTATATACCAGAGGAAAGGGTGTGTGCTGAAAACAACCGAGAGTCCCGTACATATCAGAGGAAGGGGTGTTTGCTGAAAACAGCAGAGAGTCCATATATATCTGAGGTAAGGGCGTGTGCTGCAACCAGCCAAGAGTCCTATATATACACTAAGAAGAAAGGGTGTGTGCTGCAAACAGCCGATATTCCTGCATATATCAGAAGAAAGGGTGTGTGCTGAAAACAGCCGATAGTCCTGCATATATCAGAAGAAAGGGTGTGTGCTGCAAGCAGCCAAGAGTCCTATATATATCAGAGGAAAGGGTGTGTGCTGAAAACAGCCGAGAGTCCTGTACATATCAGAGGAAAGGGTGTGTGCTGCAAACAGCAGAGAGTCCAGTATATACCAGAGGAAAGTGTGTGTGCCGAAAACAGCCGAGAGTCCTGTACATATCAGAGGAAAGTGTGTGTGCTAAAAACAGCAGAGAGTCCATATATCAGAGGAAACGGTGTGTGATGCAAACAGCCGATAGTCCTGTATATATCAGAAGAAAGGGTTTTATGCTGCAAGCAGCGAGAGTCCCGTATATATCTGAGGTAAGGATGTGTGCTGCAAAAAGCCAAGAGTCCCGTACATATCTGAGGTAAGGATGTGTGGTGAAAACAGCTGAGAGTCCATATATATCTGAGGTAAGGGCGTGTTCTGCAACCAGCCAAGAGTCCTATATATACTAAGAAGAAAGGGTGTGTGCTGCAAACAGCCGAGTCCCGTATATACCAGAGGAAAAGGTGTAGGCTGCCAGCAGCCAAGAGTCCTATATATATCAGAGGAAAGGGTGTGTGCTGAAAACAGCCGAGTCCCGTATATACCAGAGGAAAAGGTGTATGCTGCCAGCAGCCAAGAGTCCTATATATATCAGAGGAAAGGGTGTGTGCTGAAAACAGCTGAGTCCCGTATATACCAGAGGAAAAGGTGTATGCTGCCAGCAGCCAAGAGTCCTATATATATCAGAGGAAAGGGTGTGTGCTGAAAACAGCCGAGTCCCGTATATACCAGAAGAAAAGGTGTATGCTGCCAGCAGCCAAGAGTCCTATATATATATCAGAGGAAAGGGTGTGTGCTGAAAACAGCCAAGAGTCCTATATATACTAAGAAGAAAGGGTGTGTGCTGCAAACAGCCGATATTCCTGCATATATCAGAGGAAAGGGTGTGTGCTGAAAACAGCAGAGAGTGCAGTATATACCAGAGGAAAGGGTGTATGCTGAAAACAGCAGAGAGTCCAGTACATACCAGAGGAAAGGGTGTGTGCTGAAAACAGCCGAGAGTCCTGTACATATCAGAGGAAAGGGTGTGTGCTGAAAACAGCAGAGAGTCCATATATATCTGAGGTAAGGGCGTGTGCTGCAACCAGCCAAGAGTCCTATATAAACTAAGAAGAAAGGGTGTGTGCTGCAAACAGCCAAGAGTCCTATATATACTAAGAAGAAAGTGTGTGTGCTGCAAACAGCAGAGAGTCCAGTATATACCAGAGGAAAGGGTGTGTGCTGCAAGCTGTAGAGAGTCCTGTATATATCAGAGGAAAGGGTGTGTGCTGAAAACAGCAGAGAGTCCATATATATCAGAGGAAACAGTGTGTGCTGAAAACAGCCGATAGTCCTGCATATATCAGAAGAAAGGGTGTGTGCTGCAAGCAGTCGAGAGTCCTGTATATATCAGAGGAAAGGGTGTGTGCTGAAAACAGCCGAGAGTCCTGTACATATCAGAGGAAAGGGTGTGTGCTGAAAACAGCAGAGAGTCCATATATATCAGAGGAAACGGTGTATGCTGCAAACAGCCGATAGTCCTGCATATATCAGAAGAAAGGGTGTATGCTGCAAGCAGCGAGAGTCCCGTATATATCTGAGGTAAGGATGTGTGCTGCAAAAAGCCAAGAGTCCCGTACATATCTGAGGTAAGGATGTGTGGTGAAAACAGCAGAGAGTCCATATATATCAGAGGAAAGGGTGTGTGCTGCAACCAGCCAAGAGTCCTATATATACTAAGACGAAAGGGTGTGTGCTGAAAACAGCTGCGAGTCCTGTATATATCAGAAGAAAGGGTGTGTGCTGAAAACAGCAGAGAGTCCATGTATATCAGAGGAAACGGTGTGTGCTGCAAACAGCAGATAGTCCCATATATATCAGAGGAAAGGGTGTATGCTGCAAGCAGCCAAGAGTCCTATATACATCAGAAGAAATGGTGTGTGCTGCAAGCAGCTGAAAGTTACAGGAACCAAGAACAAACGATGGGTACTGCAAATAGGCGAGATTTACACATATGAGGAACAGCTGTTGAGGTTCACATGTACTAGGAATAATGGTGTCTGCTGAAAGCAGCCAAAAGTCACCTATAGCAGGAAGAAATGATGCTTACTAAAAGCCACGTGAATAGCATGCCCAGTGATATTATGTGCATTTCAAGCAGCTGTGAGTAAAGCTGACTGAAATATACCAGGACGAAACGCGCAGAAAGCCATCGAGAGTGAAGCAAGAAAAGGTGTGTGTGAGACAAGCAGGTGAGAGAAACAGGTGTCATGAAATCATGGTAAAGAAGAAAACTCCATCCCATGGTTTGGGTTAAGTCTGTTAAGTGTAAAACTTGACTAGTGTGAGTCAGTGGGCGTACAACAAGTGCCCCCCCCTTACAAGGGGCAAATGGAGACAAACTCCACAAGCAAACTCAAGGTGCAAATTTATGCTGCACCAAGACTGTTCGGAGGATCAATTACAGGGCTGAATTCTCACCAGGAATACAAGCAGGTGCCCAGGTGAGCTCATGAGGGCTGGTCGATGCTTTCACAAATAACAATTACGTAAACGTATTCGGCTGCGCTAGCTGTTTCGACTGCCAAAGCGTGTCTCGAAGATGGGCACTTCCTGTGAGTAGAGGTAGCTTGAGCAGGAGCACATGGCAGTAACTGGTTACTGTAGTAGTCCTGCATCAGAGCTTTGATTTTAGATTGGTGGAAATGAAGCAAGGGTTTGGAATGCTACAACAACACTTGGACTCGGAACCCAAAGCAGCTCTCACACATTTTGTCAGACCAGCCCCCGTACGGTGCTTAGCGAGCGCGCAGCAAGCGAGGCTGACCACTACAAGGGGGCGAGAGGGGGTTCTCCCACCAAGAAAATATGGGAACAATGGTGCATTCTACAACACAATTTTCATTATATATTCAATTGTATTCAATTATATCCTGGTGCACCTTACAGTGCACCAGGATACGGAAATCTATATCGGGGCTCTTCAATGATTCCCTCACTATCACCTTCCAACAGTGCCTCTCATCGCTCCATAGCCCTTCTCTCACATGTATTTCATTTGTTTTAAAGCGCCTGTCATACCAGTGTAGGGTGTCAGAGCACTTTACATCACACACACTGTATGACCGTATAACTGGATGAATACCAACCATCTGAAGCTAAATCCGGACAAAACCGAACTGAGCTCACACTTTTGGTCTACGGAGTCGGGCTGTCCTTCAGTTCCATCCCCTTCAACGAAGAGCTAGAGGTCACAATAAACAAGGATTTACCTATGAAGTCCCAGATCGGAACAGTAGTCTCCACCGGATTCTTCCAGTTAAGGAGGATTAGGAAAATCAGTAGATTCCTTATTAGGGAAGCACTGGTGCAGGTTGTCTTAGCCCTGGTAATCTCCCACCTAGACTACGCAAACTCTTTATATCTCGGGTTACCTGGTATCTAGTCAGGAAACTGCAGCTGGTGCAGAACCAGGCTGCCAGACTGATCTTCCATCAACCAAGATGGCAACATGCCACCCCTCTTATGCGTTAACTCCACTGGCTCCGAATACCACAACACTGCGCTTTTAAAATTGGGTGCCTTATCTTTAAATCCCTACAGGATGTGGGCCCAAAATTGGTCTCCAACCTTATTAAGAGACATGTACCCACACGCAATCTGAGATCTGCCCACTTGAACTTACTGGTCATTCCTCCTTACAAACGGAAGAGACTAGGTGGCAGCAGGTTCGCAGTGTTGGCGCCACACTTCTGGAATGCTCTCCCCTATGAAATCAGATCCTGCACAGACTTACCTGTATTCAGGAGACTGCTTAAGACATGGCTCTTTGTCCAGGCTTATGAATAGATCTACCGGCGCTCAACTACTCCTATACTAGCGCCAAGAAACCAATCGGTGTACGTGCGCTCAAAAAATAATTTTAACATAACACACACAGACATTGAATCATACGTGTGTAAATCAGAGTATAGAAAATGTTACATAAGACAAATGGGACTACAAGGTGTAGGATTCACATGTCACCCATACTGGTAGACACTTTTTAAGAGTGCTTGGTCTGGGGAAGCACAAACTCAGGATTCAGATCATAACATTGGTCTGGGGAAGCACAAACTCAGGATTCAGATCATAACATTGGTCTGGGGAAGCACAAACTCAGGATTCAGATCATAACATTGGTCTGGGGAAGCACAAACTCAGGATTCAGATCGTAACACAGTGGTTAGGGTTGAGTTTACAAATAAGAATATATCACTACCCAAACAAACCCTTTTTAGCAAAATTAGGATAATGAAAGACTGAGAAATAAACATAACTTTCTAACCTAGATCACAAGGGTAACTTATGAACTGCACCGTAACAAAAGGACCTCTGTGACAAAAGCAGTAACCCACTGAGCTCTGCACATAAAATACTATTCTGTGATCTGCACAGTCCACGCTCTGTGCAGCAGGCATATTAACCCTCTGCACTTCCTTAGATGAGTCAAAACTGCCACTAGACAAAACTCCTATCTCTCTCCAGCAGGTACATTAATCGCCAGAGTTATCTTGGCACTTTTATTGTCGCCTGAAAACTGTTGGATATACACGGAAATCTGCAGTGCTTTTAAAATGGCTAGAAAACCAGCCCCCAGTAACAAGCGCCCCCCCAACCTTCCAGCCTCCCAGGAAAATGCCTGATGCCCGATACAGCCAGTCCGGCCTTGGCAACAATAACCTCCTGAAATATTACTTCATAAACAGAATTTGTATTTGCCTAACCTATCCGGTATCCCCAAAACTTCAGATCAAAGATGCCAATATCTTCCCGAAGACTTAAGCCCTTATTACGAGTGGCCTGGTAATTGCCGTGATGTTTATCGCACCTGATAAAATCTATCTCCGCCGTGTGCAATAAATATCCCCCAATTACAAGCACCAACATCTACACAATGGAGTAAATTCTGGGCTTATTTCCCCACCAATTAATATGTGCAGGTGTCAACTTCCGATATGTATCACAAATCTCCTTGTTCCTCGTTTGAATTCTCCATTGAGCCCTGGGGCGCTCATGAGTGGCGCAGAGGTCTCTTCCGCTAACTAGATCCACCACCACACAATTCTACGTCGCAACTCTGTTTGCAATGACGAATGAGTCACTTCTGTTGTCTGTAATATTGATTTGGATGTAAGAAAATTGAAAATCAAAAAATGAAATAAGAAAGACTTTGCAAAAACGCATCGGAAGAGCTTAAGAAACCATCAGTAGCGTAGACCAGAGTAGGAATCAAGGAATCCGGAGCGCAATAGCCAAGGAACTGAAAGGAAATGCAAGTTATCCATGAACCCTGATCATGTTGAGAGCCTTTGAAGAGCTGGTGGTTACACAGTGAGAAAGACACAAAATACACTGTCCAATATACAACCCACCAAGAAGTCCCTAGATGTACTTAGACAGTGCCATGATCAAAAGGTCAAACTCTAACGCTTTAGCTATAGTTGAGAGCTTAGATCAAGGGTTGAACCTAAATATGCATAGACCACATCCACAGTGAAGTTGACAAACCCACTGGGATGGGACATTTTTGTGTGCCAGTGGGGAATGGGTTGGTAAAGCTCATCACCCAAACCATATAGTTACTGGAACGGTTCCCAAATCTTCACAAATTTACGGGCTTGCCCACACCATTCTTAGGTCTCTTTTTTAGGCACCGTAAACTAGTCCATCTTCTTATGCCGTGTCACAGTTTTTGGACCTGTGATACTCCCCATTTCCCGGCTAGGTCTCACTTAGATATCATGAGTAGGCCTGGGTGGAAACGCAAGTACACCAAAGTAATCGGCGTAATTTCGGTAATTCTGTGTTACACTCGAATGCAGAAGTATCAATAATAATGAGATTACGCCTGCTCGCGAAATTAAGAGTAATTTGGGGTAAAAAATCCTACCACAAGAGCACATTGCTCGCACTCGCTATTCGCATTCTGTTGCAGTTAGCGCTATTTCTTAGCGCAAAATGCATCCATGCGCCCATTTTGGATGCCAGGAGGCATTTTGGGCTAAGAAGATGGGAAACGGCCATTACAACACTGCAGTTACCACGCATTGCTGTTACAACGCTGCCGTTACCATGCATATACCAATACCATGCATAACCTTTACTATACATTTTATTACAAAGCATTACAAAGCTTATGCCTTTAGCACACATGACTTTAAAACGAATTTCATTGTAAAGGCATGAATGGTAAAGGCATATGCGTTTTAAATTTAAGTATTAGATAAGTATATATATATAAATAAATCCTGGTGTGTGCCCCAGCATATGTCGGGCTCATTCTTTTGCTTTGAGTGGGCATTGGTTTCTATGTTTTGCCAGTAATGCTAGGCACTGGCGACCGGCATGCCCTCTCGTTCGGGTGCGACGCGCCAGCCTGCACCTTTGGACTTTTGTATCCAAATACAGCGCGTCGCCCCCCCCAAGCGGTTTGAGCAGCACTGGCTTTAATGTACCGCACGGGGAGAGAGGTTGCAGCATTGACTGCAGGGGCCACGTCAGGTTCCAGCAATATCATTCCTGTGGTCGAGAACGGATGTCTGAGGGTCTGCGAGGTGCACCACTTGGTGTTTGGCAGCCCCTCACTGTATGGGCTGTCACTTTGGACTCAATTGACCAGCATGCCTTTGGTCTCGAGGTAACATGGGAGGCACTACAACTGCTAGCAAATGGTGGGGTGGAAACATCAAGTGAATGGGAGTGGCCCGAGATCGCCACAGGACTTTATAACAACCCCCAGGTGTGAGGCTCTGTTTGGAAACTGGAACCGGCACTGAAGAAAGCATAATTGCTGAAACGCATCTGCCTGGCGTTTCCTGAACTGTTGAATTTCTGCTTCAATTTTATAGAATAAATCCATGGTGTGTGCCCCAGCATATGTCGGGCTCATTGTTTTGCTTTGAGTGGGCATTGGTATATATATATATATATATATATACAGTGGCGGCTGGTGGAATTTGGAACTGGCGGGGCGTATGCAGACCGAATCAACGTATGCGAGCGAGCGCAGCGAGCGAGCCCGACGGGAATAAGGGGGGTTCAGGGGGGTTCTCCCCCCGTGAAGAAATGTTTTACAAATTGGCATCTTTTTGGTGCGATTTTCAGCACTATTTCTGTGATAAATGGACTAAAAATTCAGTTCTTCTAGGCATTCATAAAGGAAAACTCATACATTATTTCAGAGAATTTCTGACTTCTGAAGAGGGGTAGGGTACTAAGCAAGACTGCTTTGGCTCTACCCTTTCCAATAGAAAACACTAGTTAGCGACGTGAACAAGTTCAATGGACAAATCTGGGGTCTAGGGAGAGTCCCTCTCCTGAGAAAGAAATTTAAAAAAGATTGGCAAATGGTGCATTTTAAAGCAAATGAATGCAGCGATAAAGCAAGGCTTATTAAGCAGTGGGGACGTATAGTCTTGAAATATTAAACACATTAAAAACTGCCCCGTATCTTCTTGCATTAATTTGTTCAAGTTACTGTAATATGCAAATTGCTCCCCAAGATTACACATGAAAATTCCCCATACAGCTCGAATGAATGCCTTCTGGAAAAATCTGTGTAAATGTTACAGGTTTACCATCCTTCTGAGATTAATAAAGTTTGAACTGCTCGTGTTGGGTGACATAAACACATTGGATTGTTCACGTGCCATCACTGCTGCAAACGGCTTGGATACATAACTTATGACAGGGGTGCAGAATAAAATAGCTATAAATGACTTGGATGCATCGCATATGACAGGGTTGCAGAATACTTTAAGGGCAAAGAAAGCTTCGTACGTGGTTTGAATGCACAGAATATAACTGGTGTTGCATAAAACATTACTGCGAATGACATGAACATTTAAATCATCAAATGCTGTAACATGCTTTCATTCTATAAATATTTTTATAATTCCTATCAAAAATACACTAGAGAGGAGAAATACAATGTCACTTAAAGGCCTGGGTAAATGACTTACTAATTATCGAGCACCCATCAAGAATCAGCCTCTTGTAATTGACACAGGTTTTTGGTATTAAAAATTGAGTTTCTGACATCATAAAAGGGTTTTCTAGTTATGCAAAATGGTTTTGTAATAATGTAATCAGATTCAGCACCCAAAGGGTCTTCCTGACATCACAATAAATCTTCCTGCTATCAAATGCAGCTCTCTGACATCACAACAGGTCTTTCTAATACAACAATAGAGTCTATAACAGCACAAGGCAGCTTTATTCCATCAAAATAAGTCTTCTAACTTACTAATAGAGCATCATGACATTACAAAACGCTGCATGACATCACAAAAGAACTGACATAACAATATGGTTTGATGACGTAACAATATGAATTTGTGCCTGCACAAAAAGCCTTACTGCAATCACAGTGGGTCTTCTTGACATGACAACGGGAGCGTCATGACAACAACACAAGGATTTCTGACTTGACATGGGGGACCGTGACACCAGAGAAGGACCGTCTGCCACCATACTCGGACTTTCTAGCAACAAAACAAAATTTGTTGGCATGACAATTGGACCTCCTGCCATCACAATAGCTCTTTACACTTTGTTAAGGAACATGCTCGACAATTTTCGCATAGCACTCGGATCCGACGTGAGCACCTTCATAATTATCGGCTAACTCTCCGGAGTTTCCCAACAGAAGACAGACCAACAAAACACAACAACCGCAATTGACCTGAGAACTCCCTACACTGTTGATCTCGAACTCCCTGCTCTGTAGACATCAAAGGCAATAAAGGCAGTCTGTTGGGTAAACGAACGACTGCTGCGGGTCCCTAGCGTCCAATAGTCGAATTACATCACGCATCCAGAAATGTCGATTTCACGTATGAAATATCCGAAAACAGGAAGTGCATACAATATGAGCATATGAAATTAGTCTCTCGCACCAATTTCCATTATAATAAGGATACACGGACTGTATATTTTGTAGACACTGTCTCTCCCATGTAGATGTCCCTGGAGCCCAAGTCCCCGGCTGTTTAGATAAATAAATGATGAGATGATGCCGGGAGGGAGCTGGCAGCGCTCGACAAAAAACCCAAACACAAGTAAACAAAAGCAAGCGATAAAAATATATAATATTATATTAATATATAATACATAAACCGCGTGAACCTGTTTGTCTATGAACCAGCTCTGTTTCCATTATAAAAAATAAACCTTGTCCCTCTTTGCTACAGCGGCGTTAATTTATGTATTTCTTTTTATAAACATCTTAATTTATTTGGTTTTATAGACATTAAATCGTTTACAGTCGCAATTCACTATCTATGCAGTTATATTTATCATTCATCGTAATGAAGCATTGACATATATCGTTGTCACACTGGCAGTATCAGCTGCATTCACATCGGCAAGATCAGCTGGATTTTCTGTATACCTTACATGTGCCCCAAACTATAGTCAGGGACACTGCAATAGAAAACAAAACTTACCTGGTCCGCGCCGCCTCTGTTCCTGGGCCGGGGTCCCGCGTTGGGGGCTGCTAGTGTAATCCACAGCTGAAAAGATGCGAACGAGGCTCTGTGAAAAGGCCTTGCCACGAGTCTGCTGTCAGTCAGCCCGGGGCCCAGCTGAGCACAAAGAGGGCCGGGGAGGGGGCCTGCGCCGGCTAAAGAGGCCATGAATGTCGACTCGAGCACTTGGGGGCCCGCCAGGCCGACTAATCCGGGGCCAATGGCCGCTGTACACAAGAGGCCGTGCCGCCCGGCGACCCAAGCCTGGACCAATTCATTGCCAGCACTTCAAAGGCCTCCGCCAACACAGTGTAAAAGGTATATTTACAACCAGACGACGTATGTCGTGACTGGTACTTGCTTGGTGGGCACGGAGTCGGGTATGGCCCATATGTGGGATCCATTGTGCCTGTTCACATTTTGGTGCCTTCTGTTCTGCTCTGTCCTGGGCCGGTCCCGCGCCTTCTGCACAACAGCCCTCAGGCTGCGCGGTGTCTCAGGCAGCCAATCCAGACGCTGCATTAGCAGCGCCAGGATTGGCTAGGGCATGGAGACGGCCCGCCCATTAGGAGACCAGGGGCTGCTGCATGAAGCAACCCTCTGCCTCTCGGGTCCCCCCTCGCTCTCCCATGATAGTAGGTGGCTGGCCTGTAGTGCGCATGTTCGGGCTGGTCATAAAAATGACCAGCCCAAAATCGAGCATGCGCACACTATTGCAAGCGCTGCTCTGCTGTCATGTCACTCAACCCTTAGTAACCCTTAGTTGCTGCCGCAGCCAGCCCCGCCCCAACCCCCTTCAGCGGCCGATTGCCTGAGACTGGCATGCCGACTGCGAGCGGAGCGACCGACGAGCGACTAAGTTGCTTGCCGCTTGCGTGAATCATGTGGCTAGTGGGGCAACGTCCCAGCGCCCCAATGGACGCACCGCCACTGCCAGAGGCTAAGAAATTTGAAGAGAAAAAAAAACAGGAAACCAGCTTTCTCCGTACATTGAGGATCTGTAACACCATCCCCATAAGGACTGCCCCACCCTCTTTCACTTCAGAAACAATTGGAGACTCACTTATTCAATGAGTCCATCATCTCAATTCCATTGAGAGCCCCCCCGAAAAATAATTAAACAGCCCCCTATGCTCCCTTTGTGGAAACACTCGCCCATTTTTTCCTTTTGCTTCTCACCTTATACAGTGCTCGACTGTCATTTGATTAGGTTGGCGGGATTTTAGGGCCTATATCCATAGAAGAGGTAACACCTGCACGTCGAGGTGACTTTAACCGACTAAAGACATGTTTTGCAAAAACGAACTACCAACTACAACCCTTTTTTATTTTTCCACCAATACCATCTGCGCTAAAACTTTTCGTATCTGTTATAAAAAATCATCTTTTCTATCAGTGAACATTTTAGTGTCCTCATTATGAACCCACTTAGATACATTTTTCATTCATTAAGCAATTTTGCTTTGATTTTTTTTTAAATATTTCTATTAAGGTAGGTTATTTGTCCCAGCGTAAAATGCTTTTTCTGAAGAGCTGACAATGACTCGTCCACCTGTGTATATGTATTTTAAGCTGTTGATGACGCATTACAGGTTTCTGTTTAACATTCCCGAGCGACGATACTCATGCAAGACCTATGCAATTCATGCCATCCGTCAATTCATGCCCATTGACATTGAGCGCAAATTAGCCTTGAGCCCCTTAGCGGACAGCACAGTTAATCTAGGGAATCATCGCATGGAAGCTAATTATTGCTTTAGATTAATCTAATGAGGCCTTCTGTGTTCTGATTTGTTGCCTTATGTTAATCATTAAAAACAGGTTTCATGCGTAATTCTGTGGACATGATACTTCAAAAATCATAACTCTTCAGTTTTTTTTCCAACAAGTACTAATAACGACTGTTTACATGGCTCTTCATGCTGTGCTTCTGCCGTTTCTAAGCGCTTTATTACAAAGTGCTACTATTTGCCGTTTTAATATTACGGACCTTTGAAGACCTGAATGATACTACTTTCGGGATTCCAGCTCGTGACTCGTAGCTACCCGTAAGTTTCAATTGCGACCGTTGAAATCAATCAGCCATCTTGAAGACGGTGACAAACTGAGAAATCTCAAAGCTCAGGACACATTGCCAATGTGCGATGAGAATGCTTTATTACACTTTCTCAGCCACATTTTTCTAATCCAAGTCTAAGGTATTGCCTAAGGTAAGCAGTTGTTAATATGTAGAACTAATGTCGTACTTGCAGTCGCGGCTCGTGGGGGGGGGGTGCCGGGGGCCCGGGGGCCCGGGGGATTTTTTAACTAAAAAAAGAAAATCCTACCTGTCCTGAGCTGAGCAGGTCCGCCGTCCGCGCCGCCTCGGGTCCGACTCCATTTGCGCATAGCCCCTCTCAGCCAATCCTGGCGCTGCTGGCAGCGCCAGGATTGGCTTAGGGCACGGTTACCTCTCGCCCGCCTGCCCATTAGGAGACCGAGGTTTGAGCCTTTGCTCAGCCCTCGCTCTCCTAATGGGCATCGCATGCCAGTGCACACACAAGTGCGCATGACTGGGCACGGCGCGAAAATTTGGTGCCCTTCCTCACTCATGCGCACTTGTGCTGCAGTGCTGCCTGCTGCCCCTGGTCCCTCTGACAATCATGTCAGTCAACATGACCTGGGACCGCCCACCCCCTTCAGACTCTGAAGGGGGTGGGCGGTCCGACGTCATGCTGAC
The DNA here is from genome assembly GCA_963921515.1 of Calotriton arnoldi. NCBI lineage: Eukaryota > Metazoa > Chordata > Amphibia > Caudata > Salamandridae > Calotriton > Calotriton arnoldi. The sequence continues at coordinate 1,053,893 of CAWUFW010006000.1, read as the reverse complement.
TGACATGATTGTCAGTTCTCCCTCGGCGTCTTTGAACTTAAGTAAACTGATTCAGTTTACTTCGGTTCAAAGACGCCGAGGGAGCTGCGGGCGGGGGGGCTATGCCCCAGCGCCCCAATGGACGCACCGCCCCTGTATATATATATATATATATATATATATATATATTGTTTAAACAAATGCCCTGGAGCTCTTGGGCGATTTGGTGGTTAATCTATGACACGGCAGCCCTGCCGTGAAGGGGCAGCAACATCCTGATAATGTAAAGGAGGCCGCAGGTTTGAACTGTTTCATAACCTGAATGCGGCGCAGGAATTTGGGATACAACGAATCAACGTGCTGCTCTGGGGCCCACTGTGGGTGAAATATGTGTGTTATGCTGACAGCTTGCAGGACCTACTAAAGGTGATATTTATGTTTCCCCAGGGACTACGATTCCCAGAATGCGAGACGTGCACCAAGCACAGCCCACTGACGGCAGGACTTGCAATAAATTTGTGAACTAAGGAAACCGCCTGTGAGTGTCATTTTCACATCGACCTTTGAAGGTCAGAAGAAAAGATAACCGGGGAGCAGCATTGGGGGGTTCTTCACTTGTAACTAAGCCGGATGGTTGAAATTCCTGCGAGCGCCCCTGCAAGCTCTTGGGCGATTTGGTGGTTAATATATATATATTATCTTCCTTTTATAGAGAATATTTGTGTTAGATATAATGTGCCTCATTATGATATGGATTTACCCTGGATGAATTTTATACACCTTGTATACTATTAATGCATTTATGCTATGACTTACTTCCTATTGTAGTATGTTTACTATGTCTATAGCTGCTATCACATTACACTTGCACTTTAAAAGAAGTAATCCCGCCCTAGGCGCTGACATGTGATCAAGGCCGTTCTTCCGGCCGAAACGCGTCATGGCGACATGGTGATTGCTGATTAAATCACTGCAACGAATTCCTGGGTCTACTCTTGCCTTTTTTCGTGTGGATGAAGTGGATGAAGTGGTGGGCAAGCCTGTAACCACTATTACCGGATTGACCTCCTCCGGTCAAGTGGACCCCCTCTCCGTAAGCAGGCTCCGTGGTTGGCGGTCAACTTCTTTCGGGACTTCAGCATACCGGCGTTGTCAGTTTCGATAGCCAGCGTTGGATGTGCAGTTGCCCCCAGAAGTCCTTGCAAATTATTCCAGGACGGGAATCCACGGAGCCCCCTGTGTGTGCACTTGAACAATGAGGAGCCAGCCGTAGCAACCGAGCGCAGAGGAACAGTTCCAGGACACATCGGCAGCAGCTCGGATGAGTACAGCTGCCGTGTCGGAGATCACCCTGCAGTCGACGGCTTCTCTAAAGGTACTGTCAATAGCGCAACAACTTTCGCACAGGTGGGGAGGTATAAGATTCAGTCTCCAGTCCCTTGAGAGATTCCGGTAGGGGGCTGGTAGCAATAAGCGTATCAATATCGTTACATCAGCAATCACCATGTCAGCCGCAGCGCTTAGAGACCGCGAGTCCGCAGCGGAGGAAATGGTTATGGATAATCCTCCTCAGAGGCAGCAGCCTAATGAGCATGGAACTGCAGATACAGCGGCAGGGACTAAGGGACTTAAAGAAAATTACCGTAATTTGGAAAAATTAATGCGCCAAGAAACTAAAAAATGGTGGGAGGCCAAATCTCTCCAGAAATATTTGGATGTTGGCAGAATACCGCGGGGGCTTAGAATAATGCTAGCCCCCAGTTACGACACCCCCAACCCACGCATGATGGCAGAGTGGGCCGAGTGTAACCTCGAATCCTCTCGCAGACTGGTCCAAATTTTGGTTAAATATGCGGAGGTGGACCGCATAGAATTGCAAAATAAAATTGATGTGCTTACAGTGGAAATAGAAGCACAGGGGGATCAACAGCTAAGAAAGAAATATCACAAGGAGATGATATCAAGGCTGAGCAAGGAGGAGGACAAGATTAAGCAGAGGAAAACCTACAAATTTCAAAGAGACAAGGATGACTACAGCAATGAACAAATTTTTACATTTGCAAGAAAATATGATGCTTTTAGAAATAAGCCATTAAGGAGCAATAGATTCTCTCAAGAGCATAATGAGGAGCGGGCGGAGCGACTTCTACTTCAGCGTCCGACCTCAGCTCGGCCATTGAGAGTGAAACTGAGGCGGAAAACATAAGGGGTAGACCAGCACTGGGGGTAGCTAAACCATCCCTGGGAGAAGAACTGGACTACCTGAGAAGAAGCCGCAGAGAAACTCTCAGGCCGAGGGCTGCCAAACCGGCAAAAAACGAAGGACAAAGAGCAGGCGGGAGCGAAGGAGGGCTGCTCGAGAAAGGTGGCAGCAGTGGAAATATAAAATCAACGAGAGGACGGAGAAAATGGAGAAAGTAATAGAACCATGCCCCACTACGCCCATTGATATTGATATGGAAGGAACAGCGAATATGAACAACACTATCATCAACTTAACAGATATCAGCCTCGATGCAGCAGAACAAGAAATTTTATCATTGGGATTGTCATATTGCCCCAAAACAGATTTCAATTACACCAACACTCGTGCAGACATCTACAAGTTTGTTAGAAAATTAAAACTACAAAAATTTCACAAACTGAAAACAAGATCAGAGGGGTCTCCTATTGTAACAGTAGTGCAGAATCAGGAAAGCATTGGGACAGAAGAATGCAACTTAACAGTCTCTGACCTAAGTTCACTTAAAGTTTTATACAATTTGGGCAACGAAGGCAATGTGAGTAATATTGCGAGTACAGACCAAGGGGCAGCTATGGAACTTGCAACTCAGGACCTACTATCCCCACGATTTGAAACATGTGCCAAACCGACAACTAACTTTAAGGAAAAGTCCACGTTTACACCCATTATGCCCCGGGACTCCCTAGATCTTTTCAATGAGCATGTAGTGGCGGAAATCAAGCAGTTACATGTAGAAACCAACAAAACCCAACACAGAATCAAGAACCAAGAACGTAAATACTTACAATTGATGGATAAAATTAACAACAATAAACAGGTTGTGGTGAGGAGTGCGGACAAAGGGGGAAATGTGTTGCTATGGTCCCTCAAAGACTATAAGGAGGAAGCAGCAAAACAACTCAGTGATGTGGACTGTTACAGGAAAAGCTCAGTGCAGAAGTTCAAACAAGCGCAAGACAGCTTTTTCGGCAAATTATTGGCATGGAAAAGCCTGGGTTTGCTGAACCTCCAGGAGTATAAATATCTTAAAAAAGAAAATCCTACTATCCCCCTTTTATATTTTGTTCCTAAGGTGCACAAATCAATCGACAAGCCCCCTGGCAGACCTATAATCTCGGCTTGCGATGGCCCACTGGAAAATATGTCGATCTACATTGACTCGTTTCTACAAGAGCATGTGAAAAAACTTGATTCATATGTGCAAGACACCAGTGACTTCATCAGGAAAATTGAAAAAATCAAATGGCAGGAGGGCTATAAGACAATAGCCCTGTATACCTGCATAAGAAACAATGATGGAGTAAAAGCAGTCGAGTATTTTCTGGCGAACAGACCTATGAGATACGCTAAACATAACCAAATGCTAATTGATTTATTGACATTCTGTTTGGAGAATAACCTGTTTTTGTATAAAAACCAAATATATCAGCAAATTCAGGGAGTAGCAATGGGGGCCAGCTTCTCCCCCAGTTACGCCTGTCTCTTTATGGGATGGTGGGAGGAGCTGGTCCTCATGAAACAATATTCTCGTATTTTCTCTGATCAGGTAATGGTTTGGTTAAGATTTATAGACGATCTCTTTATTGTCTGGGATGGCTCGAAACAAAGTGCACAAGAATTTATTGCAGATTTAAATAATAACAACCTGAATCTTAAATTCACATATTCCAACAGTTGTGAATATATGACATTCCTGGATACGAGGGTATACATTTCCAACAACAATCTGGCAACCACACTATACAGAAAACCTACAGCAGGCAACGCCATTTTGCATGCGACAAGTGCCCACCCTCCTCACCTTATACATAGCATCCCCTACGGGGAGATGCTTAGAATAAGGAGAATATGCAGCGAGGACCTAGATACTCAAGTTAAACAACAAGAATGCAAACGTAGGTTCCTCCAGAGAGGGTACAATACACACACCATTGAAGCTGCAATATCTAAATCTAGATGTAGGGCCAGAGATGACTTGCTTCATAATTCATCAAAACCCCAGCCTACATCAGGCCTAACACCTGATGTGCCAACTCGGTTGATCTTAGGATATTCCAGACAGGAAGGACAGATAAGGGCTATCATACGACGTAATTGGCATACAGTACTAACAGATAACCCTGGGCATAATACTTTGCTACGCTCACGAAGCATGCAAAGTTTGTGCTACTACGCACTACGCAAATTGCACGTAGCAGAGTGAATAACTGTACTAATAAACGTAGCGTAGCAGGAGTATAATAAACTTCTTCAAATGCTTTGATAAAGCAATTTTTATGCTAAAAGCATATAACCAATTCACAAAAATGAATGTTGACAATAAAATATCAAGCAATGAGAGAGGTGATGATTTTGGAGTCCCCCTAACCTAGGGGAGGACCAAGCAGATGCCTTGAACACAAAAAGCATATCATGTGAACGATTCAATGGTGGTCCCTTCCTCCTAGGACCACCCCAAGCACAGTTATGGGCAAAAATACAATCCCAACCAAAGGCCCTGCAAAGCATTATGGGACGAGATTAGCAGTGGGCAGTGAATATTATAGTGTCCAATATCAAAATAATTCTACAAAGAGCTGCAGTTCAACTAGTCGTCACTGGGTGTCGTCCCTCAAGAGTGAAATGCAAAAGTATTGAAAACCTTTCATGAAGCTTTTGCATTTGACTCGTGAGGGACGACACCCAGTGACGACTAGTTGAACTGCAGCTCTTGTAGAATTATTTTGATATTGGACACTATAATATTCACTGCCCACTGCTAATCTCGTCCCATAATGCTTTGCAGGGCCTTTGGTTGGGATTGTATTTTGCCCATAACTGTGCTTGAGGTGGTCCTAAGAGGATGGGACCACCACCTAATCATTCAATAAGATGTGCTTTTTGTTTTCAAGACATCTGCTTGGTTCTCTCCCTAAGTTAGCGAGGATACCAAAATCATCACCTCTCTCACTGCTTTTGTTTTCACTTTAGTGAAATGACTATATGCAATTTTAGCATATAAAGACAGAGATATTTATTTTATCTTAACTTGCACTGTACAAGTTTGCTTTTGGTAATTATTGTACAGTGCAGTGAGTCAAGCACACAGCTAGCACTACGCCCAGGCTTAATAATAATAACAAACTCCTTCAAATGCTTTGATAAAGCAATTTTTTATGCTAAAAAGCATATAACCAATTCACAAAAATGAATTTTGACATATCAAGCAATGAGAGAGGTGATGATTTTGGAGTCCCCTAACCTAGGGGGAGGACCAAGCAGATGCCTTGAACACAAAAAGCATATCATGTGAACGATTCAATGGTGGTCCCTTCCTCCTAGGACCACCCCAAGCACAGTTATGGGCAAAAATACAATCCCAACCAAAGGCCCTGCAAAGCATTATGGGACGAGATTAGCAGTGGGCAGTGAATATTATAGTGTCAATATCAAAATAATTCTACAAAGAGTTGCAGTTCAACTAGTCGTCACTGGGTGTCGTCCCTCACGAGTCAAATGCAAAAGCTTCATGAAAGGTTTTCAATACTTTTGCATTTCACTCTTGAGGGACGACACCCAGTGACGACTAGTTGAACTGCAGCTCTTGTAGAATTATTTTGATATTGGACACTATAATATTCACTGCCCACTGCTAATCTCGTCCCATAATGCTTTGCAGGGCCTTTGGTTGGGATTGTATTTTGCCCATAACTGTGCTTGGAGTAGTCCTAGGAGGAATCGTTCAATAAGATGTGCTTTTTGTTTTCAAGACATCTGCTTGGTTGTTGGTTCTCTCCCTAAGTTAGTGAGGATACCAAAATCATCACCTCTCTCACTGCTTGTTAACTTTTTGTTTTCACTTTAGTGAAATGACTATATGCATTTTTAGCATATAAAGACAGAGATATTTATTTTATCTTAACTTGCACTGTACAAGTTTGCTTTTGGTAATTATTGTACAGTGCAGTCAAGCACACAGCTACGCACTACGCAATTTGCATAGTTACGTGTAGTTGAAGCTGTACTTCACGTAGCTACGTGAAGTGCTACTACGCAAACTACGCCCGGGCTTACTAACAGACCCTATTATAGGTGGCTCATTGCCTAAAAAACCTGCAATCACCTTTAGAAAAACACAAACCATGGGCAATGCTTTGGTGAAGAATAACCCGGAGGATGTTGAGTCTAGTATGTGGCTAACGTGAAGAACAGGTTTCTTTAAATGTTCCTCCTGTAAGGCATGCCAATACGGTATAAACACCACGTCGTATCAAACACCATTTAGCCAAAAAACTTATTCTATCAAAAAATATCTGTCCTGCAAAACCGAGTTTGCTGTGTATGTTTTAGTATGTAGCTGCAATCTGCTTTATATAGGCAGTACTGAACTGGCAGCACACAAAAGAATCCTTCAACATACACGAGCAATTGTCAACTATGATCCAAGCTATCCCGTGGCAAGGCACTTCAAGGATAAACATGAAAGTAGTCTAAAACATTTTAAGTATTATGTTTTGGACTCAGTGCCGATGGCCAAAAGAGGTGGAAACCGGGAGGCTAAACTCAGGCGCTTGGAAACCAGATATATTATAGAACTCGATACCAAGCACCCAAGGGGCTTGAATTCCAGTGAAGACATGTATACTTATCTGTGATTCTGTATTTTTGGTCATGTATTTTTAGTAGAATTTTTAGGTTACTTTTCGTGTATCAGTGTTGTAACACAGTGTGAAATTAGATGTCTGTCATACTGGATTAGCTACAACAGTATCCTTTGTAACTTTAACCATCTTACAAGGATTACCATGTAATATAGAAATCTTGTTTTAGTAGCTATTTCATTCTTACAGTCTTTTAGCCAACACTTATTTAGAATCTTTTAGAACCTTTTAGGAGTTTTTAGTTAACTTATTGGGGTTTTAGGTTGAAATGACTTTATGTGAATTTTATGAATTTTATAAACTCATTTGTGGGAATCAACCGTCCAGTACCTCTAGCATTACATCTTTAACTCCAAACTCAATGCAATCTTACTTGTATTCTAGGTGTCTATTTCGTCTCCGTCTTTTGTCTATAGGTCCCGTAGAGTTGTATATGACATTAGTCTTTCCACTTTGGCTGCTAGCAATTGTTTGCACATAGGCTGTTTTTGCACTAATATTGCACTATTTTGCACAAATAGGGAACTTGGCACGACTCGCACTTTAGTATTAATTTTATGGGGGTTCACATCATGCACTAAGTCACTTTTTTAAAATATTTAATAGCAGTATATTCAGGCATTGCTTTAAGCCAGGACACGCATATTCGGAAATTGGGGTAATACATTGCTTAGTATTTATACTTTTATCTTCCTTTTATAGAGAATAACTGTGTTAGATATAATGTGCCTCATTATGATATGGATTTACCCTGGATGAATTTTATACACATTGTATACTATTAATGCATTTATGCTATGACTTACTTCCTAGAAGTAATCCCGCCCTAGGCGCTGACATGTGATCAAGGCCGTTCTTCCGGCCGAAACGCGTCATGGCGACATGGTGATTGCTGATTAAATCACTGCAACGAATTCCTGGGTCTACTCTTGCCTTTTTTCGTGTGGATGAAGTGGTGGGCAAGCCTGTAACCATATATATATATATATATATATATATATATATATATATATATATATATATATATATATATATATATATATATATATATATATATATATCCAAGAAAGATATTGGCTGTTGTTTTCTTGTGATCCTCCATCTTCAAGTATATATATATATATATATATATATATATATTATCTACTGGCGGTCGCCAGTAGATAGTTATAGTTACAACCTATTATCCATAGGAAATCCGCGACATTCTATTTGAAATAACTCTCTTGCCGGTTGACGTATCTTCGCAAAATGTTCAAACTTTGTGGCCCGCTCCGGTCCGCTCCTACCCTGAAAGTCTCGGGGGATTCGTCAGCGGGGGCCGAGAAAAAGGGGGTCCCAAAACGCGTTTTCCCCATGCAATTTTCCATAGGAAACTTTAGACACGGCTACAGCCCGAACTGCTGAACGGAATTACACCAAATTTGGCAAAGAGGTAGTTCTTGGTTCAGAAAGAACCCTTTTGTTAAATGGTGTAAATCCGTTCAGTAGTTGCTGAGAAAATCAAAAGTAAAAAGATAGTGATATCTATGGCCGAGTAGGGTCCGCGTACCCTCCCGATCACGAGCTGCATGTTAATTGGCTGTCAGCTGGCTGTCAACATTCCGATTCAGGAAATGTTGGCAGCCATTTTGTCCCTCGGTAGAACCGAGGGACAGAAACAAGTGCGCAAAGCGCACAAAGGGAGCAGGGTAGAAACACCCTGACCCCTAGGTTTGCTCAGGGGGTCCCACAAGGACCCCCTGGGCAAAAATAAATAAATAAAAAAAAAAAATCGGCAGGATGCGCTCAGGGTGCGCGAATCCTGCCGAGAAAATCGAAGCGCGGTCTCCCGCGCTTCGATGTATTTTGCCCCCGGGTGGCCCAAGTCCCGGGGGCATGGTGGGGGATAATTTAATGTGTGGGGGCCTCAAAGGGCCTCCAAGCCCGAGGACCGCCACCCCCGGGGCTTTTTTAAAAATGGTGCGGGAGGGCTCTGAGCCCTCCGCAGCCCCGAGGACCACCACCTCCCGGGGCTTTTTTTAATAAATTGAAAAACCTGTGTGGGGGGCTCCAGCCCCCACATGCCCCGGGGACCGCCACCTCCCGGGGCACTAAACATTTAAATATGGGGGTCCGTTACGGACCTCAGAGCCCGGGGACCACCACCTCCCGGGGCTGTGAACTGAATGGGAGGGGGCCGCGTGGCCCCCTCCTGGAGCCCTTGATGGCCCTGGGGACCACCACCCCCAGGGCCGGCTCCTGCAGTGTCCCGGGTGCCTACCCCGGGACACTGCTGTTTGCAATGACAGGACGGAGCCTCGCGGCTCCCGTCCTGTCATTGCAAACTGCTTTGGATATTGGAAGAGAGGCAGGAAACCTGCTCTCTCTTCCAATATCCAAAGCTGATTGCTTTCCACACGGGGAGCTGCATCTTAGCAGCTCCCCATGTGTAAAGCAATGCCGGCTCCCGTAGGACACGGGGAGCCGGCGGGACTGTGGGGGGCTTGGGGACCCCCACAGTCCCCAACGAGAGCCAGGCCCCGGGGATGGGGTCCCCGGGGCAAGTAGTGGCCCGGGAGGGGGCCACGCGGCCCCCTCCCCAAAGTTTAAAAAAAAAAAAAAAATTAAAAAAGGGTATGGCCGGCCCCGAGGGATGGGGTCCCCGGGCCTTAAATGGCCAGAGGAGGGGGCCACGCAGCCCCCTCCAAAGAATAAAACAAAAATCGAGGCCATGCCCCGGGGATGGGGTCCCCGGGGCCAATACAGGCCCAGGGAAGGGGGGCCACGCGGCCCCCTTCCCGTTTTTTTTTTAAATAAAAATTTTAAAAAGGGGTAAGGCCCTGGGGGATGGGGTCCCCAGGGCCCAAAAACAGGAAAAAGGAAGGGGGCCACACAGCCCCCTTCAGGGGACAAAAAAAAAAAAAAACGATCGGGCCCGCAGGCCCCGCCCCTTCCTTCACCACTCTGCAAACGCGCCCCTGGCGCGTTTGCAGAGGGAAACGATTCCCCTTGAATACTGGGGGTCCCTGGGGCCAACTAGCCCACCAGGAACCTCCAGTATGCGCCAGGGGCTGCCTTGCAGAGAGGTGTACAGAGGCCACGCCCTTTTTACACCTCTCTGCAACGCAGCTCTGTGGCGCTTTTTGGAGGTATATGGTGGGCTAGTTGGACTCCGGGGACCCTCAGGATTCAAGGGAACTTAATCCCCCAACTTAAAACGCGCCACGGGCGCGTTTGCACAGTGGTGAAGGGAGGGGCGGGGCTTCAGGTGACATGTGTGCAAACAGGCCCGTGGCGCGTTTTAAGATGGGGAATTAAATCCCCTTCAATCCTGAGGGTCCCTGAGGGCCAACTAGCCCAACAGGTACATCCAGAAAGCGCCACAGAGCTGCGTTACAGAGAGGTGTAAAAGGGGTGTGGCCTCTCTACACGTCTCTGCAACGCAGCCCCTGGCGCATATTGGAGGTTCCTGGTGGGCTAGTTGGCCCCTAGGGACCCTCAGGATTCAAGGGGACTTAATCCCCCAACTTAAAACGCGCCACGGGGCGCGTTTGCACAGATGTCACCTCAGGCTCCGCCCCCTCCCTTCACCATTGTGCAAATATTCTTCTAAAATCATCCGAAATACGAATTCCGATTTACTCACCTGTTATAAGGAGAGACCTCAGTGCTGCATCTTTCAGCCCAGTACTGGTCCTGAAAAGTAATTTTAACCGTACTTACCAGTAACTTGAATTTCCTTCCATAGGATATCATTGCCTGCTTTTTGCTGAAAAAGTTTCTAAGTGTTGATTTTTGAAACATACAAATATTCCTCTAAAATCAGCCGAAATACGAATTCCGATTTACTCACCTGTTATAAGGAGAGACCTCAGTGCTGTATCTTTCAGCCCAGTACTGGTCCTGAAAAGTAATTTTAACCGTACTTACCAGTAACTTGAATTTCCTTCCAGAGGCTAACATTGACTGGTTTCACTTGGAAATTCTTCTAAGTGTGGAGTTTTGGAACTTTAAAATATTCCTCTAAAATCAGCCGAAATACGAATTCCGATTTACTCACCTGTTATCAGGAGAGACCTCAGTGCTGCATCTTTCAGCCCAGTACTGATCCTCAAAAGTAATTTTAACCGTACTTACCAGTAACTTGAATTTCCTTCCATAGGCTAACATTGACTGGTTTCACTTGGAAATTCTTCTAAGTGTGGAGTTTTGGAACTTTAAAATATTCCTCTAAAATCAGCCGAAATACGAATTCCGATTTACTCACCTGTTATCAGGAGAGACCTCAGTGCTGTATCTTTCAGCCCAGTACTGGTCCTGAAAAGTAATTTTAACCGTACTTACCAGTAACTTGAATTTCCTTCCATAGGCTAACATTGACTGGTTTCACTTGGAAATTCTTCTAAGTGTGGAGTTTTGGAACTTTAAAATATTCCTCTAAAATCAGCCGAAATCCGAATTCTGATTTACTCACCTGTTATCAGGAGAGACCTCAGTGCTGCATCTTTCAGCCCAGTACTGGTCCTGAAAGGTAATTTTAACCGTACTTACCGGTAACTTGAATTTCCTTCATAGGCTAACATTGACTGGTTTCACTTGGAAATTCTTCTAAGTGTGGAGTTTTGGAACTTTATAATATTCCTCTAAAATCAACGAAAGTACGAATTCCAATTTACTCACCTGTTATCAGGAGAGAACCCAGTGCTGCATCTTTTAGCCCAGCACTGACCCTGAAAAGTAATTTTAACCGTACTTACCAGTAACTTATATTTTCTTCCATAGGAATCCATTGTCTGGTTTTCAGCAGAAAAGTTTCAAAGTGTCAATTTTCACAAACTACAAATATTCCTAAAAAATCGCCTGTATGACTTAAACGCATTCTTTCAACTGTTTACAGGAGATGCACCAGTGCTGGATCCAGGATCCAACACTGAGTAAGAAAAAGTAACGATAACAGTTTTTACCTTCTAAGTGAATTTCCTTCCATAGGATAACATTGGAGATTCTATGAGAAAAAGTTTCTAAGTGTCAACTTTTAAAGTACAATAATATTCCTTAAAAATCACGACTGTAACCAAAACGCTTTTACTCAACTGTTTACAGGAGATGTCCCAGGACTGAATCTAGGATCCAGTCCTGTGGTTAGAAAAGTAATCCATAAAGTAACTAATTGCATTTAATTAGAAATTCACATTGAGCTGAATGTTGCATTGTGTTTGAAAATGTGTTGCCCATTGCAACAACTGTAACTACTGTACTTAAAAGTCTATTGCCTATGTGCAAAGTATTTAAACTAAAGTAATTCATTCTGAGAAAGTATTTTTTGTAATGTAATGTATAATGTAATTACAATGTAATTTAAAAAATAAAATATGTAAAAAAAAATTGTTTCTAAAAATGTAGTAAATCAGTATGAAAAAAATTTATATAACAATTAATACATTTAAAAATTGTCATTTACAAAACCTTTGAAATTCACTGAAAAAACCGTAGGTTTCAGACATGTTATAGTTACAAATTAGCATTTAAAAAACCTTTGAAATTCACTGAAAAAACCATAGGTTTCAGGGACGTTATAGTTACAAATTAGCATTTAAAAAACCTTTGAAATTCACTGAAAAACCATAGGTTTTAGGGACAGTTATAGTTAGTTGGACATTGCACTCGTACAAAACCCGTGAAATTCCCCGTTATAGTTAGTCCAGCTAACTATAACTCGCGCCCCACAATGCACTGCTGATGACGTCACATATTACATCACTCATGACATGGTCAGTGACATCACTGATGACATCACTGATGACATCTCAAATGACATCACTGATGACATCACTGATGACATCATCCAGTGACTGTGTGTTTCTGTAAAGTTTAAATATTTTTAATATATATAGGAAAAGACGTATTGAAGAATGAGTGGGTGTGTAAGTGTCTGTATGGATGATTTAGTAGGTGCGTGACTGACTGTATAAGTGAGTGATTTAACGTATCTTACTGAATGCATGGGTTAGTGACTAAACTGGGTGAATGTCTGTATCCGTCTGTCTGTTGCTGTGTAAGTGGCTGCATGTGTTTTAAATGCTAATTTGTAACTATAACATGTCTGAAACCTACGGTTTTTTCAGTGAATATATATATATATATATATATATATATATATATATATGAGAAATGTTTTTTATAAAGTGTTTAGGGTGGGTATTTTCAGGGTTTACGTTGGGTATGGGTTTTTGGGTGGCAAGGCTAATTTTAGTGTTTAGGGCAGGTATGGGTTTTTGGGTGGCAAAGGTAATTTTAGGGTTTAGTGTAAGTATGGGTTCTGGGGTGGCAAGGGTAATTTTAGGGTTTTGGGTGGGTATGTGTTTTGGGGAGGCAAGGGTAATTTTTAGGGATTAGGGTGGGTATGGGTTTTGGGGCAGCGAGTGTAGTTTTAGGGTTTGGGGTGGGTATGGCATGAGGGGTTTGGGGGGTTTAAAGAATATATATATAGTCGTGTGATCAAGACAGTAATTGTCGAAACGCGTAACGAGCAATAAATGAGCTTCCTGCTTGGCATCCAAGACTTTGAGAGTGCGTTTTACTTGGAAAATTGTGGATATTAATAGCCGGTTTTGGGTTTTCCGGCAGCACGCACCACCTAACAATGGGCTCGTTCCCGGAATGACCCTTCTTCGTGGATCTAAATATATATATATATATATACATTTACGAAAAAATAATTTATATATATATACACACATTCACATGCATTTATGTGTGTGCAAATAAATAAAAAATATACATATATACACAAATATATATGCATATATACATATATTTAAAAAACATGTGTGTGTGTGTATACAAAACAGGTGCTTGTACCTACCTACATTATTTTTTTTAGCAAGCATATGCCTTTACCAAGCATGTTTTTATCATGAAAATGTAAGTATTTTACAGGAAAATATAAAACCATATATATATATATATATATATATATATATATATATATATATATATATATATATATATATATATATATATATATATATTCTGCTCCAAAGGTTGTCCACCCGGTGAGTAGCACTCGATCAGCAGCTTTATTTATGATAGGCAGGGACGAGGATCCGCTTGTAGAAGCTGCTCCGTAATGGAAATGCCTGACGCGTTTCGAAGCTCCATATGCTTCTCTTCAGAGGCTTGAACGGAGACAGTGTGTGCAAACGCTGAACCCACTTCACCATTTTCATATTGCACACCCACCAATGGGAAGCTCGAATGAGACTGTGCATTGTGGGAAAGGTGGTCCGGATAGCACACAAATATTGTCTTGTATGGACCCTACAAGTGGACTCGTCCTCAATCCTGTTTGCGGCTGCTGGTCCACATAGCCGACATGATAGTTACCATGTCGGGTGGCCCCCATAACACTCCGGGGTGGTGCACACTCCGCGGCAGGACGGCCGCGTATTACATTCTGCTCCAAAGGTTGTCCACCCGGTGAGTAGCACTCGATCAGCAGCTTTATTTATGATAGGCAGGGACGAGGATCTGCTTGTAGAAGCTGCTCCGTAATGGAAATGCCTGACTCGTTTCGAAGCTCCATATGCTTCTCTTCAGAGGCTTGAACGGAGACAGTGTGTGCAAACGCTGAACCCACTTCGCCATTTTCATATTGCACACCCACCAATGGGAAGCTCGAATGAGACTGTGCTTGAGTGCTACTCACCAGGTGGACAACCTTCGGAGCAGATTATATATATTATCTACTGGCGGTCGCCAGTAGATAGTTATAGTTAGGACCTATTTTCTATAGGAAATTCACAACATTCTATTTCCAATAACTTTGGCGCCGGTCGACGAATCTTCGCGAAATTTTCAAAACGTATGGCCCGCTCCGGTCCGCTCCTATCCTGAAAGTCTCGGGGTGATTCGTCAAGTGGGGGCTGAGAAAAAAGGGTGGTCCCAAAACGTGTTTTCCCCATGCAATTTTCCATAGGAACATTTAGTCGCAGCTACAGCCCGAACTGCTGAACGGAATTACACCAAATTTGGCAAAAAGGTAGCCCTTGGTTCAGAGTCGTGCCTTTTGGTTAAATGGTGTAAATCCGTTCAGTAGTTGGTGAGAAAATCAAAAGTAAAATCACATATATATCTGGGCAGAGCCTAACCACACATGTCATTGTGAGATCTGATTGGCTGTCAGCACTTCATCCTGGAATTGCTGGCAGCCATCTTGGGACCAATATACATGATAATACCCCATTGAAATGCATTGT
Organism: Calotriton arnoldi; assembly: GCA_963921515.1. Taxonomy (NCBI): domain Eukaryota; kingdom Metazoa; phylum Chordata; class Amphibia; order Caudata; family Salamandridae; genus Calotriton; species Calotriton arnoldi. Next base: position 1,038,789 of record CAWUFW010006000.1, on the reverse strand, counting down.
AGTGAATCAAAGATTTTGAGGGTTACCAAAAGGAGAACTATAAAGGGTGATAACAGACTTTAGATACATTAGAATTCATTTGTTGATGGTACCATACTAATTTCAGGAATTGTGGTGTGTTCTAAGGTGATTTTACCCTGTGAAAAACCTTCTGCTGGGATATCATGAATCATGTTTGAGAAAAACTATTTTCACATGCTTGTCCCATAGAGTTTTGGAAGGTGCTCCAGAAGCTAAAATGAGAGCATATTTTCTGTAAATTCACATTATCTTTCTCAGTCATGTGAGAATGAAGTCTGACATTCTCAGTAAAACATGTACATCCAACAAGGGCAGAGACTGTCAGTTGATTCCTTTGTGTTCTACTGCAGCTTCCCAGAGTGTTCTAAAGAACAACTAGAGTGCTAACAGCCTTACTTATGACAAAATTATGGCACACCTGAAGCTATCTTGATTGGAATAAACTGGTAACTCTTAAAACATTTAATTTAAAAGGAACAAAATGAGGGGGTTCATTTTGTCATAGAAATTATGGTTAGTGCTGTAGAAAGAAAAATTAGGACATGTTTTAAGTGAGATCTAAACTATCTTCCTGTTATATTTCAACAGGAGCAGCCTGCCAGTTGATTCCTTTGTGTTCTACTGCAGCTTCCCAGAGTGTTCCAAAGAACAACTAGAGCGCTAACAGCCTTACTTATGACAAAAGTATGGCACACCTGAAGCCATCTTGATTGGAATAAACTGGCAACACTTAAAACATTTAATTTAAAAAGGAACAAAATGAGGGGGTTCATTTTGCCATAGAAATGAACAACATTCCCAGTCCGACCCCCTACACTACACAAGCACCACTGCAGAGGAGGGGGCATAGCAATCATTCACAAGAATAGCATTTCCATCACGGAAACTGCCTCCTGCCTGTATAGCTCCTTTGAATGTCTCTCAGTCAACATCAAGACAAGCGATAACAGGCCATCTCTCTGCCACCTCCTGTATCACCCTCCAGGCAACTCCTCCGAATTCGGGGAACACCTCTCTGACTTGATTGCCCATTGCTCACTCGGAAACTCAAACAACATAATTCTTGGCGACCTTAATCTAAGATGGAACGAAACAAAAAACCCGCTTATTCAAACCCTAAACAACCTCCTACTAGAAAACAACCTGACCCAACACTGCTCAGAAGAAACACACCACAGAGGAGCAACCCTCGACGCAATTATTGCCGAAAGCAATGCAATCACCATCGACCACATCCTTCCCGTAGACTGGTCCGACCATCACATCATCCTTTTTCACATCAACCAAACGGTCCTAACTCAACACCCCTTGCAGGACCCCCCAAATGGATTAGGAACACAGCTCAGATCCCTCGAGCGGATCTAGAAGAAAGAATAAGCGCGCTCCTCCCCAACATCACTGATCACCTCCCAACTATCGAACTCACCTCTCTCTACAACTCGAACATGACGCTCACCCTGGACCAACTTGCCCCTCTGATACTAAAGAAACCCAGGAGCATTCCATCCAGATCATGGTTCACCACTGACACCAACGAAGAAAGAAGACATCTAAGAGCCTTAGAAAGAATCTGGAGGAACAATCCCACCGCCCTCCATCGTGATCAACTCCAAGCAGCCCGCAGGAACTACAAAAAGCACATTAAGAACAAAAAGACTTCTTTCTTCTGCTCTGCGCTAGACAACGCAAAAAACAGACCCAAAGAGCTCTTCAATATCATCAGGAAACAAACCTCTAAGCCAGCGACCTCCTCAACTCAGGCATCTAAAGAACGATGCGACAACTTCGCCATCTTTTTCAATGACAAAATCGCCAAGATCGATCTCTCACTTGGCTCCAATCTCATCCCCTCCAACGAGATCCAGGCGTCTGAAACCAACGATAGCGATTCCTTGAACCCCACAAATCACTGGTCCTCCTTCATTCCCATTCAGGAAGCAGGAATAGTCAAACTAATCTCCAACGCTAAACCCTCATCCCACGCCCGTGATCAGATACCCCCTCAACTGACCAAGGACTTGAAGCTCGTCCTAGCCCCGCTATGGTGCAAGATCATTAACAGCTCACTGAGATCAGGAGTCGTACCAGACTGCCTCAAAGTTGGTCAAGTCACACCACTGCTGAAAAAGCCAGGACTAGACACTGAGGATCTGAACAACTTTAGACCTGTCTCGAACTTACCGCTTCTGTCCAAAATCCTGGAAAGATGTGTACTTCCTCAACTGACCCAACACTTGGACAACATCAACTTTCTAGATCCCCATCAATCGGGCTTCAGAAAAGGCTGCAGCACTGAAACCGCAATCCTCAATGTCATAGACGACCTACACAAGTCACTCGACTCAGACCAATGCTGCCTTCTCATCCTCCTGGACCTATCGGCTGCATTCGATACAGTCGATCACAAAGCTTCTCATCAAGGTTCTACAAGAAAGGGCTGGTCTTGAAGAGACGGTCCTCCAATGGTTCTCTTCCTTTCTCCACAACCGCTCACAAAGAATAAAAATTAAAAATTTCGAGTCCGACATCCACCCCGTCAACAGGGGTGTTCCACAAGGGTCAGTGCTCTCCCTCAGCTTTTCAACATTTACATAGAACCCCTTACCACTCTACTCAGGAAATCCAACATCCCTTTCCACTTATATGCTGATGACACGCAGCTATATCTGGAAACCTCCTCCATTGATGACATCCAGAGACTCAACGCCACGCTTAGAGAGGTTCAACATTGGCTCTCAAGTAATCACCTGAAACTCAATCAAGAGAAAACGGAAATACTCCTCATTTCCAACAAAGACGAAAACCCCCAAATTGCAGAATGGCTCAAAGCTATTGACGCCTCAAGGGTAACCTCATCCTGGCGGATTCGGTAAAATCTCTAGGCATCACCCTAGACCCGAAACTGGACATGAAAAAACACATTACAAGATCCGCTAGAAGTTCCTTTCTCAACTTGAAATTACTGTACAAAATAAAACCCTTCCTCCCGCCCAAGGACCTGCAACAAGCCACCCAAGCACTGGTGCTCTCCAGAATCGATTATGGGATTGCAGCCCTGACCGGTACAGCAAAATCCCACCTCGCCCCCTGAAAACAACCTTTAATGCAGCAGCCAGAATGGTCACCGGGACTAAGAAATTCGAACACATCTCCCCTGCACTCAGAGAACTTAAATGGCTCCCAATTGAGCTGCGAGCCAGCTTCAGAACAGCCTGCCTCACGCACAAAGCCCTGCACACAGGCAAACCGGAATACCTAGCCGTCAAACTCAAAGGGCCGGCCAGTCCAGGAACCTCAGGAGCTCCAACACTCTGCTACTCATCCCGCTGAAAACTCGCAAACAAAAAACTGCGGCCAAATCGTTTGCTGGAAACGCCCCCAAAATCTGGAATTCCATCCCCCCCCACATCAGAACGATCCCCTCGTTTCCAAAATTCAAAAACCTGCTCAAAGTCCTCCTCCTTGACCGCTTTCGAGCAAATCGTTAGAAGCCAAGGAAGTACCTTAGCCGGCATTCCACCTAACTTCAACTATGTGACCGGTGACACTGACTCTGATCAAGAAAACTTTTTGGATACTCGCATTGCTGGATCAAGAAAACCTTTTGGATACTCGACTTAAGGAATGTGGATTATTATTTCCATAACCAAGTCACTTTCCAGGACACTCTTCATATATTTTCCTGTGTAATGTGACAGAACTGTAATATGCTCTGACGTTATAGAAGCTTTTTTACTGATATATCTATTGTATTTGTTGCTTATATGTTCATGTAACATTTGTGGTTTATATGTGCATGCAATGCTAGCTTGACCTGCACCCTCCATGCTCCTTCTGTTCGATCACTCCCTTGTTTGATCCTAATCCGGCACGAACCCCTATGTTCTTCTATATTCTCTGTATTGCCTATTTGCACATAAGCTACTTGCTGTGAAGCGCTCTGATACCCTCGGGTCCAGCTAGCGCTATATAAAACTCCTTAAATAAATAAAATAAAAACTACCCTAAACCCTAAAACACTACTCCCAACACGACCCCCTTCACTACCTAAACACAACTGCACTACCCTAAACCCTAAAACACTACCTCCAGCACGACCCCCTACACTACACAAACACCACTGCACTAACATAAACCCTAAAACACTACCCGCAGCACGACCCCCTACACTACCCAAACACCACTGCACTACCCTAAACCATAAAACACTACCCCCAGCACGACCCCCTACACTACCCAAACACCACTGCACTACCCTAAACCCTAAAACACTACCCCCAGCACTACACCCTACACTACACAAACACCACTGCACTACCCTAAACCCTAAAACACTACCCCCTACACTACCCAAACACCACTGCACTAACATAAACCCTAAAACACTATCCCCAGCACGACTCCCTACACTACCCAAACACCACTGCACTACCCTAAACCATAAATCTACCCCCAGCACGACCCCCTACACTACCCAAACACCACTGCACTACCCTAAACCATAAAACACTACCCCCAGCATGACCCCCTACACTACACAAACACCACTGCACTAACCTAAACCCTAAAACACTACCCCAGCATGACCCCCTACACCACCACTGCACTACCCTAAACCCAAAAACACTACCCCCAGCACGACCCCCTACACTACCCAAACACCACTGCACGACCCTAAACCCTAAAACACGACCCCCTACACTACACAAACACCACTGCACTACCCTAAACCCTAAAACACTAGAACCCAGCACGACCCCCTACAGTACACCAACACCACTGCACTACCCTAAACCCTAAAACACTACCCCCTACACTACACAAACACCACTGCACTACCCTAAACCCTAAAACACTACCCCCAGCACGACCCCCTACACTACACAAACACCACTGCACTACCGTAAACCTAAAACACTACCCCAGCACTTCCCCCTATACTACCCAAACACCACTGCACTACCCTAAACCCTAAAACACTACCCCCAGCATGACCCCTACACTACACAAACACCACTGCCCTACCCTAAACCCTAAAACACTACCCCCAGCACGACCCCCTACTCTACCCAAACAACACTGCACTACCCTAAACCCTAAAACACTACCCCCAGCACGACTCCCTACACTACACAAACACCACTGGACTACCCTAAACCCTAAAACACTACCCCCAGCATGACTCCCTACACTACCCAAACACCACTGCACTACACTAAACCCTAAATCTACCCCCAGCATGACCTCCCACACTACACAAACACTACTGCACTACCCTAACCCCTAAAACACTACCCCCAGCACGACCCCCTACACTACCCAAACACCACTGCACTACCCTAAACCCTAAAACACTAACCCCAGGATGACCCCCTACACTACCCAAACACCACTGCACTACCCTATACCCTAAAACACGACCCCCTACACTACACAAACACGACTGCACTACCCTAAACCCTAAAACACAACCCACAGCATGACCCCCTACACTACACAAACACCACTGCACTACCCTAAACCCTAAACCACTACCCCCTACAGTACACAAACACCACTGCACTACCCTAAACCCTAAAACACTACCCCCAGCATGACCCCCTACACTACACAAACACCACTGCACTACCCTAAACCCCCTACACTATACAAACACCACTGCACTACTCTAAACCCTAAAACACTACCCCAGCACGACCCCCTCACAACACAAACACCACTGCACTACCCTAAACCCTACATCTACCCCCAGCACGACCCCCTACACTACCCAAACACCACTGCCATACTCTAAACCCTAAAACACTACCCCCAGCATGAACCCCTACACTACCCAAACACCACTGCACTACCCTAAACCCTAAAACACTACCCCAACACTAACCCCTACACTACACAAACACCACTGCACTACCCTAAACCCTAAAACACTACCCCAGCACTACCCCCTACACTACCCAAACACCACTGCACTAACATAAACCCTAAAACACTACCCCACCACAACCCCCTACACTACACAAACACCACTGCACTACCCTAAACCCTAAAACACTACCCCCAGCACGACTCCCTACACTACCCAAACACCACTGCACTACCCTAAACCCTAACTCTACCCCCAGCACGACCCCCTACACTACCCAAACACCACTGCACTACCCTAAACCATAAAACACTACCCCCAGCATGACCCCCTACACTACACAAACACCACTGCACTACCCTAAACCCTAAAACACTACCACCAGCATGACCCCTACACTACTCAAACACCAATGCACTACCCTAAACCCTAAAACACTACCCCAGCACGACCCCCTACACTACCCATACACCACTGCACTACCTAAACCCTAAAACACTACCCCTAGCACGACCCCTACACTACTGCACTACCTAAACCCTAAAACACTACCCCCAGCACGACCCCTACTCTACCCAAACACCACTGCACTACCCTAAACCCTAAAACACTACCCCCAGCACGACCCCCTACACCACCCAAACACCACTGCACTACCCTAAACCCTAGAAAAGAAACCCCCACCCCATTCCCAATCCCCTTACCTCTCACTCCTCGTGGTTCCTGCTTCACGTCGTCTCTGAGGGGCGGTGCACGTCATTGTGAGGAAACGGAACAGCCTCTGTTTCCTTACAACGACGTGGATCATCTACATGTTTTTAGAGCATGGTCATTTACCATACATACCTTTACAACAAAATTCGTTGTAAAGGCATGCGTGGTAAATGACCATGCGTTCTAAAAAATGCGTAGTAATGACTTCGCGATGTACAACGCATGCGTGGTAATGCATGCGTTGTAATGGTATTGCGAAGTAAAAAGTCGTTGTAACGGCTGCTTACCGATCGAAGCTGGCCCCTGTTCTTCAGTGAGACGTTTATTTGATTAATTAGGAGGAAGGAATGTGTTTTTTTACCGAAAAGTGCATTCCCGGCTGTTGTATTGTGAAAGTGTCCGCGTGGCCTGGTTTCACTTCCGGTGAGAGAGTGAAAGAGTCTGTTTGGATCTAAAGGAGTTCTGTTGTTGGACGGGGCCGGCGCGAAACGTCATCAGAAAACATACCTAATGGAAAGTGTCCTCCCTGAAGTGTGGAGCAGTGCCATGAGAGGTCAACGAGTGTGCGTCCCACCGCAGTATGACCGTACCGCGTGACCAATGTGCCGCCTCCAGGGTACGGGAGGCAGAAGCGGCATCGCAGGTCCTCTTGAAGACCGTTGTAGCACTAATTCTACATTTTGGTACTAGGGCATTTTAATTTTGTTGTTCCTGCCAGATACAAAGAGAAGATCCTGTGTTATTCAGTGCCCTCGTTACCTTTTTTGTGGGTTGTGGTGCTTGTCACTTCGCTGCCCGCCGGTGCACACGACTGGGCACCCCACCTCGTGTGCCATCTGCAGGGCCTCTGCCCTCGGATCACTGGTTTTGGTTTCTGGAGTGGCAACATAAACAGTTGCTCCCAAAGGACTAGCCTGAACACTTAGGGGAATATCCCCTGCACCAGCATTCCACGGAAATTCTTTCCTAGCTCTCCCATGTCAACGAGGACGTCATAATAGCACGGCTCCGCTCGCGACACCGTATGACGTCATCGGAGCCATAAGAGGACCTCGTCGGCGTGCTGACGTCAGTTCCACCCATTTTTTCCGTGCCACCGAGGCAAACAGGCGGACCGAGACATTTTCACATGTATACATAGTATAATAAATGTGACTTGTGAGCAAGGGTACTAGGTATCCGAAACGCGTCAGGTTCGAGGTTTCGTTTAATAAATAACATCTAGCCTCATATCGTTGGGTTCGTGTCTCTGTTCGCCAGGTGGATGGAAGTGCAGAGCTTTAGAAGTATTTTATAGTATAATAAATATATATATATTCACTGAAAAAACCATAGGTTTCAGGCACGTTATAGTTAGAAATTAGCATTTAAAAAACCTTAGAAATTCACTGAAAAAACCATAGGTTTCAGGCACGTAATAGTTAGAAATTAGCATTTAAAAAACCTTAGAAATTCACTGAAAAAACCATAGGTTTTAGGGGCGTTATAGTTAGTTGGACATTTCACTCGTACAAAACCATAGAAATTCTCCCGTTATAGTTAGTTCAGCTAACTATAACTCACGCGCCCATAATGCACTGCTGATGACGTCACATATTACATCACTCATGACATGGTCAGTGACATCACTCATGACATCACTGATGACATCTCAAATGACATCACTGATGACATCACTGATGACATCATCCTTGTGATAGAGTGGCAGACCTCCTCTCACCCTAAAATAACCTTTGATACACACACTCAAAAATACAAACTAACATTTTCAAAACAATGGACATACCAATACCAGTTACAACACACCTATTCAGTAATTCCAAGATCTACACACACATCCACTCATTCACCAACAGTCCCTATACAGTCACTCATACATGTACTCACTCATCATATGTACTCATACACCTATACATCCTGTTACACACCCCCACTCATCCTTAGAGTTACTCACGCACATAGTCACACATGCAAACAAAGTATCAAACATCCATTTACTTGCATATACAGTTATACACACACTACCACACTTACTTCTACAGAAACTTACACATACTTACTCTCTTAAACAATCACTTATAGAAACACCTACTTATTTGTACAGGAACTCTTCCAATCTCTCACTCTCACATATACTCACTTATATACACCAATACTCACATATACTAGTTTAAAACATATGTAGTTACTCATTAAGACACTATTGAGACAGTCATTCACTCACTAACACACCCATACACACACTCATCCACCTATACAGTCCTGCACACATGCTGTCTTCAACACATACAAACAGTGAGTCACTCATTCATGCATCTATGCACTAAGTAATTCCCCCACCGAACCATACAGACACTCAGACACTCATACTGATACTCAAAAAACCAACTAATAACCCATATAGACACTCATGTAGCTACTCACCAACCCATGCAGCCACTTATACACAAAGTGAGAGACTGATACAGATATTTTCATATTTAAACATTACTCACTAACCCATGTATTCACTAAGATACACTTAATCAGTCAGTTATACAATCAATTTTACAAAAAAATCATCCATTTAGACACTTATATACCCATTTATTCTTCCATCGACCTTGAGATATACATATATAAAACATATTTAATTTTCAGAAAAACACACATTCACTGGATGATGTCATCAGTGATGTCATCAGTGATGTCATTTGAGATGTCATCAGTGATGTCATGAGTGATGTCACTGACCATGTCATGAGTGATGTAATATGTGACGTCATCAGCAGTGCATTGCGGGCGCGCGAGTTATAGTTAGCTGAACTAACTATAACAGGGGTATTTCTATGGTTTTGTATGAGTGAAATGTCCAACTATCTATAACGCCCCTGAAACCTATGGTTTTTCAGTGAATATATATATATATAATATATATAGGGTTTATACTTACCTGTGAAATACTTATAATTGCTTGTAAAACCTTTAAAACGCTTATGCTTCTACCATTCATGCTTTTACAAAGATATTTGTTGTAAAGGCATATGCATTGTAAAAAAATGTGTGGTAAAGGTTATGCGTGGTGATGGCATTCACCTTGTAACGGCCACATTGTAATGGCATGCGTTACAATGGAATGCGTGGTTCGGTCATACATCCAAGTAAATACTGCTAAATGCCGGGAGTAAGTTGGGGGGAATCCTACCCCAATTGCACATTTAGCGTGTGGCTGCTCACACTCACTATTCCTATTCTGTTGTATTACGCACTATTTTTTAGGGGGCATTTTTACGCTAACAAAATAGTTCTAAATTTTGAATTACTCTTCTCACTTAATTACATCTCTCACAGAATTTTGGGGTAATTCCGCATGATTACGCTCCACGGAATTAAATTAATTACACCCACCCCTGATCGGGAGACGCAGTGAGCACAACGTCAAATTGTGTCTCGGCTGCTCCTCGTCATTCTTTATACCCAATATCACAAGCTGCAGTGATAGAGAGTTATCTCCCAGTACTGATGACAACTCACTTCCCACTTTACTTCTAAAAGGGTTAGATAGAGTGGATTAAGGCACGATCCTCAAATGTTTCCGCTAGACTCATACGTAATGATCCAATAAGTTAGTTTTACACTCAATGCTTAATGAGAACAACGCAAATTCAATGACATATATACAAAAGTTGTCATATCCCTTTTCTGTGAAAACCACAAAATTAGGCAACAGAACATATCAGGATTAGTTCTGAGGTGCACAAATAGTTGGCAGTGTTATGGGTCTGAAGATGAGAGATGTTGGATCAGTGGAAGGGTGACTAGATTGGTCCTATAGAACATCCGTAGGTGGCACAAACCATTTCTATAAGATGATTTACCTTAAATTCTTTGAGTAAAAAGAAGGCTGTAGAAGAGGGACCTCAGAGCTTATTCTACCGCGGTGGTTCTGAACCTTTTGAATTTTGTGAACCCCTTGGAATCTATACTGGAACCAGTGGACCCCACATTGAGTCATCATTAGAAGCTGCGGAACCCAGCCGAAGCAATTTCTATGACTTGTACCTCAAAACCATACACAAGAATGAAGATACAAGTATAAATGAAACAAATACACAAATGAATAAATATTTAATTCAGAAGTAAATACACAAAAATCGAAATTCTCCTCTTTTTTTGCTCCTACAGCATACTCCTCTTTTATCAGCCGTTCAATTGCAGCCACCCATCGAGAACACTATATTTTGTTGGCTGTACTTGCACTGCTCCAACCAATCAAGCTAAAGATACCCACTTGGGCCTTATTTATGAGAAAATAACGCAGCCCGGTGCCGCAAGCCATTGGGCTGCGCCGTGCTGCGTTACTTTCAGAGCACAGGGATGCGTCATATTTACAACAATATGACGGATCCCTGCACTCTTCTCTTCGCTGGCACACAATTGGCTGCCATGCACCAATGCAGGCACCCCTTGCACCATGGTGCAAGTGTGCCTGCATTGCGGAGATGATTGTTTTTATGCAGGAAGGGAAACCTTCCTGCACAAAAACAATCATGAGAGGTGTTTTCCTCTTTCTATGTGTGGTGCAGAATGCAGCACCCATAGAAAGAGGAAAAAGCGAGGAGAAATAAAAGTATTTCTCCCCATTGCACCTCCTTACGCCTCCCCTAGGGAGGCGTAGGATTCGGATGCATTCCCAGGTTTACGAAACCTTGTAAATCTGGAAATGCGGCAGAATCCATGGGTATTGCGTTGGAACACCCAGGACACGCCCATTTCACGCAAAGTGCTGTGTGAAAAGGGGACGTATTTACAAGGGTACGAAAAGCCGCGCAGGGTGGCTTTACGTGTCCTTGTAAATATGGAGCACCACACTGCGTCACCAAAAGTGATGCACCGGCGGCGCAAGGGGCTTATTAATATGCCCCTTAACTTTTAGCCTTCAATTTCAAATTCCGTCATATTTGCAGAATGTTTTAAAAGATTCAGGTTTACCTTTGTCTTCTTTCTTTATATAAACTTTATTAATCTTCTAATTTTTTTGTTAATTTTTAAACAGTTGTCCTAGTAGATGTCATAGTTTGAGAACCACTGCTCCAGTGGATGGCCGAGGTAACGGTTGCCTCCTCAGACTAGGATCTAGCTTGGAAGGTGTGGACCTCTAATAGTTATGAAAATGTGCTTCTGAAGAAGGCCTAGTTATTTTATGGTTGTGTGGACCAGTTTTGTGTTCATTAGGCTAGAGATGATGGTATCTTGATGTCCTTTAGAAAGGTGTAGTTAATGAAATGTGAGGTCATTTTTGACTGCACAGAAAGTGGAATCTATAGCTGAATTACATATTGGTTGGAGTCCAGCTGAGCTGTTGTTGACCTTCTCAAGCTCCAGTCGCTTTAGCTAGATTAGAAATGAAGTGATGGAATTTGGCTACAATCCATCGGCTTGTGGTATGTTGTACCAATTACTGTATGTGATGCAAAAGAGGAATGGCCTTTACCTAACGAGACCTGCAAATGTTTTCCCATGATTGGAGATTTATTGGTACAGGCTCACTGGACAGTACGAGAAGGTGCTAGGCCTCCTGTCAGTAGTCTGGTCTTCCTGTGATGATGGATGGACCCCAGCTGTTCCTTTGGGACTGTGTAACCAATGCTGCCAACAGCCTTACAGACAGTCACAGTAGGCACTTTCATTTTTTCCATTTAGGATTGCTACATTTTGAGATTTTTTATGTGTAACATGTCAATGTTTTCAGTGTGTTTAGGTGTGCCATTTAATTGTCTTGTGTGTGATACTTTGAGTGCCATTTTATTGCAGGTACAATGTAAAACAAAGAAGCTATGTATGCCTTGGTAATGAGTTAAACTTCAGAAATGACCCCTGTGCCCAATTTTACATGTTGATTTCTAGTTAATTTCATGTGGCAATGCATAGCAGAGGATGGGGTGGGGATGGCCCGCCAGGCAGTGGAGGTGTATTACATACATTCTATGGCTTTAGGGCGGGGACCAAGGCGGAGTCAAGTGAGGAACAATGCAGACAGGGCTCCCATTAGAAATTCAGTGTGGGCCTGCTAGGAAGTGGCTGCTGATTACTTGTGTTTCCTGAGCACTGCTGGTTTGGTGGATGGGATACATGAGGTTGAGGCTGCAGTTTCTGTTGCTCGGGTGGGAGATCTCTGGGCCGACCTTTCCTTTGTGTGTCTGATTGCTGCTACAGGAATGATAAATGACAGTCAGATGCAACATCTTGCGATTATGGCGATTAAGGCTGTAGGCGGGTCTGATGCTACAAGCCATGTGAAACATTACTTAACACCAACTCACTAAAACTGCCCTGATTATCAGAGGGAAAGGGGAGGAGCGTCTCTAGAAAGACATTAAAATACAACTTTCATGTGGTATGGTGGTGTCCTCCATCAGATTTTATGGGAAAATTAAATCATATTTAAATTGCATTTACCCGTAGGTGGTGACTGTGTGTGCATGCTTGGGTTCTCAGGGCGAACAGAGGTATTGTAACACACGCAAATAATGCTTTTTCCTGCCACAGTTTTGCAAGCTATCTCATAAAACCTCCACAATATTCCAAAAAACCCTGCATGAAAACTGACCTTGACTTAAAACTTCTGATTGTCGACTCACCTTTCTTTTGAGCAAATCTCTTGTTCCTTTCCATCCTTTGTGCCTCCTCTCTCGGAGCACGCTTACTACAAGCCACATGTATGTTTTGCCTTAACCCCTATTATTGTATCTGTGCAGATTCCCCACTCCTGATTTCAAAGATCACAACCTCTGCTTAAAGGTCAGACCCCTGCATTCTAACAATACCTAATCTTCTATAGCTCATCTATTAAAACTGCCAACCAATGCATGAATTGACATAATCCACCCCCTCGCTAAAGATCACAGCTAACTTCTATTAATTTCATCTACCACATGGGAACTGGAGTAGAAGCGAGGGATGCTTTCCCTAAGCATACTAGACTAATCCCAGTATCCAAAAATAACCAAAGACCTACTAGCCCTGGGATCTGGAGCAGTGTGCTGCCCAGCGTAAAGTGCTACAACACCTCATATGGGGTAGTAAGTGCTATATAACTGTAATTACAATACAAATACAATATATAACTCACACTAATAGTAACATGATAATACTCAGGTGTTGGGCAGTCGATTGTATTTCAAACAGGCTGCATAATAATTCCCTTTTACTGCTGGACACTCTTACATTCATATAAGACAAAGCTCCTAAGGGGCACGCGCCCATCACCCAGTCCTCTACCCGTCCACCAGGGCCGGTTTTCAAGTGATGGGGGCTGGTTTTAGTGCTGCAATATCGGACCACTGTAACAAAACTGGCAGCAATGCTAAAGGGGAAGCAGTGCTGCGTCCCGCTAACATTCCTCCCCCCCCTTTGCCCCCCGCCCCCCTTGTTGGGCCGGTCCAGCAGAATTGCAGGACTGGTTTGTATTCCCAGTCCGGCCCTGCCATCCACAGCAAATAAACCACCTATCACCAACTGAACAGGCATTGAATCACTGAAGAGATGTGCCACACACCTCTGGCCAATGGAGGATTTTAATTTAGTCTACCACTGCAGGTCCCAACTAGATACATACTACAACTGCTTCTTGACATCTGACAATGATAAGCAGATGGAGGATGATAGAAACAAAGTCCATCCCAGCAGATCTCTCCACCATTAGTCCCTTTAACTTAGGCCTGCTCAGGACCATAAACTTTAAACACTATGGGCCATATGTAGGTAATTTCTATTTACCGATTCCTAAATACCGAATTTTACCGATTCGGTATTTAAGAATCGGTAAATAGAATGTAGGTAAACATTCGGTAAATTTTACCGATTCGGTAATATTCGGTATTACCGATTCGGTATTTACCGAATCGGTAATAAGGAATACCTTCCCATTCATTCCTATGGGCCTGGAGGCCCATAGGAATGAATGGGAAGCCATTCACTATTACCGATTCGGTAAATACCGAATCGGTAATAGAGGAGCATATTCAAGGGTGGCAGGGTGTCAAATTGACACCCTGTTGCACCCCTGAATCGTGCATGTGTGCACATGTGGCGCACATACATGCCCTAAGGGCATGTTTGTCTGCCACATGGCACTTTTAAAAAGCACAAAATTGCTTTTTAAAAGGTATTCAGTATTTACCACCAACTTGTAGTTGGTGGTAAATAACGAATCCTGAAACCAAAAATGCACTCACTTGAGTGCTCCCTACATAGGATTTAAGGAATCGGTAATTTACCGATTCCTTAAAATAACGAATCGGTAAATTACCGATTCCTTAAATCCGACCTCCTACATCTCAATTGCCTAAATACCGGTCGGTAACGGGAGATTTACCGAATTTCGGCCGTTACCGACCGGTATTTAGCTACCTACATATGGCCCTATATCTCAGAATGGACAACCCGGGGAAGTAAACAGCTTAATGGACAATGATGATAAGAAATACCATAGAGGGAGCTGCAGAGCTGCTCAAAGCTGCCAGCTTAGTGAAATCCATAAACTGCACACCTATCTATCACACTTCTTCATCATCACACTTTTAAGCGCTGCATCCCATTTCACGACTACACCTCGGTTGTCATCATATGCCAGAGGGAACCACTTGCCACATAGGATCAAACAAAGAAAACATCCTTCCAAACACACACCCTACGTGGCGTAGCGTGCTACCCATGTAGGCAAGCTCTTTAGCACCATACACACGGGTAGTAAGCGCTATATAAATAATACAATATAATAGACTACAATACAATTGATTATCAGGGGCTTCTGTGGGTCTGGGTTTTAACAGCAAATGTGTCAAACAGACCTACCAGGAATAATATACATAGAGTGGGCTTTGGGTACATCCTATTGAACCATTGGCTTTTTTTGACCAGCCTCTTTCAGCATTTTATGTGAGACTTTGTCAATCACTTTTTGGCTCAGCCCAGAAGAGTATTCATCCCTTACAGAATGCTATTGGCTATCTGACTGTCTCCTTCCGCCTGCACTTGAGTGCTTACATGGAAGTGCATGAGGGCCTACTGTACAGCAATAGCGCTCTCTGTCCACTCCTGTTGGCTCCCTCCTGTATGTCTTGCGCGAATGTGCTAAAACCTAGAATGCATCAAACCTAGACCTAATGGCTTTGTCAATGTGTTCTTCAAAGGGAGCTGCATATTGCTCCATTCAGAGCATTCCCCACAGATGTGCAATGTGTCAAACAGGCAGATGTAAGGTTTCTGAACAGCCCTCTGCCAAGAAAAGCAACAAGGTGAGAGTTAAAATAAGAACAAAGTCCCAAAGGATAGACAGCAAACATGCTCTCCAACCATAAGGTAGGCATTAAATCCTTTCATTAAAATAATTTCTCAATGCCGTAACCTCAATGGTATTTGCCTTTTTAATGGTTTTTATTTTTGCAAACACTATTAGGGGGCCCCAGTTCCCCGGATTTGCTCTCCAAGGGAAGTGGATGGAAAGGCTAGTATTTCTTGAGTCGGGACTTTATTTATTACTGTAATAGGGCCCAGCGGACATATGTTTTTGTTCAAGGGAACTTCTTTTAAATCTATGGATATAAATTGTTTGTCGAGAAGGAACATGTGTGTGCTTCATCTACCTTGGGTCTTTTGGCACCTGGTCTCTCCGAAAATGTAGGGGTTTTATGGAGCCAGGGCGAGGAGTCACCAAGGGGTTTGATTCATTGGTTACCAACCATAATCTTGTGAAACTCCAGTCTCCCGCCTCCCTTAAAACTAGGCCTGCTCCAGGGCTTGGAAGCATGTCAGTGTGTGGTAGGAGGGCTGTAGGAACAGGTCCTGTTGTCTACCCAACTACTCCAGACATTACTACTCGCTATCAACCACCTGCCAGGTCTGAAGAGACCTCTCGAGACCTTCCCCCTCACACTGAACTCCTTCCATCTCTGCCCTATGACCTCTAAACCTATAAAAGTACCCAAAGTAGTCAAAGAAAGGGCGCAAGTAAGCGACATCCTGTTGTGAGGGATGTTCAGTAAACGTGCACAGATTACCTGACGTATCTACTGCTACACTCACAACACAAAACTGACTCTTTCAACACACACAAACAGAGTTACCACAGAAACAAGCAAAACGACATGACCCATGGGTGGCATACTTGGGTTCCGGTGAAGGCTGCAAGCATTAGGACTCAGTGGACCATCCCTCTCTCCTTTGAGACTAATAACTCAAGGACCGGAAGCGAATGCATCACAGAAATGGACTTATATGAACCACCAATAACCTCTGTCAGGCCATCCTTGCACTCAGGTTTGGTGGAAGGTGCAAAGACCCATTCCCTCTTTCAGAGCATCCTCTAATGGGGCTACCCGAACACACTAATAACACGCAAGAACTAAGACAGACCGAAACACACAAAATGAACTCCTATGGAACCCGCTACAGTGGTCAGAATCACCACTTGAGGTGGGGCATGGAGGGAGAGACGCCCCCAGCAAGGGCCACGCGCCGTCAGGACTGCTAAGACAGGCAACGTAGAGAGTGCGGATTGCTCTCACTTTTGATGTCATTCTGGGATGTGATTACTCCTGCGATTACAATATGGGGTCATGTTTCTTACTGATTTAATGCCCATGAATGCATTTGAGCTGGTTTTCTTAAGGGGCTTCTCTTGGTTTCCCTTCTTTTAACGTGCACTTCCCTTACAGATGTCTTAAGCTGAACCACAAAGAATCCATTGTTGGCTATACTAGGATTTACTCCAAATATTACTAGAGGTTTGATAGTGCCTCCAGTGGTTTGGGCTTCTATTGCACATGGGGTGGATCCCAGATATTATTCAATGGTGGCTTAAAAGTGCCTCAAAGGGACAGGCTCATACCTAGACAAAATTTTAATTACACCTCAAAGTTTTCGGGAAATTCATGAATTGTGGTCAGGCTAAATTAAAGAAAGGCACTTTCCTGTAACTTATTTAGGTCTCGGCTCTAGACGGCGCGCATGCGCTGTCTTGAAAGAGACATGCTGTGTCTGCTTTGTGGTCTCCAGCCCACCCGTAGGCATCCCATTTGCTGGCTCTGTTGTTGCTCCATTCTTCACTCTCCCCATTTGTCGATGGCATGCATGAGTCATGCCTCTTCTAGGGTTTAACCCTCCCCGAGAGCAGCGACCAACAACCCCTAAACATATGCGGCGGCCATTTTAGGACATTGTTCTGCATTACCTTTTTATTATTTCTTTAAGAGCGCTTTTCAAGAGCGCTTTCACTAGGGCTCCAAGTGCTCTTGTTTTTTTTTACTCACGCTGCACATACAACGAAGTGAGCTCAATCCCTGACTCCCACATCCGCAAAGATTTTCCCTAGGGAAGCCCAACACTCCCCCTCTGTACCCCTGATCCCACTCATGCTCGGCATTTCTCGTCTTCACTCCAAGTGATGGTTGCTACCCATTGACATCACTTCCATAGCCATAGGTTCCGAGATATCGGGGCTCTCACGACAAGCTGCGACACAGCACCACCTTCGAGTGGCTGGAAATGTAAGTAGAAGGCAAAACGGAGTGAAGAAGGGTCCGGTGGAGAGGGGAAAAAAGAAACATGATATATGTTTTTCATGCACACTATAAGGCTCCGCACATTGACATAAAGCTGCCTTAAAGTGTTTCTCAGATTTTCTGAATAACTGTCATTAATTTCTGTTTTGTTTGCTCTTCCCGCCTTCTTTGGTACCTCTCACTGGGGCGCCCGTCCCGGATTTCCGGGGACCGTCACGGTTTTGAAAGTGTCCCAGCCTCTGCTAAGCACTCACGCTAATCAGAGTCGCGCCAGTAGTGCAACAATAGCCCCCGCTGTCCCAGCGGTGGGGGGCCCAAGCGCCAGAGGGACGGACCTCTCCAGCACTGTGCACGGGTGGCGGGCCCCTGGCCTGAGAGTTCCTGGCTGTGTCCACTGCATTGGGGGGGGCTCCCTGCACTTTGCAGGGGGCCCCCCTCAAGTTTCGTTATGCCTCTGAGTAGCGCCTGTCGACGTTTTCGCCGTCCCATCTCACCATGGATGATAGTTCACTTCTTTAGATAGTCGCCTCCTGGGCAGCCTCGCCTCCTTCATGCAGCACACCAGCTTTTAGCAAGAGGTGGGTTTGTGCCCGGAGCCCATCAGCCAAGGCCAGACCTACCCCTGGGGTTTATTACAACATAGGGAGGGAGGGATGAGGCGCTGTTCCTGCTAACAGACGATTGCACAATCCACACATCAACTTGGAAAAGGGGCGATAAATGTTTCCTTTTTGAGTCCCATTCACGTGGAATGAAGATAAACCCCCCTCAGCTCCCTAGGCATCTCTCGGCCACCATACATCCCTGCACCCAGACCACCACGGGGAGAGGATGTGGCTTAACGGCCAGAGTGGCCGACTTTGAAGCTGGGGAATCAGGTTCGAGTCTGGCAGGAGGCTCAAACATCCTGTGATTCTGGGCAAATCACTTAATCTCCCCGTGCCTTAAAATAAAATGAATGTGTCCGTCTGTAACGCAACTGGTGCTCATGTAAAGCGCTCTGATACCTTCGGATCGAGTTTGCGCTCCATAAAAAAAAAAAAAACACACAAACCGCAGTTTACCCAGTCTTCTTTCTGGTTTTAGTAAATATGCTTTGACTTTTATAAATACATATCCCAGAATGCAAAGGAAACTGACTGAATGAGTGAGACACATTGATAGCTCCGTTCTTTCCTTGACTAGCTTGGAGCACAATGCGCCACCCCGGAAACGCAGGTTTGTGTGTGTTTCATTATTTGCGGTCCTGTTACAGGATCAGTGGATGCGGCAGCATACCGCCTCGGGCTGGGAAGGCGACGTTTTCCGCATTATGCTCGATTTGCTGCACTTGTCAAATACTTTATCATCTCCTGCATCATTTGCAGATTTTAACCAAAATAAATCGTTTCTAGCTCAAACAGATCACAATTTGCTAAGAACGCTATAACACGTGTTCCAGCTCAGTAGCAGACATTTTGTAGCAGGCAGGCAGGTCATTTTTCAGTTGCTGATAGCCAGTGCTTTAAATGGAACGAAATAAGTGCAGGTACTCATTAAAATGAGTTAGAGGTGTGGCAAAGGGGCGGGCATAGGGGCGGGGCTAAGGGCAAGATATGATGATACATAATGACCTCTGTACCAGTTACAGCACATATCAAAACGCATGAGAAATGCGTTTAGTAAACATCATTTATCCACTTTACATCTTCGTTTCCTGCTTCAACAGAGGGGCACACAAAGGAGAGCAGCCTCTGTGCCAGAGGGGCAGACAAAGGAAAGCAGCCTCTGTGCCAGAGGGGCAGACAAAGGAAAGCAGCCTCTGTGCCAGAGGGGCAGACAAAGGAAAGCAGCCTCTGTGCCAGAGGGGCACACAAAGGAAAGCAGCCTCTGTGCCAGAGGGGCAGACAAAGGAAAGCAGCCTCTGTGCCAGAGGGGCACACAAAGGAAAGCAGCCTCTGTGCCAGAGGGGCAGACAAAGGAAAGCAGCCTCTGTGCCAGAGGGGCAGACAAAGGAAAGCAGCCTCTGTGCCAGAGGGGCACACAAAGGAAAGCAGCCTCTGTGCTGAACAAAAAGATGGAGAAAAAAATCGGCTTTGGGGAAGGTAGAGGATTGTCTGTGGCTGCCGCTCACTTTAGTACGGCCAGTACAGTTCCTTAAATGGACAGGATTACTGACTGCCAGCCCCAGCCCATTTCACACGCCTGATGGAGGAAGGGGGTGGAGGGGCCTTAAGCACTTTAAGCCTAATAGCCATTACGCACCTGATCAACGGTGCAGGGTCTGTCTAGACCCTGTCCTGCTGATCACAGCATGACGCAAGGCAAGCCCTCTCAACCCCCTGCAGTCTGGAGACATTCAAGTGAGAGCTGCTGGAATCTCCAGCAGCGATTGTGCAAAAGGCCACTGAGGGGCTCAGTGACTTGCAAGCTCCTCGGAAGCAGGGCGGCATCTGCCCTGAGCTGGAGGAGATAAGTAACCTGAGCCTGCTGTGCTCTCAATGAGGGTACCGGTCCTCTCCCTCACCTAAGAAAAGTGCCGGTACTGACGGCCAGAAAATTCAGAAGTGCCGGTACTCAGTACCGGTGAGTACCGGCCCATTTAAAGCACTGCTGATAGCTGCATTTAGGTTTTGACCTTGGATCATATAGTGTTTACATGAGTAAAAATGCAAAATAGTGAAACATTATTGCGTCAAAATGTGCTGCATTATGCCACATAATTTGCTTTCTCTTGCCACATCATTTAGTGATTCCTGCAACATAATTCTGGTGGCCCTGCCTATGACTCTTCATATATATAATCAACAAAAGAGTAATGTGAGAAGTTGGCCTGGCATATGCTGTCCACTAATTATAGTGGGCACCTTGCACCAGTCCAAATCGACTCTTATGGTAAGTAGGTTAAAGACAACCTTATTGAAAGCTATCCTAGTGGTAGCTGTGGAGAGCAGCCTTCAGGCTAAGTCTTGAAGGAATGTAAAGCAGCTTGTTTTACCAGTCTATAATCTCTTGAGTGACCAAATGAAAGAGCACCACACCAGGTATATATTCAAAATATATGTATTTATTACTAAACACACCCCTCTAGTCTCTTTATGAGGCTAGAGTTCGAAATACATAGGTTATAAGATCTTAAATCACAGTAATAGCACAAATACACGTTTGAGCCCTAGGGGCGTACCAAACCATATACCAATAAAGTGGTATGCGAACCACGACTGAACTAGACACTAGGCCTAGAGCCTCTAGAAGTGCTTGGACCACAAGGAACCACCCAAGGTAGTGACACAGGGGACCCACGGGAGACGCGTGCAGTGTAAATACACAACCGCGATACGCCGTTAACTTCTATGGAGAAAGTCGGGATCGGGAAAATAGAGGAAAGGGACACTTTAAAGAGGACTAGGACAAAACCCTTTGAGATCTAGGACTTTGAAGAGTCTCTACCCACGGGAGCACCGGAGTACTCGTGTTACCTCACCCAGGGAAGCCGGGTGCATAGGTGCCTTTCGGGGTCGGGTTTCGTCGTCGTTTCTTATGGCGATCTGCTGCAAAGTGCTGCTGGCGACCAGGAGAAAAGTGTCCGGGTGGATCCAAGAGTGGATCGGAGTTCTGAAGAACCTGAAAGCAGAGGGGACCGAGTCTGGGTCACTAGCCAGTGACCAGGAGGGCGATGGACAGATGCCCACCGATGTCGAGTGCTTCAAGTTCGTTGACGGTCGTCTTGACTCTTCAGCCACGAGGTCCGGGAGGCGTTGTCGGCGACCAGGAGCAGGATTCGGGCTGTTGCTCGATGTCTGTCGAGTGCAGAGGTGTCGGCGACCAGATTGGACCCAACAGGCCTTGGCAACGGCAAGTCTCGAGTAAGATGTAGATCGTCGATGATGCAGACCAGCAAGGTCTGGGGAACTCACCCAGCAAGGGTAAGTGAGGGCAGGCCTGGAGCAACCAGACTGCCAAGTAAAGAAAAGATTGGCCTTCGGTAAGGGCTACTAGCCAACGGGCTAGCGACCGCGAAGGAGCCTCGTGACGCCGCACGTGGAGCTGGCTTACAGGACACTCGTGGAGTGGGGGCCAGTGATCTTCGGTGCAGGTGGTGCTGGAGGCTAGGGCTACTCGGAGCCCAAAGCACGACTTCTTGGGAGACCCAGAAGATGGTGCACTTGCAAGTGTGCTCGGTGTCCAGGGGTCACGGTCTCAAGTCACCCACGATAGCCACGGGCCTCAGCTTTGCTGGGGACTCAGGGTAGCCTCGGGGAAGTCTGAGAATCCACCTCTGGTGATGCGATGACTTCGGCGTCCGACGGGAGCTTCAGTAATGCGAACCGGACAGATGCTTCTTTGGTGCCTGCCAAGCAGGGGAGTCACTCCTTGACCCCAAGGGAGATTCTTCAGTCCTCTAATCGTGAGTAGAGCGTCGAAGGTCCAGGATTCTGTTTCAGAGTTTCGTCCAGGTATAATCTAAAGTCCTAAGGACTGGGTTCCTACCTTTATTCCAAAAATAGGGGATGGACTACTCTGTGGCCCCACCTATGGGTGGGTCAGGGCAGAGGGGTGGCTACACCCCTTTCCCTTTGTCCAGTTCGCGCCAAAGCAGGGGCTGCAAGCCCCTGATCCGGTTTGAACTGGGGTATGCACAGGGACACCAAATGTGCCCCCAGTGCAGGACTTCAAAGCACCCGAAAGTGCTCCCGCCCAGCCCCAATACACATTGTCCTGTCTGGGGAGGTGGTCACACCTCCCTGGGACAGGAAACCTATTGTCCAGGCCTCCCCTGCCGGAGTTTCGTCCAGCAGCAGGAGGCCAGACTCGTGTCTGTGGCAGCAGCATCCATTTTGTGATGCCAGGGCTCTGGAAAGAAGTTACCGGACTCGTCAGAGTTAACATGTCTTTCCCTCTAGAAGGGTGGAATGCTACCCCCGCCGCCAGGATTGGCGGGGGGTAGTATTCCAAGATGTTTGACACCAAACACGACATGTTTAGGTGCAGCCATTCCATAGTTAGCATTTTACCGCGAGGATATAATGCGTTTAAGAGTATATGGTCAGGCTGCACTACAAACAGCATCAGAGATGGTCTCCGAACGCTGCAGAGGGGCCCTGCTCACGCAGGGGCACCCTCTCACATAGGAACCATGCACTCTGCCTTTAGGATTGATAAGGCCTGCCTTAGGAGTGACTTATAGGTTTATATGTGTGTATGCTTTGAGTGATATAGGTAACCTATACCACAGCAAGGGGTGCATGCACCACCTTACCCAGGCTGCAGTAGCAGACCTGTGGTGTCAGTTTGGATGGCCTACCAGGGGTGGCATAATACATGCTGCAGCCCCTGGCAGGCCTCTGAGGTACCTATGCCCTTGGTACATAGTATACCATATACTAGGGACTTACAAGGGCACTCCAGATCCCAATCAGTGATGTGCCTAAGGCACATGGAGACCCTTTTAAAGAGGAAACAGCTAGGCTGGGGTTCTGAATAGCAGGGCCCCAGCCAGACTAATGTCGAAAACCAGTGAAGTATCAGCAAAAAGTGGGGGTACCCCTGTGAAGCAGATCCTACTCTCCTACACAACCCCCCCAAACGTAGGGACATTAAACTAACCTTGCCCAGTTAAGTCTTCATGTTCTAAGTGGAAATACCTAGAGAGTCCATCTGCATTCGCATGGTTACTCCCAGGCCTATGTTCCACTGTAAAGTCCATCCCCTGTAGGGAAATGGACCACCTAAGCAGTTTGGGGTTTTCACCCTTCATTTGTTTTAGCCATAAGAGGGGCTTATGGTCTGTCTGAACCAGGAAGTGTGTACCAAACAAGTATGGCCTCAACTTCTTCAGAGCCCAGACCACAGCAAAGGCCTCCCTCTCTATGGCTGACCAACGTTTCTCTCTAGGGGTCAGCCTTCTGCTAATAAAAGCTACTGGCTGATCCTGACCTTCTTCATTCAATTGTGACAGTACAGCCCCTACCCCCAATTCAGATGCATCTGTTTGAACAATGAACTTCTTGGAGTAATCAGGACTCTGCAGAATTGGAGCAGTGCACATGGCCTGCTTGAGGTCATCAAATGCCTTTTGACAGCTAACTGTCCACTGAACCTTTTTGGGCATTTTCTTAGAAGTTAAGTCATTCAAGGGTGTCACTATTGATCCATACCCCTTGACAAATCTCCTATAGTACCCAGTCAGGCCTAAGAAGGCTCTCACCTGAGTCTGGGTAGTGGGAGCAGTCCAGTCCATGATGGTCTGGATCTTGCTCTGCAAAGGTTGAACCTGGCCTCCACCCACAAGGTGGCCCAGGTACACAACCTGACTCTGCCCTATCTGGCACTTAGTGGCCTTGATAGTCAGGCCTGCCTTTTGCAGGGCCTGTAAAACATTCCTGAGGTGGACCAGGTGATCCTCCCAGGTGGAGCTAAAGACAGCAATATCATCTAGATAAGCTGCACTATAGGCCTCCAGTCCTGTGAGAACTGTGTTCACCAACCTCTGGAAAGTGGCAGGTGCATTTTTCAGACCAAAGGGCATCACCACAAATTGGTAATGCCCACTAGGGGTCGAAAATGCTGTTTTGGGCTTTGCAGCATCAGCTAGTCTGATCTGCCAGTAGCCAGCTGTTAGGTCAAATGTGCTGAGATATTTGGCAGAGGCCAAAGTATCTATGAGCTCATCTGCCCTGGGTATTGGATGGGCATCAGTCCTAGTGACTGCATTGAGGCCCCTGTAGTCTACACAAAACCTCATCTCTCTTTTCCCACCACTGGTGTGAGGTTTAGGTACTAGGACTACTGGACTAGCCCAAGGGCTATCTGAGGGCTCAATCACTCCCAATTCCAACATCTTCTGGACTTCAGTCCTGATACAGTCCCTGACATGGTCAGGTTGCCTATAAATCTTGTTTTTAATAGGCAGACTGTCCCCAGTGTCCACTTCATGAGTGCACCAGGTGGTCTGACTGGGTGTCAGAGAAAACATATGTCTAAACTGATTGAGGACTTGCCTGCAATCAGTTTGTTGCTGGGTAGTGAGGCTGCCTGCCAAGGCTACACCATCAACTGACCCATCGTCAGGGTTCTGTGAGAGCAGGTCAGGGAGTGGGTCACTCTCTTCCTCCTGCCCTTCATCAGTAGCCATGAGCAAGCCCATGTCTGCCCTGTCCACATATGGCTTAAGTCTGTTGACATGGAGAACCCTGTGGGGACTCCTGGGTGTTCCCAGGTCTACTAAGTAAGTGACCTCACCCTTCTGCTCAACAATAGTGTGGGGTCCACTCCATTTGTCTTGGAGAGCTGCTGGGGCCACTGGCTCCAACACCCACACCTTCTGTCCTGGCTGGTAAACAGTCAGAACAGCCTTTTGGTCATGCCAGGCCTTTTGAAGTTCCTGGCTAGCCTCAAGGTTTTTGGTTGCCTTTTTCATGTACTCAGCCATCCTGGAGCGGAGACCAAGTACATAGTCCACTATATCTTGCTTTGGGGGCTTGAGAGGTAACTCCCATCCTTCCTTCACCAAGCACAGTGGACCCCTCACAGGGTGGCCAAACAGAAGTTCAAAAGGGCTGTAACCAACCCCCTTCTGAGGCACCTCCCTATATGCGAATAAAAGGCAGGGCAAGAGTATGTCCCATCTACGCCTAAGCTTTTCTGGGAGCCCTTTAATCATGCCCTTTAAGGTTTTGTTGAATCTCTCAACTAAACCATTGCATTGTGGGTGATAGGGTGTGGTGAACTTATAAGTAACTCCACACTCCTTCCACATTGCCTTTAAGTACCCAGACATGAAGTTTGCACCCCTGTCTGATACCACCTCCTTAGGAAAGCCCACTCTTGAGAAAATTCCCAGGAGGGCCCTTGCCACCACAGGTGCTGTAGTGGTCCTAAGGGGTATAGCTTCTGGGTACCTGGTGGCATGATCCACTACCACCAGTATAAATCTGTGCCCAGATGCTGTTTGGGGATCCATGGGACCAACAATGTCAATCCCTACCCTCTCAAAGGGCACCCCCACCACAGGTAGTGGTATCAGGGGGCCTTTGTAGTGCCACCTGCTTTGCCACTGGCTTGGCAGGTTACACAGGAGCGACAAAACTCCTTACTGTCTTCAGACATGTGGGGCCAGTGAAAGTGAGGGACAATTCTGTCCCAAGTCTTGTTCTGGCCCAGGTGTCCTGCTAAGGGAATATCATGGGCTAGGGTCAATAGGAAGCCCCTGAACTTCAAAGGTATTACCAACCTCCTGGTAGCACCAGGCTTGGGGTCTCTACTCTCTGAGTACAGGAGTCCATCATCCCAATACACTGTATGGGGACCACTAGCTTTCCCAGCAGCCTCAGCAGCAGCTTGCTGTCTGAGGGGTTCAAGGAGGGGCAGCTCTGCTGCTCCTGGCTCAGATCTGCCCTAGAAGGTCCCCCTGTCCCCAAGAACTCAACCTGGTCAGGTTCAAGTTCCTCTGGGACAGTTCCTTCTTCAGGGCTGAGATCATCCCCCTCAAGGGACTGATCTTCCTCCTGAGCCAAGGGGAAGGCACTGCCTTAACCCTACTACTCCTCCTCTTGGAAGGCACTTGGTCCATTCTTCCAGAATCCAAGGCCTGTTCAGTTTTAGACAGTTTAGCTTGTGACCTGGTCACAGCAAACACATCTGCAGGGATCCCCAGCATTTCTGCATGGGTCCTGAGCTCCACTTCTGCCCAAGCAGAAGTTTCTAAGTCATTGCCAAGCAAGCATTCGACTGGTAGGTTTGCACTTACCACAACCTTCTTAAGGCCAGTTACCCCTCCCCAGGAGAAGTTAACAACTGCCAGAGTATGGTCTGTTCTGACATTGCTAGCATTGGTCACTTGGTACATCTCACCAAGTATAACTTGCCCAGGTAGCACAAGGTCTTGTGTCACCATTGTGACACTTGCCCCTGTGTCCCTAAATGCCAAAGCCTCTCGTCCATTGATTAAAGGCTGTTGTCTGTACTTGCCCAGATTACTGGGACTCACAGTGGAGGTCACATCCATGCCTCCATCACAGACTAACACAGCCTGAGTCAGTTCCCTGACTAAGTCAGAGCCCAACTCAGTTCCCAGGGTGAACCCTACTAAACCCTTTGCTGGAGCACTTCCACCAACTGTACTAGGGGGAACAGGTGCCTTAGGGGCATTGGTGGGTGCTGGACTGGAGTCTTTGGACTTGGTGCAATCACTGGTCCAGTGGGTCTTTTGCTTACAGACCTTGCACCATGGTTTTCTTTGGCCTTTACCCTTGGTAGACTGGGAATCCCCACCAGAAGAAGATTTTTGGGGGCCTGATGAAGACTTTTGATCTTTACCCTTCTCCCCACCCTTGTCAGAGTTCTTAGCATCTTGCTTCTTGGTTTCCCCACCTTGGTTCTGTACCTTCTGCTTCACCCTGGTTCTGACCCATTTGTCTGCCTTCTTTCCCAATTCTTGGGGAGAGGTCAGATCAGAGTCAACCAGGTACTGATGCAACAGCTGGTTTTGACAGTTATTAAGAATCTGCTCCCTCATTATCAGATTATACAATCCTGAGAAGTCACACACCTTACTGCCCATCAACCAGCCTTCCAGAGCCTTGGCAGAACAATCCACATAGTCTACCCAGTCTTGAGTCTGTGCCTTTTGGGTGTCTCTGAACTTCAACCTGTACTGTTCAGTGGTTAGGCCAAACCCATCAATAAGAGCACTCTTCAAGACCTTGTAATTGTCAGCATCCTCCTCTCTAACAGTGAGGAGCTTGTCTCTACCTTTGTCAGCAAAGGAGAGCCACAAGATTGCTGCCCGCTGCTCCTGAGGGACCTTCTGTACTTTACAGGCCCTCTCTAAAGCAGTTATCCATTTGTGGATATCATCCCCACTCTGGTAGGGAGGGACAATCTTGCTCAGGTTCCTATGGTCATAGGACCTTTCCCTATCTCTAGGGATATGGCTGCCACCATGGGACTCTAGTCCCAACTTTCTTCTCTCTTTAAGGAGATCTAGGGATTCTCTATCTAAAGCCAATTGCTTCTTCCTGATCTCCAGTTGAGTTTCCTCATACTGGACCAGTCTCTTTCTTCTCTCATGAGAGGATTCCCTCCTGTGAGAAGAAACAGAGCTCCCTATTGAGGTGCCAGAGTGGTTAGACTCCTGAGAAGGAGACCTAGACTTTCTGAGCACACTCATAATCCGTCCTGGGGGGACAAAGGTGTGGTTCTCCAGATCCTCATCTTCATCTTCCCCAGAAGGGATTGGGTTTTCCAGGTCAGGGTCATTGTCACCCTCCTGGTCAGTTTCAGAGGGGGGCTGGGGGTAGTAGTACCCCTGGCCCCTTCCTCATCTGCTGGCCCACCCTCTGCTCCTACCCCTTCAGTCTCTGAAGACTTACTAAGATCATAAGCCACCAACAACTCCTGGAGGTGTTGGGTGGTGGGACTTTGGCCTGTCCTTAATTTCCTCACGTTACACAAAGCTCTCAGTTCCAAGAATGGGAGTGTGTCATACTTGGAGGGGGAAGCTCAATGGCTTCCTGCAGGGCATCTTTGGATCCTGCTTTTAAAGACATTACTAGTGTGGTGTGGTGTATGCACTACCTACTCTAGTGTGGCCTACTAAACTCTCTTGAGTTGTAGAAAGGGTTGTGCTATCCCTTAACACACAACTCTAAGTTCAGTAGAACTTACTGATATTCTAAGCTTAAATTATATGTACCTTAGGTACCTTTAGTGGTTTTCAGTTGATCAATTCAATTGAGATTATCTGGTAAAACAATAGCAAGCTGGAATCCCACACGCTGCACACCAATGTGAGAAGTTGGCCTGGCATATGCTGTCCTCTAATTATAGTGGGCACCTTGCACCAGTCCAAATCGACTCTTATGGTAGGTAGGTTAAAGACAACCTTATAGAAAGCTATCCTAGTGGTAGCTGTGGAGAGCAGCCTTCAGGCTAAGTCTTGAAGGAATGTAAAGCAGCTTGTTTTACCAGTCTATAATCTCTTGAGTGACCAAATGAAAGAGCACCACACCAGGTATATATTCAAAATATATGTATTTATTACTAAACACACCCCTCTAGTCTCTTTATGAGGCTAGAGTTCGAAGTACATAGGTTATAAGATCTTAAATCACAGTAATAGCACAAATACACGTTTGAGCCCTAGGGGCGTACCAAACCATATACCAATAAAGTGGTATGCGAACCACGACTGAACTAGACACTAGGCCTAGAGCCTCTAGAAGTGCTTGGACCACAAGGAACCACCCAAGGTAGTGACACAGGGGACCCACGGGAGACGCGTGCAGTGTAAATACACAACCGCGATACGCCGTTAACTTCTATGGAGAAAGTCGGGATCGGGAAAATAGAGGAAAGGGACACTTTAAAGAGGACTAGGACAAAACCCTTTGAGATCTAGGACTTTGAAGAGTCTCTACCCACGGGAGCACCGGAGTACTCGTGTTACCTCACCCAGGGAAGCCGGGTGCATAGGTGCCTTTCGGGGTCGGGTTTCGTCGTCGTTTCTTATGGCGATCTGCTGCAAAGTGCTGCTGGCGACCAGGAGAAAAGTGTCCGGGTGGATCCAAGAGTGGATCGGAGTTCTGAAGAACCTGAAAGCAGAGGGGACCGAGTCTGGGTCACTAGCCAGTGACCAGGAGGGCGATGGACAGATGCCCACCGATGTCGAGTGCTTCAAGTTCGTTGACGGTCGTCTTGACTCTTCAGCCACGAGGTCCGGGAGGCGTTGTCGGCGACCAGGAGCAGGATTCGGGCTGTTGCTCGATGTCGGCGACCAGATTGGACCCAACAGGCCTTGGCAACGGCAAGTCTCGAGTAAGATGTAGATCGTCGATGATGCAGACCAGCAAGGTCTGGGGAACTCACCCAGCAAGGGTAAGTGAGGGCAGGCCTGGAGCAACCAGACTGCCAAGTAAAGAAAAGATTGGCCTTCGGTAAGGGCTACTAGCCAACGGGCTAGCGACCGCGAAGGAGCCTCGTGACGCCGCACGTGGAGCTGGCTTACAGGACACTCGTGGAGTGGGGGCCAGTGATCTTCGGTGCAGGTGGTGCTGGAGGCTAGGGCTACTCGGAGCCCAAAGCACGACTTCTTGGGAGACCCAGAAGATGGTGCACTTGCAAGTGTGCTCGGTGTCCAGGGGTCACGGTCTCAAGTCACCCACGATAGCCACGGGCCTCAGCTTTGCTGGGGACTCAGGGTAGCCTCGGGGAAGTCTGAGAATCCACCTCTGGTGATGCGATGACTTCGGCGTCCGACGGGAGCTTCAGTAATGCGAACCGGACAGATGCTTCTTTGGTGCCTGCCAAGCAGGGGAGTCACTCCTTGACCCCAAGGGAGATTCTTCAGTCCTCTAATCGTGAGTAGAGCGTCGAAGGTCCAGGATTCTGTTTCAGAGTTTCGTCCAGGTATAATCTAAAGTCCTAAGGACTGGGTTCCTACCTTTATTCCCAAAATAGGGGATGGACTACTCTGTGGCCCCACCTATGGGTGGGTCAGGGCAGAGGGGTGGCTACACCCCTTTCCCTTTGTCCAGTTCGCGCCAAAGCAGGGGCTGCAAGCCCCTGATCCGGTTTGAACTGGGGTATGCACAGGGACACCAAATGTGCCCCCAGTGCAGGACTTCAAAGCACCCGAAAGTGCTCCCGCCCAGCCCCAATACACATTGTCCTGTCTGGGGAGGTGGTCACACCTCCCTGGGACAGGAAACCTATTGTCCAGGCCTCCCCTGCCGGAGTTTCGTCCAGCAGCAGGAGGCCAGACTCGTGTCTGTGGCAGCAGCATCCATTTTGTGATGCCAGGGCTCTGGAAAGAAGTTACCGGACTCGTCAGAGTTAACATGTCTTTCCCTCTAGAAGGGTGGAATGCTACCCCCGCCGCCAGGATTGGCGGGGGGTAGTATTCCAAGATGTTTGACACCAAACACGACATGTTTAGGTGCAGCCATTCCATAGTTAGCATTTTACCGCGAGGATATAATGCGTTTAAGAGTATATGGTCAGGCTGCACTACAAACAGCATCAGAGATGGTCTCCGAACGCTGCAGAGGGGCCCTGCTCACGCAGGGGCACCCTCTCACATAGGAACCATGCACTCTGCCTTTAGGATTGATAAGGCCTGCCTTAGGAGTGACTTATAGGTTTATATGTGTGTATGCTTTGAGTGATATAGGTAACCTATACCACAGCAAGGGGTGCATGCACCACCTTACCCAGGCTCCAGTAGCAGACCTGTGGTGTCAGTTTGGATGGCCTACCAGGGGTGGCATAATACATGCTGCAGCCCCTGGCAGGCCTCTGAGGTACCTATGCCCTTGGTACATAGTATACCATATACTAGGGACTTACAAGGGCACTCCAGATCCCAATCAGTGATGTGCCTAAGGCACATGGAGACCCTTTTAAAGAGGAAACAGCTAGGCTGGGGTTCTGAATAGCAGGGCCCCAGCCAGACTAATGTCGAAAACCAGTGAAGTATCAGCAAAAAGTGGGGGTACCCCTGTGAAGCAGATCCTACTCTCCTACAAGTAATTCCGAGTTACTGTATTGAACAAGGCACAAGGAGTAACACTTGTTTTTTAAAAGAACCCTAACTCACCAACCTGGTTGATGACATGCTTCATCATAGGGCTCCCACCCGAGCGGCCGAATGCCTCTCGGGTGTGCTACAACGCCTGATTACAGCGGAGCGGGTTTGTTTTGAAGTGCAAGGTGAGTGATCAGTGACACAGTGAATGATAAAATTGCCTTTACTAGTCCTTGAAATTTAATACTGGAATAGTAAGGCAAGATTAAAATGGAAGCGGATGTCTTCTCTGGTTAGATTGACCAATGGCATCCACACGTGAAATAAGTGATAATGGCCGGTCTACATGTTTCAGCCGCAAGACTGGTCCTCAACCTGCCAAAACACTGCCACATCTCCCAGCACCTGCGCACACTCCACTGGCTCCCTGTCGAGGCTAGAATCACCTTCAAGCTGCTCACCCACGCACAAAAGGCCCTCCACGGCACCGGACGAGCATACCTGAACAGCCGACTCAAATTCCACGCACCCCAAAGGACCCTACGATCAGCCCAGCTCTCCTACGCCGTGGTCCCCCGCACCAAAAAGACCAGATCGGGAGGCCGCTCCTTCTCCTTCCTCGCGGCCAAAGCATGGAACGCCCTTCCGCTCCACCTCAGACAGACAACATCGCTCCCCATCTTCGCAAGAAACCTCAAAACCTGGCTCTTCGACAGACCTCCTTGATGGATGGATCCTGCACCCCCCCCCCCCACCCCTAGCGCCTTGAGACCCTTACGGGTGAGTAGTCGCGCTTTAACAAACCCCTGATTGATTGATTGATTGATTGAATGTGCAAAATTGCTAGGCTTTCTTCAGGACCAGTGGTGCCACAGGGGTATGCACTTGCTAAGGTGCACCCTTCCCTATGGCAGTTGTTACCGCAAACTTACGGTTAACCTCTCAGAGTTGTCTGAAAGAGAACGTATATAAATTCTGGAAGAGAAAACAAAATGTAAAAACATCCAGGTCAAATTCTCGGTTCAAATTGGAACTCCGTAAAAGCATTGCAACAATCACAACCTTGTGCTGCCATACGTGCTGTTCAATGTGTCTGTACAGGCTCTAATTCCTATGGTCCCTAAAGTGAAGTGCATGTATTAAGCACTAATACGAACGATAATTTATCGCGTGGAGTTGGATGATAAGATGACATCCTGGTCATATGGCAAGGACCAGAAGAAACACTTGCTGACTTCCTCAAATGGATAAATGGTTGCGATAAAAATGTGAAATTCACGCATTCCATTGACAAGAAAGAAATGGTTTTCCTGGATATAATCATTACTAAAGAACAGGGCAAACTTGAAACAAGAACATATCACAAACCTACTGCGAGAAATAACCTCTTACAATTCGACAGCTTCCATCCAAGAGCACTGAGGGAAAATCTGCCTTACGGACAGTACCTCCGCTTGAGGAGGAATTGTAGTAAGCTGGATGATTACCGCACCCAAGCGGCAGATCTATAAAAAAAACTGAAGATCCGTGGCTACCCTGACAGAATTCTGATCAAATGCCAAAAACGAGCGAGAAATCAGCCTCGTGAAGCCCTACTAGAGGATAACCCCAAACACACCAGTGAGATTCCCCTCACTTGCGTTATCACTTATTTCACGTGTGGATGCCATTGGTCAATCTAACCAGAGAAGACATCCGCTTCCATTTTAATCTTGCCTTACTATTCCAGTATTAAATTTCAAGGACTAGTAAAGGCAATTTTATCATTCACTGTGTCACTGATCACTCACCTTGCACTTCAAAACAAACCCGCTCCGCTGTAATCGGGCGTTGTAGCACACCCGAGAGGCATTCGGCCGCTCGGGTGGGAACCCTATGATGAAGCATGTCACCAACCAGGTTGGTGAGTGAGGGTTCTTTTAAAAAACAAGTGTTACTCCTTTTGCCTTGTTCAATATAGTAACTCGGAATTACTCTTTTGTTGATTATATATATATCGTAAGAGGACCAGGAGTGGTCCCGTTAGACCCTTTCTCTCTCTGTGTTTAAGTATATGACTTTTCATTGCCTATGACTCTTCATAGTGCGTTCTGTCAACTGAGTCATCGTGTCTGGGTGAGTTCAGGTTGTTGATGCGTGTTCAAGATGGCCACTATTCACAGCCCTAGAGATGAGTCTGGAAGCGGTGTGTGTTTTCCTCAGTGCCTGTCATAAAGGTGTTAAACTCATCCAATTCTTGGCCTCTCTGTTGAGAGCACAGAGCAAATAGCTGTATATTTGTCAATCGGAGTTACCATTTTAGGTGAAAGTGCGTAATGTTGGTACACAAATACTGCTGTCAAAACATTAGCACCGAAGTAAAAAAAACATGCAGCATTTCTGTGTGTGTAAGAGTGGGGATGGGGAAATGGAGGTGGCAAAAGAAGGTATGCAGAAGGAGAAAGAGAAAGGAAAGGGCAGAAAATAAAGTGTTAGACATCCAGATGGCGATAGACTTCAGAAGAAAATGTTATGTGAAAAGAGTGTAAGGAACAAACACAGAGAAGGAGCCTGCAGCGGAAAGAGCTGTGAAGGGAAGAATACTCATTCATACAATATTGAATAAAAATCAGTGTTAATAAGCACTGGTAAAGTCAAATAGTCTGAATTGTTTTATGTGTTCCTTCTGTGATGTATTTAGATTCACTAACAGCAGATGCATTAAAATACTGATTAGGTGGCACGCCTTGAAAGCACAGGATCTGAGCTTATGTTTTAGGCCACATTCATAGCTACATTAACCTGGCTCCTATAAAAAGATTCCTTGCTACATTTTTTGGGCCACAACCATTGTAGAGACCCAGCCATCATTTTCATCCCACTTAAAGCAGTAGCTCAATTGCAATGGCTTATTTAAAATAGAACTATTTCGGGATCTATTGTGCTGCACACTCATCAGCTATCAAACTATCTGTCAGTAGGCTTAAGAGATAGCTTAGTGAGATGAGCGTTCATCACCTGATCTAACTGGTTATTGGCAGGTTATTCATTTGCCCTATATATCTCCGACAATGAATCTTGTGACACTGACCAACATATGTTTTGCGAAAGGATGCTAACGGTGAGTGAGGGCCACTTTTTGAGGGTGCCCGGGCCTATTTTTTATCCCAATCCGACCCTGGCAGTATAGTTCTGTGCTGTTGGGTTCAGCGTCTGTTATCAGTGCCAACATTAATTTCATGTCTGCGTCCATCCCAGTTTTTGTTTCTGAAAGTATGACCACCATAACAGTGTCGTAACCAGTGTCGTTACAGAGCATATAGAATAGAAGTGTGTACTCTGTAACCTTTATGTCTATAGTGAGTGTTTTCCATGGGATT
This sequence comes from Calotriton arnoldi, assembly GCA_963921515.1. NCBI lineage: Eukaryota > Metazoa > Chordata > Amphibia > Caudata > Salamandridae > Calotriton > Calotriton arnoldi. The sequence goes on along the minus strand of CAWUFW010006000.1, from coordinate 1,003,782 downwards.
TAGTGCTCCCTCACGTTTTTTAAATACATTTACATTTGCTAACAATTCTTATTGTGTTCTCCTTTTATTCATCTTCTCTTCCATCTTGCCTTTTTTCAAGATGTTTCTTTCTTTTTCTGAAAGTCCAGTGTTGTTTACTTTAGTGCACCCCCATGCCAATGTCAACGCTCTAGTCAATAGCCAATAAACATTGACAAAACCAATAGCTCTCACATTGTCGAGACCGATTGGCTTTGCCAATGCTTGTTTTAAGAGAGCATGCAACTCACTTAAAAATGCTTATTTTGTGTTCTATAGGGCTGGGCGAAATCACATAATTTTTCTCGCATAAACATTTTGTGAAATGATGGTTTCATAATGAAATCTGATTTGCTGGTTTCTTGCATTACTGTTTTTTACGCGAGCGTAGACTTGGTGTTAAAAAGTCTTGTGAGATACTGCCAGGAGACTGCGTTGAGTAGAAAATGTTTCTCTGTGATTTGTTATTGCCAACCAGTCTCACACTAGTATCTCGCAAGACTTTTTAATGCAAGATGCATTATTGGGTAAAAATTAATTATGCGTAATGCAAAATTTAAAGACATTTCTTGAATTTCGTGTAACGTGATGTAAAGGAATTTTGTGAATTTTGCTGGTATGATTGAAATTTTACCTAGGACTGTTGTTCTACGTTGGCATTCCAATGCCTCCAGAGGTTGCACCTCCGTCTATTCTGGGTGGGCCCCATGCACCATTTACAGGTGACTTACCACTGCCACCAGTGAGTCTCTGTCTCTCATGGGTCAACCATGCCGCTTTTACTTGCGGTTTCAAAGGGCGGACAAGGGATGGGCTTCTATCACCGTTAGGTGGACTCTCACCAAACCCTCCATTGGTGGGAGCTATTTTACTGTCCAGCGACACACCCGCAGAGAATAAGGGTCATCAAAAGCCACCTTTAATTCACAATAGCAATAAAAACATGGATGCTCACAAAATCTGGACATAGCTGACTAAGGGCCCGATTTTGAGTTTGGCGGAGAGGGTACTCCATTGCAACAGCTCGACAGAGTAAAGCCATTGGAGGTTTGACCATGTGTTCGCCCACCCAGTTTAGAGTGGGCAAGCACATGGCCAGTTTTCACTGCCCGTCACTGGCAGGTAAAACCTGGCGGTAAGGGGCAGTGAAATTCCCATGGCAAGGGGGGCATTGTTTTTTTTAATTGCCAAAACAAAATACCACTTTAGGTTTGTGTTTTGGAAAATAAAAAAGAACCATTGTAAGTTTGCCTTCAGGCTCTATCATGAGCCATTCATCAAACTGGCAATGCATTGGCAGGAACCGCAGTGACAGCGTTCCTTCCTTTGTTAGAGATGTCCGCTGGGCCAGCACTCATCTAACAATTTGGCAGTCGGGGACTCTGTCGGGATGACTGAGTAGTTTACTCTGTTGCTCTGACGAAGTAAAACCCAGTCTCCAAAAATCTAAATTAAGCCCTGTAGGAAGGTGGAATCTGACTACATGGTTGCCCCCACTTTTGTTTCTGGTGTTTTGATGGTTTTTGAGTTAGTTTGGCTGGGAAACCTGCTATTCAGGTCCCCAGCCTATCTGCTTTCTCTTATAAATTGATTCCCTGTACCTTAAGTACACTTCAGATTGGATTTTGGGGTGCCCTTATAAGTCCCTAGTATATGGTATACTATGTACCCAGGGCATAGGTACCCCAGAGGCCTACCAGGGGTTGAAGCATGTATTGTGCCACCCCTGGAAGGCCCCCCAACATGACACCACAGGACTGCTACTGCAGCCTGAGTAAGATGGTGCATGCACCCCTTACAGAGATATAGGTTCACTATATCTCACCTATCACTGCACATAGAAACCTATCAGTCACCCCTATGGCAGGCCTTATCAATCATGAAGGCAGGGTGCTTGGTTTTATGTGAGAGGGTGCCCATGCATGAGCAGAGTCCCTCTGCAGCCTTCGGAGTCTCCTCTCCGGGGTTGTCTGTGGTGCAGCCTGACCATATACTCTTAAGTGCATTATATCTAAACGGTAAATGCTAACTTTGGGATGGCTGCACGGAAACATGTTGTGTTTGGTGTCAAACACCTTGGAATCATACCCCCACACCAGTAACTGGTGTGGGAGTATGATCCCACCCTTCTAGAGAGAAAGACATGACAGCACCGGTATACCCGGTACCAACTACAGAGCCTGGCATCACAAAATGGATGCTGCAGCCACAGACACGAGTCTGGCCTCCTGCTGCTGACCGAAACTCCGGCAGGGGAGGCCTGGACACTAGGTTTCCTGTCACAGGGAGGTGTTACCACCTCCCAGACAGGCCTTAGTGGTTTGGGCTGGGTGGGTGCACTCCAAGAGTGCTTTGAAGTCCTGCACTGGGGGCACATTTGGTGTCCTTGTGCATACCCCAGTTCAAACCGGTTGCAGGGGCTGCCAGCCCCTGCTCTGGCGCGAAATTGGACAAAGGAAATGGGTGTAGCCACCCCTCTTTCCAAACCCTCCCATAGGTGGGTCCACAGAGTTAGTCCAACCCCTTTCTTAGGTATAAGTAAGGAACCCCTGGCAACAGGACTTTAGATATCCCTGGACAAAACTCTGCAACTGAATCCTGGAACTTCGACGCTCTACTCAAGACTAGAGGACTGAAGAAATCTCCCTTGGGGTCAAGGAGTGACTCCCCTGCTTGGCAGGCACCAACAAAGCATTTGCCGGTCTGCATCTCCGAAGCTCCCACCGGATTCTGAAGTACTTGCAGCCCAGGAAGATGATTTCCAGACATCTCAGAGGCCGACCCGAGTCTCCAGCAAAGCTGAGACCCGCAGCCCTTGTGAGTAGCGTGGAACTGGAACTCCTGGTCACCGTGCACATTTGCTAGTGCATTGACTTCTCAACGACTCTTGAAGTCCTGCTTTGGGTTACTCATAGCCCAGGCCCCGAGCACCATTTGCACTGAAGATTGTGAGCCTACACTCCACGAGTGTTCTGTGGGCCCGCTTCCTGCATTTCCGCTTGGGGCTCCTTCGCGATCCCTGGTCCATCGACTGGTGGGTCCCTGTGAAGGCAACTCTGATTTTCTTTGGGCGTTTCTGGTTGCTCCAGACGTGCCCTAACTCCCCACCAAGTGGTGAGTCCCTCAGACCTTGCTGGTTTGCTCCGAAGCATCTTTCTCCTTTCTGCATGGGTTGCTGTTGCCAAGGCTTGTTGTGTTCAATCCGGACACCAACACTGCAGCACTCGACATCCTTTGTGGGACAGCTCGAATCCAGCTCCTGGTCATCGTCGACGCCTCCTGGTCCTCGTGGCTGAAGAGTCAAGCTTCACCTCTTTCACCTGAAGCACCCGACATCGGTGGGCATTCGACTATCGTGCCCCTGGTCACTGGCAAGTGACCCAGACTCTGTCCCCTCTGCTTTCAGGTTCTTCTCATCTCCGATCCAGGCTTGGATCTCTTCGGACACTTCGCATCTTCCCGGCAGCAGCACTTCCTTGCAGGCTGCCATTGAAATCGACGACGCGACCCGACACCATTCGACAGCTATGCACCCGGCTTCCCTGGGTGAGGTAACTCAAGTACTCCGGTGCTCCCATGGGTGTTGACCCTAGAACTGTCTAAGTCCAAGAGGGTTTGGTCCTAATCCATTTCTAAGTGTCCTTAAACTCTAAAACTCTTACCGCGACTTTCCCATAGACTTTAACGGAGCTCGCGGCTGTGTTCACACACTGCACACAGCCCCCATGGGTCCCCTGTGTCACTAACTTGGGTGGTTCCTTGGGGTCCCAGTGATTCTACAGGCTCTAGGCCTTGTGTCTACTCAAGTCGTGGTTCTTATACCACTTTCTTAATATATGGTTTGGTACGCCCCTAGGGCTAATCGTATATTGTGCTAATTTACTGTGCTATTCGACTTGTAACTTGTGTACTTTGACCTCTAGCCTCAAAAAGAGACTATTGGGTAGTGTTTAGTAATAAATACATATATTTTATATATATACCTGGTGTGGTTCTCCTTTTATTTGGTCATTCACGAGATTATAACTGGTAAAACAAACAGCTTAACACTCCTTCAAGACTTAGCCTGAAGGCTGCTCTCCATAGCTACCACTAGGATAGCTTTCAATAAAGGTTGTCTTTAAACCTATCATCAATAAAGGTCGTTTGGACTGGTGCAAGGTGCCCACTATAACTAGTGGACAGCATATGCCAGGCCAACTTCTCACATTGGTGTGCAGCGGTTGGATTCAAGCTTGCCTTTGTTTTACCAGATAATCTCAAGTGTGTGATCAACTGAAAACCACTAAAGGTACCTCAGGTACATATAAATTCAAGCTTGGAAATACAGTAAGTTCTACTGAACTTAGAGTTGTGTGTCAAGGGCTTAGCACACCCTTTCTACAACTCAAGAGAGTTTAATAGGCCACACTAGAGTAGGTAGTGCATACACCACACCTCACTAGTGATGTCTTCAGGGCCAGGAACCAGTAGGTCCCTGCCAGGAACCAGTGGGCTCCTACCCTCCAAATATGTGAACCTCCCATTCTTGGAATTGAGAGAATTGTGCAAGATTAGGAAGCTGAAGACAGGCAAAAGTGCCAACACCCAACGTCTCATGGAGATGCTTCTGCTGGATGATCTCAGAAGACCCATAGGGTCTGCAGGGGTAGGCAGAGAGGGTGGGACAGAAGATGAGGAAGGGACCAGGGGTGAAAATACCCAGGACCTGACCTCTGAAACTGGCCAGGAAGATGACAATGATCTTGCCCTGGACAATCCAGCTCCTCCTGCAGATGAGGAGGAGGATCAGAATGACCTCCCCTTTGTCCCACCAGGAAGAGTTGTGAGTGTGCCTAGAAGGTCCAGATCTCCTTCTCAGGAGTCTAACCATTCTGACACCTCAGTAGGGACCTCTGTTTCCTCTCATAGGAGGGAATCCTCTCATGAAAGGAAAAAGAGACTGCTCCAGTATGAAGAAGCTCAGCTTAGGATCAGAAGAGAGCAGCTGGCTACAGACAGGGAGTCCCTAGAGCTTCATAGACAAAGAAGAAAGTTGGGACTAGAGTCCCATGGTGGCAACAACTTCCCTAGTGGTAGGGAAAGGTCTTATGACCATAGAAACCTGAGCAAGATTGTCCCTCCCTACCAGAGTGGGGATGACATCCACAAATGGATTACTGCACTGGAAAGGGCCTGTAAAGTTCAGAGGGTCCGCCAGGAGCAGTGGGCAGCAATCTTGTGGCTCTCCTTTGCAGACAAAGGTAGAGACAAGCTCCTCACTGTAAGAGAAGAGGATGCTGACAATTACAAAGTCTTGAAGAGTGCTCTGATAGATGGGTTTGGCCTAACCACTGAACAGTATAGGTTGAAGTTCAGAGACACCCAAAAGGCTCAGACTCAAGACTGGGTTGACTTTGTAGATTGTGCTACTAAGGCTCTGGAAGGTTGGATACATGGCAGCAAGGTGCATGACTTTATAGGATTGTACAATTTGATTATGAGGGAGCAGATCCTTAATAATTGTCAAAACCAGCTTTTACACCAGTACCTGGTGGACTCTGATCTGACCTCTCCCCAAGAATTGGGAAAGAAGGCAGACAAATGGGTCAGAACCAGGGTAAGGCCTAAGAATCAGGGTGGTGACCAGAAGAAAGATTCTACCAAGTCCCAAGAGAAAGGTGGGGATAAATCTAAGGATAAGTCCACTACAGGGCCCCAAAAGTCCTCTTCTGGGGGTGGGTCCCAAACTCCTTCCTCTCCTGAAAAGAAACCATATTGCCATGTCTGTAAAAAGCCTGGACACTGGAAAACTGATCCCAGTTGCCCCAGGATTGGCAATAAAGAAAATGTTCCTCCAACAAATACTACCACCCCTCCTGGTACTAACAGTAGTAATCCTCCAGTTGGGAGTAGTGCACCCAAAAAGTTAGGTGCTTTTGCAAGGGGAACAGAGGTGGGCCCTAGTTTAGACAGGACCCCCTCAACAGACTCCTCTGACTCTGATGGTGGTATAGGATTTTTCACCTTTATCATGGGTCCCAATGCATTGGGCAGGTACAGACTGGAGCCAATGATTAATGGTCAGAAAGCTGTGGCATTCAGGGACACAGGGGCTAGTGTCACCATGGTGGCAGGGAAACTAGTCCCCCCTCACCAGCTTTTACCTGAGTTTAAATACCAGGTGACCAACATTGATGGTGTCAGAACAGATCACCCCATGGCCATAGTCAATCTCAGCTGGGAAGGGGTCACAGACCCAAAAGAGTGGCAGTGTCCCCAACCTTGCCTGTAGATTGCCTGATGGGCAATGATCTAGAAATTTCAGCCTGGGCTGAGGTTGAACACCAAGCCCATCTGAGAATGCTGGGCATCCCTGAGAAAGTTAGGGGGCTGTGATGGCCACAGCCCCACCCCAGGAAAATGTTGGAGTGATGGAGCCTGAAAGAATGGCCCACTCTCCTCTACAAGAGAGCACAAGGGTTGAAAAAAAGTCTTCTTCCCCCAGACTATAGGTAAGGGTCAGCCTCCTCAGGGAACTGATCCGACCCCTAGTGAAGGAACTGCCCCAGAGGTAGTCAGGCCTGGCCTGGCAACCCCTCTGATGGCAGGGGTCCCTTCCAAGGTGGTACCCAGTCTGGAGAAGGTAACCTGCCCCTCTCTACCCTGCCTCAGTCAGCCCAGGGCTGCAGAGGTCAGGGAGGTCAGTGGACCCCACAGGGCCCCCTGTCCAGAGGAACCCCCCCATCAGCAGATTAGGGGCACCCAGTCTAGTAGACCAACTTTCCTAGGGTCTCACTTCCCTACTCAGACACCTCATCAGCCTTTTACTTTACCAAAGCACACCACAGGTAGTAATTCCCCATGGTGGAGACCCTCTCATACCCTTACGGTGAGGGATAGGTTAGTGGACCATAAGACAGGGAGTAACCATGCTAGTGCAGGTACTTCCTTATCTGGCCACTTAGTCAATAAAGGCTCAAACTGGCCAAGGTTAGCCTTATCTCCTTTCGTTTGGGGGGGGGGATGGTTATGTAGGAAGGTGGAATCTGACTACATGGTTGCCCCCACTTTTGTTTCTGGTGTTTTGATGGTTTTTGAGTTAGTTTGGCTGGGAAACCTGCTATTCAGGTCCCCAGCCTATCTGCTTTCTCTTATAAATTGATTCCCTGTACCTTAAGTACACTTCATATTGGATTCTGGGGTGCCCTTATAAGTCCCTAGTATATGGTATACTATGTACCCAGGGCATAGGTACCCCAGAGGCCTACCAGGGGTTGAAGCATGTATTGTGCCACCCCTGGAAGGCCCCCCAAAATGACACCACAGGACTGCTACTGCAGCCTGAGTAAGGTGGTGCATGCACCCCTGCACATAGAAACATATCAGTCACCCCTATGGCAGGCCTTATCAATCCTGAAGGCAAGGTGCTTGGTTTTATATGAGAGGGTGCCCATGCATGAGCAGAGCCCCTCTGCAGCCTTTGGAGTCTCCTCTCCGGGGTTGTCTGTGGTGCAGCCTGACCATATACTCTTAAGTGCATTATATCTAAACGGTAAATGCTAACTTTGGGATGGCTGCACGGAAACATGTCATGTTTGGTGTCAAACACCTTGGAATCATACCCCCACACCAGTAACTGGTGTGGGAGTATGATCCCACCCTTCTAGAGGGAAAGACATGACAGCACCGGTATACCCGGTACCAACTAAACAGAGCCTGGCATCACAAAATGGATGCTGCAGCCACAGACACGAGTCTGGCCTCCTGCTGCTGACCGAAACTCCGGCAGGGGAGGCCTGGACACTAGGTTTCCTGTCACAGGGATGTGTTACCACCTCCCAGACAGGCCTTAGTGGATTGGGGCTGGGTGGGTGCACTCCAAGAGTGCTTTGAAGTCCTGCACTGGGGGCACATTTGGTGTCCTCGTGCATACCCCAGTTCAAACCGGTTGCAGGGGCTGCCAGCCCCTGCTCTGGCGCGAAACTGGACAAAGGAAATGGGTGTAGCCACCCCTCTTTCCAAACCCTCCCATAGGTGGGTCCACAGAGTTAGTCCAACCCCTTTCTTAGGTATAAGTAAGGAACCCCTGGCAACAGGACTTTAGATATCCCTGGATGAAACTCTGCAACTGAATCCTGGAACTTCGACGCTCTACTCAAGACTAGAGGACTGAAGAAATCTCCCTTGGGGTCAAGGAGTGACTCCCCTGCTTGGCAGGCACCAACGAAGCATTTGCCAGTCTGCATCTCCGAAGCTCCCGCCGGACTCCGAAGTACTTGCAGCCCAGGAAGAGGATTTCCAGACATCTCAGAGGCCGACCCGAGTCCCCAGCAAAGCTGAGACCCGCAGCCCTCGTGAGTAGCGTGGAACTGGAACTCCTGGTCACCGTGCACATTTGCTAGTGCATTGACTTCTCGACGACTCTTGAAGTCCTGCTTTGGGTTACTCATAGCCCAGGCCCGAGCACCATTTGCACCGAAGATTGTGAGCCTACACTCCACGAGTGTTCCGTGGGCCCGCTTCCTGCATTTACGCTTGGGGCTCCTTCGCGATCCATGGTCCGTCGACTGGTGGGTCCCTGTGAAGGCAACTCTGATTTTATTTGGGCGTTTCTGGTTGCTCCAGACGTGCCCTAACTCCCCACCAAGTGGTGAGTCCCTCAGACCTTGCTGGTCTGCTCCGAAGCATCTTTCTCCTTTCTGCGTGGGTTGCTGTTGCCAAGGCTTGTTGTGTTCAATCCGGACACCAACGCTGCAGCGCTCGACATCCTTTGTGGGACAGCTCGAATCCAGCTCCTGGTCGTCGTCGACGCCTCCTGGTCCTCGTGGCTGAAGAGTCAAGCTTCACCTCTTTCACCTGAAGCACCCGATATCGGTGGGCATTCGACTATCGTGCCCCTGGTCACTGGCAAGTGACCCAGACTCTGTCCCCTCTGCTTTCAGGTTCTTCTCATCTCCGATCCAGGCTTGGATCTCTTCGGACACTTCGCATCTTCCCGGCAGCAGCACTTCCTTGCAGGCTGCCATTGAAATCGACGACGCGGCCCGACACCATTCGACACCTATGCACCCGGCTTCCCTGGGTGAGGTAACTCGAGTACTCCGGTGCTCCCGTGGGTGTTGACCCTAGAACTGTCTAAGTCCAAGAGGGTTTGGTCCTAATCCATTTCTAAGTGTCCTTAAACTCTAAAACTCTTACTGCGACTTTCCCATAGACTTTAACGGAGCTCGCGGCTGTGTTCACACACTGCACACAGCCCCCGTGGGTCCCCTGTGTCACTACCTTCGGTGGTTCCTTGGGGTCCCAGCGATTCTACAGGCTCTAGGCCTTGTGTCTACTCAAGTCGTGGTTCTTATACCACTTTCTTAATATATGGTTTGGTACGCCCCTAGGGCTAATCGTATATTGTGCTAATTTACTGTGCTATTCGACTTGTAACTTGTGTACTTTGACCTCTAGCCTCATAAAGAGACTATTGGGTAGTGTTTAGTAATAAATACATATATTTTATATATATACCTGGTGTGGTTCTCCTTTCATTTGGTCATTCACGAGATTATAACTGGTAAAACAAACAGCTTAACACTCCTTCAAGACTTAGCCTGAAGGCTGCTCTCCATAGCTACCACTAGGATAGCTTTCAATAAAGGTTGTCTTTAAACCTATCATCAATAAAGGTCGTTTGGACTGGTGCAAGGTGCCCACTATAACTAGTGGACAGCATATGCCAGGCCAACTTCTCACATTGGTGTGCAGCGGTTGGATTCAAGCTTGCCTTTGTTTTACCAGATAATCTCAAGTGTGTGATCAACTGAAAACCACTAAAGGTACCTCAGGTACATATAAATTCAAGCTTGGAAATACAGTAAGTTCTACTGAACTTAGAGTTGTGTGTCAAGGGCTTAGCACACCCTTTCTACAACTCAAGAGAGTTTAATAGGCCACACTAGAGTAGGTAGTGCATACACCACACCTCACTAGTGATGTCTTCAGGGCCAGGAACCAGTAGGTCCCTGCCAGGAACCAGTGGGCTCCTACCCTCCAAATATGTGAACCTCCCATTCTTGGAATTGAGAGAATTGTGCAAGATTAGGAAGCTGAAGACAGGCAAAAGTGCCAACACCCAACGTCTCATGGAGATGCTTCTGCTGGATGATCTCAGAAGACCCATAGGGTCTGCAGGGGTAGGCAGAGAGGGTGGGACAGAAGATGAGGAAGGGACCAGGGGTGAAAATACCCAGGACCTGACCTCTGAAACTGGCCAGGAAGATGACAATGATCTTGCCCTGGACAATCCAGCTCCTCCTGCAGATGAGGAGGAGGATCAGAATTACCTCCCCTTTGTCCCACCAGGAAGAGTTGTGAGTGTGCCTAGAAGGTCCAGATCTCCTTCTCAGGAGTCTAACCATTCTGACACCTCAGTAGGGACCTCTGTTTCCTCTCATAGGAGGGAATCCTCTCATGAAAGGAAAAAGAGACTGCTCCAGTATGAAGAAGCTCAGCTTAGGATCAGAAGAGAGCAGCTGGCTACAGACAGGGAGTCCCTAGAGCTTCATAGACAAAGAAGAAAGTTGGGACTAGAGTCCCATGGTGGCAACAACTTCCCTAGTGGTAGGGAAAGGTCTTATGACCATAGAAACCTGAGCAAGATTGTCCCTCCCTACCAGAGTGGGGATGACATCCACAAATGGATTACTGCACTGGAAAGGGCCTGTAAAGTTCAGAGGGTCCGCCAGGAGCAGTGGGCAGCAATCTTGTGGCTCTCCTTTGCAGACAAAGGTAGAGACAAGCTCCTCACTGTAAGAGAAGAGGATGCTGACAATTACAAAGTCTTGAAGAGTGCTCTGATAGATGGGTTTGGCCTAACCACTGAACAGTATAGGTTGAAGTTCAGAGACACCCAAAAGGCTCAGACTCAAGACTGGGTTGACTTTGTAGATTGTGCTACTAAGGCTCTGGAAGGTTGGATACATGGCAGCAAGGTGCATGACTTTATAGGATTGTACAATTTGATTATGAGGGAGCAGATCCTGAATAATTGTCAAAACCAGCTTTTAAACCAGTACCTGGTGGACTCTGATCTGACCTCTCCCCAAGAATTGGGAAAGAAGGCAGACAAATGGGTCAGAACCAGGGTAAGGCCTAAGAATCAGGGTGGTGACCAGAAGAAAGATTCTACCAAGTCCCAAGAGAAAGGTGGGGATAAATCTAAGGATAAGTCCACTACAGGGCCCCAAAAGTCCTCTTCTGGGGGTGGGTCCCAAACTCCTTCCTCTCCTGAAAAGAAACCATATTGCCATGTCTGTAAAAAGCCTGGACACTGGAAAACTGATCCCAGTTGCCCCAGGATTGGCAATAAAGAAAATGTTCCTCCAACAAATACTACCACCCCTCCTGGTACTACCAGTAGTAATCCTCCCGTTGGGAGTAGTGCACCCAAAAAGTTAGGTGCTTTTGCAAGGGGAACAGAGATGGGCCCTAGTTTAGACAGGACCCCCTCAACAGACTCCTCTGACTCTGATGGTGGTATAGGATTTGTCACCTTTACCATGGGTCCCAATGCATTGGGCAGGTACAGACTGGAGCCAATGATTAATGGTCAGAAAGCTGTGGCATTCAGGGACACAGGGGCTAGTGTCACCATGGTGGCAGGGAAACTAGTCCCCCCTCACCAGCTTTTACCTGAGTTTAAATACCAGGTGACCAACATTGATGGTGTCAGAACAGATCACCCCATGGCCATAGTCAATCTCAGCTGGGAAGGGGTCACAGACCCAAAAAGAGTGGCAGTGTCCCCAACCTTGCCTGTAGATTGCCTGATGGGCAATGATCTAGAAATTTCAGCCTGGGCTGAGGTTGAACACCAAGCCCATCTGAGAATGCTGGGCATCCCTGAGAAAGTTAGGGGGGCTGTGATGGCCACAGCCCCACCCCAGGAAAATGTTGGAGTGATGGAGCCTGAAAGAATGGCCCACTCTCCTCTACAAGAGAGCACAAGGGTTGAAAAAAAGTCTTCTTCCCCCAGACTATAGGTAAGGGTCAGCCTCCTCAGGGAACTGATCCGACCCCTAGTGAAGGAACTGCCCCAGAGGTAGTCAGGCCTGGCCTGGCAACCCCTCTGATGGCAGGGGTCCCTTCCAAGGTGGTACCCAGTCTGGAGAAGGTAACCTGCCCCTCTCTACCCTGCCTCAGTCAGCCCAGGGCTGCAGAGGTCAGGGAGGTCAGTGGACCCCACAGGGCCCCCTGTCCAGAGGAACCCCCCCATCAGCAGATTAGGGGCACCCAGTCTAGTAGACCAACTTTCCTAGGGTCTTACTTCCCTACTCAGACACCTCATCAGCCTTTTACTTTACCAAAGCACACCACAGGTAGTAATTCCCCATGGTGGAGACCCTCTCATACCCTTACGGTGAGGGATAGGTTAGTGGACCATAAGACAGGGAGTAACCATGCTAGTGCAGGTACTTCCTTATCTGGCCACTTAGTCAATAAAGGCTCAAACTGGCCAAGGTTAGCCTTATCTCCTTTCGTTTGGGGGGGGGTGGTTATGTAGGAAGGTGGAATCTGACTACATGGTTGCCCCCACTTTTGTTTCTGGTGTTTTGATGGTTTTTGAGTTAGTTTGGCTGGGAAACCTGCTATTCAGGTCCCCAGCCTATCTGCTTTCTCTTATAAATTGATTCCCTGTACCTTAAGTACACTTCATATTGGATTCTGGGGTGCCCTTATAAGTCCCTAGTATATGGTATACTATGTACCCAGGGCATAGGTACCCCAGAGGCCTACCAGGGGTTGAAGCATGTATTGTGCCACCCCTGGAAGGCCCCCCAAAATGACACCACAGGACTGCTACTGCAGCCTGAGTAAGGTGGTGCATGCACCCCTGCACATAGAAACATATCAGTCACCCCTATGGCAGGCCTTATCAATCCTGAAGGCAAGGTGCTTGGTTTTATATGAGAGGGTGCCCATGCATGAGCAGAGCCCCTCTGCAGCCTTTGGAGTCTCCTCTCCGGGGTTGTCTGTGGTGCAGCCTGACCATATACTCTTAAGTGCATTATATCTAAACGGTAAATGCTAACTTTGGGATGGCTGCACGGAAACATGTCATGTTTGGTGTCAAACACCTTGGAATCATACCCCCACACCAGTAACTGGTATGGGAGTATGATCCCACCCTTCTAGAGGGAAAGACATGACAGCACCGGTATACCCGGTACCAACTAAACAGAGCCTGGCATCACAAAATGGATGCTGCAGCCACAGACACGAGTCTGGCCTCCTGCTGCTGACCGAAACTCCGGCAGGGGAGGCCTGGACACTAGGTTTCCTGTCACAGGGATGTGTTACCACCTCCCAGACAGGCCTTAGTGGATTGGGGCTGGGTGGGTGCACTCCAAGAGTGCTTTGAAGTCCTGCACTGGGGGCACATTTGGTGTCCTCGTGCATACCCCAGTTCAAACCGGTTGCAGGGGCTGCCAGCCCCTGCTCTGGCGCGAAACTGGACAAAGGAAATGGGTGTAGCCACCCCTCTTTCCAAACCCTCCCATAGGTGGGTCCACAGAGTTAGTCCAACCCCTTTCTTAGGTATAAGTAAGGAACCCCTGGCAACAGGACTTTAGATATCCCTGGACGAAACTCTGCAACTGAATCCTGGAACTTCGACGCTCTACTCAAGACTAGAGGACTGAAGAAATCTCCCTTGGGGACAAGGAGTGACTCCCCTGCTTGGCAGGCACCAACGAAGCATTTGCCGGTCTGCATCTCCGAAGCTCCCGCCGGACTCCGAAGTACTTGCAGCCCAGGAAGAGGATTTCCAGACATCTAGGAGGCCGACCCGAGTCCCCAGCAAAGCTGAGACCCACAGCCCTCGTGAGTAGCGTGGAACTGGAACTCCTGGTCACCGTGCACATTTGCTAGTGCATTGACTTCTCGACGACTCTTGAAATCCTGCTTTGGGTTACTCATAGCCCAGGCCCGAGCACCATTTGCACCGAAGATTGTGAGCCTACACTCCACGAGTGTTCCGTGGGCCCGCTTCCTGCATTTACGCTTGGGGCTCCTTCGCGATCCATGGTCCGTCGACTGGTGGGTCCCTGTGAAGGCAACTCTGATTTTCTTTGGGCGTTTCTGGTTGCTCCAGACGTGCCCTAACTCCCCACCAAGTGGTGAGTCCCTCAGACCTTGCTGGTCTGCTCCGAAGCATCTTTCTCCTTTCTGCGTGGGTTGCTGTTGCCAAGGCTTGTTGTGTTCAATCCGGACACCAACGCTGCAGCGCTCGACATCCTTTGTGGGACAGCTCGAATCCAGCTCCTGGTCGTCGTTGACACCTCCTGGTCCTCGTGGCTGAAGAGTCAAGCTTCACCTCTTTCACCTGAAGCACCCGATATCGGTGGGCATTCGACTATCGTGCCCCTGGTCACTGGCAAGTGACCCAGACTCTGTCCCCTCTGCTTTCAGGTTCTTCTCATCTCCGATCCAGGCTTGGATCTCTTCGGACACTTCGCATCTTCCCGGCAGCAGCACTTCCTTGCAGGCTGCCATTGAAATCGACGACGCGGCCCGACACCATTCGACACCTATGCACCCGGCTTCCCTGGGTGAGGTAACTCGAGTACTCCGGTGCTCCCGTGGGTGTTGACCCTAGAACTGTCTAAGTCCAAGAGGGTTTGGTCCTAATCCATTTCTAAGTGTCCTTAAACTCTAAAACTCTTACCGCGACTTTCCCATAGACTTTAACGGAGCTCGCAGCTGTGTTCACACACTGCACACAGCCCCCGTGGGTCCCCTGTGTCACTACCTTGGGTGGTTCCTTGGGGTCCCAGCGATTCTACAGGCTCTAGGCCTTGTGTCTACTCAAGTCGTGGTTCTTATACCACTTTCTTAATATATGGTTTGGTACGCCCCTAGGGCTAATCGTATATTGTGCTAATTTACTGTGCTATTCGACTTGTAACTTGTGTACTTTGACCTCTAGCCTCATAAAGAGACTATTGGGTAGTGTTTAGTAATAAATACATATATTTTATATATATACCTGGTGTGGTTCTCCTTTCATTTGGTCATTCACGAGATTATAACTGGTAAAACAAACAGCTTAACACTCCTTCAAGACTTAGCCTGAAGGCTGCTCTCCATAGCTACCACTAGGATAGCTTTCAATAAAGGTTGTCTTTAAACCTATCATCAATAAAGGTCGTTTGGACTGGTGCAAGGTGCCCACTATAACTAGTGGACAGCATATGCCAGGCCAACTTCTCACAAGCCCTAAGTCATAAAGTTTTCTCTACGCAGTGTGTGAATCGATTCCACAGACTCCGTTCACATTTTGCTTCATGCGTAAGACGCTGATACCCTACACCACACCAAGTTTAGGACACGCTCTCCCGGTCTCAAGCAGAGCATCAAAACTCAACGCTAACGGAGAATTATGCTGCCAACGCCATTTCCATCCATATACTGGAAGAGCAGGTAACCACCTACTCACTCAGGTGGAGAACCCTTTGGAACGTCCACAAGAGGTAGGAAATGCTTTAGAAATGCTACAGTACTCTTATAGATGACAGCTTCGCCCGATAACCGCAATGTCACCATGAGTTTAAGGCAGTGCCAATTGTTGTCATATACAAAAATAACATAACATACACCTTTATTTACCTGTCTGTCTCTCTAGTGTTCTATTTAACAGCTACCTGTCTTTCATTCTGTATACCTATCCACCAACCTATTTATTTGTCTTTCTATGGCCATCCATCCATCCAGACACCCCAATTCACACATCCATCCATTCTTCCATCCATCCTTCCAGACTCCCCCCCTCCCTTCCTTCCTTCCTTCTCTCTATAGCCATTATCTTTGACCTCACACCAGCCTGCATGTCATCAATATTTATTTATCAATACAATAAAACATAGTTTCACTGAAATTCAGAAGTCCTGCTCAGTCCAACCTTCTCCTTGTTTCTGCTGTTCCTTGAAAAACGCTCCCTGCCTCAATAAACGGGTCCTACACCTAAGCTTGGCAGCGTGCTATGACTGGCTTTCGATTTCAGGGTACCCATTACTTTTCCGACTTGCATCCTTTGCCATACCTGGATTCAGTCCCAGTGGATCCACAGCCCTCATCAGGTCTAGACATCTGGACCTCACCGGCAGCCCAAAGTCAGGTGGAGAGTTGGAAGGCCATGCAATGGTGGTAAGCGGTAGGAGACTGTCCCATAACACCAAGAAGGTCGCTTTTCTCCCGGAGCTTGACACGGCTGTCCTTCTGTAAACCTGAGGGGCTTTTAACCGTATCCCTCTAGCTCTCCTTAGCCCCATCTCTGGGCTCTGAAGATAAAAGCATCATTTAGGAGTGTGGACAGGAAGGGTCTGTCTCTGTAGCCTCCTCAGCCAGAGTTCTGGGAAGCCGCCATTACTAATACAGCCAGTGAGATTGAGAGAAATCAAGAACCGGTCCCCCAGTCCCATAGTGTCCATTACAGCAGAATAACCCACAGCCAACATACAATAGTGTGCAGAGTGAGACAACCTACTACACTAAGACACAGAAAAGGCAAATGCTGCATTGCACAAAACCATGTCATATAAGTGTGCATTAATTTATTTATTTAAGGTTTTCTACAGCATGGACCCCATCAAGTCGATGCCACACCACTGTGCAATCCGTAGAGAAAACCAGATTTATGAACAACACATCCCTGGAATGTGTGCACACAGTCAAAGTGGAAGGTGCATTTGTGAATATATGTCAGAATATGTTTGCTACAAAGTGAAAGGAGGGCAACAGAGGTTCTCTAGTGGGTTAGACACTAGACCACAAATGAAATCAGGGGACTTAACCTTCCTGTCCTGTATGTAATACAAAAAAATCTGACTGGTTTGGGGGTCTTTTAAGCTAAAAAATAGTATAAACTTGATCAGTGAGAATTAGTCTCACATAGATTTTATTTGCAAAAAGACAAAATATTTTGGGTTAAAGACAACGCATGTTTCACGACATGTCGCTTCGTCAGGCCCAAAAGATAAATTTTACTGTACAAATGCTGGTGATAGTACAAAGCAAGAATAGATAATAGTCATATACAAAAGATTTTTAAAAAAAACTAATTAAGGAACAGAAAAGATATTTATTCACCAGAGATGGTGAACAGAAAAATAGAAGATGAATATTTACGAAGAGAAGTGAATCAAAACAGATACACAAACTAATAGATAAAAAATGAAAAAAGGATAAAAAATGCAAAACATATGTTTAGAGTGGTACACGTTCTATTTTTACATCAATAACAGTGGTCATTTGTTAAAGGCACATTTCTGGAAACAAAAGTTAAATGGATATAATTTAAGATTATAACCCAAATCCCTTAAAATTATCACAATTAAAGAAAAACTACCACAGGTTTTTAAACCATGAAAATTAAAAGCTTAATCATGCCAAGTAGACATCAGTGCAGCCCTATAGTTACAGCTTAGAGTGTGAATCCAAAAAAACAATACAGCTATATCTATTTACATAAATCACTACATTGTGAAGTGATTTATATTAACTCAAGAAAAAGTAATTGGCAACAATTTCCCCCTGTGCATTACCATGAGTCAAGATTGCGAGAAAAGGTGAATACTCACTGATCAAGTTTATACTATTTTTTAGGTTAAAAGATCTCAAAAACAGTCAGTTTTTATATGTCAGAATATCGTAGTCAGAAATATCATCTCACGTAAATATATGGCGAGGGCATAAGTTATAGTTACTTCAGAAAATGAGTTATAGTTACTTGAGATAACATAACTGTTGAATTTCAGTTTATTTTTGTTTAAAACGTGGTGTTGGCACTGAAACTTTCACCTCTAATTTAGGTTCAGGCCCGGGGATGGGGCTCCAGGGGACCTATTAATGCTTGGGGAATGGGCTGTACGCCCTTCTTCCTTATATTTTAAATCGGCACTGGATGATGGGGTCCCCAGGGCCTTTGAAGTCTCAGGGAGGGAGGCTGCGTGGCCCCCCTCCCATTAATTGAAGTTTGGCCCTGGGGGATGGGATACACAGACCTCCATCCCAGTTCCGTACATTGGCCTCCATTGCATCACTGAGCTCTATCCCACCTTCATCCATAGGTCTAAGTCTGAGACCCATACAGTAACCTTGATCCCTGCACTGTACATTGCCCTGTATCTCAGGGCCATACACAGAACTCCATCCCAGTTCCATACATTGGCCTCCATTGCATCACTGAGCTCCATCCCACCTTTATTCCAGTATCATCCATAGGTCTCAACCATACAGTAACCTTGATCCCTGCACTGTACATTGCCCGGTATCTCAGGGCCATACACAGACCTCCATCCCAGTCCCATGCATTTACTTCCATCCCAGCACCATGCATAGATGTCTGTCCCAGTCCCATACATTGAGACAGGGGTGTGTACTGGCCCCCCTATTATTTTCCCTATTCATTGCAGACTTACCCTCAGTCTTAGGCAAAGAACGGGGGGCCAGCCCAAAGGTAGATGGGAAACATGTCTCTTGTCTTCTATATGCAGACGATCTAGTAATAGTAGACCAAACAGAGATTGGGCTACAAAGAAAGCTGAACAGTTTTAATAAATACTGTGGGCATAAAAAACTCGTAGTGAACATGGACAAAACAAAGATCATGAGATTTGGGAGAAAGAGAATAAGGTTCAGTTGGTACTTGGGCTCTACAAAGTTGGAAATAGTAGATGAATACAGGTACTTGGGTATGTGGTTCCAGAAAAATATGAACTGGTCTACCCACCTCGAAGCATTGAAAGTAAGGACATCAGCTTCGGTTGGGGGTTTAAAGAAATTCAATGGAGTATACGGGGAAAAGTCGGACAGACCAGTTTTAAAAGCATATACAGCTATGGTCCCTCCGCAGTTCCTATATGGAGCTGAACTTTTATACCTGAGTGGGAAAACAGGCTGGGACGGTGAAGAGGGAAGGGCCCTGAAAAACTTATTATCCCTGCCCAAATCCTCAATGGTGCAAGCGGTGAGGCTAGAAACAGGTATTACCTCATGGAATATAACAGTCGGCATGGCCCTAATAAGATTCTGGCAGCGCCAGGGACTAGGTGAGGATAATAAAGTCTCACAGTGGTGCAGGAACGAGATATTGAGGAGCAATCTAACATGGGCTAAAGGGGTGAGAAAAACCCTGTTAAAAGTTTGTACAATGATGAGGCTCAAGTTCAGCCCCCTGTCCCTACAAATTGAGACCGAGAGGAGGGAACTTAGGTCTCTGGGAAAAGAAATCTCACGAGTTAAAGATCAAGAGTACCTAATGGGAAAAAAATCGGTATGTTTTATGGCTACTGCATGGCAAAATGAATTTAATTTCCCATACATTGATAGATTACCCTGCCGACGAATGAGAAGAGAAGTTTTAAAGCTGAGAATCGGTGTTAACCCCTGCTACTCCAATAATGAAGTAAAAAGAGCAATGATAGATAGTAAGGGGAAATGTAACTGTTCTATGGGGACAACATGTGATGCCATATACATTTTATTGGATTGCCAACTGGTTTTAGATATACGGAAAGAATTTTTACGTCCGATTTTTAAAAAGTATAGCATAAAAATCAGGGCACAGGGAGCAGAACTTTTACTAGAAATGAGGGATTTGGATATAGCCTGTGCTATGGGAAGGTTTATGCTAAAAGTAAAAGAATTTTTGAAACGTGATTAGCATCCCAAAGTGCGCCTGTTTGCAGGATATGTGTAGGAAGTACAGCCGAAAATAGGATTAATGATCTTACCCTGGAATCGTATGGTGTTGCATCTAAAGTTGTGCCTTAGGGGAGAACATGCAACAAGCTAAAGAAATTTGAAATGCGCCCAATAAGGAATTCTTGTTGTAACCTATGATACGTGTTAGGATATGTTTTATGGCTGGAAGTTAAGAAATGAACAATTTTAACTTGATTTATGATGCTGTTTTACTATTTATTGTGTAAATTGTGACTTTTAGGCACTGTCTTTTATGACGATTTTTTTATATGTTTAAGGACTGTATAGTCCAAATAAACCTTGTTTTGAACTGAACCATACATTGATCTCTAGGCCATCACCATACACTGGCCTTCATGCCAGCACCATACCCTGAACTCACTCCAAGCGCTACATTATGGCCTCCGTCCCAATGCAATGGAACTGAATCCATCGCAGTGCCTTTTTGGGACTTCCCCCTTATGCCCTGCTTGATGTGTGTTCCCAGGATTGTCCACCAGACTTTCTTCTAGTGCCATATATAGAACTCGATTCTACCATCATGCGTTAGACACAGTGTAAGGTCCTATGTTGAATCATGCTTCATTACCTTACATTGAATTTCATCCCATTTTCATACAGCGAAATGCATCATAATGACAAATGTGTGACTCCAGTCCGGTGCCATATATGATATTCTATCTCAGTGCCATATAAAAAGTACATCACAGGGCCACATACAGTTCTGCATTTCAGCACCACCCAATTCAACACCAGTTCAATTAATCAAAATCCATCAAAATAACTCCATCTCAGCCCTACATCTGAATCCAAGACTTCATCCAAGTGCCATACGTGGAGCTCCACCCAGTGCTATACTGAACACCATCATGTGCAGTACATGCAGCTCCACCCAGTGCTTTACTGAACACCATCAGAGTGCAGTATATGGAGCTCCATCCAGTGCTATACTGAACCCCATCAGAGTGCAGTATATGGAGCTCCACCCAGGGCTATACTGAACGCCATCAGGTGCAGTACATGCAGCTGCACCCAGGGCTATACTGAACGCCATCAGGTGCAGTATATGGAGCTCCACCCAGGGCTATACTGAACGCCATCAGGTGCAGTACATGCAGCTCCACCCAGTGCTTTATTGAACACCATCAGAGTGCAGTATATGGAGCTCCACCCAGTGCTATACTGAACGCCATCAGAGAGAGTGCAGTTCCTGGAGCTCCACCCAGTGCTATACTGAACACTGTCTGAGTGCAGTATATGGAGCTCCACCCAGTGCTATACTGAACACTATCAGATTGCAGTACAAGGAGCTCCACCCAGTGCTATACTGAACATCAACAGAATGCAGTGCATGGAGCTCCACACAGTGCTATACTGAACAACATCAGAGTGTAGTATATAGAGCTCCACCCAGTGCTATACTGAACACCATAAGATTGCAGTGCATGGAGCTCCACACAGTGCTATACTAAACACCATCAGATTGCAGTGCATGGAGCTCCACACAGTGCTATACTGAACAACATCCGAGTGTAGTATATGGAGCTCCGCCCAGTGCTATACTGAACACCATAAGATTGCAGTGCATGGAGCTCCACACAGTGCTATACTGAACGACATCAGAGTGCAGTGCATGGAGCTCCACCCAGTGCTATACTGAACGACATCAGAGTGCAGTGCATGGAGCTCCACCCAGTGCTATACTGAACACCATCAGAGTGCAGTCTATTGAGCTCCACACAGTGCTATATTGAGCTCCATCAGAGTGCCGTACGTGGATCTCTACCTTAGTGCTATATCGAGCACCACCAGAGTGCAGTCTATTGAGCTCCACACACTGCTATATTGAGCACCACCAGAGTGCTGTGCATGGAGCTCCATGCCAGTGAAGTTTAAAGATCCTTTCTGAAGCCACTGATAGGATTTCATTACAGCGTTACAGATGCTGTTCTTGTCTGTATGACATATAAAACACTCCTGCTAGTTCAACACAAGTTAATCCATCATTCAGGAAACAGATTCTCGTACTTTGTTTCCCCTGTATCCCCCCATGGACATCTAGAACTGTGAGCTCGGCTGTGGCTGTATCCTGACACACATGTGGTCTACTTAAAAGTATTCTTTGAAGTTGCACTTTCTTTATAGAAAAGTTCAATAAAAGTGATTGAACTTTAAAAGTATATTCTTGTTATCCCTCAAATTGCCATAAATTACATTCTTTTAGACAGCTGTCTCTGTACAGATTATCTGCGAGGCTGCCAAGAGTACTAACATAGAAATGTGTAGTGAAGGACAGATTGACCCAGAATCTTCGAAAACTATAATGTGAATTTAAATTACATATTCTTCTGGCAGTCTACGCGGCATGAACTATGCACCGTTATGTTAAATGCAATATGAAATGTAGTCTGTAAATTGTGATTGAAAAATGATGTCAGAACTAAATTCTTAGCAAACAGGAATTCTGGTCTGAAAGGGCAATTGATGCAGTTAGATTCCAGTTACCCTGTACACTTACAGAATGTATTAGTTATGACATATATTCTGTCTATGCTCAGCTACAATGCATTCCAATGGGACATGTTCCCCTGTAATCACTTCCACTTCACAATAGGTATTTGCTCTGCTCTCTAGCAGTCATTTCGAAGGACTTGTACACAAAGAGTGCAATGGGTGGGTAAGGCTTCTGTGGGTCTGGGAGGGACATATCTGTGAGTTACTAGGTTTAGCTATATCCTCCACCCTTCATAATACAGGCCCAAGCTGACCTTTGACCCTGCTTACTAGTAAGGAGTCTAAGCCGGATGACGGCTGGGGGGATAGAGGATGCTTTCCTCTGTAGTTCACAGGCAGAATTGGTAGTGGCATACCTGGAGTTCAGTGGTGCCCCGTCCCCTGCCAAAGTTGCGGGGCAGGCCGGAGGAGGGAGAGCGGTGCGGAGTGGAAGGGGGGCTCGGGGATAAACATTTTTTTAAAACTTACCTCAATGCCGCCGCCAAAGCCGCCGCCAACGCTGCAGTCTCCCGCCGCATTGCGCTCTTCCTGCTTCTGGGCACAGGCTCCCAGACTGCACTGCAGCCAATCCTGAAGCTGCATAAAGCAGCGTCAGGATTGGCCTGAGCGCTGGCAACTTGCGCGCCCAGGCAGACTGGGAGCCTGTGCCTGCTCTCTCCAGCCCCAGCAACGCAGCTGGGGCTGTTGAGAGCTTCAGGGCGCGTGAGGGTTGGCCGGCCTGAGATGGTCGGCCAAACACCTCATGCACAGTGAAGGGAGTGCCCACCACTCCCCCACCAGCAGTGTCATCCCCTGGACCCGCCCCCAAGACTCGTCAGAGTCCTGGGGGTAGGTCCAGGGGATTAAAATAAAACGATAATAAAACAGGTTTAAAACCCATTTTATTTGAGCGTGGTGGCAGGGGGGGGCGGCGCTCCTCCGCCCTAATGGAGGGGCCGCCGCTGCTGGAGTTGAGAGACGGGGAAGAGCTCGGCACAGCTGAGGCAAAATTCTACCATTATAGGGCCTGATTCACAAAGATAAACTTCCACTTTGTAGTAAGTTTACTGCTGTTTTGGTATTCACAAACTACAAGTGTAATTGTACTATTAATAATTTTACGACTGTGGAGTCTGTCGCCAGTGTGGAGTCTCCGCAGTTGCAAAATTACTAGTTATAAAATTACACTTGTCTACGTGAATACCAAAACAGTAGCAAACTTACTATAAAGTGTAAGTTTATTTCATGTTATGTCTATTTGCATAGCGCACTAATCACCTGTGAGGATATCCAGGCGCTTGAGCAGGTGTGTAGGTGAGTATCCCCTCAGAGTAATTCAAAGAGCCAGGTCTTCAGCTTCTTGCGGAACTGAAGAAGTGCGGAGGAGGCTCTGATGCATTGTGGGAGGCCGTTCCACGCTTTGGGTACGATGTATGAGAACGAAGCCCCTAAATCAGGGTTCTCCAAAGTCGATCCTGGAGGGCAGGATCCATGCCAGATTTTTAGCATATCCACATTTAAATAAATGTATTTATCTTAAAAATCAGGCATGGATCGAGCCCACCAGGACTGACTTTGGAGAACCCTGCCCTAAATTATCAGGGCTTATTTAGGGGTCCATAAGTATGATCATGTGTCGGGCACACACCTCTCCTTGAATTGGTTACCTGCTAAACAGCAGATACAGTTTAAAGTATTGTTCTTTACTCAAATACCCAGTGTTTCCTTCAGACCTCATTACCCTGTATACCACAACTAGGGCCCTTATATCAAGATCATTGCCCCTGTTGGAGATCCATAGTGAATCGGCTCCCAGATTTTAGATGCATGGAACTCTGATAAAGAGACACTCTTAGAACAAAAGGTGAATAACTCTGTTCCATAAAGTTGGATTAGGAAGCAGGGAAGGTTTCATGGGTTTCCTCATGAATCATCATCAATAATAAATTGATTTATACTATAAAATATCCTGCTTCAGCCATGACATAGAAGAACCCGACTGGATCTGAAGAAGAAAATAAGACCTCCCTGCTCCCTGCCTGCTGCACTGAAACATTTGTGACAACCTGATTTTTGACAGAGCTCTGTCCTGAACCTTGTCTCCAGCTCTGTCCTGAACCTTGTCTCCAGCTCTGTCCTGAACCTTGTCTCCAGCTCTGTCCTGAACCTTGTCTCCAGCTCTGTCCTGAACCTTGTCTCCAGCTCTGTCTTGAACCTTGTCTCCAGCTCTGTCTTGAACCTTGTCTCCAGC
Organism: Calotriton arnoldi; assembly: GCA_963921515.1. Classification (NCBI taxonomy): domain Eukaryota; kingdom Metazoa; phylum Chordata; class Amphibia; order Caudata; family Salamandridae; genus Calotriton; species Calotriton arnoldi. The sequence goes on along the minus strand of CAWUFW010006000.1, from coordinate 979,286 downwards.
TCTGTCCTGAACCTTGTCTCCAGCTCTGTCCTGAACCTTGTCTCCAGCTCTGTCCTGAACCTTGTCTCCAGCTCTGTCCTGAACCTTGTCTCCAGCTCTGTCCTGAACCTTGTCTCCAGCTCTGTCCTGAACCTTGTCTCCAGCTCTGTCCTGAACCTTGTCTCCAGCTCTGTCTTGAACCTTGTCTCCAGCTCTGTCCTGAACCTTGTCTCCAGCTCTGTCCTGAACCTTGTCTCCATCACTGATTGTGCCAGTTTCCTTACCTGGGATCTACAGGGACATTCAGATCCCTCTTCTGAGAACAGCTGGAGCTTAAACGACCCATCTTCCATCGATGATCCTTTGAGGCCGATCACCAGAACACCACTGCAAATAGTTGAAGCTTGTGGAATTTGACCCAATTTGGTTTCTAATAATACTTTGAACCGAACATGATCTTTAGTTTGACTTCAGTCATTTCTTGCTCAATTCTATACTTGATCATTTTTAATGCTTTTCTAAAATCCCCTACTGCATACGTTTTACCCATATTACACTTGTGTGTGACTTGGCTTGTTTCATTGGATTTCATTTTTAAACATCTTAATTATTTTGTTGTTTGACCAGTTGTTGCACACATACTACATGCAAAAACAACAATTGATGCACAGAATGCAGAACAATGTCATACATTCAACCCAGTACAGAGATCTGGGCCTAAATCCATCGTTTTTTTGCTCACCATGCCATTCCAGTTTGAACCCAGCCATATGCAAATCAGTCTTGACCCTGTGCCCAATGGGAACAGTCCAGCCTGAACTGCCAGGCCAGGTCCTCCCTGGACTGGAAACAAGCATCCTAGGACCGGTTTCGGGGATTCACCCCTCATCAGCCAGGATAGCTTGACTCCAGTGGCATGGAGAGCACGGGACCCATGTCTGGGCATACCCGTCCCACTCGGGGTGACAAATGCAAAAACAATTGATGGACAGAATGCAGAACAATGTCATACATTCACCACAGTACAGAGATCTGGGCCTAAATCCATCGTTTTTTTGCTCACCATGCCATTCCAGTTTGAACCCAGCCATATGCAAATCAGTCTTGACCCTGTGCCCAATGGGAACAGTCCAGCCCGAACTGCCAGGCCAGGTCCTCACTGGACTGGAAACAAGCATCCTAGGACCTGTTTCGGGGTTTCACCCCTCATCAGCCAGGATAGCTTGACTCCAGTGGCATGGAGAGCACGGGACCCACGTCTGGGCATACCCGTCCCACTCGGGGTAACAAATGCAAAAACAACAATTGATGGACAGAATGCAGAACAATGTCATACATTCACCCCAGTACAGAGATCTGGGCCTAAATCCATCGTTTTTTTGCTCACCATGCCATTCCAGTTTGAACCCAGCCATATGCAAATCAGTCTTGACCCTGTGCCCAATGGGAACAGTCCAGCCTGAACTGCCAGGCCAGATCCTCCCTGGACTGGAAACAAGCATCCTAGGACCGGATTCGGGGTTTCACCCCTCATCAGCCAGGATAGCTTGACTTCAGTGGCATGGAGAGCACGGGACCCACGTCTGGGCATACCCGTCCCACTCGGGGTGACAAATGCAAAAACAACAATTGATGGACAGAATGCAGAACAATGTCATGCATTCACCCCAGTACAGAGATCTGGGCCTAAATCCATCATTTTTTGCTCACCATGCCATTCCAGTTTGAACCCAGCCATATGCAAATCAGTCTTGACCCTGTGCCCAATGGGAACAGTCCAGCCCGAACTGCCAGGCCAGGTCCTCACTGGACTGGAAACAAGCATCCTAGGACCGGTTTCGGGGTTTCACCCCTCATCAGCCAGGATAGCTTGACTCCAGTGGCATGGAGAGCACGGGACCCACGTCTGGGCATACCCGTCCCACTCAGGGTGACAAATGCAAAAACAACAATTGATGGACAGAATGCAGAACAATGTCATACATTCACCCCAGTATAGAGATCTGGGCCTAAATCCATCGTTTTTTTGCTCACCATGCCATTCCAGTTTGAACCCAGCCATATGCAAATCAGTCTTGACCCTGTGCCCAATGGGAACAGTCCAGCTCGAACTGCCAGGCCAGGTCCTCCCTGGACTGGAAACAAGCATCGATGGATTTAACCCAGATCTCTTGACTGGGGGTGAATGTATGATTTATTCAGCATTCCGTCCATCATTTGTTTGCGTAGCACTTTTCACCCTAAGTGGGATGGGTATGCCCAGACGTGGGTCCCTTGCTCACTATGCCACTGGATTCAAGCTAGCCTGGCTGATGAAGGGTAATACCCAGAAAAGGGTCCCAGGATGCTCGTTTCCGGTCCAGGGAGGACCTAGCTTGGCAGTTCGGTCTGGAGTGTTCCTTGAGGCACAGGGTCAAGACTGATTTGCATATGGCTGGGACTAAATTGGGGTGGCACAGTGAGCAAAAGAACGATGGATTTAACCCATATCTCTTGACTGGGGGTGAATGTATGATTTATTCAGCATTCCATCCATCATTTGTTGGCGTAGCACTTTTCACCCTAAGTGGGATGGGTATGCCCAGACGTGGGTCCCTTGCTCACTGTGCCACTGGATTCAAGCTAGCCTGGCTGATGAAGGGTAATACCCAGAAACCGGTCCCAGGATGCTTGTTTCCGGTCCAGGGAGGACCTGGCTTGGCAGTTCGGTCTGGACTGTTCCCATGAGGCACAGGGTTGTAGTGTAGCTCCTATTTCCCTAATAGGCTCTGCGCATTGGAATAATATATCCTATAGGTTTGACATAGGACTAAGGTCAGTATGTCCCTATCGAGTATATTAAACTTAATTACTTGTGCCAGCTAGCTCAGAGGCCACTAGAAACTCCTTGACAACAAGAAGGGAGTAGTTTCTGGCAGCCGCAAAACATGACCACTATGTTTCCCTTTAGAATCAGAACGTGTCCAAGAGTCGTGGAAACAATAGATAACTATTTCACTCAGCTCAATCGTGCATGCTTAGTTTTCTCCAAGTTACACAGAAAGAAATAGACGGGCGTTTTCAATAAAAGATTTATTGAACAGTCTTGTTTCTGGTGTAAGTATAATGTGCTGTTACGATCACAAGACAGTATGCGAGATAAATAATGTACAGTGTGAGCAGTAGAAATAAATAATACTGCGATAGCATTATCTTTTAGCGTATATTCACATACATAAATAACATGAGCTAAAAATGCGAGTACTCATACGATGCGTTTCTAATCTAGTTCTACCCCAATGTACCTAACCTAATCCTAGGTGTAGGGAGAGGTATGAAGTAGGTGAAGTATTCCTTACTATGGTATACTAAGAGTATGTTAAGCCTAGTATGCCTAGTATGCTTAGTATGCCAAGAGTCCCTCTAGGTTCTTATCAGCTCCATACCTGAAGAATGAGAGAGGTAGGAATCTCTTTGCCAGACTCGAACTCCAACACCCCGCAAGGGAAGTCAGATCACTGGAAGCTGGACTCTCTGCGTGCAGGGATGACAGTGTCTTATCAGTGCGTCAGGCCGGGAAACGGGCTCCTCTGAAGTCGAGGTCTCCTCTGGTTTACAAGGGCTAGGGAAGGTATATTTATATCTGAGAGTACCTAGGAATGTTTAGTATTGACGTGAGTCGGACAGCGAAAGACGTCATGAATGAACCACTAAGGAATAACGGTTCATACATAATATATGAGTCCTTGAAGAAATCAATAGTCCTGGACTAGGGAAACTCCCGCAGCCTAAGGGTCTGTTCTTCATGTACTCGTTGTGACGTTAGGGTGGACGGATGTCGGAGACCATGCCTGTATTTGGAGTGCATGGTTTAATGCCTAAATAAGGCCTGGGATTTTATGCCTATATAAGGGCAGGGCGAATTGTGCCTATATAAGGACATGATACTGGAAAGCCCGTTACGGACACCCTAAGAGGAATAAAACTAGACGATATGTATTGTCTGGTTTGGAGACAGGAAACAAAGGATTGTTCATTGAGGAGGTGCATGTTTCAATCACCCCTTGGTATTCAAGTTGATCTAAGATCTCCCTGACCTGTTTTTTAGCTTCTTGCTTTATTGGGTACTGCCGTTGTGCAGTTGGTTCATGTTTCAGATGTATTTTATGGTGAGGTGAGTCCTCATCCCATCCTACATGATTTTTATATAATGCTGGGGCCTGGGCTACTGCCCATTTCCTGGCATATGTATATTTTAGGTTTATTGGAATATGGTTGGAGAAGGCAGGCATAATAATGTCCTCAACAAATGTGAGAGCGAGGAGTAAGAGGGGTCACGTCCTTCTCCCCGAGATTTAGCCAATAAACAATGTGGACGTACCCAGTACCTGAATAGATGACACTGGGGGCTCACAGTGCAGGAGAACCATCAGGTTCTTTTAAAAGACCCCTCACACACCAACCTAGTTGGTGTCATGCTTCATCACACTATCACATTACACCAGCTCCGCTGTAATCAGGCGTCGTAGCACAACCGGGTGGCACTCGGCCGCCTGGTTGGGACCCCAATGATGAAGCATGACACCAAATAGGTTGGTGTGTGAGGGGTCTTTTAAAAGAACCTGATGGTTCTCCTGCACTGTGAGCCCCCAGTGTCATCTATTCAGGTACTGGGTATGTCCACATTGTTTATTGGATAATAATGTCCTCGCCATGTGGGCACTCCCTGACAAATTGTGGTGGCCAGTCTTTTTCTGCTAGAAGTATGTCATAGCCCTTTGATAGTCTTTCCCAAAAAGTGCTTTCACCTGTCTAGGTTTGTCTCCCTCCATCCGGAGTGTTATTTCAAATAACCTTTGTGGAGTACTAACCCTGGTGTCTACAGTCTCTACTTTAATGTACTCATTCAAGTCCACTATCTCCAGAAGTTCCCTCAGGTTCTGGCGAACTATTGTGACTTCTGCTGCATTGTCCAGCATGGTCTGAGCCCATTCTCCGTTCTTTAGTTGTGTTCTCGGTATTCTCGGCATGTCTGATCTTTAGACCTGCTACTTTCTTTTTGGAGAATTGAGGTTTTGCTTTAGTTTTTGGAGCGTGTTTGTCGTCTTTCGATTTCACGCGTTCTTCTCTGTGTTCCGTCCGTCCTCTTCTTTCCGAAGTCTGTGACGAGATCTGAAAGGGACGAGAGGAACGTGTATCAGTATCTTGATACCTGTCAGGTTTTCTCAAATTATCCCTATTCCTGATGTTATACCTCCTTTCAGAGGGCTCCTTTTGAGGAGACCTACCTCGGGATTGAGAACGTTTCTCGTTTGAATTTTGTTTATTAGTTTCCCACTTCTTTTTAGAAGATGTAGGAGTTTGTTTAATAGAGTCCTTCTCAGGACTTTCAGATAGCTTCGGCTTCACTGGTCTTCCACCCAAACTATCTCTGCCTAATTCTGCATAAGATTGTTCTATTATTCTGGGTAGCTCTGTTTGATGTTCTGTAACATCAAATTCCCTTAATTTTTGGCGGATCGCAACTGCTGCTGCCTCTCCTTTAATATTAGATAATATTATTGTTGAGACCTGGTCGAAGGTTTTCAGTAATTTCATACCTAAATTTAGAGCAGGCTCTGCCCCGTATTCATTTTGAATTTGTTTGAGGACATCAGGTATTACTGCAATGGACGGAATGCCATGTGTTTTAGTATAAATGGCAGCAAAGACTGAGCCCCAAGTGGTGCAGTCTTCCAGTTGTGGTGTGATCCCCATTGGTAAACTGATTGTTAGGATTCTGTGTTTCTCATACGGGCTAGTATTTGGAAATACTGCTTCGATTTGAGTAATTTTTTGAGCTATCCAGAACGGAATTTGCTCACGTTTTGTGGGCATGTTACCCATGACTGCGTATAGAGTCTGTGGTGTAATTTTTAGTGTATTCCCCTGTTGGGGAGTTGGATTTGGAAGTGTTAATGGTTGCTGGACTGTAAAAGTCCGCATGACATATTGGACCAATTGTCTGTAAATTTGTATTAACTCTTGTATTTGAGTAAGTAGTTCCTCATCTGACATTATATCCAGTTCAGGATGAGGTGTGTAGCCGGCTAAAATCGGCCATGTTGCTCCTGGTCTACCTAGTGGACCGAGCCTAGTAATGTTTTTGTGATGTTTTAGGGCGCCTTTAAACCAGAGCTGATGCTCCTGGTATGTTAATGGAATTTCAATATCCTCGAAAGGAATGTATTCCTCTGGTGGTTCATCTTCTTTGTAGAAGTGAAATGTGTGTGATATTGGATTGCATTCAGGAAGTATTACCCATGAATAGAATACCTCTGTCTGAAAGGATTCATGTGCCTCTATCACAAAAACTGCTCTACCTCCTCTTGGCAGTAGGCCATGTTTTATAAGTTTTAGAGTGATGGCTCTTCTTAAGTTTTGAGGGATGTCTATAATACCCTCCTCGGTTTCATTTAAACCTGTGTAGTTAAAAACTGCTGCTTGGGCTGTATCAGCCGCAGCTCCACTGTTTCCAGTGTTATTGTCGTTTTCAGGCATTTTGTTTTTTGAAAAATGTAGAACAAGTTTCAAGGAAACAAAGATAAGGTGCACAATATTTTGGAACACTGTATCCTTCAACGTTGAGCAAACCAAACAGCTAATATATAGGGTACTTCCCTATGTAGCCGTGGCGGATACTAAACCCTGCCCACTCCAGACGTCTTTTGGAGTATATGGGTAGGGGTCTTGAGAGAAAATAGCACGGCTGAGTTACTCAGTATCTAACGTTGAATTACCGCCTTACCAAACCGTTGGGCGCCATGTAGTGTAGCTCCTATTTCCCTAATAGGCTCTGCGCATTGGAATAATATATCCTATAGGTTTGACATAGGACTAAGGTCAGTATGTCCCTATCGAGTATAATAAACTTAATTACTTGTGCCAGCTAGCTCAGAGGCCACTAGAAACTCCTTGACAACAAGAAGGGAGTAGCTTCTGGCAGTTGCAAAACATGACCACTATGTTTCCCTTTAGAATCAGAACGTGTCCCAGAGTCGTGGAAACAATAGATAACTATTTCACTCAGCTCAATCGTGCATGCTTAGTTTTCTCCAAGTTACACAGAAAGAAATAGACGGGCGTTTTCAATAAAAGATTTATTGAACAGTCTTGTTTCTGGTGTAAGTATAATGTGCTGTTACGATCACAAGACAGTATGCGAGATAAATAATGTACAGTGTGAGCAGTAGAAATAAATAATACTGCGATAGCATTATCTTTTAGCGTATATTCACATACATAAATAACATGAGCTAAAAATGCGAGTACTCATACGATGTGTTTCTAATCTAGTTCTACCCCAATGTACCTAACCTAATCCTAGGTGTAGGGAGAGGTATGAAGTAGGTGAAGTATTCCTTACTATGGTATACTAAGAGTATGTTAAGCCTAGTATGCCTAGTATGCTTAGTATGCCAAGAGTCCCTCTAGGATCTTATCAGCTCCATACCTGAAGAATGAGAGAGGTAGGAATCTCTTTGCCAGACTCGAACTCCAACACCCCGCAAGGGAAGTCAGATCACTGGAAGCTGGACTCTCTGCGTGCAGGGATGACAGTGTCTTCTCAGTGCGTCAGGCCGGGAAACGGGCTCCTCTGAAGTCGAGGTCTCCTCTGGTTTACAAGGGCTGGGGAAGGTATATTTATACCTGAGAGTATCTAGGAATGTTTAGTATTGACGTGAGTCGGACAGCGAAAGACGTCATGAATGAACCCCTAAGGAATAACGGTTCATACATAATATATGAGTCCTTGAAGAAATCAATAGTCCTGGACTAGGGAAACTCCCGCAGCCTAAGGGTCTGTTCTTCATGTACTCGTTGTGACGTTAGGGTGGACGGATGTCGGAGACCATGCCTGTATTTGGAGTGCATGGTTTAATGCCTAAATAAGGCCTGGGATTTTATGCCTATATAAGGGCAGGGCGAATTGTGCCTATATAAGGACATGATACTGGAAAGCCCGTTACGGACACCCTAAGAGGAATACAACAGGGTCAAGACTGATTTGCATATGGCTGGGTCTAAACTGGGGTGGCACGGTGAGCAAAAGAACGGTGGATTTAACCCAGATCTCTTGACTGGGGGTGAATGTATGATTTATTCAGCATTCCGTCCATCATTTGTTTGCGTAGCACTTTTCACCCTAAGTGGGATGGGTATGCCCAGACGTGGGTCCCTTGCTCACTGTGCCACTGGATTCAAGCTAGCCTGGCTGATGAAGGGTAATACCCAGAAACCGGTCCCAGGATGCTTGTTTCCGGTCCAGGGAGGACCTGGCTTGGCAGTTCGGTCTGGACTGTTCCCATGAGGCACAGGGTCAAGACTGATTTGCATATGGCTGGGTCTAAACTGGGGTGGCACGGTGAGCAAAAGAACAATGGATTTAACCCAGATCTCTTGACTGGGGGTGAATGTATGATTTATTCAGCATTCCGTCCATCATTTGTTTGCGTAGCACCTACTACATAGACATTCGATGAAGAAAGCCTTGCTGCATGAGCCAACGATTTCTTGCAGATGTTTTACTACAAGTCCCATCATGCTTAAAGCTGTTGGCTAAAAAAGCACAGGACTGAAAGGTGCTATCTTGACATGGACCAGGCGAACAACTATACTGCCTGGACTAGGATCCTGAACTCATGAGGCTTAGCCTCAACGTGACTGTGTGCAGTTTTAGGCCAGGCCTAGAGGCAGCTTTAGCTGTCTCACTAGCCACATCTAATCATGAAATATGGGAACACAAAATGCCTGCATATATGTCTACATAGAGGTGCTTTGGTTCAGCCATCTTCATCTCTTGGCCTACTCAGCTGTCATTCACATTCTGCTTCCGTCCACTACAGCACAGAACATGAGTCAGTCGCTCAGCACACTGTTGGTTGGCCAACAGTGCTTAATTTGAGCCTGTGGTTTCCGGTGCTCAGTACCAGCACTTAATTGTCAGCACCCACTCTAGTGACAGTCCACCACATGGTGGCTCTGTCTGTCAAATTTGGAGATAAGCACAACAGCAGTGTTAAATAATTCAATATACATTAAAAATGAATAACATCTGTCGCTCACACCACTATTATAGCTGTGGGGGCCTGGGATAGTTTGAAATGTCACACTTGTAGCACTGCAATGGTTTGTACTTGTGCCGATTCTGTCATTGGCAACGCTGGCACTGGCGATGTGTGGTGCCAGCTGCAGTGGCCTCCCGAGAAGAGCCCTGGCACTTACTTTTTTTTTTTTACAAATTAAGCACTGGACTTGGCCAATGCTTTATTTTCCCAAAGTTTTTTTCTATTCTTACTACCTTTCAATGTTGGTGTGTTAAAGCTAAGTCTTCAATTTACAGTAATCTAAAGCCAGTAGTACTTTATTTATTTTTGCACCAATAAAAATCATATTTCCTGTAAACTGCAATAAAATTAAAAGGATAATCTATGCTTATTATAAGTACAATTCCTGACTAGGGAGCACACGTGCGGTTCTGTTATGGTGACATATTTTTTAAACATTATTATTTTTTTACTAAGCATATTGAACCCAGATTTATGCATCGGCATGTTTTTTTTATTTTTATGGCACATGCTTGTATTAAAGAAATGCATAAAATAGCCATTGCCTTACTTTGCCAAGGCAAGACAAATTATTTTAGACAATGCTAGTTTATCATAGTAAAGTGGCATTGGTTTAGCGCGCAAGCTCAGGCTGGGTAGAGCACGAACGAATGCCTGCAAATCTAGCAGTGAGTGCTGATGACGTGGGGGCTGTTTGCATAGTTTGGTGATACACGAGGCTCTGATTGGTGCTCGCAGTCTGGCAAGCTCTGGTGTGTCGCGCACATGTTTGACAGGTTGAGAGGAAAGACTTTCAAATTCAGATATTCATCCCTTTGATACATTGCAACATTCCCATGTTCAGAGGGATGCCATTCAAAGGGCGGCCTCCCACGACCCCTTCAGCCAGGCCAGACATTTTGGGCAACAGAATGTTGCATTCTGGGACTTTTCGTTTTGCATTTAGCATTGAGAGGCCACGGTCTTGCACCTCTTGTGGGGGAAGCACACCCAAAATGCCAATGCAGGGAAGATTAACATTAATGCAAATTTCCTTCAACGCTTACCTGCTGCATTTGAAGGATTACTGGGTCCTCCGTTTGCTCCATAAACACAACATTTCTTACAGCTTTCACTGTTACAATATTTATGAACACATTTTAATTAGGTTTAAATTCCTCCGGGTTCCAGAAAATTGCAGACCAAACAGTAAAACAGATTTCGGCGGTAAGTTCCCTATGTGTTTAGCAGAGAATGCCCAAGAGGGCCGAAGTTTAAAAAAAAAAAAAAATCCCAGGACCCCAGGCAAGGATGCTTCAGCGGCACAGAAGCCCACTAATCAGATATGTCAGCAATTGCTTTTCTTATCAAACTGTGTGAGCCCTAGTGGGGCCTCCGCAAGTTTAAGGCTGCCAGAGGAGAGGGGTGAGAAAAAATGCTTTTTTTTATCAGCTGCCTGTGTGTTTTTAGATAACAGCTTTCTTAAAGGGGCAGCCCAGGTCGGAATTCAGCTTCAAAGGTGCCTTCTCAGTAGATTTGATTTCTCACCTTCGTTTGTAAGAGCTGGGTTTTTTGTTTTTGTTTCTGTAAACTATATTGTTTAATTTTATGAATGAGTGAATTTTTATTTATTTTTTCTGTGTATTATATCACCCCAACATGACTTCTTTTCGCACAATATGTTCCATGATGATGTATCCTGAGTGAAAAAAACCTAGGATGGCTGGCAGCATCCCTTCCACGTGCATCTATGAGGTGTGGGGAAGGTGAGGGCTAACGGTCAGTATGCGGTTCAGGAGAGGGGTAGAGGGCCATGGTGTCAGACTACAGCTCAGTTCAGCAGTACCCTTCGCTTGAACCAGTGGCATAGCTAGGTTGCCATGGGCCCTTTTGCAAGCAAAGTAACTGAACCCCCTCATGAGGGTGACATTTCAGTCCGTAAGCTGGCCCAACCCTCCTCAACCTCCTTTGTCAGACTCACTACCATTCTCTTATACACAAGATTGTATTTCCACTTCCTGCACTGCGTTTCTGCCATTCAAAGCCATAACTCTAAAAAGTATTACCAAAGCCAATTGGTGTGGCCCTCGTAAAGTACATGCACACGAAGACATAACATGCAGGGACCCTGCACTTAGACTGCCACCCTCCCATAGGCACAACCCTCACACTTCATTCACACAGATATATGCCTCACTCTGCACTCACACAGGCACAACTTTCAACCTGTAGACCACTTACCCTGTTCTCACAAAAGACAATGTTAATTTTACGTTCACACAGGCGCATCCCTCACAATGCACTTACAAAAGATGGTGGATATACTGCGCTCATTCAAGCACACTGCTCACACACAGGTGCATCGCTCACTTGGAAGGAGCAGAGTTTGAAAAGATGGTGGCATTGGAGAGACAGGCTGATTATATGGTGCTTCGGTCCACTAGTGTAATTCAAAGCGCTTGACGTAAGCTACACTGAAGCCTGAATGTCCACTGAAGTAATCTAATCTCCCATAAACCACACACTTGCACAAGCACTGCAGGCTATGTGAGTCTGATCTTTGTGGACTTTTGCGGGGAAGAGCCTTGGCATAAAAAAGTCCCCTTTGCCTTCTAAAGAACAAAGTGGTGGTTTTGTTTATAGTGAAAACATATGCTAAAATTAAGAAAGAGATGAAGAAAAACAAAAGAAAAATATGGCAACTAAATGTGGAGGGCATGTACTTTAAAAATAAAATAAAAAAGTTAAGCTTTGACTGGTCAGCCATCTTGAAACAGTAACATGTGACAGAGTATGCAGAATACCATTTCAACATGGTGGCATGGTTTTGCAGCAGTGATTCCTGGTGCTCTGCATAAGAAAGTTGTGGTCCAGTAGCAATGGCAGCAGAGCTGCTGGTACTCTCAATGCTCAATTCGCACTAGTCTGCATATGCAGGTGAGCTGCTGTGGGATGAACTAAAAATAATATTATTTCATTAAGTCGGACTTCGCTGGATGAAGAGTAACACAGAGTAATCAGGCAAAATACTGTTATTTACACTACCAGCCATCCTAAAGACCAGTGGTTGTCTACTTGACAGAACTAAACATTGCCAAACAAAGCCAATGGCTGAAGAGGGCTGATCCACTGCCCAACTGTATGTCTGCTTTTCTGAAGGGCTGAACTAATATGTGAATGACACTCTGTCTGGTGAATAACTGGAGGTGGCTTACCTAAAGCCCAGTTTCTCCAAGCAAGATTATCTATTATTTTTTAGCAAGACGTGAGGCTGGTGATACCGCTAAAACAGTCTTTTGGTCAGACTAAAGAGGCACAGAAATAGATAGAGCACAGAGAGCAGGAGCACAGGGGGGCCTTGGCTCACATGCATAAGACATACAGCACTACTCAAGAGCATCACAATCTTCCCTTAAAGTCACTGGACAAGTGTGATACTGCAGGACCAGTGCACGTTTCGTATAAAGACTTGGAACAATTGTGGTACTGCAGTGCCAACCAGTGCAAGCTTCCTTCAAAGACATAGAACAAGTGTGCTACTGCAGGGCCAATCAGTGCAAGCTTCCTTCAAAAACATGGAACACAGGTGCTACTGCAGGTCCAGCCAGTGCAAGCTTCCTTCAGACATGGAACAAGTGTGGTACTGCAGGGCCAGCCAGTTCAAGCTTCCTTCAAAAACATGGAACAAATGTGCTACTGCAGGGCCAGCCAGTGCAAGCTCCCTTCAAAGACATGGAACAAGTGTGATACTGCAGGGCCAGCCAGTGCAAGCTCCCTTCAAAGACATGGAACAAGTGTGGTACTGCAGGGCCAGCCAGTGCAAGCTCCCTTCAAAGACATGGAACAAGTGTGGTACTGCAGGGCCAGCCAGCGCAAGCTTCCTTCAAAGACATGGAACAAATGTGGTACTGCAGGGCCAGCCAGCGCAAGCTTCCTTCAAAGACATGGAACAAATGTGGTACTGCAGGGCCAGCCAGTGCAAGTTCCCTTCAAAGACATGGAACAAATGTGGTACTGCAGGGCCAGCCAGTGCAAGCTCTCTTCAAAGACATGAAACAAATGTGGTACTGCTGTGCCAGCCAGTGCAAGCTTCCTTCAAAGACATGGAACACATGTGGTACTGCAGTGCCAGCCAGTGAAAGCTCCCTTCAAAGACATGGAACACATGTGGTACTGCAGTGCCAGCCAGTGCAAGCTCCCTTCAAAGACATGGAACAAATGTGGTACTGCAGGGCCAGCCAGTGCAAGCTTCCTTCAAAGACATGGAACGAATGTGATACTGCAGGACCAGCCAGTGCAAGCTTCCTTCAAAGACATGGAACAGTGGTACTGCAGGGCCAGCCAGTGCAAGCTTCCTTGAAAGACATGGAACAAATGTGGTACTGCTGTGCCAGCCAGTGCAAGCTCCCTTCAAAGACATGGAACAAATGTGGTACTGCAGGGCCAGCCAGTGCAAGCTCCCTTCAAAGACATGGAACAAATGTGGTACTGCAGGGCCAGCCAGTGCAAGCTCTCTTCAAAGACATGGAACAAATGTGATACTGCAGTGCCAGCCAGTGCAAGCTCCCTTCAAAGACATGGAACAAGTGTGTTACTGCAGTGCCAGCCAGTGCAAGCTCCCTTCAAAGACATGGAACAAGTGTGTTACTGCAGGGCCAGCCAGTGCAAGCTTCCTTCAAAGACATGAAACAAATGTGGTACTGCAGGGCCAGCCAGTGCAAGCTTCCTTCAAAGACATGGAACAAATGTGGTACTGCTGTGCCAGCCAGTGCAAGCTCCCTTCAAAGACATGGAACAAATGTGGTACTGCAGGGCCAGCCAGTGCAAGCTCCCTTCAAAGACATGGAACAAATGTGGTACTGCAGGGCCAGCCAGTGCAAGCTCTCTTCAAAGACATGGAACAAATGTGGTACTGCAGGGCCAGCCAGTGCAAGCTCCCTTCAAAGACTTGGAACAAGTGTGTTACTGCAGGGCCAGCCAGTGCAAGCTCTCTTCAAAGACATGGAACAAATGTGGTACTGCAGGGCCAGCCAGTGCAAGCTTCCTTCAAAGACATGAAACAAATGTGGTACTGCAGGGCCAGCCAGTGCAAGCTTCCTTCAAAGGCATGAAACAAATGTGATACTGCAGGGCCAGCCAGTGCAAGCTCCCTTCAAAGACATGGAACACATGTGGTACTGCAGGGCCAGCCAGTGCAAGCTTCCTTCAAAGACCTGAACCAAATGTGGTACCGCAGTGCCAGCCACTGCAAGATTCCTTCAAAGACATGGAACAAATATGGTACTACATGGCCAGCCAGTGCAAGCTTCCTTCAGAAATGGAACACATGTGGTATTGCAGGGACAGCTAGTGCAAGCTTCCTTCAGACATGGAACAAGTGTGGTATTTCAGGGCCACTGCAAGCTTCCCTCTTGAGCCCTCAAACCCCAAAATAAGCAGTTTTCTTGTTGTTTCTGCCTGCTGCCCACGCTCGAACCTCATGTATCAAGAATGAAAGACAAAGCCTAAAACTTTGATGACAACCAGGAGCACAAAAAGGATACCAATCCACTGGCTGAATAGCACAATGTGACACCAGAAAACCTTGGATGAATCCCTGCTTGGCCTCTTCACTAAATTATGCGATCCTAGGCAATTGCTTTATATTATCGTGTCCCCTATTTTTCATTACTTCATTTGAGAAAACCTTGAAATACATTAGGATGTGCAAAAACAACAATTGATGGACAGAATGCAGAACAATGTCATACATTCACCCCAGTACAGAGATCTGGGCCTAAATCCATCGTTTTTTTTGCTCACCATGCCATTCCAGTTTGAACCCAGCCATATTCAAATCACTGTCAGTCTTGACCCTGTGCCCAATGGGAACAGTCCAGCCCGAACTGCCAGGCCAGGTTCTCCCTGGACTGGAAACAAGCATCCTAGGACCGGTTTCGGGGTTTCACCCCTCATCAGCCAGGATAGCTTGACTCCAGTGGCATGGAGAGCATGGGACCCAGGTCTGGGCATACCCGTCCCACTCGGGGTGACCAATGCAAAAACAACAATTGATGGACAGAATGCAGAACAATGTCATACATTCACCCCAGTACAGAGATCTGGGCCTATATCCATCGTTTTTTTGCTCACCATGCCATTCCAGTTTGAACCCAGGCAGATGCAAATCAGTCTTGACCCTGTGCCCAATGGGAACAGTCCAGCCTGAACTGCCAGGCCAGGTCCTCCCTGGACTGGAAACAAGCATCCTAGGACCGGTTTCGGGGTTTCACCCCTCATCAGCCAGGATAGCTTGACTCCAGTGGCATGGAGAGCACGGGACCCACGTCTGGGCATACCCGTCCCACTCGGGGTGACCAATGCAAAAACAACAATTGATGGACAGAATGCAGAACAATGTCATACATTCACCCCAGTACAGAGATCTGGGCCTAAATCCATCGTTTTTTTTGCTCACCATGCCATTCCAGTTTGAACCCAGCCATATGCAAATCACTGTCAGTCTTGACCCTGTGCCCAATGGGAACAGTCCAGCCCGAACTGCCAGGCCAGGTCCTCCCTGGACTTGAAACAAGCATCCTAGGACCTGTTTCGGGGTTTCACCCCTCATCAGCCAGGATAGCTTGACTCCAGTGGCATGGAGAGCATGGGACCCACGTCTGGGCATACCCGTCCCACTCGGGGTGACCAATGCAAAAACAACAATTGATGGACAGAATGCAGAACAATGTCATACATTCTCCCCAGTACAGAGATCTGGGCCTAAATCCAATACATTAGGACGTGTACAGTACAAACATTTCTCTTGGGTTTGACTTAATGGAGTATAATGTTCCCCCATGTAAAATATGAAATAGTCCACATATAGTGTGCACATGACAACTGATCTGCCTCTTAGTTCACTAATGGTATTGTTGTCAGAGTGGAGTGGAGGGGTTCATGTTTAAAACCTATCACTTTTAATAAATGCCTCTCAATGCAGTGATATAATCTAATGTACTAAAGTGAAACACTTGTCAAAGAGATATATTTTTTATATGGCTCTTAGAGTCAAGTCAGACACTTAACTCGACTCTCCATGTTCATTTATTGGCTTCTCTATTTCAGGACTGTATATAACAGTTACTCAAGTTCTGCCTCTCTTAATATCTCACTCTGAGGAGCAACATTGCGTTTTCTGAGATTCTGGCTAGTTTCCACGGGTCTAATAAGGATAACTATTCTTACATCTGGTTTCAATAAGGAAGAATTGTGCATTAGGGACCCCAAGAAGTTGTCTAAAGTTACCTGTGCATTTGGTTAGCATAAAAAGAAACAAACAATGCTCAAGTCATTCATTTTCCCAGTTCCAGCACTCTAAGTAAGCAATGTTCTTTTACTAGCTGCCATTGCCTGCCCTCCACCCGTAAGGCTGAACACAGTGATTACTTTGATTGTCATGTCTTCAGAAGCCACCTAGCAGCATGGGAATAACTTCCACTTTGACCTCTGAAGCACTCTGCATTTGCAAAGGTGAACATGCGCACTAAGCCATTCAGTGTGCACGTAATGAGGCCTTCACAGTGGCCCCGCATGTGCTTCAGTACATTCTGCTGCTCGGAGTCTGACTCCTGCAGCTGAGGGAATCAGACGGAGCTAACAGCGAGCTGCTAGTGGTGTAAGAGCTCCTCTGGCTCTAGTAGGCACTGGTGCTGGAGCAATTTTCAGACTGGAGGTGCTGCCCCCATATTACATCACGGAACTCATGGGATTCTGAAAAATCTAAGCATCACATGAAGAGCAAGTGAGCCACGCCCATTCAGCAGGAGAGTGGTAAGGGAGTAATGTGTAGCTGGTGCTGCATTAAGGAGTACACTTAAACAAATGTATTACTAAAGCATGGTTGGTAGCCACGGTCATTTACTGACAGCACATTTGCCATTGTATTGACCACTAAATTTGCACAATTTTACAATAAAACTCTATAGCGCGCAAACTGTAATGTATGGAAATTGAGTTTCAGTGAATATTTGTCATTTGTGCATCACCAAGTAAAGTGTCTTTATTTGTTTTGACCCTAATAAAATCTTTGCTTACATTACTCATTAGAATTAATAACAAAAATGCTTCATTTTTATTCTCCAGTTTATTTATTTTGAAATATTTGTACAGTTAATTTGTAAGTGGTTACATTTTTTTGTGTTGAAGAAAACCAACTCCTACAGCCTTTCTTTTCACAGCAGCAAGATTTTCACATAGTTCACTTTACAAAATCCTCACACTTTGCAGTAATGTAATGTAAAGTAAGGTGGATTTGTAGAGCGCTGCTTGTCACCAGTGGGGAAGTGAGCAAAAGAAAAGTAAACACTAGTTTACATTTTAAAAGGATAAGCAGCAATTTGTCAGAAGATTAGACTGACATTTGACCTCTGTATTTGAACACATAGAAAATGTGTTATGAAAAATCAACATTTTAAGTCCTCTTTAATGCTGGTCGTTTTGGAACTTCAGCAAGGCTATTTAGGTTCCCTCTCGGGGCTCAAAGGTCTGTTGTTGTTGGGCCCCCTCCCACCTCTGGTCTCTGGTGCATTGCACCGGTTGCACCAGGGGTAGCTATGCCCCTGTTTGCTGCATGAAGCTTGCAAATCTCAGAAGAAGGTGTGAGTCTCACAATTTTGTAATTTCACACCCTCTATTAGAATAAAGGCGAAGTTTACCATGTTCATTGACCAACCACAGGATGAACAGAAATATTGCACTTGATCGGGGTAGAGGTTGTTAGTAGTGGAAAATAAATCAGTAAGGTCGTTTTCATTCAAGACAGCGGAAATCTACAAAGCACTTGCACTTTATTTACAATTGAGCTGTTTATTCATTTAATGTTGAATTGCTAGTTTCTAGGTTTTCACAAGGTTCCTGCACGGACAGGGGTAAATTATCTGCTTCTAAGGGGAAAAGAATTAGCAAGGTGAGATGATGGGTTTTGTCCATTACTTTATTCAAGGTTACATGTCTACAGGGGCAATGCAGGTCGATAAAGGACATACCTTTATATTTATAATAATACTTATATTTGTTCATACAAGATTCTAGCTTTGCACAAGACACCTGCACTTTCAAAGAGAGTAGGGGCAGGGGTAAACTATCTGCTGCTAAGGGGAAAAAAGAATAAACAAAGAGAGATGAAGGGTTTGTCCATTGGTTTATTCAAGATAACATGTTTCTAGGTGCAATACAAGTCAAAAATGGACATTCTTTTATATTTATACTCATGTTGTACTTTGACTAAAATTGAATTTTATTGGTAGGATAAACTGCACAGTTTATAGCAAAAATCCTTTACAGATGTTAGAGTAAATGGTTTTTAGTGTCGCAATTTTGTATTTTAAACAAATGTATTAGAACGGTTTTATTGGGATGCAATGGTTTTAACTAACGATGCAAATAAACTTGACTTGAATTGATTTGATTTGAATCGTGGGAATGGAAGTCAGCATGGCTGCAGTTAGAGCTGTCCTCTACAGATGGAGTCCAGCCACTGAGAATTAGTTGTTGCTGAGTCAGTGGTGCTCGATTCTCATTGCACTGGCTGGCCCTGCAGTATCACATTTGTTCCATGTCTTTGAAGGAAGCTTGCACTGGCTGGCACTGAGAATTAGTTGTTGCTGAGTCAGTGGTGCTCGATTCTCATTCATATGATTTCTGAGCGGAGAGCATCTGAGATCTTTGGTCCCTCTACCACTGGGGATCTGTGCCTGGGTTTAGGTCTTTTGGCCTGTGACTGGCAGACTGAGTCTTTGGTCATCAGAGATAACTCCATGGATGGGAGTGTGGAGCTGGTTTCTGCATGTGTCCTGGGCCTTTGTTCCAGAATGTTTGTACAAAGCCCTTTGGGTTTGATCCTGGCTGCTCCCATGAGTGTTTTTAAACATGTTTTATCTGGTTGCATTTTGTCCAGTCGTGCTGCATAGAAGTTCATGAGAAGTGACACCCTTGACTTTGTGCAGGGTGTCACTCTCAAATATCAGCTACACAGTTTCTTTCCTCTCATGACTCTTATTCGAGATTGGCAGTTGTGATGCAATGTTTGCATGTGTGGTCTGTAGTGGTCCTGGTAAATATAACTTCTGGTACGTTCTTCACCTTTGCAATGGGAGTCAGGACCCGTTGTTAGTATTTGGGTTTCAAGTCAGATCTTTGGTAACTTTCAGTGTTTTGCTCCATATTGAGGTGACCGCAGCAAAATTCTGTGAGATTATGCGGAATTATGCAAGAAGAGTAATTATGCATTTAGTGCTATTTTCTTAGCACAAAAATGCCCCCTCAGCTCCAAAATGGACCCGAGGATGCATTTTGTCCTAAGAAATAGTGCTAAATGCAACAGAACATGAATGGCAGCGTGCGCAGGTGCTCAGCTTTCTAAAGCGAGCGGGCGTAATTGCGTTATTATCAGTAATTCCGCGTCAAAGAGTAATGTGGAATTACCAAAATTATTCAGATAACTCTGGTGTCATTAAGATTACTCCCAGGCCTACTCAATATGTGGCTGTGGTTATCGTGCAGGAAGATATGATGTCTGTAGCATTCAGGTTCTTCATTACAAATCTGGTTCGAGACTCAAGAAACCCCTGAGCCTGAGAGCCTTCAAGATTGAGCACCTATCCACTGCTCAAGATGCTGATTCATGTTGAGGGTTTCAGCTGGTCTAGCTCTCCTATTTGGGGGTAACTAGGTGGTGTTCTTCTCTCAAGTAACACTGTTTGCTGATGAAGAGCCACTCCAACTTTCTGTTTTGGCATCATTTGGGGCAGAGGGCGGATGCTTCAAGTTTCTATGATCTTCATTTAACCAGGATTATGTGTCAAATGTCGAATGAGTGGAATATTCAGCTACTAGAGTTATGGACATTGTTGTTTGGGGTGTTTCCCTAGTACTTTTTAGTTTTCTGTGTCTTGATTCAAGGTCTGATTGAATATTTCCGTATGTTTCGTGCAAACTGTGAATGGACTTACCTTACAGCGTTGGTAGATATGAGGAGATGGCAGCGGCTGATAAGGGGAGACGAGGATTAGAAGAAAGGCCACCTGGATCCATGGTCTCTAACTTAGCCACTCGTCCACATGTCCTTCTATAGTCAATGCTGCTTACCCATTTCAGTGCCGGCTACCACAATGGGACATGTTTAAACACCAGACTTTAGAAGAAGATGGTCAAGAAATCTGGAGGAAAGGAGCAGGAAGAGGAGTAGGGCCATTTGAAGCATGTGGTCAGTCTTTCTTTGAGGATCTTAATGCTTTTTTCGCCCCTTTCTCTCGAAATAGCCACCTTGAAATCCTAGGCAGTTTCAATCTATGATTAACAGATCTCCAGCAAAACCTCTCTACAAGTAACACGTCTCTGAAGGCACACCAGCTATCACCTATGTATGATATTGTATTGTAATTGCATTTATGTAGGTATACTATCCCTGTCGAGGCGCTGAAGCGCTTTGCGAGTGCACTACATATATTTATGCAGAATGCTGTCGGTGCCCATCAGTCCATGCACTCCTCCGTGCATCGTAAGTAAGGCTCCCAGTTTTCAGTTTTTATTGATTTTTACAGATAATACAGACAGAAAACAATGTGTTTCCTGTCTGTATTTATTTTTAAAAGTGAAAAAATATTGAAAATTGTGATTTTTGTGAGTGACTTTCGACACTCTTCTTCATGAATTCCAAGCCAACATCTGAACAGAGAGACAGCATGATGAGTTAAAAAACAGGATGGGATTTCCTTAAGTGAAGGCATATGTTAACATACATTTTTATATACTGCTAATATTTACATGTGGGTGTAGTGTTCTGCTATATTGGCTGCTTAATTTGCTAAAACACAACAGGAATTAAAGTATGAGTGTATATTTATCAGTTAAATAAATGTGGAAATACACCTTGTTACGACTTCATTTATTATTAAAAATCACACAATAAATATGGATAAATACCAATAAGGTGGCGAAAAATAAATATGGATAAAAACAAACGGAAATGTTGAAAAAATAAAAATCATAAAACTGGAAGCCCTAATCCTAAGACATCCCTGATCCCACACAATTTAGAGTAGCATCTATTTCTAAGCTCTCTGGGAACCACCACTTCTGATTTGATCTATACAATTATACATTCTGATCTTCCTCCGATTCTCATTACCATCTACCCACACCACTACTAAGACCCTTTGCCCTTAACCTTGATCTCATCTATCATTTGTGCACTCTCAACCTAAATTCATGCTTTCCTGCTTACCTCTCTGAATGGAGAGAGCCCAGCACACAGGATAACCTGACTGACAACACAGTAACTCTCAGTGCATTCACAAAGACCCACAGCAGGACCAAGGGGCACATGTACGACTGTTTTTAGCGGTCAGAAACGGAGATTCTGTCAGTTTGCGACTGCTAAAACGGCTTTTGCCATGTACCAGCCCTAGAGTTTGTTAAATGCTATTAAGAAAGGGCATGCCAAGGGCACCCATTCATAATAGCAAGTCGCATGGGGATGTACAATTGTTTTGCGACTGGAATGCGATCGCAAAACAATCGCAGTTTACCGCCTACTTCAAGTAGGTGGTAAGGCAGTCTCAGACAGGAAGGGGTCCCTTTGTGAATGGTAGCAAAAACGTCTTTTTTTAGAGCAGGCAGTGGTCCCGGGGACCACTAATACTCTTAAAAAATGAAATGAAAACTTTTCTTTTTTCTTTTTTAAATGCATCCTATTTTCCTTTAAGGAAAACAGGCTGCATTAACAAAAAAACTGCTTTATTTAAAAAGCAATCACAGACATGGTGGTCTGCTGACCCCAGCAGGTCACCAGGCCTGTGAGTGGTGGGCATTCCCAATGGGTCGCAAATTGTGACCTGCCTCATGAATATTAATGAGGCAGGTCACTTGCAACCAATTTGGGATTCACAAACGGTGTCTGAGACACTGTTGTACATCAGGTTTTGCGACTCGCAAATTGCAAATCGCTTAAAATCACAATTTGGGAGTCAAATTTTGCGAACCGATTTATTAATACAGGAGTCGCTTTGCAAAATCAGAATCATTTTGCAAAACGTTGGTGCACAATTTGTGACCGTTTTTAGGGAATCAATTCTTAGAACATCTGGCCCCAAATCTTTTACATACCGAGAACTTCCCTTCAACCACATCCTCATTATTTGTCTCACACTCTCAGCTCTCCCGTTTACCTTCCTCACAAAACAATTACACAGTCCTTCCTTTCAGGCAGTGGCTTTATACTTCTACTCAAAAATCTCGCTTTTGGGGGAGGGTTTAGTTAGCCAGGCTCCATGTCGGATGTCTCAGTGAAGGGCTCTGATACTGCTCCTTTTTCAGTCTGTATTGATGACAACAGGAGGCTGAGTTGGAACCTGAGGGTCAGGGCGCCAATTGCCACAGGGTACAGAGAGCCGGAGGACCATGGATTGAGATGTCCCAGCCCCCTGTGAAGCCTATAGTTCAGAGATGTTGGCCAGCTCTCCCCGAACTTCTCCCGCTACAGATGTCCAAGATGGTGACTAATGCAACACTGGCCATTCTGGCAATGTCCACTCTTGGCTGAGCGTCCTTCTGGTGTATTACTTCTCAACCTATGGAAACGTGTGAGGAGGCCAGGGTCCAATGACTGCTTTACATCAAACCCAGCTGCGAAACAAGCATTGCTAGGTCTTTCCTACTTGGAGGTCTTGGAGTGGTCAAATGAGCACTCGGAAGAATTAGAAGAGAAGCCGATCTGTAGAGGCACAGAGACCACAGACAAAAGGATTTGCATCCCCTATTGATGACCACAACTACATTCTGCTCTCTAATAGGTGAACACTCCACAATGCCTCAAAAAGGAAGTAAGCAAAAGTCATATAAGGAGAAGAAAGTCTTTTTAAACACCATGCTCGGCTTCTACCAAGAGCTGCACCAATCAGGTGTCCCTGATTTGGCCTCCATGTCCCAGGGTAAATCCCTTCTATAAAATCTAATGCGAGGTACTGCAGATTACAAACATGCAAATGACTTTGCAGATGTAGCCTCTACCATTTAAAAAAGCAAACATCTTCCACAGAACTGCCATTGCCATCTCTACTTGAGTTATATCATGCCAAGGGGCTGGGGCTGAGCTATATGGTGCAGAGGTGTGGGGCAGTTGTAATGTTGTAAATTTGGTGAGAGTGGAAAATGTGTTTATGAGATCACTCCTTAACCTGCCTGAAAGGGCTCCATTAGCTCTGTTACACAAAGACTTGGGAATAAGGAATATTGAACTTGTACCAAACCTCGGACCTTTGAATTACTGGGTGAGACTTTGGTGCAGCAAATCACTCCAAGCTTGCAAGGACACTTTTTCTGGTTTTAAAGTAATGGGCAAGTTATGTCAAATATCATGGTTCAGTTATGTCAAGTCCTAATTTTATAGCTCAACCTGCATGAAGTTTGGGAAAATCCTGAATCGATCTCTAAGGGAACGATGGATCTTCTGGAATCGAGATATTGCTCGCACGTACAAGAGAGGTGGCTCCTTGAGTCTGACACTGGAAGCCTGTCAGAGAGGCTTCTTGACTTTAAAAGTGTGATGGAATTCGAACAGTTTATGGATCAGATAGAGCCATCGTTAACAAGATCACTCTTGGTGAAATTCAGACATGGGATTTTGCCAGTGAACTTTTTTGTTGCAAATAGTGCGCTCCAATTGAAAGTTCAAATCTTTGGCCATCTTGTCTTGTCCAGAAATTGAAGCACACTTGTGAATTTTTTGTCCGTCTATCACTGCTTAAGAAATACTTGGATGAAACTTATTTGTGGTACTTTCGTTATATCGCAGCATGCAGCAGCTCTCAGAATCCTAAGATCAGATAATATCGAATTGATAGTATTTGCTGTGCCTAAGTATATCTGTCTTGCAAGACAAAGCATAGGAGAGCAAACACAGAGCTTTAATGTTTTCAACCAATGAACGTATTGATGTTTTTAAATGAGGTCATTTAAAAAAAAATATTATTTTAATATATTGTGCTCAAAGCTGTAAATTGTTTTTTATATGCGTTTGATGGGGGTTTCTTGAAATAAACATTATATTATAGATCTATTAAAGAAGAAGAAATCTGCAACTATGTCAATAATCAGGTTCTCGTTTTGGAAAGGACAGCATAGGAATGAAAACAAAACTGGTTCAGACTGAGAAACAGGTCCTAAACATGGATCCGAGACTTCGGGCTCTGTAATCCAAGGCCAGGACACAGTGGGAGGCCATCTTGTCCCAGGAGGGACATCGCTATTCCAATTGGAGAGGGGAAGCACCCCAATATTCTTGCTAGAGCTGTGCTCCCAGGGGAAGGATCTGACACCTGCTTTGACTCACTTTCTAAAGAAACAAGTTTTAGCAGTTGACCTGAAGGTACATTTGGAGGTGCAGAACTAGAGGCTGAGAGGCGAGGACACTTGGGCTGGGATGGTCACGGTTGAGCTTTAGGAACTGTCTTGGAAAGACTCAGTGACCAAAGTAGCTGTCAAGAGGACCTGAGATCCAGGGTAAAACAAGATTCAGTTTCTTTCTGACCTTAGATGAGAGATGAAAAAAAGAGAGAGCAGTGCAGATGGTTAAGCAAGACATGGTAGCTGATAAACTTGAGGCCTCGCTATGATTCCCCAACTAGTTGTAAGCAACATTGAGGGAAGCAATTTTTATTTCACCCAGCTGAAATCAGCACATTTGCCGCACAATGCAAGGCCCTGTAGTAAGCGTGGCTGGTCACCTTTCTGTTGCTTATTTGGGTGTCAAACTGAACTGGAACTGTAAATCACGACATCTTAAAGACCTTGGGTTTATCCCGTCCGGCTGTGGGCATTACCCTTGGATACCATTGTTCCTCTTCCTCAGGATCAAGTGAGATCTTACCTCCTGAGACTTAAGTCAGGCTCACCATACGACCCATGCCTGAAGGCTAAACGTTGCCCTCAATCATTTTGCTGCCTCTTGTGTAATTTATCAACACCTCACTTGACTCATGGGTGGTGCTTGAAACCTGTAAACAGGATTTGGTCACTGGACCTTCAGAAGAAACCAAATTTAGGGGCCCTATGTTGTACTCGGGCAGAGTTTCAGAATACACAAGGCACAGAGACAGTGTTAATAGCCACCCTAAATCAATCAGAGCATTGTGTCTTAGCTAATGCTTTTAGATTTCAACAATGTAAACCATTCCATTCTCATTAATCGTTTAGGTAATGTAGGATTGGTCGGCCCAGCCTTCCAATGGTTTAAATATTATCATAGTGGATGCAAACTGCTGTCCTTCTTAGTGTTCTGTAGATTGTAGAAAAGCCAATGTAATGCAGTCTACACTCACTCCTATCTTGTTGAATATCTTCGTCTAGCCATTGGGAGTGTGGACCTTGGGCTTTAAGGAACTCTCACACGCTGAATGCATGCCATTGGTACTGAGGGTCGGCTACATTTCTCAGAAGGTAGTGAATCCCTCTTACAAGGTGTTTGTGGCATTCAGGAGGGGATGTCTAGGGCTTTTCATAAATTAAAGGGTGATAAGGCTGAGATTCTGTTGGTTCATGGAGACCTATTTGGTCCGATCGAAGAGGCTGTGGTCTCCCACAAAAGGAGAGCTTCCAATTCCTTTCTCCAAGGCCCAAAATCTAGGGGTATGGTTTGATCAAGATCTAAACTGTGGCCCCTGTTCCAGAGAGTGGGGCTGGCCTGTGCGACTCTGCCATGTATACGGGAGAAGATCTTGCCATGCTTTCAACCAATAAAACCATGGAGTCTGCAAATTACAGAAGCTTATTTCGGGGTCCATAAGTATTTCTTATAATCAATCAGGGGAGAGAGAAGCTGAGATCCATTCGGCTTCCAATCAATAAGCAAGTAATCAATAGAGAATGCCGAGCAGACGGAGCGAGCACAAGTCGGTAAGAAGACTCCCTGAGCTTGAGTGAGTCTACTCCGCTTGTCCCCCGAGGAAGCCAAATAGGCCACATAAACAAGTTATAGGTACTATTGACCCATTACCATCCAGTGCTCTAAAAGGCTCACTGAGAAGAAGGGTAAGTGCACTACTTATCTACGCACGTCACGGAATAGTTACGTGCCTCCTACTGGTCCTGAAGAAAGCCCTCCGACCCGACTGGGCACCGAAGGGGCTGAAACACTTCGACCACTCACGTTTTTAATGTAGGTGCTATAGAACCATAGCCCTTCTATTCATGCACCACATTCTTTTTTAGCTTTACCCCATCCCCAACAGAATAAAATCAATTTTGAGAGATGGAGGTAATTTTAAACTCACTTCACTTTCACCCTCACCATCTCTGATCACTACTGTAAATACCAGTTGGTCTCCCTCCAGGTGGAGGAAAGCATAACTAAGACCCTATGATGATGCTTTTCACGTAATTATTGAAGCGGAAAACCAAGATATACCGCTCCTACGTCTTTCACGTGAATGAGGGTTTTTTAGACAGTTAGAACCCAAGACCCTGGTAATAAACAGGACAAGTGATCCATTCTCTATTGATTACTTGTCCACAAGTATGACCATGTGTCATGGACATACCTCTCCTTGCAATGATTACCTATTAAGCAGTGGATTCAGTTTAGAGTACTGTGCTTTACTCAACGGCCTGAAATTTCTTTCAGACTTCATTACCCCGGATATCCCAACGAGGGCCCTGATATCAAGATCCCTGATTTAAATCGTAACACTCTGGGTTTGGAACCTTTAGGTTCTGCTCCTCTCAGCTCCTAATGTAGGTTTAACAACCCTCGGGCTATTCTCTCCTGTAAACTAACAGAACAGAAAAAAAGAATTGTGCTTTCCTGCAATTTTTCACATCAAGCATTGCTTCCCGCTAAGTGCCCCTATGTAATACAGGTTAATCTACTGCCTTGCAGATATAACTCTTCACTGACATCATCAGCAAATTGCTTCAAAGGACTCTAAGACAATTAGCCAGCCATTGGTCGTTTTGCACATTGTGGAAGATAAAACTAGACAGGCCCCAACCCACTTGTTGCCACCTTTGCTGATATTTCCAACTTAAATCATGACTTAAACCGGTTCAAATATATGGTTTAAATCAGTCAAGTATTTTTTTGGCTTTGCATGAGTCAGCGGATCCGCTGTTGCTTGAGATGAACATTTATTAACAAAAGAAACTTTAAAAAAGCGCTTAGAGCCTACCCATTACTTACCATTGATTGGCTGCATCATCACTCTTATTTTGTTGCTTCTAATTGGTCATCGCCTCAGGTTTCATGCTGTGTGTGTGTGTTTGTCCCTTCAATGGAGCATGGACCAAGTACTGATTGATTTCTTGTCAGGTGTCCTTCCGCTGGTTGCACTCAAATTGAGGTACTTTTTTTCCTCCTGCCCCGTTGTTTGTTGCCGTCTCTCCACTGCATTGCTTGTTGACCCTGCTGTTGCTTGTTGCTCCCGTGCATCCCTCCCTCTCCTGCCCCATTGCTTTGTGTATTGTAGTTTTTGTGATCCACATTCACAGCCCAAAATCATGTGTTGGGGCAAATATTCGGTACAGTTGCTGATATCCTATTCTTCTGATAGCAACAAGCTATATGAAACAAAAGCTGGTCAGTGCTATTCAGTGACTGAGTCTTTGCTTTTGGTAAATGCTTCTTTATTCCTTTATTTTGTTTTCTGCCATTTTTCAATGAGTCAAAAAAGAACAAGCATTGGTAAAGACAATATGCCTTGCCTATACAAGAACAATTGGCTTTGTCAATGTTTATTTAGTCATGTTGCGCAGCAGGGCAGTCGGTGTTCAACATAGCTGATAATAAAGAAAAAAAACGTTTTGATGGGTCTTCGCTGGCTGCCTCATAGCGCTTTTTTTCTTTACTTTCAGCCATGTTGCACAGTGGCCGCAGAGCTGTGCAACATAGCTATAAAAACAACAACAAAGCCAATAAATCTCGAATAGGCAGAACCTATTGGCTTTGCCAATGCCTGTACCATGAACAACTTGTATAATTCGCTGAAGTATCTTTTTCATTGACCACTTAAATTATTCAACTCTTCAATTGGGTCTTTGCCTCTAAGCTGCATGTTTGAGGGAATGGCTTAAGCACTCTTGTATTTCTGGTCTTCTTCTGCGTACTTGTCACAAAGTGGAAATGTGTGACAAGCCAGTCATTAATTTAAACCACAACGCACATAATGTGCAATAGAAAATAAGTCACAGAGGAGAAAGCCAGACATCTCAACCAATAACCTTCTTTGAGTTATAACACCAAGTAGGTGGGGTATCGTGAGGTGATTGTGGGTGACTTGTTAGGGATCATAATACAGAAATGGACATGGGGCATCTGATTTACTCCCAACCAGGATTGTGCGCACAATACCTTAACAACCCTATGCAACTTCCCAACTCAGGTCCTTTGCTTATGCAACCCAAAGGCATTGATACCATGTTCTCCCTCCTACACTTTGAGGATGCACTGAAATCACACCTCATAAGAGTAGGGGACTCACATGGCACAAACAGTGTTTTACACGGCTCAATTGTAAGCCCACACCATACTTGCCTCCTCCTGACTGTGTAGTATGCAGAAAATATGCATCTTGCTTTCTTTTATCTGTATGTCGTTTCCTCACTCATCACCCCCTGACAGTGCTTCTTCATCGGTAAAAGGCATCTTTCTGACAGCGGTATTATGTGTCATCTTTCATTCGACAACATGGTCTCTGTAAAGCATTTCTTGTGGGAAGGCTGATGTGTGGTTCCTTTGTCTGAATAAATAAATAAATTGCAAAGACTAAGCATTCACTAGAGGGAATTCACACAGTACAAGATGCTGCTCATTTCACTCTTTTGTTTTTCTACGTGAAATGTTTTGAGGGTGATGGGTATTCCAAGGTGTGGGTTCCATGCTCATTGTGGCACAGGACTCCAGATGCGCCTCGCTGATGAGTTCCACCATGGCCTAAACAAGTTTGGGGTTGCCTTTGTTCCTCCCTGGAGGGGACGTGGTCCAGCAGTTTGGGATAGACCAGTCCTGTTGAAGCTGGATACAGTCTAATTTGTATAAGGCTGGTCATCTAGAGTGGCATCCGCGTCACATAGTAGTGTCTGGGATTAATTATAGCATGCCAGCTATCAATTTTGTTCTTTTTCAAGCATGTTTTTGCTGTAGCCCACTTGAAGAACTAAATACCAGGGTATGAATTTTGAAGGCTGTAGGCTCAGAAGTAGATTAAAAACACAAGTTACTTTGGAAATACTTTTTCCATCAAAAGGGTAAGGAAGCCATAAAAAAACATCCTTGCAAAAGGAAGACACAACAAGAATAAAACAATTCAAAAAGCAATTGTACACCCAAAGTAACAGAATATTATTGTTAGTCTCTAGGATGTGTTTGCAACAAGCAGTCAAAATGTGAGAGATGCTAGGTCTTGGGCTATCTCCAATGTAGGCACTTCTATAAGCTGATGGTAAACACTTCTTGCAGAAGAGAATTCCTGTGGAATGCAAAAAGAAAATGACAATATAGGAGAGTCAAGGTAAACATGGTGCATGAGTACTCAGGGCAGAGCACAGACTAGCACAGTGCTGTGCCATTAACTAAGAGCCAAACTTGTATCAGTCCCAGACAACCAGACAACTAGCTGCATGTACTTAGTTGATCACCCAAGCAGTAAAAACTCTTAGCTGTGCCCACGATGTGACACAACCATTTAATTAGAGTTTGCCACTTAGCCACTAGTGTGTATTTTCTTAATCAACACACCTCTCTCCAGTCAACAGGGATAGGTCGATTTGAGTCCTCTTGTTTCCCATAGAAGTAGATAGGCATTGGTGCTTCTTCTGGCTGTTTTTAATGGTTCTTAAGGATTTCACCCAAAAAGACACTGACCTGCTGAATATGAAAATGAAAAGAAATTGAGTATTAGTATAGTTTAGGTAAACTGAGTGGTCTCAGAAGAACCTAAAGATGATGAACTTAAATTAACAAAAGTGCAATCAAGTAAAATAACAATCCCAGTGACACTTGAAAGCCAAGCATTAATCCAGACTGATCACCCAAACATTGCTTATTGAATTTAGTTTACATCTAAAAACCCTTCCTGCCATCATATGACTCATCATCATTTGGTATCCTTTGGTACAAGCTCCCTATTCCAAGTGTGGGTTCCATTTACCTATTTGTATCACATTCCCATGGAAGAGGTACACAATAGATATATGCAGTGCATTTTATTGATTCTTCACTAGCTGCCTAGCATGGCAATTAAACAAAGGGTTGGAATCTACTGATCTTCTTGTTCTTGTTATGAAATGGAGGATTCCATTGCAGATTAATGTTATTTCAAAGTCTACAGTTGAAGCTAAGACTGAGTTTGTCTTTCTCACCCCGCACCACTCAGTCAATCCTGACAACAAATTGCTGTCTCCTCCTTGATTGACTATCTGGGCCGTGCACACATTTAAGGTACTTTACAATAGCTGTTATAAGCAGTACTACCGAACACCAAACATATAGGTCTTTTTTTAAGCAGTCATATCTGTTGTTGTGTTATATATTTAATCAGGAAAGCATAGTTTGTCCTCAAACTCAGTGGAGTCTTCAAGCAGATGGTCACTCTTCACAGTTGTGATGTCAGACCAAGTGCCCTCATCCATGCTTCTGTCTTCAGGAGCATCATACTTTTTGCTATAGAGTGTTTGTTCATTTTAATCATCATCAAGCTCCTCGAGGAGAGAGCTTGGCCCTTCTGACTTTGATAACTGCCCCAGCTGCACTGAACACACATTCTGAAGACACACTGGCTACCGGGCATGCTAAATATTGCCAGCTTGCTGAGTACTGGCCACCTTTCTTTCTTCCCATGTCAACATGTCAATGGGCCTTCATCCATCTACCCCACCTTTGGGGCATCCACATAGTCTTGGACCATCTTCTCAATTGTTGTTGGTGCTGCCACTTGATGTGCCTGCATTGCCTGGGCCTGTGCACTTGATTTAAGTTCTATCAATGAAGCCAACCCATTGCAGATGTTGGAAGCAAAGCTGTTGTTGCTGCCAGTTTAGTAGTAGCCAGTAATGTACTTGGGTAATGCTGCTGCAGTTGTGATGACATGCTTCTGGAGGACTAAGAGCCAATACCACAACAGAGGTTTACGGCTGCACTTCACCTCTGCTAAGGCCTCAAATTTCCAATTGTTCTTTTTCTAGATCAATCACTTTTCTGGTGATCCAATACTTGTTAATTGAGACATTCAGTGTTGAGAAAGGAATGAAAGCTAGCACTTCTATGTACCATGGATTCAGAATCTTGACACAGATGTACTCTTGGTGGACACAAAGTCTTTTTTGCAGCCTTCAAATAGTGAATGATTAAGCTGTTGACCAAAGCCGCAGTTTCTTCATTGACATTGCTATCTTTTGCAAATGTTCCAATAGCAGGTGCAACAATTGGATCGCTCGGATCATGGTACTCTCCATCTTGCTGACTTCCCGTGTCATAATCTGAAAAGGGAGTAGCATTTGGTTCAGACACTCCACTCGCCTCCATTTGTTTACCTCCATTGTCATGGCTCTAGCAGTTGCATCCCCTCTCCTTTGACGTACTACTTTGATGGGATAGGTGTGTACTGCTCAAACAGGTATTGCAGTATGTAGTAGATGGAGTTCCAATGTGTTGGCATCTCTTCTATGAGGGGTTTTACAAGGACTGTTTTAGCATGCTGAATGATCCTCATTTGCTTCCTGGCTTTGAACGAATGACTAAAATGAGTACAAATTCTGCAACAGGTAACAAATATGTTGGCAAACATTGCAACTATTGCATGCCACTGAATGCCCAGAAAAGCATCACCAGCAGTAAGACATGCAGTTAGCTGTTGCTTCACTCCCTTGAAGGAGATCTAATGTGCAGTGGTGCACATGGAATATGTTGCTTGACAACTGGTCCACATGTCCATTGTGAGGTGGATGGACTGAACAACACTCTCCTTCATAGCTTCGCCAACCAACTGCTGCACTTGATATTGCGGCAATGGCAGGGCAACAGTGGAAAGATAAGTGCAGCTTGGAGCCTTGGAGTCACCACAAAATTCAGAAACTCCTCTCCTTCCACAAAAGAAAAATGATACAGGTGAAAAGCTAACATTTTGGCCGGCTTCCTAGTGCTTAAATAGACATTCTCATTGGTTCAGTGAAACAGCGACTCCTTGGAAAACATAGTTTTGATAGTTGTTTGTTATAACTGTTTTCTTTGTAATACTTCTGCTAGAGACCGAAAAGGAGCAGATAAGATGCTTGGGTGCTTTAGGGTGACTGGGAGAAGATGGGGAGTGAGCTTTCTTTTCCTTCACAATAACATCTTGCTCAGCAACAAGCTCAAATTTACTTTGTTCCCACTGTCAGAAGGTCAGATGCTGCTGACTGTGTTTCTTGCTATTGACTTTTCTGTAAAGACTTAGTTTGCTGCTGCGACAAATTGATTTCCGACTCACTCCTAGTCTCCATGACTGCAGTCACTGGGCTGCTGCAAGACATGAGCTTTTCTTTTTGTGGTGGTACTTTCGATCTAGGGGTGATCCTCCTACCAGTCTTTTCCTAGTCAGAACAGGGTTCAGCAGGTGTGTTGTGTTCCTGGAAAAATGAGTAGGACTTGATGCTAGTGATCGCATTGGCAGCCTATTGCTTCTTCTCCTCACTGGCCACTTACTTGGCAGGATCCTCCTTCTTTGGAGCCATCTTCTTTACTTTTTGAAGGGGTTAGAATTTAGCACAAGCAGAAGTACTTAGCAGAGGACTCTAGTGCCACAGGTAGATAATTTGCAGATTTCTCTTCATCTCAGTATTGTACATGATGTCTTGTGCACCTGCACGCAATAAAAATGATACAGGACACAAGTGAGACTTGGGCAATCTAGTCAATAATCATAAAGCTTATAAAAAGTGTACCCACATATAAACGAACTTAATTGTTTCAGTAGACGTTACACAGGAAAAGCTAAGTAATTGTCCCTCCAGGGCCCATGGGACCTCTATGGGAGGCAGGTTAAAATCTAACAAATTAATTAAATAATCAATAGTGTCATTCAAGGGCCCTTGAGGACCCTATAAGAAGCTCGCAAAAACTGAATAAAGTAATAGAGTTATGGCTGGTGTCCCTCAAGGGCCCATGGGGACCTTATGGAAGGCAGGGGGGAGTAGGGACAATGCTAATAAATTAAATAGTAACTAATAGGGTCCATATGGCCACTTTGGGAGGTGGAGGGGGGACAGGCAAAAATTGGAAACATTCATTAAATAATAGCTGTTGTCCCTCCAGGGCCAATGGGACCCATTTGGGGGGCAGGCAAAAAATGGAATAAATGAATCAAATAATTTGGGGTGTCCCTCCAGGACCCATAGTTACCTATGGGAGGCAGGCAAAAATCGAATGAATTAATTGAAAAATAGCTAGTGTCCCACCAAGGCTGCTAGGGCCCAAAGGGGAGGCAGGCAAAATCACCTGATATCCTCTCCTTTAATGGCACATGAGAGGTAGGCAAAAATTGAGCAAATAATCAAAAACAGACAACTACAATCATCCACAAACACAAATGAATATATCAGGAAAAACAAAACATGAACAAAAAGGACATGGGCTTCTTCTATCAATGCTACTAGAAAATGGCTTTTAAAGGTGGTAAAAATGATTGAAACTCACACTGCTGCGCACAATTGTGGTGTTTCATCATTATCACATGACGAGCAAAGAAGGAGGTGTGAAGAACAAGGACAAAATTCCCACAACATAAGTACAAAAGCTCATTGGTTCCACAAAGTGGTGGTTGCTCAGTGGCCAGCAGTGAAGAAGGAATGAATGGAGAATAAGGAAAAAATGCACACACACACACAAATTTCCACTGGCTCCACAAAATGGTTGTCACCGCATGGCCAGCAAATAAAGAGACAGGGAGAACAGAGAGCATGGTTGCCCTATCCTGATGGAGTGACTTCCTCCCACCCCCAAAAGACATGTAGTATTGCTGGAAAAGGATTGCACAATTATATATGCTCAAAATGTGTGTGGGCAAACTCAGCAAAATGCCCTGTCAGATACAGAAATATACTTTAAAAATGCCCCAACCACAAACAGCCCAGACAACATCAATTATCCCTCTAAAATAATTTTAAGAGTTGCAGAAAAAAACCAAGAATCAAACATCTCACTCATACACAAACTCACAAATTATAGTGGGCAAGCTCATGTGGAAGAAGGTAGCACAGCACAAAGGTAAATCGATTTCTGGCTACATGAGCCTGGACTCTAGGAGCCACCTGGATCTTAACTACCAACAGGCACAAGCAGACAAAAATAACCTACATTTTGCACGAATACAAGGCCATCCACAAGTCCCTAAAATGGTTAGAAAAGCCTATATTACAACAGCAGTAACAATGTAAAAAATAAATAAAAAAACACACCCAAGGCCTACTGCAGGCCAGAGCAGTCCCAAAACAACAAAACTGCACGACAATATAATTTTTAATACATTTGTTGAAAATTCACAAAACACCACAAGCAAATGGAGAAATGGCATCCAACATCCCAAAAATGTGCAAATATTACCCTTAAAAAAACTTAATCCCACAACGGCCAGTACTTCAAACTGCAGGCCATTCAACAACAAACAAACAAATAGAAAAAATAACCTAAAAAGCAACAAAGGTTTTGCAAAGTACTGAATTAAACTTATTGGTTTTTTTCTCTCGCAAAAAGTAAAGACTTCAAGAGTGTGAATACAACAGAGATTTCAGACAAAAAGAGAGTGATGCTTTCCCTCCGAAATCCAAAATGACGAAGTGCTGAACAAAGCAGTGGGAAGAGTCTTTAGGACAGGAAGAGTAAGTTGTTACTGTATGTACAGTAGCCTCCCAGTCTCTATGGCACTTTCCGCCTGCAAAATTTGTTTTTATTTTGCACTAAATAAATTACCCAGACGGTCTGCTTAGGAGTAATTGTAACTGGAAAATGCATATTCGAGTTCATTTTTGTACGTCCTTGTTAAAAAAACTGTTATTTGCGTTTGGAACTGCAGTTTTGTGCCATAAAATTATCAGAATTGTCTGTTCAAGCAAAAAATTTACCTGAAATGCATGTTGCCCGCCTCAACTAAAAAACGGATCCTGCTATCGTTTGTGCCGATCGCATTGTTGTTGTGCTCCTCGCGTTAGGATTTTTCTTTCCATCAAATTCTCATTATGCGAAATGGCATAATCTCAGTAATTTTGCGTTCATTTTGTTACATGAAATTACCATACATTACATTGCGTTCATTTCTATTGCATACATTTAGATATGTAAGTGTTGAACACAGGCTCCCAGACTTAGAGGAATGCCTGTTCCAGTCTCTGGCTTCTCTTGTTTCCATGAGTTTGTGTATCTGCAATGCCGTATAATCCTCTGGACACTTTGATCTACGGCAGCAGACACGGATGGTAAATCAGAAATGTTCCTGTACATGGGTTAGGAATCTTCTGCAACCTTCATAG
Organism: Calotriton arnoldi; assembly: GCA_963921515.1. Taxonomy (NCBI): domain Eukaryota; kingdom Metazoa; phylum Chordata; class Amphibia; order Caudata; family Salamandridae; genus Calotriton; species Calotriton arnoldi. The sequence continues at coordinate 943,713 of CAWUFW010006000.1, read as the reverse complement.
ACAAGTTCAGCCCCACAGGGACACAGGACCAAAGCTTAAAGATCTAGAACCAGATTTATCATTAAATTGTGTTGCCCTTGCGTCACACATGGTGTTGCACGGGCAAAGCAATCCTTAAGTCATATATACCAAGCAACGCAAGGCCACCTTGTGTGGCCCTGTGTGGCTTGGTAAATTAGGAGTACTGCAAGGCAGTGAAAGTTGCTGCCTTGTGTTATTCTGCCCTGGGAAGGCGATCCATGGGTGGAGCGGGTGGAGCGTGGGTGTTTCCATGCATTCACCCATGGATTTTGATGCGTTCCCAGATTTACCAAGACTGGTACACTTGGGAATGCGTCAAAATGCTACGCCTTCCCATTAGCGTAGCAACGAGGAGAAATATCTTTATTTCTCCTCATTGTTTCCTCTTTCTAAGTGTGCTCAACTCTCAGTGGGGATATGTTTAATCCTAATTTTATCAGGCACCCTCTCAGTTCAGATTGGTAGCCGATGGAGCATGTTACTAAGTTTGTTAAATTCTGGTTAAGGAAACCCCTAGATAAAGACACTCACAATTTAATGAGGGCTGAATGTCCCAGACCTTTCATTGAAAATAAAACTGGTATTACTCCGAACCTTGATCCTGAATTAATAACCTTCCTCTTTAAATCAGGAACGGACCCCGAGAAGAGAATGACGATTCTCATAAGGAAATGAATAGAGAATCAAGATTTCATGAAAGACACGGAGGCTAACATTATGCATTACTTTCTTTTAATGCCACTCTGCAGCACCTTTAGGGAACATGACTAACAAAAATCTAGAATAGAACACTACTGTCCATAAATAGTCTCCTCTCAGAACTCTCTTCCCCTTTTAATGCGACCAAAAAACTCTTCTTCTTTCTTTTTCTTTGCTTTACTTATAATCCGTGTACTCAGTGCTCCTCTCCTCTTCTTTAAGGGTTATCTATCACTAAAATAACAACGATTACCATAGAATCATAATAAACAATCTAATCCACAAAGAACAATAAAATATATATAAACTCTATTAACAATTAATATAACTTACACATCATATACTGTAATCATGAAACATTAATCTCAGATTCTCTATACTGTACTTCTCTTTTCCATTTTTTTTTATCTTGGGAAGAGGAGGGAGGGATAATGTGTAGCCTCTGTGTCTTTCATGAAATCTTGATTCTCTATTCATTTTACTATGAGAATCGCCATTTCATATCAAGACCGGAGGCTACCATTATGCATGTTGAAAACCGTGCATTACCAAATTTGACACATGCTTTATTGGTCTGAAATAATGCTTTGCAAAAGTTCCAGCATTAGACCAATCTGCAGCTTTAAGTATTTCCTCCAAACGCCCCCCAGCTAGATATAATTTACTCGCCATAGCACCCCTCAGAGAATGTGGCTTAAACATATTCACATTTACCCCTGCTTGCATCATAATGTTTCTCAGCCACCGTGCTATAGTTGCAGAACTCACCCCCTGATGTGGTTTCACATAGGAAGTCAACAATTGTTTCTCCCCATCAATTGTATGCTCTAACATCCTTCCTTCATACTCATGCAAACAATCCACAACACACAGTTTCGAATTTTGTACAAACCTCCTCGGATAGAAAACAGACTCTGACATCGTCTTAGTTCTTTTCCATACCTCAAAATGTACCCCTTCTGGACCATAAACCTTGCTATCTATTTCCAATGCCTTAACATCAGAAGACCTTCTGCAAGAAACTAGACATAATAATGTAGCTAATTTCTGAGTAATCCTCTTCAAATCCAGATACTTATTAACAGGCCGCTCCTGAAACAAACCTAAGACCAAATTCACATCCCACAAAACTGCATATCGAGCCTTAGAAGGCCTCCTTAATCTCATACTCTTCATCACTCTACAAACCATAATATGCCTCCCAACTGACCTACCATCCACCTCAGCATGCCCAGAAGAAATTGCTGATCTATAACAATTCATGGTTCTGTATTCCAGACCTCTCACAAATTGCTCCATCAAAAAATTAATCACTTGCACAATAGGAGCCTCCACAGGATCCAAACCCCTTTCCACGCACCAACTGTCCCAGATTCTCCAAATCCCTCTATATCTTTTCCTTGTTCTTGGTGCCCATGATTCCTCCAATGAATCTGCGGCTGTCTCGAAAGGCCTTGCAAACATCCAGATTTCCTGACACCTTCCAAACAAGAAGGTTCAAAACTGCTTCCTGAACCAAAGGGTGCTCTTGTCCCTCTCCATTTATCAAAAGATTTTCTCCTACTGGAATCAACAAAGGTATTGCACAGGCCAACTCCATCACTGTCGGGAACCATACTTGTGATGTCCAGAACGGGGTCATCAAAACAATCTGGCATCTCTCTTCTCTCACTTTCAACAATACTCTCTGTATCATTGCAAACGCAGGAAAAGCATAAGGATTTCTCCCCACCAAGCCTGCTGAAACGCATCCACCGCACTTGCTTCTGGATCCGGCATCCAACTGTAATAAATTGGCAACTGGCAAGTTAACCTGCTCACAAACAAATCCACTTCTAAAGGACCCCAAAACTTGATTATCCTTACAAAACAACGAAGATTCAATTGCCAATCACTGTGATCTCTCAAATGACGTGAATTCCAATCGGCAGTAAGATTTATCTCTCCTGGTAAATATTCCGCTCTCAGCAAAATTTTGTGCTCTAAACAAAAATTCCAAAAATCCTTTGCCAAATCTGCTAAACCCTTGGATCTGCTTCCTCCTAACTTGTTGATGTAAACTACCACCGAAACATTGTCCATCTTCATCAAAATTGTTTTCCCTTCAAAATCTCTTTGAAACTATTCAAAGCAAACAAGCCAGCCTTTAATTCCAAACAATTTATATGTCTTCCCCCTCTCCTTCTGAGACCAAATACCACCTGTCTCAAAATCTCCCAAACGAGCTCGACATCCTCTTAAACTTGCATCTATCTCTAGAACAAAGCTTGGAGCACATCCAAAAATGGCCCGACCATTCCATGCCTGAATATTTTCTGACCACCAAAGCAACTCCTCCCTTGCTTCTGAACTGAGAAATATCCTGTCTCCATACCAAAAACCATTCTTTAATGCCTCTCCTTTCAACCTTTGCAAAGCACGATAATGCAAAGGACCAGGAAAAATTGCTTGGCTGGACGACGACAACAGACCAATCATACGAGCCAGATCCCTTAGGATCAACAAATTGATAACTGGCCTCCATCCTTTGTCCTTCTTGTTTACCAAAGCAATTGTACTTACGAAGAATTTCTTTGACTCTTTTAAGCGTAAGATTGCTCCTTTTTGTAACATTGCTTCTACTTCTAAATCTATTATTGACAATAATTCTTCTCCTACTGTTAATTTCTCGGTTCTCTCTCTCTTGTTCCGGAAGACTTAAAAACTCTATCTCAAAATCCTTCACTGTCTGCAAAACCCAGGGATCTTGTGTTCATTTCTCCAATTGCTCTATAAATTCTTTCAAATGTCCCCATCTCTTCTTTGGAAAGTACCAATAATAATCTCCATACTCACCTTGGTTTCCACTTGATTACCCTTTGCTGTGGGGAGAAACAGCCTCTACTTGCCCTTCTAATTCTTCCTCGATTTGGAAGGAAACCTTGAGAGGTCTGGAAACCTCTCCCCCTGTTTTGCGAGTAATACTGGGACCTTTGCATTCCCCGGGCAGTAGTGGGTCCCCTTCTACTGGCCCGTCCAAAAATTCCACTTCCAAAAACCTTCCTCATGTTGGACTGAGCCTTATCCAATGCTGCAAAAGTGGCTACATATTTGCCCACACTTTTAACCAGCCCTTCGCTAAAGAGTAATCCCTTGCATCTTCGCTTGGTTCTCTCTGCGCCATATCCCCTAACTTAGGGTTTATCTTCATAAGAATCGCTTTTCTTCTTTCTGCCAGTAAACCTGCATTTGCATTACCCAAAAGCACTACAGCTCTCTGGCTCCATCCTCTCAGCAGCTCTAAATCAATTGGCGTTTTGTTCGCACCATCTCCATAATACGGGCATCCGGCCCCATCACATCCAATACCTTGTCTTGGCAGATCTTTAAAGAATGCTCTGGACCCTTTCTTGGATCCCTACCTAGCTTAAATAGAAAGCTTATTAGTTCAGGATCTATATTTGGTGTATTGCAGACTTTTTCATCAATCACAGGTCGAGAGAATTCTGCCCTCATAACACATCTCACCTCCTTATCCATTGGCTTGTGTATCCATTCCTTAATGAACCTACTCACATGGTTCATTAGCCACCAATCACCACTCCTAGGATGCTTTATATTAAGTGGTGAAAACATCTCCTCTCCTAATGGGTCTCTCAGTACCTCACCAAAACTACCATCCTCCAAGTTGTGAAACTCGTCGTATTCTTCCCCTTGCAGGTCTAATACGCACTCATCCCACTCATTTTCATTTTCAGAAATACTTCCATTAGCCATAAGGCTTTCATCTGATTTTGTGCCGCGAGGGACACCTTTCCTTTGCGTGCCACTAGGGACACCTTTCCTTTGCGTGCTGCTAGGGACACCCAATCTCTGCATGCCGCAAGGGCACCTCTCTTTCTGATGGAGTTAAAACCATCCTTCCCTCTTTTAGTCATCACTAATTCCTCCACATGTTTAGTTTTTTTCAACCTTTTTCCCCCTATACCGACTGAAATTTCCTCCTCCTCACTCAGTGAAAAATATTCCTCCATTGAATCCATACCAAGTCTTCTTTTTTTACGTAAAACATCAGCTACAGACTATTGAATCTTATTTTTAATCTCCTGTTGAAAAATCCTCCTCACCATCTCTTCATCCAACTGCGATGTACTCATACTTCCACTACTACCTTGTTCTCCTTCCAAAATAAACTATCCAACTATCACTAACTAATCTCTCTAAAAAATTTCCTTTCTTCAGATTAAAATACCACTATTATCAAACTACAAATCAGCACTCCCCTCACCTCAACTGGCAACTATCGGTAACTGTCACTTTGTCTCCGTAATTTTTTTTAATTTTTTATTATTCCGACGTCACGAACATTGCGCTAACGCCTTTTCCATTGATCACATAGCTTTTCACCGAAACCAATATGGTGCCGATATCTTGCGAGAACTCCCGCGTGAGCAAGAAACTTGACGCAAGCAAATCTCCTGTCACTGCTCACAACATGACATCTCCTTAGCGCGCGCGACCCACACGGGTCCCGCAACGCCCTCGCGGAGAGCATCTAATGCTCGAGCCAACAAAGAACGCTAAGGCTCAACGTTTTAAATTTTCTAAACTATTCAGTGCTCGATACCCGCAAACCTCAACTATCATTCATATGTAGTAGCACATATCAATCTACGCTCGCAACAGAACTAGAGTGCTTGTTACCAAATTATCAAATCCCTTCCTTTTTTTTTTTAAGCTTCAAGAACCATGTAATGATAAAATTAAACACTTGTTAAAAAAACTAAACTGATGCTTCTATAAATTAGAAGCGCATAACCCTTCTTACCACCATAACCACATCTCAAACAAACATTAACTCTTCATTATATATTCTAAAAGTACAAAAATAAAGGTACTTATCTCTCCAGAGCAGCATTATAAAGGTACCTATCTCTCCAGAGCAGCATTAGAAAGAGGAAGAGTGTTCTGAGAGGAGTCTATTTATGGACAGTAGTGTTCTATTCTAGATTTTTGATTGTCATGTTCTTTAAAGGTGCTGCAGAGTGGCATTAAAAGAAAATAATGCATAATGTTAGCCTCCGGTCTTGATATGAAATTGAGCACTGCTTGATACAGTGCCAAGATAGATTATTATATGTACTGTGTCCTTTGGCAAGGATTTCGTACATGGCCAAGGAGGCAAATTTTAAGGGCTTAGCAGTAGATGTGGATCATTTGAGGAGTTGGAGCCAGCGGGCTATTTGTTTACTTGGCAATGCAAATGCTGGGCTTACATACAGCAAAGAAGAGTAAGGCCATCCTTATGAGGATGAACCCTGACTTAGCAGGTCTAGGGAATAGGGATGCTGCAGGTTACCCTAATGTTTTACTCTTTGGTGAGAGTTTTGTAAAATACTTGGGCAAATATGTTTCCACCTTTACTGCTTTTAGCAGAGCTCAATCAAATATGAGACGCCTTTTTGGCACTAGAATTTGTGGAGGGGCTGACAGGAGGGGGCTGGCTGTCAGCTATGGATTTCAAAGGTCCCGATACTATTAAGAAGACCAGCAAGGTTATGCAAGGAACCTTTGTTCCAACATGGGCTTCTTTTCACAAAGAGGACGAGCCCCTCATTCCCGTGGGAACATATCCAAATCTTAAGGTTCAGGAGATCAAGGTAAGCTTGAATTCTTCCAATGGTTCTTCACAAATAGAGGTAGGGGGAAGATAATGTTTTTTTGTCCAAAACTGGACAAACATAACAAATGACTCTTGGGTTTTACTAACTGTAAGAGAAGAGGGTTCAAAATAGAATTTTAGAAGACCGCTTTTCAAAGAACCCAACCAAGGAAATTAACACTGGACATAGAACAAATGGCTTTGGTGGATTTAGAAGTTACCCAGATGTTAAGCAAAAGTGCAATTTCCAAGATTACAGATTCAGAAGAGGGCTTTGTGAGTACGGTTTTTCTAGTAAAGAAAAAAGACAAAGGGTGGCGTCATGTAATAAACCTGAAGGATTTGAACACATTTCTAGTATACAGACATCTCAAGATGGAGGAGACCCATCTTTTGCGGGATGTTTTACAGAAGAAGGATTGGCTAGTGAAGTTAGATCTGAAGGACGCTTACTTCACGATACCTATGGCCATAGGTTATCAGAAATACTTACGTTTCATATCGAGAGGTATTTTATACCAGTTTTGCTGTCTTCCTTTTGGTCTATCTTCAGGACCTAGGAACTTCACCAAGGTGTTGTCTTCAGTTGTAGCTTTTTTGAGAGAAAGAGACCTACGTCTAATAATTTATTTAGACGACATATTGGTGATGTCTCAAAATTTGGAGGAACTGTTAAGGCACATGAGGTGGACAAGGGATCTATTGGAGGCCATACGCTTCATCATCAATGCAGAAAGATCTGTCATGATTACAACATAAAACTGAGCATTTTGAGGGATTCAAGTGGACACACTTTTAGCTCAGTTATGTCTCCCACAAAAAAAGATAAAGATAATTAAAAAGGAAGTAGGTTATGTTTTAGCAAAAGAGATAGTGACTCTGAGGGATCTGGCAAGGGTGGTTGGACTTTTATCCTCTTCCATTCAGGCCATTTCTCAGGGGCCCACTTCATTACAGAGCCCTGCAAAGGCTAAACACCTTAGGATTAAGAAAGGGTTTGTGGTATGCAGACGTGATACCCCTGTCCTGAGATGCTCGTGAGGATTTGGAATGGTGGCTGTGCAAACTAGAAATTTGGAACTGCAAAGCCATTTTTGGGAATGTCTCAGAATTTAATATAGAATCATATGCCAGCAACCTTGGTTGGGGGCACCGTTGAGAGATATAGAAACTGGAGGGAGATGGTCCAGGGAGGAGCAAGCGTTGCACATACATTGCTTAGAAATGCTAGTGGGATTAAACACTTTGATGAGTTTCAGGAGTACATTGTGTTAATTCGAATAGACAATTTTTCGGCAGTATCATACATAAATCGCCTAGGGGATTGAGATCAAAGCAGCTGGCAGATCTAACTAGGGAGCTCTAGTATTTTTGTTGGGAACAGAAAATACTCTTGAGGGCAGAATATATCCCAGATCAGCAGAATCGGAGAGCAGATTGGAATTCAAGGAAGTTGAGGGATTCCCGGGATTGGAAGCTGAATCCAGCTGTTTTCAAGAAGATTCAGAGATAATGGGGTCCATTTCAGGTAGATTTATTTGCACGCAGACTGACCTTTCAGTGGGACAGGTATTACGGTTGGAGGCTGTATACCAGGGTGGTTGCAGTAGAACCCTTTATTCAGATTTGGAAGGGAGACAAGGGTTACGCTTTCCCACCATTTTCAATGATCCAGAGGGTGTTGTTAAGAGTTCGGAGAGAAAGGTGCAGCATTGCTGGTAGCTGCTGTCTGTTACTGTCTCATAGCGCTGAGATGCCTATTGGTGATTCGTGTGCTATATCAAGTATAAATAACATAACATAACAACATAACATTGTTCTAGTAAATCCCTCTCAGGTTTGCTTTACTGGGGTAATGGAGCTCGTAATGGAGGTGCCCCGTTTGATACCAGTTTTGTTGGGCCTGTTAATAGGGCAGGAAGGAGAAGAAGTCCTTTGGTAGTAGAGGGGAGCATGAACTTTCTTGTCTGGAAGATTTCAGGGGATCAGGCAGACACTTAGGCCTTTCAGCAGAAGCTAAGACCTTATTGGAGGAAACTAGGGCACCAGGTACCAGGAAAAAGTACAGAGGAATTTTGATAAAATGGTGTAGGTGGTGCATGGAGAGGAATTTGGATCCTGTGGAGGTTCCTGTAGTGGAGGTAGCAGATTATCTGGCTGAACTGTTCAATTCAGGTGTGTCTTATAGAACAATTAATTGTTAAAGATCAGGTGTGTCAGCTGGACATGCCTTGGCGAATATCTTTTCTATAGGTGGTAATCCCTTGATCCGTAGGGTGATGAAAGAAATAAGGCTTAAAAGACTACCTAGAGCTCGAAGTGATTCATTAGGGGGTGTAAATGTGATTTTTAATCTTTTCATATCCTGGCCAGATAACATTTATCTTTCATTGACACAAATATGTCTGAAATTAGCGACTTTACTTTGTTTGATCTCTTTTAGAAGCGTTCAGGTGTTAAGATTCTAGATTTGTAACCGATTTTATTCTCCGGATGGTGTTCATTTTGATGTTTGGAAAAGGACTAAGACCATGTCTGAGAGTATTTACTATCCATCCTTTCAGGACCTCAGGAAATTGCGTGTTGTGAGTTGTATGAGAGTTTATGAACAAATAATGTTGGAATTCAGAGCTTTGGGGAAAATCAATTATTAATCTCCTACGTGAAATCTTATCAGGCACTCTCAACGGCTTTGATTCAAGGTGGGAAGGAGCAGTAATGTCTGAAGCTGGAGTTGATCTATTACAATTTGGAGCTCACTGCTCTACAGATGCTATGGCTAGTAAGGTCTTTCGGGCAGATGGAACCCTTGCTGAGAATCTCATAGCGGGAGATTTGTCCAATGCTAATACGTTTGCTAATTTGTACCTAAGACCAGTGGAGCATGTGAGTGCTACTATCGCTGAAGAGCTTTAAACATGCATTATGATAGCCCTCGGTCTTGTAATGAAATGGCGATTCTCCAATTAACATGCAGAGAGAATCTTGATTTCATTAAAGACAATCGGAGGCTAGCATTATCCCACCCACCTCTCCTATTTTTTTTTTCTCAATGAATTGATAACATTTGAATTTGAATTTGTATGTCTGATTTGACTGTATTGACATGCATTATTTACAGGTTTTTTCTTATCGGGAACTGTTTGTGATGAATGTTGATTTATATATTTCAGATAACACTTTGCAGTGAAAGTCAATTTTTGTCAAGTTTGAGGTAGATCTTGTGTTTCGTCACAGCCTAAAAAGGAATGTGTTTGTGTTGCAGGGGCTTATATACTCTGCTTCAAGATTCCAGTTTGGAATATATGTTTTATGATGTATTTTATTGAATATTATTTAAAGGGCTGCATGTTGGGGCAGCAATAAAAGTTTTAAGCACAATGATAGCCTCCAGTCTTGTAATGAAATCTTCTGCAACCTTCATAGCCAAGTTCAGTCCCACAGGGACACAGGAACAATGCTTAAAGACCTAGGGCAGATTTATCATTGAATTGCATTGCCTTTGCGTTACGCTTGGTGTTGCAAGGGCAAAGCAATCCTTAAGTCAGATGTACCAAGCAATGCAAGGCCACCTTGTGTGGCCCTGCGTTGCTTGAAAAATCTGAAGAAATACAAGGCAGCGCAAGTTGCTGCCTTGCATTACTCTGCCTTGGGAAGGATGTTCTATGAGTGGAGCATAGGTGTTTGCATGCATCAACCCATGGATTTTGCGCTTTCCCAGATTTACCATGTTAGACCTGGCATCCTTGGCATGGTTTCCCTGTCTTTTGCCTTTGCAGTCTGTATTTTTGACTGTGTGCTGGACATTGTTTTTGCTGGTTTAGGTGCTCTGGGCACTTTACCACTGCTGATCAGTGCTAAGGTGCACGTGCTCCCTGGGTAAATTGTGATTATGATTGTTCTCCATGCTTGGCATATTTGATGCACTGGTAAGTCCCTATTAAAGTGCACTGACGGTGCCCAGGGCCTGTAAATCAAATGCTACTAGTGGGCCTGCAGCACTGGTTGTGCCACCCACACAAGAAGCCTTTCAAATGTGTCTCAAACATGCCACTGCAGTGTCTGCATGCGTAGTTTAAACTGCCATGTCGACATGTGAAGTGCACCCACTTGCCAAGCCCTAGCCTTCCCTTTAATTATGTGTAAGTCACTCCTGAGGCCCAAGGTAGCCCCATGGGCAGGGTGCAGTGTATGTGAAAGGTAGGACATGTGCTGGTGTGTTTTACATGTCCTGATAGTGAAATACTGCCAATTTCGTTTTTCACTATTGAAAGGCTATCTCTCCCATAGGTTATTATTGGAGCAGCCTTGTAACATTTTACAAGTGTAAATTGGGAAGAGATAGAGATTTGGAGTTTGGGCTCCCTGAGCTCATAATTTAAAAATACACCATTTAGTGGAGATGGTTTTTAAATTGTGTGCCTGAAAATGCCACTTTTAGAAGGTGGGCATGTTCTTGCTTTGCAATTCTGTGTGCCCCTGCCTGCTTGTCAGTGGCGTAACGAAACTTGAGGGGGCCCCCCTGCAAAACACATGGAGGGGCCCCCCCCCGGCCCACCACCTACCACTTTGCCCCACCACCCAAAAATCTGGCATATTTTGATTTGAAACCTCCAACATTTAAATGAAATGCCTCTATATTGTCTTTCTCAAAGTTCTAATGAGAAAGTGGGACACCCTCTTAACATATAAGCTACGCCATTTGTAACAATAATGTCAAAAGCAGATTATTTAACTGAGGCACCAATCAGAACAATGCCAAGGAGCGATCCTATTGTCTCAGGAACTGCCTATGGCTGAAGAATAACTATGAAGGGTCTGAATTAGAATTGACATTAATGGACAATAACGTGAAACTTTGAAAGACAAACCCAAACCTGCAATTCCATAAAAACTCGACTGACAATATACATGAGAAGTACACAAGATATAACTCAGTATCCTGCGAAAGGCAAGAGAAATAGACTGGTGAATTATCTGCATGCCACACACTAGCGACTGTCAAGGGTTGTGCATGATAATAACGTGAACTGAGGAAGCAATTTCAATTTCTACCATCATGTCTTTATTAGTAAGCATTGCAAAACAGGCAGGCAAACAAGGCTGAGGAAGAAAACTGTTTGGATGCTTCAGAACATTGATGCAGATGTTGGTCTGTTTTAATTTATCATTTCTGTAGTGTAAACAATGCTAAATACAAGATTGAAGGCACACATATTACAGACAAGTGCAAGCAACACCATAAATAACACCGCATGTAGAATAAAAACAAACCATATCAGCAAGTACCTAATGACAATCTATACAAACTGTAGTTGGTAAAGCAAAAGAAAAGTGCAACTACTTTCAAAGTGCATAATAAAGCAATCACCAGTCCAGCAATAACCAAAAATCAAGCATGTTTACTAAAACAATTAACTTTCTTCTTGCATCAACGTGAAAATACATTCAAAGTGCATGATAAAAACAAGTACAGCAGTATGCAAAAATGAAGCCAGGTTAGTCAAACAATTCCCCGTTTGGTGTGTGCATAAAGGCACATATATTTCAAAGCAACTGGTAAACAATCACAACTACAGCACCATACAATAAACAAACCAGTTTAAACTAACAATTGACTAGCAAAACAGTAACAAGTACAGCAGGCAGCAGCATACAAAAATCAAACCACTTTAGTCAACCAATGACCTTTTGGTTTGTGCTTGTGCATGAAGGTGCAAATATTTCAAAGTGACTGGTAAAACAATAACAAGTACAGCAAGCACCAGCATACATAAATCAAACCTATTTAGTCAAACTAATTCCCCTTTTGTTTGTGCACCACCACAGAAACACTTATGCAGAGTTTAAACATTCTGCACCTTTGCTACAATTTGTTTTTTTTGCTGAACTTTATATACAAAATGTCTTTTCCATGGGCCTAGACGTGCCAGCCCATGTGATAATTAGGGCCATCATATTCGCAGATGGCACCAGGAACATCTTAAGGATTTTAGTGGCCAACTGCCAAACTTATTTTGGGGACCCCTGTAAGAACAGCTTTGAATTTATGATCCTATTTCAGCTCTTTCATGCCGTCTTTGGGCGAGTCACAGACAGTGCACAGACACACTAGTCCACATTCTAAATGTGTTTACATGTAATATTCTCTGTGACGCTCTCCCATTTCTCATATGTGTGAGGTCCTGATTTGATCCAAAAGAATATTTTATGGATGTTGCATGAAACACAACATTCCTCTACAAAATGTCTGTAATAGACACACATCACCAATATTGAAAAAAGCGAAGGAAAGTTGTATTTAAAACAATCTGTTCAAGAATCATTTCATGCCATCAGGGCAAGACTACAGAACAGAGCTGGTTTTATCAGGTGGCCCCCTGAAAGTCTGGGGCCCTGGGCCAGAGCCCACTTTGCCCATGCCTCAAAAAGTCTCTGGATGGCATCGGACAGTCTTTTTTGGCGCGCCCTCCCCCATTTCCTCCTTTTCGATGAATTCCCTCACTACCACTCACCAACAATGCACCTCATCTCTCTATAGCACCTTTCTGACAAACATTTCATTTTTTTATAGCGCTACTCATAGTTTACTCACACTCAGTTCTGTGATGTGCATGGTACACGTTCTTTGTAGCAGGCACATTAACCCTCTGCACTTTGTGGGTGGTAGGATTACCCATATGAGTGCACGGTGAGTGATGCGACAGTGTGAGAGTAGGGTAAGAGGAGTGACTGCAGGGTGAGTGAGGTGACCATATGAATTTGGGTGCGGATGTAAGTGCAGAGTGGGACGAAAAAATGCATGGTTAGTGATGGGCTTGTTTAAGTGAGATTGCAGATTGAGCAGTGAGGGGGACAGGTGAATGAAGTGTGACATGAGTGCAGGGTGAGTAGTGTGCTCGTGTGACTGCAGGGTGAGGTACAGGGTGAACAGCGCAAGTGCATTGTGAGTGCAGAGTGATCACTGTGAGTGCAGGGTGAGCGTAAAAGTAAAGGGCGAGAATGAGTGAGTTGTCTGAATGCAGGGTGCCTTCCCAGACACTTGAAGTAACTCAGCATGTTATTGACGGCAGTGTAGGGTTTTCAGATATAAGTTAAACTATTGCTATTATGGCGCTAATCAGGGATCGAGGGTGGAGGAAATAAATAATGTGCTGATCCTGCAACAAACTTCCAGTCTTATGATTAGGGTTGCTAGCTCATTATATTGATGTCCCAGAAGGGACAAAAATAAGCAGTCACCTAAAGCCGTATTTTCAGCACTTATCTGTGCATTCTTCGAACAACAAATATAAATAGAAAGCACTTTTAATTGTGTTCTAGGGCTGCCTGAATGATCCATGACTGATAATTGAAGTCAACAAAGACAGAAAAGTCACATTACAAATCAATACATACTTTATTTATAACACTATTTGGTGTCAAGACGAGGTCTTTCCAGGCTCTTTAAACAACACATTGCTGGCATTTTTCTTTTGGAAACCTTACTTTATATTCCTTTTCATGAAATGCATTCTCACACTACAGCAGTAAATGTAAATTTCAAATGTGAGGAATAGGCAGAGTGGGGGCCCAGGGGTTACTGGGGGTACTGGAACCAGAAAAGAACTAAGCCTCGGTAACCAGTTTGCAAAGGTATGTAAATATGCAAATGGTCTCTGGCCTCAAGGCAGTTGCCTTCAACCCCCTTGCTGCTGGGCCTGGAAGCTCAGGTCACCTGCACCCACCGCACGCAGCACGCACCATTTAATTTATGAGGCAGGACTGTTATGAGGCAACTCACTGGTGCAACCAACGTCGGCGAGAGAGTGTAGTGCTGCCTGTGTGCGCTACAGTGCTGATGGGGCCCCTGGAGGCTGGAACACGGGGGCTGCTGCGGGCATAGCTGCCAAGGTTTCAGATTGCCATGTGTGACATTTTCATAATTTCAGTGTAATTATGAGCGATGTAGGATTTTTAGTTGGATGAGACGAAAGCGATGATTTATCGCCATTTCCCTAGGGGACATTAGTGCGGTCTGCCAATCCTCGTCGTCTATGGGCCCTACGTCTACCTGCCATCGGTCACGGAGGGTCTGGAAGGAATCAGGTAGGTTATCACAGAGCTTGCGATACGTGCAGGATACAGCTTTTGTTAGGAGCGGTTCAGATAGTAGGCGGTCTTCCAGAGGAGAAGAGTCTGGTATGGAGGACATATCAGGGATATTAGTCAAAAGAGCGTGCCTAATCTGTAAATATCGAAAAATTTCCCCTGATGCAAGATTGTGTTTGGCTTGCAGCTCTTTAAAGGTGAGGAGTTTGCCCTTGTGTATCAGATCGTTATCCCGATAGTGTCCCATTTATCGAAACCCGCGTGGTGGCAAAGTAGTCCCAATTTCTGTGTGGACCAAAGCGGTGTGGATTTCGTGAGTGTGTCTGCCCATCCTAAAGGTTTAGTTGCTTGGTGCCAGATGGTCACCGTCAGCAACATAGGTCCAAGGTACCGGCACTTCCGAACCTTACCATAGAGGGCACCCAGATAGCCCTCCCTCCCAGTTTGGTAGCTCTCCAGGTGAAAGGCTGGATTTGACGGGGAAACCATAAATCCAGTGGTTTGTGGCCACTAGCTGTGTGGCCCAATAGTATAAGCGTAGGTCAGGAAGAGCGATCCCTCCATCGTACCACCCCTTTGTCAGTTTACGGAGGGCAATGCGAGGTGCCCTGCCATCCCATAACAAAGTACGGACCTCTCCCTCTATAGCAGTGAAATAGGTGTCAGCAATCGGGAATGGGCAATTTTGGAGCACGCATAAAAATCTAGGGAGTGCAAGCATTTTAAATAAGGCTGCTCTTCCCAGGAGGGACAAGGGCAGTGTTCTCCAATGTTTGACATCATCTTGTAGCCGCCGGAGGGGGCCCAGAAGATTCCAATCGTAAAATATTTTGGGGTCAGGTGTAATGTAAATTCCTAAGTATTTAAAACCCTCGGTGGCAACAACAATTTCATACCCACGCGGTAGTTTGGGTGGGGGGCCGTGTAAAACATATAATAGTGACTTTGACCAGTTAATAGTGTACCCCACGTATTTACCAAAGTTAGTAATGACATTGAGTAGTCTATTAAGTGAGGCTCGTGGGGACGCCAAATAAATCAAAATATCATCCGCATATAACGAAATTTTATCCTCTCTATCCTCGCTCCATCGCATGCCACGTATTGAAACATCACGTCTAATCCAGTGTGCAAGTGGCTCCAAAGTCAATGCAAACAAAAGGGGGGACAGGGGACATCCCTGTCTGGTCCCTCTTTGCAACCCAAACGTAGGCGACGTACGGATATTTACTCTAACCTGGGCCAGCAGTGCGGTGTATAACAACGCCACCCACTGCCGGAATCGAGGACCAAAACCGAACTTCACCAGGACCTCAAAAAGGTAAGGCCACTCAATGGAGTCAAACGCCATGGCGGCATCTAATGACATCTTCCTGTAGATACGGTTGCCGGCTCAGAACGTTGTGGACTCGGCGGATATTTAAAGCTGTGTTCCGGCTCGGTGTGAAACCAGATTGATCATCATGGACTAGAGAGGGGAGGACCGCAATCAGGCGCGACGCAAGGAGTTTTGCCAATACCTTGGCCTCTGAGCTTATTAAAGAGATGGGCCTATACGAGCTGCAGTTGGTCGCCGGTTTACCAGGTTTATGTATGACAACGATAGATGCTAGCCTTTGATCCAAGGGAAGAACACCTTGTTCTAAGCTCTCGTCATACATATTCTTGAGGTGTGGAGCTATTTTAAGGGCCATGCCCTTGAGGAATTCAATGGGAATCCCATTGGGCCCCATTGCCTTCCCGGAGTTAATGGCAAATATAGCTTTGCAAATTTCCTCCGCTGTTATGTCAGCATCTAGAGCTTCTCTGTCACTATCTGAGAGTGTGGGGAGGGGCATTTCCTCCAAAAGCTGGCATGAGTCCTCAGAGGAGGTGGTAGTTTTGGAAGAATATATCGCCTCCAGGTGGTCTGCAAATGCGTCCGCCACCTCCTGCGGATCAGTTACCTGCGTCCCGTCCTCGAGCAAAAGTTCGGGGACCCATCTGGCCGCCTGATCTCGTCGCTCCAACCACGCCAGCATTTTCCCAGCACGATCACCTAGTTCGTACACTCTATGGCGTGTGCGGAGGAGTCTAGCCTGAGTTTTTTCCCGAGCGAGAGCCTTGTATTCTAGTTGCTTATTTCGAAGGTCGAGGGCCGTAGTTTCGGTGGGTGAGGTATTGTGCACAGTTTCTAGTTGGAGCAAGTCGCTTTCTAAGTGAGTCAATTGTGCATTGTGGTTTCTAATGTAGCCGATTTTTAATGCTAGTGCACGCCCTTTAATCACTGTCTTATAAGCCTCCCAGATGGTGTTGGCTGAATCAACAGAGCCAACATTTTCAGCAAAATAATAGTCTGTGTGCTCGGCCAGGTCTTCCTTAATATCCGGGATCGTCAGGAGCCATGGGTTTATGATTATGGGGCCTCGGGTATATTGTCGATGAAAAGTAAGGTCAATTCTGAGGGGAAAATGGTCAGATATACCTCTCGGGAGGCCATGGGGATGCTGGAACAGGCTTATGTCTGCCAGTGACGTGAAAAGATAGTCAATGCGAGACATGCTTTTGTGCATGTTGGAGTAGTGTGTGAAATATGCTGTGGTGGGGTTCAGTATTCGCCATATGTCAGTGAGACCCAGTGCTTGGGTGAAGTCGGCCATGTGCGTGGTCCGCCGGGGAGATGGTCTTTGGGGGTGTCTATCAAGCGTCTCGTCCATTACCATGTTGAAGTCCCCTCCTTGTATGAGAGTACCTTGGGGAAGATCGACAAGAATTTTGCCCAGGTCCTGCAGTGCAGCCCTACCTAGTGAGGGTGGAAGATAGACTGAGATTACATTGAGTGGCCTACCCTCCCACATCGCCTCGAGCACAGCAAATCGACCCTGCGGGTCGTTCCACACACGAGTCGCTGTAAGGGTGAGATTTTTACGTATGAGTATACCCGTGCCTCTGGAACCCGATGTGAAGCCCGCATGGACCAGAAGTGTGTATCCCCATCTGTTAAGAGCCTTGCAGCTGTTCCCCACTAAGTGCGTTTCTTGCAGCAGTACCAGATCTGGAAGTTGCCGTTTAAGGTACTGTAGGACAATTTCCCTTTTTATCTTACTCCCCAACCCATTAACATTCCACGTCATTATGGACAGCTTCATATCTCTCGTGTCTGTCATGTCAGTAGTAGTGGAGAACCGAGGGGGTAGGTGATGCTGCAAGTAGCATCTCCCATCTAACAGAGCGGTTTGACACAATAGCACCAACAGCGTCTCTCCCGCCCCATCCTCCCGAGCATATGGACAATGTGAGTAATGCAGAACCTGCATCTGACGAAGGTAAATACCTCTGAATGCTCTGTGTTAAAATAACCATAACGATAAACAACCCAACACTCCCCCCTCCCCCGCCCCATACCCCCCTCCCTGCCCCCCTGCCAGTGGAATTACAACTTTCCACTCCCCAACAAGGCAGAGTGCCTGTCGCCCACCCCATCGTGAGAAGGGTTCCTGGCTAACCACCACCACCCCTCGCCTAGTGCAATATAGTGTTTTTCATAGCATATTTAAGTATCCGAATTATAGTCCAATCCTTAATCTAGCGAACTTTGCAAAAAAGGCAATTTACTAATGTGCTTTTTAGAAACGATAAGTTACTGAGGCGTAATCCCAGCCGGGGAAGTGGCGCCACAGTAATGTGCTCAGCAGACTCCCAGGTAGTTGTGTCATATAGGCCACAGACCACAGATCAAAGAGTGCAGATGGGACCCACTGGAGTCAGTGAGGACGGAGAAAGTTCAGCAGTATGGCTCAGAGTCACCCATCCGGGTCTTCTTCCAAGCGACGCTCTTTTGACACCAAAGGAGCACATGGGTTGAGGTCCTTGTTTTTGTTACCTTCCGATGATCGTCCCACTCGCCGCCATCCCTCAAGCCATTCCCAGGCTTCCTCCGGAGAGAGGAAGAACCATGATTTCCCTTCGGATTCCACTCGGAGCTTAGCCGGGAACAGCATGGAGTATTTGATATCTTTATCGCGCAGGACCTTTTTAACCGCCGTGAAGCTGCGTCTCTGGGCTTGAACTCTGACGGTAAAATCTGGGAAGAAAGTGACGTTTGCATTATCAATCTTTACTGGAGGACCGGCCCTTGCCGTCTGTAGAATGACGTCCCTGTCCCGGAAATTAAAGACTCTTGCTATTATAGGCCTAGGAGGAGCTCCAGGCTTTGGACGTCCGCCAGGGACCCTGTGGGCTCGTTCAATGGAGAAGTAACTGGAGAGACGCTTAGGTTGAAGTTTATTGAGCACCAGGTCTTCCACGAAAAGGTCCATGGCCGGTCCTTCCGATCTTTCAGGGACTCCTAGAATGCGGAGGTTGTTCCGCCTCGCCCTCCCTTCATAGTCATCCAGGAGCTCTTCCATCTTTTTCTGCTGGTCCTGAAGCTGGGTTACTTGCCGTTGTAAAGTAGAGGTGTCGGATACCAAAGCTTTTGTAGTGGTTTCGACATCTTTGACTCTAGAGTCCATTTTCTTCAGATCCGCTCGGAGGAGAGTTACCTCTATGTTCACCGAATCGATCCGAGTCTCCAGCGATGTTCGTACACCTGCAATTGCCTCCATGACATCTTCGAGAGTGAGAGTTTTGGTCGAAGAGCGAGGCTGCGACGTCTTGGGGTCTTCTCCTGTCGTCACTTCGGCATCTTCTCCTTGTTTAGTCCAGGCAAACTTTGCCAACTGTTTTTGAGTCTGAGATTTGAGTCCTTTATTAGTGGCCATCTTTGGCAGACAGGAGACAAGGGAGCCCAAGAATACTTGAAAATACTTGCAGAAATCTGAGGGACACGCCTGTATTATCCGCCGCCTTCACGGAGGAACATGGTGATCCTCCGTCGGCCTGTCGGAGTTCCAGGCGAGTCAACCAGAGTGGGAAGGAGTGCGGTTATGCCGGGTGGAGCTGTTGCAATATTAGCGCAGTGTATATTTCGGTCTGTAACCAGTGAGGGATGGTTCCACTCGCAGCCAGGAAAGGTGCGGGACACGTCGCAGATCAGTCCCGTAGGGGGAGGCCCCTCTCTTTCCACTCTCCGTGCACAGTGAAGGCTGGCAGGTTATATCGTTGTATGGTTCCCTGCCATGACTTCCGCTGAGGGAAATGATGCGGAGAGCAGAGATGAGATCCGACCGCAGCCACTGCCCGGCAGGGGGGGGGGGGTCAGGTGTTCTGTATGGTGAGCAATCCCTAGGGCGGCCCTGATCCGGGGACACATGCCCAACTTGAAATGCAGGCGTCAGTAGGCCCCAAAGCACGGGCCTCAATTTTCAGGGCTGCCGGTCGTCTTCGCACCTCCCCCCTCCGCAGGCGCCGCGGCCGAAGGCCCCCAGATATAGTTTATGGCTCAGCAGGCTGACATCAACTACCTCCCCAGCTGCGAGGAAAATCGCTCGTCTGGACTCGGCAGGTATGAGCTTCAGCGGTTCAGAGGCAGGGACCCAGTGTCTTTATAAGTATGATTTTCACACGGCCGCTCAGCACCTCCCAATCGACATCAGGTAGTGGGAGCGCTTAATGCGCGTGTTCACCCACCGTAGCGTTCAAGCGCCTCACCTCAATCGGCTGGTATGAGCTTCAGCGGTTCAGAGGCAGGGACCCAGTGTCATTATAAGTAGGCCTTGCAGCCGGGGCCTTGATTTTCACACGGCCGCTCAGCACCTCCCCATCGACATCAGGCAGTGGGAGCGCCTAATGCGCGTGTTCACCCACCGTAGCGTTCAAGCGGCTCACTTCAAATTCCGTGCTGGTGGGCGTGCAAGGTGTGTAGCCGCCTCGGGAGTGGTCCAGCACTCCAGCGGGAAGGCCTCGAAGCCGGGGAGCTCGCTTCACCGGGCAGCCAATTTCAATCCCTCGCAGCCGCAGTCTTGGGTTATGCTCAACTCCCTGCCCGGCAACGCTCGACCGTCTCTTCCACACCAATAGAGCCCGGAGGTCCTCCGCCCACACATCAGCTGCGATCCACAGCGGTGTCGGTGTCGACCGCAAATGCAGCTCCGTAGGTGTCCGCAGCTCCCTCTCCGCCATTTTGCGACACCCTCGGCTCCTCGAATCGGCAGTATTCTTACGACTCAGTGCCGGAGCAGCTCGATCTCCGACCGGCGTTTATGTGCTGGACCGGTTTAAGAGGCGATTCCCGTGGTGAGAGGGGAATTAGCCTCGCTGCAGACGGAGAAATGGTCGGATGTTAAGGCGAGGGCTGCGGAGCCGCTTGAGAGAGCGACCATTACCGACGGCTGCTAGCCACGCCCCCCTTCAGTGTAATTATGAGTGACATTTCAACGACTATGAGTGACACTTTCTTGCGAGCAAAATTATGCAATGAAGACGATCAAAACATATAAATATCAGAAATTAGACCCATTTGAGCAAGAAGAAACTTGAAGAAGATCTTAAAACACCAGAAATGGTGCAAAGCACCAGAAACGGAAGGGCACTCAGTCATGGAATGGCACGATATGGCCTCTCATTGTATAGCAGATGGTCATGTACTGTGCGTGTCCTTCCCTTCCACAGAGGCCAATGGGCCATTTCCAAGCCGCGCCATCCTTGAAGACGCACACCTGCAGGGTATAGAAACTGCACCGCAATACACAGGGCGCAGTGCTGGCAACGTAGAACCACCTTGATACAAACTAACCCCCGGGGCCAAGCATCATTAAAAAACACATACCTAAACCTCATGCCGGGAAACAGAAATCAAAGGTTTTTGCCAACCTACGGGTTGGAAGTGTGTTTTGTCAAAAGCTATTAGGAGTGTTTTATAACACAGGGCAGCTGGGAACACAGATTAAGCACATGAAATGGCTTGTTGTACACATCATGACCAGTATGGAAACCTCCATGTTGTATGTGGGGGTAAAAGGAATATTGAATACACCTCCTGATACTTAATCTGCACATTCCCATGTGATTTTATGAAATACAAGATTGCTGCCTGCTGCAGAGGCGCCCCTAAGATTGCCAGCCTTTGCCCACACTGGGCCCCCTCCCTGCCAGCAATCAATCAGGAGAGCACCAGAACTCCAGGGCCTCTCTGTCCACGTTGGACCCAACCCAAAAGGATGTGAGGCAGCCCCAACATGAATAGTTCCAACACACAGATCCATCTTAGCTGCCTAAGTGTGACACTGACTCACGCACGGACAGGCACCATACTGCATTATCCTCAGGCTGAGGCAGGAGCTGTGCAGTAATCTCACGGCAAAACCAACAGCTAGTATGACTGTCAGAAGAGAACCACCTGTTTTAAAGTATTACCCCCAAGATACAGACGAAGCATGGCTGCCTGAAAGCCGGCTGCATTTGCCAACAAGTGCTTGAAATATGCAAATGGCATCACCCTTCGACACACCAATCCATACATAAAACACACTACAACAACCATACGCAGGATCAAACTCATTTTACTTTCATATTTATCGATGGAACATTTTCTAAGCTAAATATTCAACAAATCTCTACTGGCCACACACATCCAAGCAACTATCAAGAAACTATCCTCAACCGAGTGGTGGAAATCGCAGACCTGTCCGAAAAAGGCGCCAAAATTAAGAAAACACCAAGATGACCTGCCTATGGTAGAAGGTGCTGTACAAATGCTGATACCGTGATACTTATATGGAATACAGGTTAGGATTTTGGGGGGTCAGTAGGGACCAGGCAATTGGTTGAAAGGGTAGGTGGGCGTGGCACAGGGCAGCCGTAGCAGGGTCACGAATCTGGGGGCAAGGCCGAGAGTTTGAGAATGTAAACATCAGAAAGAAATTAGGAGCGATGGAAGAAGTATATGCATTGCCGGGAGTCACTGGTCCATCTTACACAGCGCACCTAGTCCTACAGCCGTACGCCCCATGTGACGTAGCCTCATGGTTCGCTGACTGAAGCAGCGCTTTATTCATAATGACCCGCCTCGATGTGCTTTGTAGTGTCCTGCGCAGTACGCGTCTGTGCAGCCCTCAGAGTCATTGACAGGCTGTCTGCGCGCATTACAAATGAGGTTAAGCTTTTATTAATATCCACTTACAAAGGATACTGCTTCTATTGAACGTAGGAGGGTGACACACCGAATCAACCCCGACATTCGATCCGGAAACCCTCAGGGGTCGCATCCATCTTCCCGCCTCCGCAGCCACCGCCACGTAAAGCGTCTCAACGAAGGGGGAGAGTCAGCCCCACCCTATGAGTGAAGACTGCGCAGCCGCGGAAGCGGAGACATCTGCGCGCCCGCACCAATATGAAGAGGCCACGGCGAGGTGCTGGTGCAACGAACGATGGCGATGCGCGAAGCCTTTTAATTACCAAATACCTGATGGATGGATCTGTAGTGCTTGCTGGCTCCGCTGAGGGGGCCCCTGGAGCGGGGGCCCCCCCGCAACGTGGGGGCTGCAGGGGCCTGTGTTACGCCCCTGCTGCTTGTGGAATCAACATCTGGGTTAGACTGACAGGGGCTGTTTGTGCATTCGCTCCAGACACTCACACAAAGGGAGATGAGGTGTGCCCTGCATATCCTGATGGGTCTTCCTGAGCTTGAGTTAGTGGGAAGAGTTGTCACTGACACCTGACTAGGGCTGTGTCTACATTTCACAATGCTGTCTCCACCCCTGTGTTGTGGCTGGCCTAGGTAGGACTGAACTGGTTCTAGTAAGCAAGAGAGACTTTCTTTGAAACTTGCACACTTCAAAGGTTGAAAGTAGTATAAGTAGTGGGGCCATGACCCAGAACTTTAGAACATTTCTGGACCAAGAGGAACCTCTGCCAACGAAATGAGCTGAAGAGCTGTGAGGAGAAGTACTGTCCCTTTGCTGCGTGTTGCTTGCTGGGTCAGCCTGCAGTTGCTGCTTTTGCTTTGGAGAGGACAAAGACTGAACTTTGCTGTGTATCCTGCTTGAGAAGATTCTCCAAGGGCTTGTTGTAGAATGTGCCTCCTGTTAAGAAGTCTCAGGGACACAAAGACTTCACCTGCAGCATCCCTGAACTCCACTGCTGGGAGTTCTGACCTGCTTTAGGGTGCAAACTCCAGTTCTGGGCCCTTGGAGTTTGTTTTTCTGCTCCTGTTACTGAAAATCCACCCATCGCCCTCCCAGCACCGTTTCTTCGGCGCAAGCTGAGCTGCAGTTGAAAAACACATGCATCACCGCGGTGTGGCCAGATATATCGACGCAGCACCTGTCAGCGGCAAAGAAACTACTGCAGCCCGAATCCCGAGCACCAAACCTCTCAAGTCCGAAACACCCACTCTAACGCAAGCCCTGCTGTGCGCCTGGAAAAATCAAAGCATCACCTGTCTGCAGCAGCACAAATCGACGCAACACCTGGATCACCGCCTCATCGATCTGCAGTACCTGGATTTTCTCATGCATCGCACCTGAGTGCCAAATCTATATTGACGCTGGGCTTTCAGTAAGAAACCGATGCATCACCTCCCCTTGCAGTAAGAAACCGATGCATCACCTCCTCTCCAGTAAGGAACCGTTGCATCACGTCCCCTGCGTGGCAGTAAGGAACCAACGCATCACCTCCCCTGGAGCAAGGAACTCATGCATCACATTCCCTGCGAGTAAGGAACTGATGCATCACCTTCCCTGCGCCTGTTTTCGTCCTGTAAATTTGACGCATCCAAGGAACTTTGTGCTAAAAGTGACGCATCCATAGTTTCCTACGGACAGAACTGTTTTTACCTTTTACAAGTCATATTTGATATATGCATGTTGTATTTCTTTCGTTTTGGTCTTGTTTTGATTAGATAAATATTTGCAGTTTTCTAAACTGGAGCGGAGTCTTTTTGTATTGTTTTCACTATGTTACTGTATGTGTGCACAAATGCTTTATACATTGCCTCTGTAGTTTAGCCTGACCGCTCTGTGCCAAGCTACCAGAGGGTGAGCACAGGCAAACTGAGGTGTGTACTTTACTCATCCGACCAGAAGGAAGGGTCCCTACTTGGACAGGGTGTATACCACTGCCAACTAGAGACCCCCATTTCTAACATACCAAGACCTGGGAATGCATCAAAATGCTATGCCTTCCCGATAGAGGACCAACAAGGAGAAATATATTTATTTCTCTTCGTTGCTTCCTCTTACTAAGTGTGCTGCATTCTGTGGCACACTTAGAACGAGAAAAAAAGCCTCTATGGATTGTTTTTGTTCTGGAAGGTGCCCCTATCTGCACAAAAAACAATCCTGCTTCCAATGCAGGTACCCTTGCACCATGACACAAAGGTGCCCTGAGTGCACCAGCGCAAGAAGAGAGCTTGAAAGAAATGGTGCATTCCTGCTCTCTCCATTTGACGCAGCGCAGCAAGTTGTCTTGCTCATTGCGCTGCATCAAAGTTTGATAAATCTGGGCCTTAGAATCAAAGCTCTTGCAATGTAGGTCAGCATCAGCTGACGTAGTATTGGGAGAAACTGTGCACCATAATTACTGTACGGCATATTATCAAGAACGGCGATAACATTATCGCCGCTTTAGCGGCAGGAAACTGCCGCTAAAGAGGCGATAAGGGGCTTGATAATATGCCCCATAGAAGTCCAATAGAAGCCCAGGTTCTGGTGTGAAGGACATCAAACCTGGGCTTCTATTGGAATTCTATAGGGCATATCATCAAGCCCCTTATCGCCGCTTTAGCGGCAGTTTCCTGACGCTAAAGCGCCGATAATGTTATCGCCGTTCTTGATAATATGCCCGTATGTTTTTTACACAATGCTGCACAGCATCAAATGTATTACCCTGATTGGTGCAAGGGGGAAAGCAGCACCTAACTATGGGTGGTCGTATTTATGAGAGCCCTGCATCACATTTGCACCACTTAAAGTGGTACATGCTCAACGCAGGGCTCTTAATCCGATTTCAAGTCATGCAAAGCCACCCTGCATGGCTTTAAGTGGCCTCATAATTCTTGAGTAAGGCAAGGTATTCAGTGGCGGCCAGCAAGGCTCGCGGGTGGTGGAGCGGGGAGGGTGTCGTGGGGGGAGTCGCGGGGGTGGGGTGAGTTGCGCGGGGGTTGAGTGTGCAATATAAAAAAAATGTGCCCTGCCGCAGGGCTCGCGTCTCTGCTCCAGCTCTCCTCGTCTTGGAACAGGAAGCACAGCCAGGTCCCACTGATCAATCACAATGCTGCAATGCAGAGTTGTGATTGGTAAGCACCTAGGCTCCCCTGCCCAATCACAATGCTGCAATGCAGTGTTGTGATTGGTCTGAGTGCCGTGACACAGCGCTCAGCCAGGGGCTGGAGGGGTGGGCATGTTCTCCATGCAGACTGTAATGCAGCCTGCATGGAGAACAGAGAAAGGTCGCATGACTGGTTTGGGCAGCCCGAGAGGGCCGACCAAGCAGTCATTGCGCAATTAGAAGTGGGCAAGCCACTCCTCCCCTGCACTGGTCCGAGTGCAGAGCAGACACCCTTCCACCCACCCAACCGCAAAGCAGCACGAAGCATAAAATGATAATAACGCAAAGTTATCATTTTATGTTTCGTGCTTTGCACTGCTCGAAAGCAGTGGGGAGAAATCTGATCCAGCGCTATCAATAACATTTCTTCTCCTATATGCTTTGGACGTCCAGGTACAAATATCCCTCTTTCCACAACTATATCCATATGACGGTGGGGCCCATAACACCGCATAAACATTCACTTTCTCATATATTCCCTGGATTTCATCCGTTTTTACCTAGGAGAAAACAGTTAATGATTTGCTGGAAGGAGACGGGATACCTTTTAAAACGACATAATACTTCTCAAGCTTTAAGGTATTCCGCTCATTGGTCGATGGACCAACTAGTAGGAATCAGTTGATGGTGATTAAGACCAGCTCAATCACTATAAACCTTTAAACATTTACATTTATCATTGAGCTAAAGAACCACTGACTCATTGTTTAAAGATAATAAAGTTTATATAATTTTTAGAAGCATGAATAAGTTTCAAATTTATTATTCAGATTATTACATTTAGCGTTATTATAAGAATAAATTGAAATTGCAATGCATACCTATTAGATGGAAAAACAAAGTTCGTCACAGCAATGAATTCAGATCACAGCATAGAACTCCCGAAAAACTGTCTATCTGTCCTGAAAAACAGGCCTTCTCGACGGACCACCTATAGGACGTTTCCTGCCACAATCCCGTTCTTTTCCCCTTAAGTATTTTAAGAATAAAAAGGTCTAATAGTATTAAAATGGAAAATCTATTAAAAGCAAAAAGGTTCTCCAGCAGCAGCGTCTCGTGCTCAATCAAAAATATAAAATAGCAGATCTCACATCCCCCTCCCAGAGTAGGTCTTCTTATACCCTAATACTAGCTTACTAAGTGAAAATGTTACATCTTTGTGGGCGAGATTCTCTCTAATTGGTCCATTTGGGGTCAGTATACATCTCATTATGAATATCCTTGCTCCAACCAGTTCTTTGTGGAAAGTTCATACTTCTGTCGTTTCTCACGGGTTCATGACATTACCCATCCGCACATTGGTTTCATTCTGTATCCTTTTCTGATACTTTTAAGTTGAACAGTTCATTGTTTATTCACATATTCACTGCAACTTCTCACGCTTTTCGCTATGTCCTTCTTTGGCACACGTTTGTATAATAAGGTCATTGCAGCCTTGACCACGCTTCCATCCTAGGCTTTGGGACGGTCACATGATCCCTTTGTTCACAGCCTTTCTCGCTTTCGGAACCCACTTCGCGCTTGCGTACTCTAGCTTGTTTGCCATGGCAGCCATTTTTACATCGTGGCACAACAGGCCTAAGCGAACTATTATAAAGATAAACAGAACATAGTTAAGAATAAAGAATATAAGCCTTTTCGTTTCCGTCCCGTCATTCTACGTTCCCCAATTAGGTATTACCTAGCAAAAGCGACATATAAAGCCATTTCTTACTTACCAACCGCTTTACTTTGCCACTACACAGTTTATTTCCAAGCACAAATCATGCATTTATTATTCTAGTTAGTACGCAAATTATTAGGCTTATGTTATCCACGTTAACAATTGTAACTAAATTAGTTTGCACGGATATAGCGTGTTACCCATAACCCTTTCATGTAACATACATGGTTGGTTATTTACTGAGACTAACTGGTGTGTTAATTGTTCAACATAAATATTAGGAGGTTAAAATTTTTTCGTTTACCCTGCTCCATCAACTCCCCCCTTTGGTGATTTTTAATATCACCACAAAAACCCGTGTTACACAATTTTGTCAGATAGCATATTTCTTTGTCCGGTTTGTTTTTGTTAGTTTACACAACTGTATCCCTTTCATCTTGTCTCTTTGTTTTCTTATACATGTTTTCTTTTATTTCTTCTAGCTCTATTTCACCCATTTCTCTTTCTCTTTCTTTATTTATCTTATTTTCTTTTTCTATTTTATTCTGTCTTTTTCTTCTCTTTATACATATAATAATTAGCTTCAGTACTAGAACTATTATGATTATTATGGTCGCTACTATTATGATTTTCCCTATTATTAATCCACTCATTCTAGTAAACCAATTTATTACTGAGGAAAAACTCTTACCAAGTTTTCCAAATGCATTTTCAACCTCCAGTGGAACAAGTTCTTTGTGCAAATTTGTAATATTCTTTATATACTTCTGTATATTTTCACTTTTATCTGGAATGTAAGTGCAACAATGTTGGACTTTCAGCATTCCACAGACTCCACCCTCTTTTGCCAAAAGAATGTCAAGGGCAAGTCGATTTTGCATCACCATAGCTCTCATGGCAACCATTTCGGTATTTACCATCAAGAACCCTCCAGCAGTATCTGTAGATAAACGATCTACTACTGTGGATAACTTCTGAATTTTAAATGCATTCAAAGATATTCCCACTGCTGGTATCAATGCTCTAAAAATATCACCTACTATTTCTGAGAAACTTTCCCTTTTTCTACGTGTAAATGTCTTTATCATTTCGTGTGTTCCCTTTTCTGCTCTATCTACATGAAAAATCTTTGGAAAGACCAGGCCTAAGTAACATGATCCATACCAATGGTCCGGCAACCTGTAATAAGCTCTGTTACCGCAAATATAATAGATCCCAGGAAATATTGGATCTTTTCCCCCTTTGAATCCCCAACCTCCTAAAATGTTATAATTGTCATGGCAATCACTGGAACCCACGAAATAATTGTCATATCTTGTTCTATTTCTTCTAATGCACAACCTTCCCTGTTGGGGCCAATCCAGAGTCATAGCTGCATTTGTCTTTTTCTTGTCATGATTTTCTTCCTCAAACGCCCAAAGAGGTGTTTTTGTCTCTTCTATCACTTTTCTTTGAAATTTCACTCTTCTATCCTCGACCATTTCTAAAAATACCTTATCTTCATTCCTTAACTCACAGGTAAGGTTGTTCTTAACTATATCATCTAATGTTAGAATTTTATTTTCTATGAAAAATTCACCAAATGTTCTTGCCTCTTTCACCTTGTTTAGTTCAGAAACTATAGGAATCTTTGCAAAAATCTTATCTATATCAGTGTAATAGTATTCTAATCTTCCTGTCTTGTAAAATAGACTTGCTAAAACACTACATGTTATTCCATACGTCAAAGGAAGGTGATGATAGGTCACACCTTCTGCAACAGACGCAGGCAATTGCATACATACATAACAATCTCTTACATCCATTGTTTCTACATACTAATACAATAATTTAGTGAAAACATTTTTTGAAAAATCTGTTATTGATTTGTCTTTATGTAATTCTGCACTACTTTCTAATATAGCTGTTTCTTGCATGTTAGCTCCCTTTTCTTTCTCTGTGTTATTCTTTAATATAGACGTTTCTTCTACAGCTAATCTAATTGGAATGGTGATTGCTAAAATAACCCATACGGTCATTAATAATCCTGTACAAAAGAAACACATCTTACACCATCTACTTAAGAACTCACATCTACATTTTCTACTTTTAGTATCTACCATTTTGTTCTATTACCTATTTTATAATATGTACAGGAAAATGTGTCACCACACCTCAGAAATGACCTCTTAGCCATGCTACACTCTCACTTTGTCTTGTTTGGTACTTTCTTTTAGTTCTTTTCAGAACTCCTTCTTTGTTAAATCCAGTGTTTTGTCCAATCCAGTAGAAATTTGTTCAAATTTCTTCAAATTTGTTGCATTTCACCTTCACCCATTAGGTTGTAGCTTTGTTCCGGGTTCTCGTGAGTGATTTCTTCTTCTTTGATATCAGTCAACGCAATGTATAACCATTCAGGCGATTTATACTTCAGATTTGCTTTCTTTACTCTTTTTGTTTTCTGCAAGTGTTTTCCACCTTGTTTTTCTTGTTCCTTTTGACTTGTTATTTCATTTACTTGTTCTGCACTTTTTCCATCTAATCTTATGATCTTGTATCTCAATCTTCTAACTTCGTGGGCCAATTGTCTCCCTTTCTTGGCCTTTTCGGTTCACTTTCTTTTTCCTCTCTTTCTGTTCTCCAAGTTCTCTTTCTTGACTCTAGTTTCTGGTTTCTTTCTTCTCCACTTTCTTCTGACTCTGTTTCAGTCCTTTCTTTATTGTCTCTTATCTTAAATTTTAGAATTTCACTTCCTTCATCTATTTTTGGTTTTTCTCGTGTTTTCCTTTGATCACCTACTTCTGTCCCTCCTCGAGGTTCTTCCGAATTTGTGTCAATCTCTCTCTCTGTTTCTGAGTTTCCCTGTTCTTTTGTTCGACGATCTGTCCCTATTGCTTTTTGGGGGTCGTCCGAATTTTCTACCTTTCTATTTGAAACTATCCCTTCTTCGTCTATTAATATAATCTCTGAAGGATCTTCACCATAACTTGTACTTGGTTGCTCACTGTTACTGTCTTTTTGCTCAGTTTCTTCTTTTATGCTATCAAATTTCCAATTTCTTTTCAGATTTTCCTCACAATCCGAATGCTCTGTATCAGATGCTGAACTGGTGTCTGATATTTCCAGATGTCGACTCACATGTCGATCTTCAGATTCTGGAACTTCTGCTATTTCCTCCTCTCCTCCTGTCGTTGCACTTGTAATTGGGTCTTCCAGATGTCGACTTACAGGTCGATCTTCAATTTCTGGAACCCTGTTCGTCTCTTCCTCTGCATCAGATGCTGAACTGGTATCCAATACTTCCAGATGTCGACTCACATGTCGATCTTCAGGTTCTGGAACTCTGATGGTGTGACTGGCATGTACCCAGTGTTTTATTCCTGCACATTTGACTGCAGTTGTTGTCACCAGGATCACTTGTCGTGGTTGGTCCCAGCGAGGAACCAAGCAGTTTCTTCTTCGGTGGACTTTTATGCAGACCCAATCTCCTGGATTCAAATCGTGAGCTGGTTTTCTTTCAAGAGTGGTTGCATCCGGTCCAACCTGATGAAACACAGAACGTTCCACATCAGCCAATCCTTTGCAATAATCCAACACGAGATCATCAGTTATAGTCAGTAGTTTGTTGACAGGTACATGTGCTTGTCTCATTGCTCGTCCCATAATTATTTTGTGGGGACTGAGTCCTGTCTTTCTTTCCGGTATGCTTCTGATAGTCATTAAGACCAATGGCAAGGCATCTGGCCATTTGAGTCCTGTGGCTTGACACATTTTTCCTAGCCTGTTCTTAATTGTTCCATTCACTTGCTCTACTATTCCAGAAGCCTCTGGTCTGTATGCACAGTGCAGTTTCTGTTTAATACTAAGTGCTTCACAAATCAGTTGAATCAATTCGTTTTGAAAATGTGTTCCTCTATCTGTTTCAATCGTTACTGGAAAACCATACCTCGGAATGAATTCTCGCAGCATAAGTTTAGCTACTGTAATTCCATCATTCCTTCTGGTCGGGTATGCTTCCACCCAACGGGAAAACAAACAGACGACTACAAGGACATACCTTAGTCTATTGCTCGGGGCATTTCTATAAAATCCATTTGCATTCTCGTGAATGGACCTCCCTCTCGTCCTATTGTTCCTAGACTCACTACTGTCTTTCTTCCTGGATTTAGCTGTTGACAAATAAGACATCTTTGACAAAGACTCTCAGCTATGGCTCTGAATTTTGGATTATACCATGTTTGTCTAAAAAGTCTGATCATTGCATCTCTTCCAATATGAGCTTGTCCATGGTACATCCGTGCCATGTCAGAAATCATGCTATCAGGCATAACTGGTCTTTCATCCCTGTAAACCCAAACATCATTTTCCTCCCGTTTTCTGCATCCTGCTTTTATCCAGCTATCTTTTTCCCCATCATCTGCTGCTTCCTGTAATTGTCTCACCTCATCCCATGTCTCGACAGGGTTAGTAAAAAGCAAAGGACATGAAATATGCTCTCTTTCTCTGTTTCTGTTTAGTGAGACGACATTTTTGGCACAGTACTGTGCGAATTCATCAGCAAACTTATTGCCAACAGTTATGTAGTCTTCCCCATTTTTATGTGCATTGCACTTCACCACCGCAATCTGTTTAGGCAGCTGTATCGCCTCAAGCAACTTTTTCACAAATTCACCATTTCTTATTGGGGTTCCTGCAGACGTCAAGAAACCTCTCTGAGACCAGATCTGCCCAAAATCATGAACCACTCCAAAGCCATATTGGCTATCCGTGATTACTGTGATTCGGACATTCTTTCCCAATTTGCATGCTTGAATTAGAGCAATCAACTCCGCTACTTGGGCAGAACGTATCCCTTTCAAACAAGATGCTTCCATTACAGCAGCTACTGTGCAAACTGCATATGCTGCACTCAGAACTCCATCATTCGTTCTCAAACATGAGCCATCCACGAACAGAATATAATCTGATTCCTTTAAAGGCTCATCCCGTATATCGGGTCTCGGTTTTGTACAATATTCGAGTACATTCAGACAATCATGATCAACTTCATCCATTTCAATCACACTCTCTTCATCTGGTAATGATGTTGAAGGATTCACATTTATGCATCTGTCAATGGTGACATTGTCTGCACTCAAAATTACTTTTTCATACCTAGTCAGCCGACTATGTGTCATATATTGGGTTTTGGTTCTTGTCAAAAGAATTTCCACAGAATGAGGGACATATACTCTCAGTGGATATCCCATCACTATGCCTTCACTCTGCTCCAGACTTACACAAGTAGCAGCAACTTCTTTCAAACATCCAGGCAACGCTTTCGCTACTGGGTCTAAGACAGCTGAAAAATATGCAATGGGTCTTTTCATGTTTCCGTGTCTCTGCACTCGGACTGAAAACGCACACCCATCTCTTTCACTACAATACAACTCAAAGTCTTTTTCATAGTCAGGCATTCCCAATGCCGGTGCTTCACACAATTTTGTTTTCAGTTCTCTGAATGCTTTCATTTCCTCATCATTCATTTCAAAAGGATCTTTAACATCCTTCTTTGTCAATCTCTGTAATGGTTTTGCAATTAATGAAAATCCACTTATCCATTGTCGACAATATCCAACCATTCCTAGGAACATTCTTACTTCTCTCTGTGTCATTGGAGCTCTCATTCCTTGAATTATTTTTATTCTTTCAGTCGTTACCTTTCGCACTCCCTTTTCAATCTTATGTCCTAAATATTGGACTTCTTGTTGACAAAACTGCAATTTTGATGGGGATACCTTATGTCCTCTTTTTGCTAAATGATTCAGCAAAGCAATTGTATCATTAACACATGCTTCCTTTGTTTTTGATGCCACCAGTAGGTCATCAATATACTGAACCATCACTGATTTTTCTGGCATTTTTAAATCTTCCAATGATTTCTTTAAAATCTGATTAAAGATCGAGGGGCTTTCTGTATACCCCTGAGGAATTCGGCACCATCCCAAAATACGCTCTCCGAACCTGAACGCAAATAATGGCTGGCTATCTGGATGTAATGGAATAGAGAAAAATGCATTGCATAAATCAATAAGTGTGTACCATTCTGCTTCGCGTGGAATCTGATATAGAATTACAGCAGGGTTTGGTACTATTGGGCAGCAAGGCACAACAATTTTGTTTACCTTTCTCAAATCCTGTACAATTCTATATGTTCCATTCGGCTTTTTCAGTCCCATTATCGGTGAATTGCATGGACTGCTCATTATTTCTCTCAGAATCCCTTGTTCAATCATTTTATTTATTACTGGTGTTATTCCTTCAATTATTTCTGGTGTCAATTTATACTGTGGCGTATTTGGGTAACTCGTTCCTTCTTTAACAGAGATTTTAACAGGGTCTACTCCTTTCATTAACCCTATATCTTCTCCCGTAAAATCCCACACTTCCTGTTTCACTGTTTCTTTCAGTTCAATTGGGATTTTCTCTACGTCAAATATGGGAAATAAATCATTCACTTCTGATTCTAAATTTAACATTGTCATTTTATATAATACATCTTCATCCGGGGTCTGAAATGCAATCCCATCTGGAGTACAATAGATGGTGCAATTCATTTTGCAAAGTAGATCGCGTCCTAATAAGTTCACAGGACTGCAATCACACACCACAAATCGGTGCATTTCACTGAATGGTCCAATCTTTACCTCCACTAATTTGGTAAGAGGCGCCTTAATTTGCTGATTCGAAACACCTACGACTTGGATATGTTCACCTGAGAGAGGAAGGTTTGGAATTTCCACTGACCTAACAGTAGAACGGGTAGCTCCAGTGTCCACAAGGAATGTTACATTTGCACCATTCACTTCTCCATCCACAAATGGACCTGCTTGATCTACCTCTAGAGTTGCGCCAAGCACGCACTCTTCCTCCTCTCCTAGGCACCGTCATAAACTTTCATCCGACTCATTACCATCCTGTCGCAACCAGTATTGAGATATGGCAGCTGCGCGCGGCAATTGTGTTACCTGCTCTCCTCCGTAGAATCCTGTTTCTGCACTATATTTCTGTGGATTAACACTCTTGGGAAGTGGTGGTTGAGGCACCTGACTTTGTTGGGTAACTACCTCACTCTGCACCTGTGGATTTAATGATTGATTTTCCGCATTCGTTTTTGGAGGGAATTTACACTCGTTTCTCCAATGTCCTAACTTTCCGCAGTTGTGGCATGGCCACTTTTTCTTTGCCTCTTCTATGCTCATTTGACCTTTTCCTTTACCTATATTTGGTCTGGATCTAGTCTGTCCTGCCTCATTAACTTGATTATTCAATTGAGATTCTTGCTTCTCTGCAACTTTCACTTGTGCCCACATTGCTTTCTCTTTTAATTTACGCTGTCTACTCTCAATGTCATCACTGCAATATTTAGCATATCTCAACACTTCGTCTACGGTGCTGTTCTGCCAACAAATCATATGCTGTTTAATCATTTCACTTATCTCTGGTTTCAACCCATAAACAAATCTATATACAAAATGACTCATATCCTTCTCATTTAGTGTCTCATAGCCACTATACTGTTTAAAAACTAATAGTAGTCTCTCATAGTACGCGTGTACAGATTCTTTACTTTCCTGTGTGGTTCTGTCGATTTTTACCCAATCCGTTTCTTTGGGTGGGATTTTATTTTTCAGAAAGGTAATAACTTGGTCATATTTCCTCATCACTTCTGGTCCTGGCGCTCCTGTTTTAGCATCTCTTGGATATTCTACAGTTGGCCAATCAATAGTAATCTTACATTCTGTCCACAAATCAGCTGGTACTACTATATCAAATAATCCATCCAAATCTATCCATAACACCTTCGAAACTTTAACAAACCTCTCCACTTGTCTGTACCATTCTACTGGTTTTTCTCTCAATTTTGGGAAGTCATTTGTAAATGACAGTATATCCTGTCTAGACCATGGGACATGCACATAACTACCTCCTGGAGTTTCTCTCATTGGGTACTCCCTTACAACTGGTTCCTTATCTGTCACCGCAAAAGCGAAAGACGCTTTATCTGTCATTTTCTCATTCCTTTTAGTCCACCTGCTTCTCCATCTATCCACATCACCCCATTTTCTCAGCAAAACAATTAATTCTTTTATTTGGGTTAACCGTCCTGATGTGTTCAAATTCTCTATATCTTTCTTGCAAAAATCTACTCTATATGGTTTCTGCAAACTTCTCACTTTTACAAATTCTACTCCTAGTTCATTTGCTGTTTCTTCTAATTTGTCATGTAAATTTCTAGCTCTCCATGTATTGCTTTTACATAAGAACATTATCTCGTCATCCTGATAAGTTTTCAGTTTTTCTGTGCCAATTGTCCCTAAGATCAATTCCTCCATGTCTATTTTTAACCTAATTACATCTAATGGTTTTGATTCTGTCTCTTTCGTTTTTAGAGTTTTCATCCATTCATTCAATTCATCCGGAGTCGGACCTACAGGTGTACTATTTAATTCTATCCAATTTTTACTTCTTTCTGGTGTCTCTGATGCAGACTCAGTTCCCATAGGTATTCTCCTAAACTCATTCTCATTTACCGTCAAATTAGTAGGTGGGCTTGGTCTATATGAACTAACCAAATTTCTTGCACCTTCATTGTCTAATTCCATCCCTTCTTTCCTTCTTTGCAAGTTTGAATTCCTAGGAATGACTAAAGAATGCTCTTCAATTTTCTGATTCTCAAAAACTGGTATTACTGGACCTATCGTTACTGGTACAGTTACAGCTTCCATATTCATTGTTAATTCTCTTATCTTTTCAGTCAATTCTCTTGTGGTTTTTGCTAATTCAGTTGTATTGTCACTTTCAATCTTCTCGTTTTGTGGGGTTTTCAATTGATCTTGTGACCTATTTATCTCATATCCCCGTTCGGGATTTTTATTCCTCCCAGTTTCTATTGGCGGTGCATTAGGTGTCACCACCGCAGAATTCTGTTGGTATGGAGGTGGGTTTCTGTTTAAAATATCTTTCAGCAATTCATCTTCCGTCTCACTACCACCATACCCATACTTTTCAGTAACCAAATTTTTCTTTTTCTCTGTACACTTTCTCTTTGCTGCTTCCTCAACTGTAAAAACTGGAAACAAACCTCCAGTCATATTAGCATATCTCCAACGCTTTATCCTGTCCTCATGATTCACTCCCCACAACCTTCCGGGCACAAAATCATGATTCTTTAATCCTCTGAATCTTTCTCGTTCATACATCTCATCTTCCCATTCACTTAAAGCTTCAAACTGTGTCGGTCTAGGTTTAGGTTCAAGCATCGTCATCTTCTCCCTCAAATTCCGAAGTACAGCTACACTAAATGAACCATTCTCAGGAAATGCTAATACTCCATCGTTTTGAGTATATTTAGTCCAATTTTCTAACCATATACAGGTATGATATCCGTACTTCAGCATGATATGCGAAGCTGGTGATTTCGGCGGAGGAATTACTTGTCCCTCTCTAGTCACTACCTTTTTGTCTTTCTTAAAAAGGTTCTTAATTTGCGCCATCCACGACGTTTTCTCTCTACCATACTCATAATAAGCCATAATTCACAATCTCTTTCCTTTCTCAAAAGTCCGCAATTCAACACTGTTCTCTATGCGTTATTCGGACCTATCCCAGCGCGACTCACACCAACGCTCCAATCCTAAGCTTCTACGTCACTGCTTATCCAACCACTCCTAGCGCGTCTCACACCAACGCACCAATCAGAGCGTCTTCTGTATAACTAGTGCACTGTCCAATCCCAGCATGGCTTTTGTCTACGTCAGTTCTGCTCCTGACCCCTCCTTTACAAAATTTATCGGCAATTTATTTTTCAACAGTTCTTTGTTAGTTACAACATTAAAAACACATTTCCATTGTCTGATTTCTCTAACAAAAGTGACAGTTTTATTCTAGCTCACAAGAATACAGTTTCGTTCGATAAGTGTAGCACTTCCCTCTACCTTACCCTTCTTTCAAGCAAGGGGTAAACCCGTTTCTCTGGGGATAAAACACATGTGGAGACTACACTGCTCCTGAGAATTAAGGCCAGAGTTTCACAAGAAAACCGGTTGCTATTTCACTCACACACCTTTTATACAGAATATGTCCCTATCATAACACAACCTGTGTTATCACCAATATGAACTCAGACAATGCACTATTCCATGTGACTTCTCTTGTCACACGTGTCCACATCCTACTTTCCGGAAGCTTCAAAAACCTTTGACTTACATATAACGTGATACCCTACAACATGAAGTGTTATACATAAAAAAAAAAATAATCAATAATCACCAAACTAATCTATAGTAACCATAACTCTGCTACCAAGAAATCTGATCCAGCACTATCAATAAAATTTCTTCTCCTATATGCTTTGGACGTCCAGGTACAAATATCCCTCTTTCCACAACTATATCCATATGACGGTGGGGCCCATAACACCGCATAAACATTCACTTTCTCATATATTCCCTGGATTTCATCCGTTTTTACCTAGGAGAAAACAGTTAATGATTTGCTGGAAGGAGACGGGATACCTTTTAAAACGACATAATACTTCTCAAGCTTTAAGGTATTCCGCTCTTTGGTCGATGGACCAACTAGTAGGAATCAGTTGATGGTGATTAAGACCAGCTCAATCACTATAAACCTTTAAACACTTACATTTATCATTGAGCTAAAGAACCACTGACTCATTGTTTAAAGATAATAAAGTTTATATAATTTTTAGAAGCATGAATAAGTTTCAAATTTATTATTCAGATTATTACATTTAGCATCATTATAAGAATAAATTGAAATTGCAATGCATACCTATTAGATGGAAAAACAAAGTTCGTCACAGCAATAAATTCAGATCACAGCATAGAACTCCCGAAAAACTGTCTATCTGTCCTGAAAAACAGGCCTTCTCGACGGATCACCTATAGGACGTTTCCTGCCACAATCCCGTTCTTTTCCCCTTAAGTATTTTAAGAATAAAAAGGTCTAATAGTATTAAAATGGAAAATCTATTAAAAGCAAAAAGGTTCTCCAGCAGCAGCGTCTCGTGCTCAATCAAAAATATAAAATAGCAGCTCTCACATCCCCCTCTAAGAGTAGGTCTTCTTATACCCTAATACTAGCTTACTAAGTGAAAATGTTACATCTTTGTGGGCGAGATTCTCTCTAATTGGTCCATTTGGGGTCAGTATACATCTCATTATGAATATCCTTGCTCCAACCAGTTCTTTGTGGAAAGTTCATACTTCTGTCGTTTCTCACGGGTTCATGACATTACCCATCCGCACATTGGTTTCATTCTGTATCCTTTTCTGATACTTTTAAGTTGAACAGTTCATTGTTTATTCACATATTCACTGCAACTTCTCACGCTTTTCGCTATGTCCTTCTTTGGCACACGTTTGTATAATAAGGTCATTGCAGCCTTGACCACGCTTCCATCCTAGGCTTTGGGACGGTCACATGATCCCTTTGTTCACAGCCTTTCTCGCTTTCGGAACCCGCTTCGCGCTTGCGTACTCTAGCTTGTTTGCCATGGCAGCCATTTTTACATCGCGGCACAACAGGCCTAAGCGAACTATTATAAAGATAAACAGAACATAGTTAAGAATAAAGAATATAAGCCTTTTCGTTTCCCTCCCGTCATTCTACGTTCCCCAATTAGGTATTACCTAGCAAAAGCGACATATAAAGCCATTTCTTACTTACCAACCGCTTTACTTTGCCACTACACAGTTTATTTCCAAGCACAAATCATGCATTTATTATTCTAGTTGGTACGCAAATTATTAGGCTTATGTTATCCACGTTAACAATTGTAAGTAAATTAGTTTGCACGGATATAGCGTGTTACCCATAACCCTTTTCATGTAACATACATGGTTGGTTATTTACTGAGACTAACCTGTGTGTTAATTGTTCAACATAAATATTAGGTTAACATTTTTTCGTTTACCCTGCTCCATCAGGCGATGCTCCTCTGCCATAGCGGAGGAGCCGCCACAAGTCACCTTACTCTGAAACCAGGAGGTGTTCCATGGGCCTTGCAGTGGGATTTGTACGCTGCCCCAGACTTATAAAATCACGTAAACCTGCGTAAGTACCAAATCCATACGCCTCCCGGTGTGAGGAGTAACAGGATAAATATGTTTATTTCTCCTCATTTGTTCCTCTTTCTATGTGTGCTGCATTTTGCAGCACACATAGAAAGAGGAAAATGCTTCTTAGGATTATTTTTTGAGCAGGAAAGTATTCCTTCCTGCACAAAAACAATCCTGCATGCAGCAGAGCCACCCTTGCATAATGGTGCAAGGGTGCCCTCGTTGGCGCTAGGCTGACGAAACGGCACCAGTGAAGGGGAAAGGGCAGGAATGCAGTGTATTGCATAAATACGGTGCATTACTGCTCTGTCATTTTGGTGTAGGGCAGTGCAGCTCGGTGCCTTACTGTGCTGCCCTACGCCAAAATGCCATAAACTAGGGCATATGTCTACTAAGTCTGGCCAGCGGCTGGTGACATCTCATGCACTGATGCTCCAGGAAGGCTGCCTTGTGAGACACAGAGCCTTGAACCATGGTGCAGAGGTGAGTGTGTTCTATCTTGCAGAGAACTTGTACTGGTGGCATAGACTTACAATAAAAAGTCCAATGCGTGACAAACTCAGAAGGTTTCCTCATATTTGATTACAGCACGCATACAATCATACAATGTTTTTTTTTCAGAAATGTATACATTTTCTCTTGTTTGCGCCTGCTTCAAGCAGTGGTGAGGCCTATTTGTCAAAAAAGCGGGTGCAGGCTAGTTTAACTAAGGATTCGTACAGGCTAAGTCCCTTCTACAACCAAAGGTGGAAATATGCACGGCGAGGAAACGCAGCATCTGATCCGACCGGGATGCTTCCTGACCGGCCTCAATCCATCTGTTTGTCCCCTCAAAGCTTTTTCCACTCATTGGCTTTTGCTCACTGAGAGAGCCCTCTTTCATCGTCTGACTGCCTGGGGCCTGTCTGAACACGGAATGCAGTTTGCAACGGCTTGGCTTTTTCTTGCCTTAAAACTAATTCTTAAGGGAAGTTTACAATTTAGGCCAGGCTTAACCCTCTTCTTCAGTCTGGCTTTTTACCCAGTAGTAGGCCACTAAGGTACGCTCGGACCCAGTTACCTTCAGAAGAAACTTAGATACAGTTTCAGTTTTACGTTAGCGCTATGTACAGTGTCTTCTTTCTTTTTAGTGGCCTCATTTTACGTTGTGGTACATTTTTATCTCCTTTTCCAAATTTCTTCATTTTTATTTTATTTTGTAAGTTTTAGCAGATCATTCATTCTATGCAGGGCACGAGTCGGGGGTACACGCGGGTGGACGGCGTCCACCCACTATTTTCACAGGGTGAACACCGTCCACCCTGCCAAGATGTTAGGCCACACTAAGGGGGATATTCACAAGGACTTATCTCCGAGTTATCACCACCTTAACGCAACAAAAGTGGAGATAGATTTAACGCCCCATTCACAAGCAGTTGCAAACGGCAGACAACGCAAGTATTCCCGCGATAACTGCCTCAAAATTTACCTCCACGGGTGACACCACCAACTAACCCTAATGAGATGCAGAGTATGCATTCCCGTGGAAAAACACACGAAAACAGAGCCACATCTGAAGACCCACAGATGCCATGGAGACAATGATCATGCAGCTCCGAGACCCATGAGGGCCACAACACCCACCCCCACCACACCCCGACGTTCCCCTCCCCCCCAGACCCCCCCCCCCGGGACAAACACATACCTTGCACGACACAAGAGCCACAAAAAGTGCATGATGTCGCACAATGACAACAAGAAACACGTGTGGGCAGAAGAACGAGAAACAGTCACTCATCATTGAAGTAACAACCAAAAACTTTATTGAATACAACACAAAACACCAATGCGGAAGACTCCTTTTGGGTCCGTCCGGGACAATCCTGATGTCACAGCCTGGAAAATAAAGCACAAAATCAGAACGTGTGTCATGCGCACATCAAAGGAGCGAGACACAGAGAAACAGAGAAGGATAGAAAGGCAGAGAGAGAAGGAAAGGAAGGAGAGAGAGAGAGAGAGAAGGAAAGGAAGGGAGAGAGAGAGAGAGAAGGAAAGGAAGGGAGAGAGAGAGAGAGAGAGAGAAGGAAAGGAAGGGAGAGAGAGAGAAGGAAAGGAAGGGAGAGAGAGAGAGGGAGGGAGAAGGAAAGGCAGGGAGAGGGAGAGAGAGAGGGAAAGGAAGGGAGAGGGAGAGGGAAAGGAAGGGAGAGAGAGAGGGAGAGGGAAAGGAAAGGAGAGGGAGAGAGGGAGAGGGAAAGGAAGGGAGAGAGGGAGAGGGAAAGGAAGGGAGAGAGAGAGAGGGAAAGGAAGGGAGAGAGAGAGAGGGAGAAGGAGGGATACTGCCGCCCCCGCGCACCCAGGCACCACTGCTCACCTACTGCCACCGGTGTGTCTCCAACCACGTGCCGGTATACACTGCAAGCCACCAGGTCTGCAATCTGTAATCGAGGCCAGAGTCAATGATGGCAGAGTCCATTAGACTGCACACGGCAACAACGCCTGCCCGTCCTGCGCACACATGCAGCCGCACCCTACCCCCTCCCGCCGGCCAGCGCTGGCTGTCCGCACTTGCGCACCCAGGCCCCACTGCTCACCTGCCTCCAACGGTGTGTCCACCAGTGGGCACACCACGTGCCCGTGCAAGCTCCAGGCCCAGGTCCCGCCACCATGGCATGCTCCACGTCATGCGGACCCACGCCGCGGCTCAGCAGGTCCCACACATGACGCTGAGTCCTGAGGCATCAATGGCAGAGACCACATCAGTGCACACGTCATCATCGCAGGCTGCACACCCGCTCAGCAATTTTGGTGCCACTAACCCTGTGCAACCCCAGTCAGCGCCACGTGGTGGTACGCCCATGACAGCCGCATGGCTCCGGGTGCCACTAACCCTGTGCAACCCCAGTCAGCGCCACGTGGTGGTAGGCCCGTGACGGCCACATGGCTCCGGGTGCCACTAACCCTGTGCGCAACAAGTCATGGGCCCTTTATGATTGAGTATCGTGGAACGTCCGTCATCCAGTCACCAACGGCAGTGGGGAATGTGACGTTGTCGGCCCCTTATATTGGCGGGGTCACATGGCCTGTGACGCCTGTGCCGGATGGGTGTGGTGTGCGTGCAAACCTGCCCTCAGGGAGTGGCCGTGACATGCTGACAACTAGACCAGCGACCTGCAAAGCACTAGCGATTACGCCTGCGACATGTAGCTATGTGGGCCCCCCTCGGAGCGTAAGCGGAGTGGTCTGGCCTGCGTACGCCGGACCAGCGCAGGGCTTGCAACAATGACTTGGGGGCTCTGGGCGTGGTTCAGTCCATGTCCGGACAAGGAAGTGACTAATGCGTGTGTCCCTGTTGTGGTGTCTGCGGCACCCGGAACGCAATCGGCAATGTAGCACACTGTGACTGGATTCCCACTAGATGAGCATCATTGACGTTCGGGGGAATCACTGAACCTACATTCATCCACACATTCATACATGAATGATGAAAGACATGACACAGCAGTGCGTCTCTGAATGTTTAATGCACATCCAGTGGAGTTTTGCAGCTGGAGCAGTACAGGGCCATGCCAACTCCACTTCACAATATGGGCCCGTGGAGGGCCAGCCAGAGTCCATCGGGGAATGACAAGTACAGCGGAAGAGGAAGGGTACAGTCCGCAGTGTGGTCGCCGTGTCATTGGTCACCAAACA
Organism: Calotriton arnoldi; assembly: GCA_963921515.1. Lineage (NCBI taxonomy): Eukaryota > Metazoa > Chordata > Amphibia > Caudata > Salamandridae > Calotriton > Calotriton arnoldi. The sequence continues at coordinate 900,641 of CAWUFW010006000.1, read as the reverse complement.
GGATATGGCAGTCCATGTCACGGTCCAAGGTGAGTGCTGCAGAGTGTATCGGGGGTCAGTAGAAGGTCATGGGGCGATGTGCGGCACCAAGCAGAAACAGGCCAGGTGGCGGACATGAATGCTAGTGCCTCCTTCTGAACTCAAGCCCATCCACGTCCTCGTCCTCGGATGTGTGCTCTGCCCCACCTGTGGGTGGTGCAGTTCCGGCTGCGGCACTGTGTGCCACAGACACATCAGGGGCCGGAGGTGGATTGTCGGCCGCACTGTGTGGCAGTGACACATCAGGTGCCGGAGTGGAAATGCCTGCCGCACTGTGAGGCACTGACACACCAGGGGGCGGAGATGTGGATGGTGTAGGGGCAGCAGCATTCATCTGCGCCACGCCTTGTGGCAGCAATGCCATGATGAGGACATGCAGGGCATGGTAGATCCCAGCTACATTTCGCTGATGTGCAGCGGTGGCTGCCATCCTTTCCGCCTCCATCCGCACCATGTCCTCCATGAGCCTCCGCATGTGTGCCATCTCAAGGCTGAGATCGCTGGAGCCACTCTGAGCGGACAGGTGTTCTTGTCTCCGAGCCATGACTCCAGCGATGTCAGCCAGGGCTCATTCAAGACCATGGAGCGGCGTGTGGGTGTCCGTCAGGGACTGGAGGTGGTCCCTGATGGGACTCAGACACCCATGGATGGCATCAAGTTTGGTAGCCATGAGGTCGAACCCCACCCGCACCTGATCAGCCATCTCCCGCTGTACCTCCAACACATGGCGTTGGAAGGCCATGTGTTGTTCGGGGGGGTCTTGGGAGACAGCCGGGGTTGTGGGTGCCTCCTGCTGGGTGGTTTGTGGAGTGGGTGGGGTCTCCTCGATGCAACTGGGCTGCCCTGGTCTTGGAGGTGATTGGCGGATGAGCTCAATGATGTCTTGGAGGGCTTGGGTGTCGATGCTGGTGGTGTCCTCCTCGTCATCAGTGAAGAGTGGCTGGGACTGCTCTGCAGGTGGCATTGACGGTGCCCCTGCAATGTGAAGGGGAGATGCTGTGTTACAATGTGTCCACATGTATGTAGACGCATGGTACACGTTCACATTCAGACAGCATGGCAATGTACATTGTGACAGGCTGTTGATCAGGGCCATGATCCAGAGTCATTGTGGGTGTGCACTGTGCTCTGCTTGATTGTGCATGTGTGCCATTGTGGCCATCTCCCCCCGTCCCCCAAGTACCTGGTGGTTACTCACCCTGTTGCCGTTGTGTTGTGTCTTGTCGAGCAGTGTCCGGTGCCCCAACTCCTGCCACGGTCTCCACACTGATGACTCTCGACACCAGCTCCTCCATGTCATCCAGCTCCAGCTGTGGCGCTGGGCTCCCACCTCCAGTTTGCATTCACTTCCTTCTGGTTGCCTGCGAGTTTCTCCTTGGTCTTGCGCTTGATGTCAATCCATCGCCTCTTGACCTCGTCCATTGACCTCTTGTGCTCTCCGACGGCATTCACCTTGTCCACGATGGACCGCCATAATCCATTTTTGGTGCCCAATGACACATTGGAGGCGACAAACAGTTGTTTATGGCGTTCTATCACCTCCGTGACCAGGATCCTATTCTCCTGCGGACTGAACTTCGTCTTCCTCTTCTTCTTGTCCTTGCCCTTCCCTGTCACCGAGGTCCCAGGCTGGTCGTCCGGGGTGCTTGTGGGGTTCCGCTCGTCCTCTGCCCCTGCTCCGGCTGCCTCCATGGTGCTTGGGTGTTGGTCATTTTGTGTTTGTGTGTTTTTTCTACTTTTGTAGTGATTTTCCCACCTGCCGTGTGTGTATGGCAGGCCTGGCGCTGCTTATCGCTGATTTCCTCATCGCGAATGGGCTCATCGCACATTTTTTGGTGTTGGGGTTTGTGTTTTTGACTCCGTCGCGGTGGTTGTATCGCGGACATTGGCCGCGTTTTCGGGGGACTATCGCATGGTACCGCCTTGTTGTGAATTCCAGGTTAACACGGGGTTATTTTCCCGCGATAGGCCGCGATGTGTAAAGTTGCGTTAACAATTTCTGGAGATGTTTAGCGCACGTTCTTGTGAATATCCCCCTAAATGTGCTGAACTCGTCCCGGTGCCATTTCCAAACACCGGGACACTTTCAGCAGCGCCTGCACGTTGTCTGCTTTCCATCTACAACAAGCAACAACGTGCAGGCGAGGACGGGCCTTTCTTATTTTAGAGTCCTGCTGGGCTCATAACAAAGGGCGAATTTGAGGGGTCATCAGGCCTCCTTTTGTTGGAGTCTCCTGGCTAGGAGCCGTCAGGAGCCTCACACCTAGAAGCAAATGCAGCAGAGGGTAAACAAAGGTTAGCATTTCACACATACTTAAGAGAGGCAGCTTTTCACTTTGTTCAGGCTCTGTTTACTAGATATGCAGGCACTGTAAGAATGTCAGAGGTGTTGGTCTCTCCCAGTATTCACACAAAATAAATGTAATTTATATAGCACTTACTACCCCTGAGGAGGCATTGAAATAATTTAAGTACCTCTATTTTTTCTTGTATAGCGCTACTCATCCCAAAGCAGAGTGTCAGAGCGCTTTATATCACACGTACATATTAAAGTCGTGGCTTGTGATGCCACTTCCTATGATGTCAATTCCTGTGATGCCACATGTAATGTCATGCGCTGTGATGTCATGTGCCGTGATGTCACGCGTCGTGATGTCACGCGCCGTGATGTCACTTGCATACTGCCTAACTAGGTTAGTCCCCCCACTTCTGTTTTTTAGGACTTGTGCCCTGATTCTATGTCCAATTTGAAAATGACACTACATTTTCCGGACTAGTACTTGGTGCAGTAAGTAGACACCTCTTCCCTCCTCGGCATAGAGAGGTTCCTGGAGTTGTCCCCAAGTGTACATTTCACTCAGCACACCTTGATTTATGTAATGTTGTCTCATACACAACCTACACAACATAAAGTGGGTTGTATAGCGCCTCATGCTTGGCAAGGTCATCCTGCTGCAATAAAGTGTGTTGCTTCCTGAAGCTGCATCTGCGCAGTGTAAACGTCTTTACAACAAATCTGTGACCTGTAGATTCTACACACGCACTGAGCTACATTATTGCTTTATGAAAAGAATGATGATGACAAGTAAATGAAATGGAACGTTGAGTGATATTGCAAACTTTGTGCTCCAGTCCCTTAGGAAGATGTGAAGGAAATGACCTCTGTGCAGTGAGAGGGCCTGCTGTGAGAGGACGAACTATTACTAGAACGCTGCTAATGGGTAACCTTTGACCTGTGGCAAGCGAGCTTTGCCTGAGGGAGCACGAGGACCAAAAATGACCAGAAGGAAGAATGTCAAAGGTCACAGCCTGATGTGTCAGGTGGTTAAGATTAAAGAAGAGGTAACATGAACTTACATCAGTTGCAGGGAAAATGGTCCATGAAAGGAGTCATCAGGTGAGACCGGGGCACTGCTTTATGGAAATAGATTTCTAATTTAGATTTTAAAAGCTAACATAGTGTTCATATGTTTATGTTTGTTTAATCTCTTATTCAACGTGTGCACTCAGGCTCCTTGGAGTGCTGAGAGTGATTCACGTAGATCAGTGCGCTGTGCACTCTTTTTCTTTCATTGTAAAGTCAGAGCTTTTCCTCTGATGTGGGTTTCACCAGATGCCCTGCAGGAGGGTGAATGGTCCGATGGAATTGAAGAAGACATAGCGACAGTAAGCGGAGGGGGTGCTCTTTGACCTAGTGGGAGTTACGATGATGGATGGCAAGATCCTGAGAAACCTTCACTGGCTACCTGTCAACAAGAGAATCACCTTCAAGCTCCTCATGCATGCCTACAAAGCCATCCACAACGCCGGACTTGCATACCTCAACAACCACCTCTCCTTCTACACCCCCACCAGACATTTCCTCTCCGACCAACTGGCCCTGGCCACCATCCCACGGATCCGCAAGACCACGGCTGGAGGAAGATCCTTCTCCAACCTCGCTGCCTCTGCACCTCAGGCAATCACCATTGCTGCCGCAATTCAGGAAGGACCTCAAAGATCTGGCTCTTCGACTGAACAGCAGACCCAGGCCCTCCCACAGCGCCTTGACACCCTCACGGTTGGAGAAGTCACGCTTTATAAGTCCTTGGTTGATTGAAGGAAGGGAAAGACACACCGCAGGCAATTCATTTGTGACCTGAGTGGCACAAGGGAGAGGGTTAATACCTTCTGAACAACTCAGGGGAGAAACTCTCATAACCCCCCTTCCAGGCCCTTTCTTCTCCTCGACTCTCCATTTCCAGTGATTTCCAAACTGCACACCTTCTTCTTGTGTCACAGTTCTATTCCTTGCCCAGGTGACAGCTCTGCCTTCACTGAGGAATTCATCAGTCAATCAATCAGGATTTATAAAGCGTGGCTAATCACCCAATAGGGTATCCAGGAGCTTGCAGGCCCCAGAGGCTTATTGGAAAAGCCAGGTCTTGAGGGCCATTCTGAATTCCGGAAGTGAGATGATAGTCCGGAGGTGTGTGGGGAGGCGTGTTCCAGGTCTTTAGTGTGATGTGGGAGAAGAAGCATCTGCTTCGGTAGATGTGGGGAGTGTGGGCAAGTGAATGGGAGGCAGAGCGTAGTCTTCTCAATGGTTGGTGGAAGTTCAGGCAGTGGTTAATGTAGGCGGGTCCTTGGTTGTGTAGAGCCTTGTGTGCTGGGGTCAGCAGCTTGAACTGGCATCAATTCTGTATGGAGAGCCAGTGGAGTTTCCTGAGATGGGGTGTGATGTGGGTTCATCGGGGAAGGCCCAGGATAAGTCTGGCTGCGGCGTTCTGTATGGTCTGAAGTCATTGTAGAAGGCGTGCAGCGATTCCTATGTAGAGGGCATTGCCGTAGTCCAGTTGGCTGGTGATGAGGGCTTGTGTCACAATGCTTCTCGTGTGTAGAGGTAGCTACTTGAAGATCTTACGTAGCATGCGTAGATTGAGGAAGCAGGTGGAGGAGATGGCGATGATCTGTGATTTCATGGTGAGCTTGCTGTCAATGATGATTCCCAGGTTTCTGGTGTGGTTAGAGGGTGTGGGTGCAGGACCCAGGTCTGAAGGCGACCAGAAGTTGTTCCATGTGTTGCTGCTGTTGCCAAAGATCAGTACTTCGGTCTTGACTGTGTTCAGCTGCAGGCAGTTCAGTTGGCGACATTTGTCATGCCTCTCTAGAAGTTGACTCTGGTGGTGGTGGGGTCGTCAGCGAGTGAGAGGATGAGTTGGGTGTCTCTTCGTAGGAAATCATGTTGAGACCATGGGATCTGATAATGTTGACCAGCGGGGTCATATATGCATTGAAGAGCGTGGGGCTGAGGGATGAGCCCTGGGTGATCTCCTTGGGTTCAGAGGTGGATCCTTTGGGTTATTCCGGTGAGGAAGGAAGTGATCCATCTTAGCGCGCCCCCTTGGATGCCGATGATGTGGAGTCTTTTGATCAGTGTGTAGTGGGAATCGCTGTTGAAGGCTGCTGATAGATCGAGGAGGATCAAAGCTGCTGTTTCTCCTCGGTCGAGGAGGGTTAAGATGTCATCAATGGCTGCGATCAGGGCGGTTTCAGTGCTGGGATAGCTGCGGAAGCCGGACTGGGAGGCGTTGAGTAGCTGGCTCTGCTCCAGGTGTGTCATGAGTTGATTGTTGATGAACTTTTACCGTACCATCGCTGGGAATGAGAGTAGGGAGATTGACCGGTAGGTTTTGAGTACGCTGGGGTCCGCGGAGGGTTTTTTGAGTAGTGTCTGACTTTGGCGTGTTTCCAGGCATCGGGAAAGGTTGCGGTGGTGATAGAGGTGTTGAGCAGGGTGGTGGGATACTGGCCGATCCTGTGGTTTCCAAGGCTGAAGATGGAGTGCGGGTATGGGTCTGTGGGAGCTCCCTCATGGATAGATTTCATGGTTGAGGTGGTGTCCTGGGTGGAGAGGATGTTCCAGGTGGTCAGTGTGTGGTTCGTATTTGTTACGGTGGTGATGTATCTATCGAGGAAGTCCGTAGGTGTGGGTTGGGGATTGAAGTTTCTGTATATGGTTGTGATCTTGTCATGCAAGAAGTAGGAGAGGTTGTCGCAGAGCTCATGTGAGGGTGTGATGTTGTTATCACTGCCAGCCGGGTTTATTGAATTCCTTAACAATGTTTAAAAGTTCCTTGGTGTTGTTGGCGATGGTTCGATGCATGCAGCAATGGCTGTCTTCTTTGTTGCCCTCAGCAGTCAGTGGTAGAGGTTGAGGAAGATCTTGAAAGCTGTCTTGTCAAAGGTGTCCTTGCTGGTGCACCAGCTCCTCTCCAACTGTTTGCTGTCTGGTTTTGATGTTCTGAATTCTTGGGTGTATCAGCTGGCCTTTTTAGAGTATGTTCTCTGTATGTTGCTCTTGATGGGGATGATGCAGTGGGTGCAATTGGCTATCCAGGCGTGGATCGTTTTCACTCCCTGTTCAAGGTTGGTGTTGGTAGCAGGGTTGGAGGTTTTGAGGGTGTTCGCCCAGCAGGTCTCTGAGATTTCATTCCACCTCTGGTGGGGGGCGTTGGTCAACTATGGGGTGGCAGTGCAGGGGCTGGAGATGCTGAAGTGGACGATGGAGTGATTGGTCCATGTGAGTTCTGTGACATGGCTATATTTGAACCAGTTGCTGGAGGTGAAAATTGTGTCCAGCATGTGTTCTGCTGTATGTGTAGGGTCATGAACAATCTGGGTCAATCCGAGGCTGCTCATAATGTTGAGGAGGTGTGCTGTGTTTTTGTCATTGGGGTCGTTGATGTGGAAATTTAGGTCGCCAAGGAAGATGTAGTCCTTGGAGTCTAAAGCTAGGGGTGCAATGTAATCTGCGATGGTTTTGCAGAAGCTGGAGCGCGGGCCCAATACTCACAAAGCGATAAATTAATCTTTCTAGTGGACTTTAATCTTCACTGGGGCAGCTTGAAGGATTTGGCCGCTAACCAGCTTGCCTCATTTCTCTCTGGAAATGATCTTTTACAACACAACTCTAAACCGACACACTCCAAGGGCTCCACCCTTGACCTTATCATTTCTAAAGATGACCTGCTAACAATAGACGACCCTATACCAGTAGATTGGTCTGGCTACTTCCTCATTCCCTTCTCTCTCCACCTTTTTCATGTTGTAACCCTGGGTCAATCTAAAAGGGCTACTACCTGGTTTCGGAACACTAAAATCATTGACCTCTACACTATTAGTAATACAGCCAAGAAGGCACTACTAGATATCAGCACCCAACTCTGACGTCAATGATGTGACTTCCCAAAGTTTTACCAATATTTCTGTCTTAATATACAATGTAACTCCACTTCAAAGCAAAAAGAAACGGACCACACCAACGGCCCCATTTTTTTTCTCGGAGTTTTCTATAGCGCGAACTTGACCTGAAGATATCAGGTATCAGAGTGCTTTACATGAGCACCAGTTTCGTTAAATAAGGACACATTTATTTTTGTTAGGCACAAGGAGATTAAGTGATTTGCCCAGAATCACCGGATGTTGAGCGTCGTTGCCGAGACTAGAACCCGGTTCCCCAGATTTGAGGTCGACCGCCCTAGCCGTTAGGCCACATCCTCTCCCCCCATGGTTCAATAAGTCCCTCTGCGATAAAAGGAATAATCTTTGATACCTGGCAAAGAAAGGGAGACAGTCACCTTCTATCTTTAATCTCTCTAATCTACGATATGCAGCATCATGCTATCACAAACACATCTTTTGCGAAAAATCAAATCACTTCTAAACCCTCCATGACTGCCAAAAATAGACCAAACAAACTCTTTGACCTACTCAGAACTACCACCAACACCCCCTCATCTTATTTATTTTAAATCGTCTTTATTGGTTTTTCACAGGTTATGCATAATACGATCTGCCAGCTTTATTACACAAAACAGTACAGTGACATTTACACATTTGACGCTTGGTGGGGAACCAGGCTGCGCTGCATGTTGGTGACATAAAAATAAAGATAAAGAAAACCATGTCTAACCTTTTGAACATGTCTATGTATGTTGTCCGCTTTGTGATCAGCAAATAAAACAACTGACTTTACTTTTTCTACCTCTATACCTTCACACCAACCGATCCACAATGAACACAAACTGTACGATCTCAACTAACCCATATGTGTTATGTGATTCAGGTCATCAATGAGCCAGTGTGACCGCTTATGTGTGGACATTTTAAAGGACAGCGCGAGCAGTAAAGAGGAGGGGGGGAGGAGAGAAAAGAGAGAGAGAGAGAGAGAGGAGGGGATGTTTCTCACATCTCGCTGTCGCGTGTTCGCAATAGCCGGAGGTCTTGCCTAGGTAAACCAGGTCTTGCCTGGAGAGGTGCCCAACTCGCACACTATTATATGTTACCATGTTGTTGCTAATGCCCGACATAGGGAGCCCACTCAACCTTATGAGGAGCTAGGTGTATTCAATTTGCCTTCCACAAACAACAAGTATTCCTGCCATTGCATGGGGTTGGTCTGTGGGGGGTCTCGAGGTGCCTTCAGTGTTTGTGTTGTGTGCTCCACCACCAATGCCTTGCGGAGATCCAATAAACATATGCGCGTGTTGGGAGCTGCGCTCGATTTCCAGGACATTGCTATTCTTCGTTTTGCTTATGCCAAAGCTAAGTCTAGAAATGTATTAAGATGTTTTCGTGCAGCAGTACGCTTGGTGATGCCAAGTAAAAAATGTAGGGCTTGCACAGGAGTTATAGTGTCGGTTGCTTCCCCTAGTGTCGCTGCGACCTCGTTCCAGTAGGCTCCGAGGCCAGGGCATGTCCAGACCATGTGGAGGAACTTCGCGTCTGTACTTGAGCAGCGAGGGCATATGTCGACAGATGTAGGATACATGCGGGCCAGTCTGTGTGGTGTTAAGTAACTGTGGTGTAAATAATTAAACTGCGTATATTTCAGTCTAGCATTTGTATATATAATTTTGGGGTACCCTCTACACTGCGCCCACTGCTTGTCACTCATGGTGACTGACAACTCGGAATCCCAATACGGCCGAAGCTTTGCCAATAGGGGACGAGGACCAGGCCTAAGGGATCTATATAACGCTGTCACCGCATGCCTGCCCTTTCCATGTGTAAGCAATGCCTGCAGCACCTGTGATGTGTCCGGTTCTGTCTTAACAATCCCCCATGTTTGATGGAATTGCAGCGCTAGTAGCGTGTAAAGCATAAAAGTAACCTGGGTGATACCGAAGACCTCTATCAGCCCTTCCAGACTCTGTAGTTGGGCATCCACAAATAAGTCACCCCAGGTGTCCAGTCCTACCTCTGCCCAGGACTCCAGTTCCGGACGGACATGGCAAACAAATGTCCCCGGTGGAATCTCGAGTGGTAGCATAGGTGCATATGGCATTGCTTGGTTTCTAGGCATCACATATCTTAGCCAGCTACGTCTGGTTGCCGACATTAGCAGGTTGCCTTGCCTCTTTTGTGTCGGAGTGGTAGAACCCAATAGCCATTCTATTATGGCTGTACGTCTTAAGGGCATTGCCCAGCTAGACATCTCTGTCACCTGGGCGCTCGCTAGCCATCTCATTGGCCACTGGAGTTGTGCAGCAGTGTAGTAGTGCTCGTAGTTTGGAGCCCCCAAACCCCCATCTGTAAGCGGTAGATACAATTTACGGAGTGCCACTCGAGACCTGGAGCCTCCCCAAATGAGCGCCATCAGAAGCATCTCCAGTTCCTTAAATATGCTCCGAGGCAGCCTGTGTGGGAGAGCAGTAAAAAAGTAAAGAAGCCTCGGGAGAAGCAGCATTTTAGCAATGGCCACTCTTCCCATAGGGGACAAAGGGAGGGCGCGACAGAACGGCAGCGTTGCACGCGCTCTGGAAACTGCCTTACCCAGGTATCCGTCTATGACGTCTGCACTAGTGTGGTAGATCTGCACGCCCAGGTACTTGAAGGTGTCGATTGCCCATTCCAGCAGGGTTCTAGGCATGCCCTGACTCTGATCCAGTGGGATCGCTTTCATGGGAAAAACTACGGACTTGGGCCAGTTAACCCGAAGGCCCCAGGCCTGAGCATGGGAATCTAGGAGCGCCATCAGGTTTTGCAATACAGTGTCTTCCCCCCGGAGGTAGACCAGTGCATCATCCGCATACAGCGAAATTATATGCCACTGCCTATCTGCATGGATTCCCCAGTCCAATACCCGTTGTCACAATTTACATGCTAATGGCTCCATAGCAAATGCAAATAGGATAGGTGACAGGGGGCAGCCCTGTCTGGTGCCTCGCTAAATGACAAACTGTGGGGATATGTTGCGACCTGTTCTTACTCTTGCCTGCGTGTTAGTGTATAATATACGCACCCAGCGTAAGTATTTGGGTCCAATGCCAAATTTACCCAGCACCATCAGCAGACATTGCCACCCCAGGGTATTGAATGCCTTTTCGATATCCAAGGCTGCCAACCAGGGGGTGTCAGCCTCCGTACTGGCCCAGCCCAGTAGCCGGAACAAACGACGCAGGTTCAATCCGGTACTCCTCCCCGGGATAAAACCGTTCTGATCCTCATGTATCAGAAGGGATGCCGTTTCTATTAGCCTTTTAGGCAACACTTTCCCCAATATTTTATAGTCTGCATTTAATAAGGACAGGGGTCGATATGATGCCATCTGCAGCGGATTCCTTCCCGGTTTAGGCAGCACTACTAACAGTGCTTCTCGCAAGGATGCTGGGAGTTCCCCTCTTTCGTAAGCGTCTTTATAAATATTCTGTAATTGGGGTACAAGTTTTTCAGAGTACGTGGAGTAAAACTCCGATGGCCAACCATCTGTGCCCAGGGACTTGCCCGCCGCTAATTGTTTAATGGCGTCTAATTTTTCATCTTCTGTAATAGATTCCTCTAGCGAGTCGTGTTGGGGTTTCGTAACCTGCGGAAGCTGCACTGTTGCTAAAAAGCATTGTATGTGGGGGAGGTTATCAGTGACTGGCGCCCAGTACAAATTTGTGTAGTATTTATAGAATGAGTCGTTAATTGCCGCCTGTGTGTTCACTAGCACGCCCTCGTTATTGTATAGCGCTGTAATTGGAGGTTGGGAGGCATCAGCTTTCAAGAGCCAAGCTAACATTCTGCCCACTTTATCGCCCTCTGTGTGTTGTCGGGCTAGGTAATGTTTGTAGTCCAGCGCGCATAGACTGTCTGAAGTCTCCTTACATGCTAGCCGCGCCTTGGCCAGCAGGGGAGTCACCAGAGGGTCCGTGGGCACCAGGCTTTCACATCTTTGGATTTCCGCCTCATGTATATGTAAATCTGCCGACAGTGCCATTCGGGAGCCGTATGACGTTTTGATAGCGTGTCCCAGTGTAACCGTTTTAAACGCATCCCACTCCACACCCCTGTTGGAGGCAGTGCCCGTATTCTCCTGAAAGTATGTGGTGATCGTCTGTGATATAGCAGAACGGAATGCCTTGTCCCTAAGCGCAGCTGCAGAGAGATGTCAAGACGGGATTAGTGCCAGCGAAGCTCCATCCAGCTGGCCCTCCAGCGTGACGTAGCAGTCTTGAGGGTCTATTCGAGTATGTACCACCTTTAGGGGTGTGCCTGGTGCCACCCATATAAGAACGCCCCTAGCATATCCGGAGTATGTGGTGCCTATGACCGTGCCCCTCCAGCGCTTGCGCAATGAGGCTAATGTCTGTGTGGTAAGGTGTGTCTCCTGGATTAAAGCAATAGAGACCTTGTGGGTACGCAAATATTGGTATATTTTATGTCTTTTAACACACCCTGCTAGCCCCCGCACGTTCCAGGTTAAGAGTGTGTACTCATTATTAGCCATTCAATCTCTAAAAACTGAAGAGTGAAGGGACCCTTCAGCGTACCGCCCCTCCGATTAGCCACCCGACCCACGTTTCCACCCCCCCGCCACGCAGTCATCCCGCTGTACATCATATTGCTCAGTTGCATCACCCAACCTGCATAGTAAGAAATTGAGATTGCATTAAATAATAATAACATCCCCCTAACTCCTCACCCAAGGCCGGCTTGCCAACGGGAAATTGGCCACTTGCACTGGAATGCCTTTAAACTTATTGTAGAACAATTGCTATCTCAGCTACTTAACGTTATCTGGGGGCGCAGCTGTAATCTGTCCCAAGCTGACTTTTAGCTGCTGTCTTTTAATCAACAATATGATATCTTATAGCTCAGTCTCCTGTATTCGGAGTAGAGGAAGTGTTAACCATTGGGGCAACCCCCCCTTTAGTGTCTAACCATCTGCCCACCAGCTGTGTGTACACATAAAAAGGATATTCAGAGAGTCCACCAAGTTCTCTTGCCAACTGGTGATTCGTCACGGGTTCACGGGTTCACTGCCTCAGAGCTCCGCATACTTCAGGGCGTCACCTGAATTTGTTTGCCATTTGCGGGGTCATCTCCGGGCCTTCTCCTCGCAGTTCTGCGCTTTGCGAGTCTGTTAGGGATAACTGGCAGTCCTGCCCATCATCCGATTCCGATTCAGCTCTCGCAGGCGCTATATCATTGTTGAGGTGTTCCGCCGTCTTTATGGCCTGTGCCCGCTCCGTTGCCACTTGCTTCTTGGTGGGCCTTTGTACTTTGTTCCTCCCCCATCCTCTGCGTGCACCTACTGATTTCCAGGGTGGTCGCGATTCTGTCACAGCGGTAGATGGAGGGTGTGCAAGTCCATTTTGGTCTATCCAGGACCAGGCGTCCTCTGGAGTGGAGCAGTATACATTGAACTCTTTATGGTGGATGCGGAGTTTAGTTGGGTATTGCAGCGCATATAGTATCTGGTGTTCCCTCAGGCACCACTTGACCACCATGTAGGAGGATCTATGACGCTGGACAGACGATGTGTAGTCAGGGTAGATGTGTACTGTTGCATTCTTCACCTGCCAGGGGCCCTTGGACCTGGTCACCTGGAGAATGTGGTCTCTGTCCTGGTAGTTGAACAATCGTGCCACCACTGGTCGCGGCAGGTTACCTGGATGCGGAGTCCCTCCCGGGACCCTGTGCGCCCTTTCTATGGAGAAGAATTTTGAGACCTTACTCTGTAGGATTTCATTGGAGATTCAGGTCCATGGCTGGTCCTTCTATCCGTTCCGGCAACCCTACTATGCGGATATTGTTTGTGCGGGAGCGACCTTCCTGGTCCTCCAGCCGATTCACCAAGTGTTCCACCTCTTTCTGCAGGGATTTGAGTTGGTCTGTAGTCGTGGACACAGTAGGGCGCAAGGCCGCCAGTGCAGATTCCGACTCCTCCACTCTGGCCTTGAGTTTCTTGTGATCCTCTCTTAGGAAGCCCATATCGAGGCATAGAGTATCTATTTTAGGTCCTAACGTGGTCTTAATGTCCAGTATTGCGGCCAACAGTTCATCGAACCGATGCGAATGATCTGGTGGGGCACTTGCATTGGGAGCACCTTGTTGCGCGGCGTTCCCTCCGTTCATTGTAGACGTCGATGTTTCAGGCTGGTGGGGCTGTGATTTGTCCACACGTGGCTTCCCCATTGCGTGTTTGGGCGCTGAATGGTCTCTCCAGCAATGGAGACACTGACCTTGTCACGCGCGGCCGGCCTTCGTGGGCTGTCGAGTATTCTTCCACCCACTCCTCGTGGGACGCCGCATTGCGTCGCCTTCGCTCTGACGATCGCGTTGTGCCCAGTAATTCAATCCCACTGATCTATTGTCCCCAAGTGGTGGGGAGAGAAAGCACCTGTGGCGTCACAGGACATGCGGGGAGGGGGGCAATTGCAGTTCACCTTCTGCACAGCAGTCCGCTCTGTATTTTAAAATGTGTGTGCACTCACATTACAAGGGGTTCCATGCTGCCCAAGATATGTCCTCAGCCTGTGTGGCGGGGACAGTTCACCACGCATCACGAGGCCCAAGTCATCTTGCGGCGTCGCTTCCACTGTCTTTAGGCGCCCCGATGGTGGTCTTGGAGTCGTCAAGGATATCAGCAACAGCTCAGTAGCCCACTTGGTGTCCCTTTGTAAAGTGTACGTTGATGGCCCCTAGGGCGCAGCGCTGATCGCCGGATCTCCGCCACAGGCAATATTCCAGGCGCGGGGAGGGCGGGGGGGACGCCCAGCTTCAGTAGCGGCAAGGTCTTATTGTGGGAGCGGTCGGGCCCTCTAACAATGCGCCGCCTTCATTTGGACGCTGCAGGTGCTCGGCGTCCGTAGCGCAGGTTCTTGGCTTCAGCCCGGCCCCAGTTCCCATCAAGAAGGGGGGGGAGAGCCTCCGTGTGCAGCCAATATATCCGGGGACGCCGACTTTACAATCTTCAGGGCCCAGGAGGGAGGGGGGGAGGCAAGGTGTGCCGTGCAGGCCCGAGCCCAGCCCTCCGCAGGCTGACCGGGCATCGGCCGCAAGAATGGCAGCAGCGGCAACCGCGGGTCCCAGTTCCCACGGCGCTCGCTGCCGGTGAACGTATGTGGTTCCGTGTGTGAGAAGGTGGCCTGGTATATGCTGTCCACTAATTAAAGTGGGCACCTTGTACCAGTCCACACGACCCTTATGATGTACGAGGTCAAAGATAACCTTTAGAAAGCTATCCTAGTGGTAGCTGTGGAGAGCAGCCTTGAGGCTTAATCTTGAAGGAATGTAAAGCAGCTTGTTTTACCAGAATATCACCCCCTTGACTGACCAAATGAAAGGAGAACCACACTGTAGTTATATAAAAATATGTATTTTGTTAATATAACACTCTCTACACGAGATTAGAACACAAAGCACATAATAATGAATCAATAGAACATTCGTGAGTTGCACAATACACAGCGGGCTCCAGGGGGAGACCGAACCATATACTAAAAAAATGGTATAACAATCACGACTTGACTGGACATAGTGCCTAGAGCACGTAGAATCGCTAGGACCCTAAGGAACCACCCAAGGCAGTGACACAGGGAGCCCACGGAGGATGGGTGCAGTGGGGAAACATGACCGCGTGCTCCGTACAACTCTATGGGAAAGTCGCGGTTACAAAGTTATAGTTTAAGGACACTTCTATGAGGACTTTGAGCAAACCCTTTGGAACATAGGAGGTTATAGAGCCAACCCACCAGTGAGTACCAAGGTACCCATGTTACCCATGTTACCTATCCCAGAGGAGCCGGGTGCATAGGGGTCAAGTGGTGCATAGGGGTCAAGTGGTGTCGGAAACCTTCGTCGTTTTTAATGGAGTGCTGCAAAGAAGTACTGCTGCCGGGAAGGCAAAGAGTGTCCGGTGGAATCCAAGCCAGGATTCTAGGTGGGAGGAACCTGAAAGCAGAGGGGACAGAGTCTGGGTCACTTCAGGTGACCAGGGGCTCAGTAGTTGAATGCCCACCGATGTCAGGTGCTTCAGGTGCGAAGAAGGGATGCTTGACTCTGCAGCCACGGGGACCAGGAGATGTTGAGGATGACCAGGATCCGGAGGTAAGCTGTCCCACAAAGGATGTCGAGTGTTGAGGGGTCGATGTCTGGCTGGAGCACCAACAAGCTTTGGCAAATGCAACCCATGCATGAAGGACAAACAGATTACGGTGTAGACCAGCAAGGTCCAGGGGACTCTCCAAGCAATGGGGAGTCAGGGCACGTCTAGAGCAACCAGGGAAGCCCAAGAACAAACAAGGTCCTCACCAGGACCCACAGGCCAACGGACCAGGGATCGCAAGGAGACCTCAAGCAAATTTACAAAGCACCAGCACACAGAGCACTCGGTAATTGGAGGCCAAATATCTTCAGTGCAAATGTGGCTCGGGGTCAGGACTACACGGACTCCAATGCACAAGCTTGGGGATCGCCAACAAGCATATGCACTTGCAAATGTACGTGGGGGGTTCGGGTTGCACAGTCCCCACAAGGGATACTGGTCTCAGAATCACTGAGAGGTCAGATCAACCTCAGGGACCTTCGGAAACCAACCTCCTGTGTTGCTGAAGTCTTCGGAGTCTGCAGGAGCTCTGGAGAAGCAAGCCAGTCAGATGCGCTTAGGTGCCTGCTACTGCAGGGGAGTAACTCCTTTACTCCAAGGGAGATTCTTCAGTCGTGCAATCATTGTGCAGGCTGTCAAAGTACATGGTTTCTTCTTAGCAGAATCTTGTCCAGGTAAAATCTAAAGTCCTGTAGCCAGGTAACCCACTTTATACCCACGGGAAAGGGTTGGACAGATTCAGGGGACACTCCTAGGGGAGGGGCAGGACAGAGGGGTGGCTACACCCATGTCCGTTGTCCAGTTTCGCACCAGAGCAGGAGCCAAGGGTTCCCAGAACTGGTTTGAGCTGGACTATGCACAAGGACACCAAATGTGCCCCCAGTGCAGACTTTCTGGCACTCTCAGATTGCACCCACCCAGCCCCAATACACTAAACCCTGTCTGGGAGGTGGTCACACCTCCCTGTGACAGGATGCCTATTGTCATGCCTTCCTCTGCTCGAGCTTGGCTCAGCAGCAGGAGAGCAGAATCGTGTCTGTGGCTGGCAGCGTCCATTTTGTGCTGCCCGGGTCGAGAAAGCTGGTACCCGGTAGACCGGTGACACACAGTAGTGGTTTCAGAAGGGTGGAATCATACCTCCCACACCAGTTACTGGTGTGGAGGTATGATTCCAAGGTGTTTGACACCAAACACAACATGTTTCTAAGCAGCCGTTTTAAAGTTAGCATTTACCGCGAGGTTATAATGCAACTTAATCTATATGTCTGGCTGCATCACAGACAACCCCGGAGAATGGTCTCCGAAGGCTGCAGAGGGGCTATGCTCATGCAGGGGCACCGTCTCACGTAAAACCCAGCACCCTGACTTCAGGATTGATAAGGCCTGCCATAGGGGTGACTGATAGGTTTTTAAGTGTAGTGATTTAGATAGATATAGTGAACCTATATCTAACTAAGTGGTGCAAGCACCAGCTTGCACAGAATGCTGTAGCAGACCTGTTGTGTCATTTTGAATGGGCTCTCATGGGTGGCATAATACATGCTTCAGCCCATGGGAGGCCTCTGGGGTACCTATGCCCTGGGTACATGGTGTACCATATACTAGGGACTGATAAGGGTACCCCAGTATCCAATCTGGAGTGTACCTAAAGTACATACATAGCAATTTAAGGGAGAAAGCAGATAGACTGGGGTCCTGGATAGCAGGATCCCAGTCAGACTAGTCAATAACCAGCAAAACACCAGATAAAAAAGTCGGGGTAACCATGCAGTCAGATCCTACCTTCCTACACCGCGCACACCTCCAATCACTGCACTCAGCTTCAGGGAGGGGGGGAATCGCCACTTCTCTTGCTGCCACAGTCTGTGATCTTCTCTACCACCCCCACCGTCCAATGGTGTCAAGCATCACAGTCGCAGCCGAGGGCCGCCGCCACCAGCAATCATGGTGTTGGGCCTCCAGCGTCCCTCTTGCTTCGCCTCCACTCCGAACTTGGGGGGCAGTATACGTGCGGGGAGCTTCCGCCACACTTTTGGCCCCGGATAAGGGGCTTATTTCACTGGATTGCAGGATATTTTGGCTGGCCACGCGCGGAGCTCAGCAGAGTGTGTCCGCACTCGCCGCCATCTTGGCCACGCCCCACACCCCCTCATCTTGAAGCATCAAATTTGAGAACTCAACCAAGAAAGCAGCAGAATGTATTGAATTCATCGATGAAAAAGTTGATTCGCTCATTGATCACACTTCACATCCAACCCCACATGAGGAATGCAAATCTAAAAGCTCCTGGCACAGCTTTGATGTCATCAACGATGATACACTCCTCAAGAAAATTTTGAAAACAAAACCTTTTAGCCACTCACTAGACACTAACCCAAATGACCTTGGAATAGATCCTCACACTTACCCACTCCTCTACTGATCTAACCTGATTAACCTCTTTCTCAGCCAAGGTTCCTTTCCTGATGCCCTCAAAACAGGTCAGGTGACCCCACTACTAAAAAAAAACCTGCGCAGATGTGAACGACCTTAACATCTTCTGCCCTATCACCAACCTCCCTTTCCTTGCCAAAATCACTGAAAGATGTGTAGAGGAGCTACTCCCCAACACATCAAGGACAACAACCTTCTTGATGAATTTCAATCTGGCTTCAATCAAGACTGTAGTACTTAAACAATACTAGTGCTTCTAGAGGTTATCGATGATGCCCTACGAGTGCTTGATTCTGGTCGCTCTTGCTTCCTGATCCTGCTGGACCTTTCTGCAGCCTTTGACACTATAAACCATGGCACACTCCTTAACACATTAAAGCAAAGAATGAGTTTCAAAGGCGTTGTTGTAGTTCTTAAATCGTTTGAATCTTACCTTACGGGCAGATCTCAGATGATCAAAATCAAAAACAGTCTCTCAACATCAATGGCTGTGGACCATGGCATCCCTCAAGGATCTATCCTTGCTCCCACCCTATTCAATCTTTACATTGAACCGTTGGGAGAACTACTACAAAAGTCTGGGATCCTCGATCCCCTCTATGCTGACGACACCCAAATATACCTCAAGATGTCCTCAGCACATGATGTTTTATTCCTCGCCTCCACCCTCAATTCCATCCAAGAATGGATGAAGTCTCACCAATTAAAACTTAATCCCTCTAAAACCGAATTCCTTCTTTTCTCAAACTCAAACCCTCCACCTCCTGTACAATCATGGATGGATATTCTGAACATTTTAACTGCAAACCTACCGTAGTTGACAGTGCTAAATCCCTAGGAGTCATACTGGACAAAAGGAAACCTCCAATCCCATATAAACACCATGGGCAAAAATGCACGCTACCAATTGCGCCTTCTCAGGGGGATCAGGAGCTTCATTCCTGAAGAAGACCTGAAAAACCTTGCTCAATCTTTGGTTCTCTCCAGATTGGACTACTGTAATTCTCTCCTTGCAGGCTTCCCCAAGATCCACCTTTCTCCTTTAAAATCCATCCTCCATTCAGCGGGGCGCTTCGTACATGGAGCCAAGAGAACCAACCAAATCACACCCATACTAAACCATACTTCTACCCCTTGCTACCTAGCTAACAAACTCAAAATTTCAGGTGGCTCCAGACCCTCGCGTACTGTAAAGCTACTGCTCGAACCTCCGACTTTCATAAGGGAAAGACTGATGGCATAATCTTTCTCAGGTAATGTGACCAGAATTTGGAACTCACTTCCTCCAAACCTTTGCTTCACCAACTTTTACCGCATCTTCAAAACAAACCTTAAAACCCTTCTCTTCCAAAGACACTTTTATTAATAATTCTCCTCGCCTAGCTCCCCACCAGGCACACACCCTCACATCCCTTGGCGTGACTCTGACTGCTTCATGACACAGGAGAGCTAGTTCGACCTCCTGCCTCAAGTATGTAAATATGTAAAACTTACATATGCAACCCCAATCACTCCAACTTTAGTTTGCAACTTGTAATTTCTTTTTGTGATTATGTTACCTGTAAATATGTAACCCTCATTATGAGTAACTGAAGTATTCCGACTTTTTATCACCTCTACATGTTACGTGGAGTTTCTTATGTAATATACTTCACTCTATTGTAAAGCGCTCTGACATCTCTGGGTAAAGTATGTGCTATATAAAAATGCATACATAAATATACTACCCCCATGACTCTCCCCCATCCACTTCGTCCTCTCAGCCTATAGAACTTGCCCACTTTCTCAAACCCCTGTACCTGCTCCGTCTAACCCGTAGTGGCTGCGTTCCTCATGCCATTGTAGTACAGTGCCACAACCCCCCTCACCTGGTACCTCAAAACCCGGGCTCACTGCCTCTTGCTACCCACAGCCTCATCTTCTGGTTGCATTCCTTAGATTGGTCACTCCCCGGGGAGCTGACACATCACTGCTGTACCTTTCGTACCTAATACCTGATGACAAGTTGTAGGTGTGGGACAGGGAGTAAATAATGAAGCTAAAATTATTAAAGATGCAACTCCCCAGGTAATTCACAGAACAACCTACCCCTGTAGTAACTTACCAGGAGCTGGGTGGATCAGCTGTAAGGCATCCCCAGGCTCTCGTAGGTCAGGCAATGCTGTTAGGCAACTATCGAGGTGCACTGAGAAAAGGTTAGCTCATTTTAACCTAACTTAACATAAGTAACTTGGGGACAGTGTTTGATATTCAAGTGACCAGCATGTTCAAGAGTAGGTCTCTTTATTCCTTGCATTAACAGCACTCTCTTCCCCCAGAAATATGTAGTTAGGAATTTGGAGTAAGACAACTGTAGTCTGCATCAGCATTATGTATCAATAATAGAAACATGTGCTCACTCCATTTCTTTCATGAGTATACTTGACATTTTGTACATTTTGTAGAAAATCAAAAGACAAAAGTAGTACAATTAAAGATCTCAACAGTTAAAACAAATCTATCATATGCAACTACAGGCATCTTCTTTCCAAAACCAGGGACCAGTGCAAAGTAACAGCCAATCAAAATCAGGCAATGCCTTTTCAAAGTGGTCCCATTAGAGGCAAAGTCGAAGTTTGACCTCCTTCTGAGTATAATCAAATCGCTTTTTTAAAGAATAAGGTGAAATTGCTTCATTTAGGAAAAAATCAAAACGACTCCTGCAAGGATAAAGTTAACGAGTCTCTTTTAAGGATACATTGAAATGACCCCTTTAAAATGATACAGTCAAAGTGGCTAGTTTAAGGATAACGTGCAAGTGCCTTTTATAAGGATAAAGCCAAAAGTACTCCTTTTAAGGATAAAGTGTGCTGCCTCTTTGAAAGATATAGACAGATTACCTCTTTAAGGATAAAGGAAAATTACTGCTATTAAGGATAAAGTCCAAGTGCCTCTTTTAAAGATATAGACAAAGAGCCCCTTTTAAGGTTGTGGTCAAATTATTCTTTTTAATTTTAAAGTGTATATTTTAAGAATAAAACCAAGTTGTCTCTTTATTGAAGCCTTTTCTCTGCAGGGCAAATAAGAATTGGTGTCTGCAGAGACCACTTCTGGAATATTATCACTGAGTACGGATCAACCAATCAGTAGGCTTGTTTGCCCGCGATCTATGAGCCTGATTATGAGTCTGGCAGCCCACGGACGCCAGACTCACGTTGGAGCGGCAGTGGTGGTCCAGCCAGACATGTTGGGCAGACATGCCCCCCTGTTGCAGCAGGCAAAAAGGGACACCCCCCCTCTCCTGTACCTGAAACATGGGACACCTTGTGGCTGTTATCTGTGTTATCATTTTACCCTATCACGTGCTCTTCTATTGTGTCCTCATAGTGATCTATTCAACACACCTGGTTATATTGAAGGACACAGAAAAGGCACCATTGAGTTCTCAACTGTCTAAAGAGAGAGGTACTTACCCTTCATGCTTCCATTGTTGCATTTAGGTTTTAAAGAGGTAGAAAAGTCTCCCCAGCCCCAGCGGCGGTATCTTTATGAGGGCAGGGGAGCCTCCCCCCGCCCGCTGCGAGCTACACTAAATGTGAAAAATAACATTTCTCCAACGGCCCTTACTCCGTCAGAGAAGTTTGACCATGGCAGAGAAGGAGCAGTCTCCACCGATGTCAAACTTTGGTCCACCCGCACTTAAATCAGGTGAGCAGGCAATAGTCTTAGCGGGGAGGAAACTTCGCTCCCATCGCGACGGATTTCCTCTCTCTGCCAAGACCTAAATCAGGGCCCTAGTTCCTCTATCTCTAGCCTGCATCATACCCGACGTAGACAAGTCAAGAACAAGTGGACAAGCCCGCATGTGTCTGTCAAACACCTCCCACAAATTTCTGAGAAATTTTCAGAAACACCAGGCAGGTGTATTGTAAACACTGTATGTCAAATTCCAAAATGTTAATTTCTGGCCCTTTCCACTCTCAAATGTTATTGCCACTGGCCATATTTCACACCGCCACCCTTCATCCAGATGTATTCCCCTGTCCCTTGACACCAAGAGTTTCTAGAACACCTGTTCAGTATAGCATAGGTTGTTCAAACATATTTTGTTACAAGGATTACTTTAGAAGGTATATGTTATAGTTGTCACCAAATTATTGATAAATTGTAAGCAGTTTAGCTGTTTACACTTTATAGCTTCTCTGTTTGAGCAACCAACATTTTCAAGAATGACGTGTATATTAACTTTTCCTACACCTCATAAAGACAGAATAGGAACTAATTTACAAGGTATTTTGGCCCAAGTCAACACCTATTCTGTTATATCAGGAGGAGAGTCAATCTTGACCCCAAGCACAGCTACCCTGATCAGGAGGCAGATCCAGGATTTTCTGTAAGGTAACATATTTCCTCGAGTCTTAGACCATCAGGCTGAGATTTCTATTACTTTGCTGTACGATCTTTTCAACTTGGGGTGTTATCCAGTAAATCACTCAAGTTGAGACCACAGTCCTTACAGCTTCAGAAGGGCTAAAGTTTCCAGATTAACCCAGTGCAAGCTTCCTTATAAACCAATACTTAGACAAATAAGAATATAAACATCTAGAATTGGATGGTAATCTAAGTCACACATTAATTTTAATTAACTTTATCACTGGTTCTCGTACATTATACCAAATAGTACTCAGGTCAGGGTCTGACCAGAGAGATTAACTTTAAGGTGCTAAAGACCCAATAATGGGAAAGATTTCAACGAGTTGCCACAGAATGAGAGCCCACACAGAGCAGTTTTACAAAATACGCACATTGGGCCCTATTCACGAAGGTACTTACGTGTAGTAAAGTTACAAGTGCAGAGTCTCCGCACTGGTGGCAGAGTCCCCACACTCGGACGGAATACCCGAGCTCAGGGCAGAATGACCGCATTGAGAACTGTAGCCCCTTATCCGGAAGCCCGGGACAGAAGGAGTTTAAATCATGGCTCCGGACTGTGACCCTCGGGTGGCGGAGGGTGTAGAGGGCTGGGAACGAGGGGTGCGATTTGGATTTAGTAAACTGGTACTTGTGGAGTTATGGAACAACAGGACTCCAGAAATAAAACTATGTCAATCGCATTCATTTAGTACCTACTACCATAGTTCGCAGGTTCCAAGCACAATAATTATCCATGGCGTTAATGAGGGTTAGTTGAGATGTGTCTTCTAGGAGCAGTAAACACTGAAAAAAGTGTATGTCATCATTTTTCCGTCAGCAACTGGACACAGCCTTCAACCGTCCAAAAAAACTCTTTGAACTAGTGAAACAACAAACTAATGGGAAGCGTAAATCCTCCACATCTGACACTACAACCCTACCTAATTGTCAAACATTTTCCTCCTTTTTTTCTGATAAAACTAAGTCAATTGACAATGAGCTCCGCATTGCAGTGAATTGTTTACCGCCTGAAACCCAGTCACAATGCACCTCCACCTCGCAGGAAATTTGTCCTAGCCACCTTCTCTTTAAACCTAAAAACAATGCCTCGTGGTCCATCTTTCAGACATTTGAGGACACTGACATCTCAAAACTACTGTCTTCCACTAAACTTTCCAACCACTTCAATGACCCTCTCCCCTCCAAATTCCTCAAGGAAACTTCGCACCTCCTGATACCCCTATGGACCAGAATTATCAACCTCTCTCTTACGCAAGGCACCGTGCCGGAATGTCTAAAAAGTGGACAAGTCACACCTATACTAAAAAAGCCAGACGCGAACCTCTCTGATCCCAACAATTTTCGCCCCATTTCGAGCATCCCAACCTTAGCCAAGCTCCTGGAAAAATGTGGTCATCAACAACTCTGCAATCACATTGAGCAGCACCAACTCCTCGACCACTGCCAATCTGGTTTCAGACCAGGTCACAGTACTGAAACCGCCATGGTCCACATTGTCGACGATGCTTTACGCTTTCTCGATCATAATGAATCCTGTCTTTTAATCCTTCTTGACCTATCATCAGCGTTTGACACAGTAAAACATGAAACCCTCCTGAACCTCTTAGAACTTAGGATGGGTATCTCTGGTACTGTCTTAAAATGGTTCTGCTCATTCCTACAAAACAGATCTCAATGAGTCCTAATCAATCATGACTTATCCGATCAGACACCGGACACTATCGGCGTTCCCCAAGGTTCTTCACTTTCGCCCACCCTGTTTAATCTTTACATGGAACCCCTGACTGAAAATCCTCAAACACTCCAACATCTCCTACCATATGTACGCTGATGATACGCAATTGTACATGAAGATTACCTCTCCTAACGACATCAGCACTCTCAATAACATCTTGAACAAAACTCAACACTGGTTAACACTTAACCACCTCAAACTTAACGCCCTCAAAACTGAATTCCTATTAATCTTGCCTCCCAACACCACCTCTAACATCAAAGACTGGCTCCCATTACTCACCGCCTTGAACTGTACCCCACAGATTGTTGATTCAGCAAGTCCAAGTATATTTTTTCCATAGTCAATGAACTCGCGAAACCGGACCGAGTTATGTCCAAACCCGTTCCCTCACAATCCTTATGCGACTCCCTTAATTGTTATTTTATTGAGAAAATTGCTTCCATCAAGGCCAGCATTTCCCCTTCAATATCCACTACGGCCCCTCCAGTTTCAAGCAAAAACTTTTCTTCACTTGATAAAATCCCCCTCATCTCAAAGGAAAACTTTATGGCCCTTCTGGGAAAAGTGCGGTCCGGCTCCCCCACAGACTGCTGCCCTCCTCACATTCTACGTAAAGCCTTCCTGATATGCCCAGACCCTCCTCTTGCACTTCTCAATAACTCCCTTAAACTTGGTATTGTCCCCAATTCTTTCAAAAGCGCTGAAATTGTCCCGATACTGAAAAAGCCCAACTCTGATCCCCTGGTCCTCAGTAACTACCGCCCTATTTCACTGCTGCCCTATTTAGGTAAAATATTGGAAGCTCATATCACTAACTGTCTTAGCTCTTTCATCGAACATTCCCACTTTCTGGACCCGCACCAGGCAGGTTTTCGACCGGCCCACTCAACTGAGTCAGTTATCCTTGCGGTAATGGACGAGCTCAGAAGTGGGGCTGACAGGAACCTCACCCAGGCCTTGGTATTGCTTGACCTATCGGCTGCCTTTGACACGGTCGATCATGCTCTCCTGATCGATCGTGTCAGCAGCGCCGGGATCCAGGGCCTGGCACTGAATTGGGTTTCCTCCTTCCTCAGCAACCGATCTCAAGCGGTCCGTCTGGCTAATTTCTCACCCAAAAAAATGAAACTGACTTGTGGGGTACCGCAGGGGTCTTCCCTGTCTCCCCTTCTCTTTAATCTATATTTATTACCCCTGATCCGTTCACTTCGTGAAATGAAGGTTGAAACCTTTAACTATGCTGATGACATGCAGCTGGTGTTTGGCATCAACCCCTCTCCCTCCTCAGTGTCCAATTTCCAGTCCATTATGTGTTTCATTAGTAATTGGATGAACATTAACCAATTGAAACTCAATCCTGATAAAACCGAGCTCATTCTGACTGGGGGCCCTCTCAACCCATGGAGCTCTAGTTTTTGGCCTCCTTCCCTGGGTAAGCCTCCACTCCCAGTCGACTCGGTCAAAAGTCTGGGGATCGTAATCAGCAGTGATCTGTCCATGAAAGCCCAGATTAGCTCGGTGGTATCTGCCTGCTTTTTCCATCTGCGCAGAATCCGGAAGATCAGCAGATTCCTGACTACTGAGGCTCTGACTCTGGTCGTGTTAGCCTTGGTAATCTCGCGTCTTGACTACGCTAACTCATTATATGTTGGTATACCAGCTTACCAACTACATCGTCTGCAGTTGGTGCAGAACCTTGCCGCCAGACTAATCGCCCGTCAGCCCAGCAGACACCACGTTAAACCCCTGTTGAAGAGCCGACACTGGCTCCCAGTGGCCAGACGCTGTGCCTTCAAATTGGGCTGTACCATCTTTAAAGCCCTTGCCGGGAATGGTCCTGCTTTCATTTCCTCTTTGATAAAACGCTATGGGGCATATTTGCAACAGGCAGCGATAATTATCGCTGACCTTGTATACGCATTTTTCTATCGCTGGAATATTTCGCCAGGCTAGCGTTGTATTAACAACGCTTAGCGCCATGGCGATGTATATTCCAGCGATAGCGCCTTTTTCCATGGAACATCGCTGGTTTTCCAGCGATGTTCCATGTAAAACGACGATATACTTGATGATACGACCCTGTGGTCGTATCACATGAATCCACCTCCCATGTTAAGTATGCCTTAGTCAGGAATTTAACAGACGTTAAATTCCTGCGTTAAAGCATACTTAACGCGATTAAAATAATCGCTTCCTCGCATTGTAAATATCGCGAAGCTGCCTTCGCGATATTTACCCATGTTGTTTCCACAGACACGCCTACTTTGCATCTCATTAGCGATGCGAAGGTAGGCGTGCTGGAAACGGGAGCAAAATCAGCAAAACACGCGATAGCGTGTCTTTGCTGATAAGGCGATATAATTATCGCCGCTTGCCGAAACGGCGCCGCAAAAGCGGCGATAATTTTTTATCGCCGCATTGTTAATATGCCCCTATATCCCTTCCCGAAATCTGCGCTCCTCCAACCTCAACCTACTGTCCACTCTCCCATTCAAACGCAAAAAGCATGGAGGGCTCAGATTCGCGGTTCTGGCCCCGCAATTCTGGAACTCACTCCCCTCGGAAGTGAGAACAGCGTCCCCCTATGCTCAGTTCAGAATAAAGCTTAAAACCTGGCTATTTTCCCAAGCATATCAGTAACGTGATTGCCCGCCAACACTGCGTTTGTTCCACCCTCAGCGCCATGAAACTGCTTGGTGTACGTGCGCTTAAGAAGTCCCTTTAACATAACATAACATAACAATAACACTAGACAACAACCTCTCCATGATGAATCACATCAGCTCCACAACCAGAGTGGCCAATTTCCATCTCCACATCTTAAGAAAACTAAAGCCTTTCTTGCCCAATGCAGATCTCAAGATGGCGGTTCAGGCTCTTGTGATCTCCAAACTTGACTATGGGAATGCTACCCTTGTTGGCCTACCGAAAATAAAACTAGCACCGTTGAGGGCTACCCTCCATGCTGCTGCACGGCTCATCACAGGCGTAAAGAAAAATGATCACATCACCCCAGCCCTCCACTCTCTGAACTGGCTACCTTATGAATCTAGGATCCACCTAAAAATAGCATGCATGACATACAAAGCCATCCACCACAACACTCCTCGCTACCTGGCTCAGAAACTGTTGCTATCCGGAAGGAATAGAGCTTCTCGTAGTACATGCTCCCTACTGCTGAAACCCCAAAATTTCACAAAAAGAAAACCTATAAGAGATCTTTCTCTGGAATTGCCCCAAGAATTTGGAACTCTCTTCCCCAGAGATCAGGACCATCCCTTCATTCGTTCTTTTCAAAAACGAAGTAAAAATGAGACTGCTGAATAATGTCCTTCCTATCTGAGGCGACTATCCATGCCAATTTGATTTCTTTGCTGGTGTTTTCACTTTTTATTATCTTTTCATGCTGTATTTTCTATATTTTGCTCCTTGTATATTTAATGCTATTTATTAGGTTGTACAGCGCTCTGACACCAACATTTTGATCATGTTCGCGCTTTATAAAACTTTATAAATAAATAAAATAAAAATGTACAATTGTAGAACCCCCGAGGAAAACATCAGGCCACATGCATACTGAAATTAATAAATGAACAAAGAATCACAAGAAAGTCCTTAGGTCTGACTTGTACAATTTCTCTTAAAAATTGTCCCAGTACGAGTACTGTAATTTGCCAACATATGTTTTTAGTGATTGTTTGCGTTAAAAAAATCTTGCTGCTTTTTTTAATGAAACGGAACAACTGGAATTTAGTATAAAACTGAGCACAGCACGGTCTTGCACTTAATAAATTTATAAAGCATTTGCAAAAATGTGTTTGCGATCTGTTTTCTGTTTGAAACCTAGCCACAAAATAATGGGGACACTTGATTTCTATTTGTTTCACCTCAAGTAACACGAAATAATGACTCCACCCCATTCAAGAGATTTTTTATTTATTTTTGTCATTTAGACGCTGACGCTACTTGCTTTAACCTCTCGAGCACTAGAGCTTTACCCACGTGAAGCCCTTTTTTGGATGTTAGGGGTAGCTCATATTTAAACCTTCACAACTTCTTTACACAAAAGGGATCCACGCCAAAACTTTCAATTTTTTCCAACACCATGGGGATTCTAAATGTACCCAGGGTTTGTCGAATTTCTTTGAGGGAACCGAGAAAATCACCAAAATGCAGCTAAATTTAGGTTGCTGTGGGGAAAAAGTGCTGTGCTAGAAAGGGTATGTTTTTCCCCCAAAAATATGGACTTAGCTCCTGCGACAGGAAAGGGCCCAAAATGCAACATGGATGGTTCAAAATTTTACACCCAAAACCAGCCCTTTTCAATTTGGGTAGCTGTGAATTTTGGGCACAAGCTCCGGCAGCTCCCAGGGGAACCTTCCAAACCTCCAAATTTCTGGAAAACTAGACCACTTTGGGAGTCCAGGGTGGCATGACTTGTGTGGCTCTCACCAGGGTTGTTTTTGTTTTTTCTTTATATAGAAACTCTTGCACATTTTTGGTTAAAACACACATTTTTCTCACATTTCTGAAAGGGAAAGTTCCAGAATCTGTGGGATCCCCAAACTTCTTACCACCCAATATTCCCACACTTCTTCCAATAAAAATGGTACCCTACTTGTGAGGGTGAACCTCGCGCCCTCAGGGAGCAAATTAGGGGCAACCTCCCCAATCTGGACAAACCTCCTATATTCCCCATTGAGGCCATAAAGACTGTATTGCCCCTTCTGGGGTTGGGGGTATGGCTCAATGCCAGTGTAGGCCCTCCCCACCCTTTTATTTGTTTTGTTGAGTGTAGGAAAATGGGTTTCTGTTGCAGTAACCCCCCCCACATTTTGCCAGATTTCTGATGCACTTTGACTTGATGTGTCCATGTCAATCAGGTTCCCAGGGCCTGTGTTCTTTCCCAAAACTGTACCTTTGTATCCACAACTGGCACATCTCTTGCCACAGGCAAGCCCCTAGTAAAAGCTACCAAGCAGTGGCGGCTCGCACAGGTAAACGCTGTAAGGCGGTGAGGCGGGGCGGGTGGGGGTAGTGGATTTCGACATACGACTGGAAAGGTGAAAGTAAATAAATAAATAAATAAAAACCACTCACCTTGTGCTCACCGCATCGCCGACTCGGGGATGCGGCGAGTGCAAGGTAAGTGGTTTTATTTATCTATTTCTTTACTTTAATATTTCCCGTCGTATGTCCAACTCCACTAGCTCCCCACCCCGCCCCGCCTCACCGCCTCACAGCGTTACCTGTGCGAGCCGCCACTGGTACCATGGGTACCAAGGGCACTGTGATCAAGGAAGGCCTCTGAGGGCTGCAGCACCTATTGCGCCACCCTTAGAGGCCCTGCACCTTAACCCACACACTCTGCCACTGCAGGCTGCATGTTTTAGTGCAGAGAAAAGTGAAGAGTCGACATTGCACACATCCCTGGGTGCCATGCCTGCAATCCACTGCCTACGGCCTAGGCACGTCGCCCCTCTAGCAGGGTGTACTAGTCCTAAGGTGAGGGTACAGAGGCATGAGCCCTGCACCCCTACAGTGTCTCAGTTCATTCGTAGACATTGTAAGATTAGTAAAGCCATAAAGAATATATGGTCTAGGAGTTTGTCACTACAAACTCCACAGCCCATAATGGCTTTACTAAAAACTGGGAAGTTTGGTGGCAAACTTCTCAGCACATTAAACCCACACTGATGCGAGTGAGGGATTTAATGTAAAATACACTAAGAGGGCATCTTAGAGATGCCCCCTGATAATTGAACAGCCCTGGTGTGGTTCTTGAATGGCTGCCTGCCATTTGCCACCTTCCAACAGGTTTCTGGACCCCTGGGTCTCTACCCAGAGAGCAGAGGCCCTCTTCTGGGTCCAGAAACAAAGCTCATCCTGGGCAGAGGTGTCATGCCTCCTCCACCAAGATGGGCTGGGTCCACGAAAGGGGAAGCTTCAAAGGCCTGTCGCCTTTGGACGCGTCCCTGCATTTTGCTGCCCCCAGCAACTGGCTCCCACCGGTTCTGGCCCCCACTTGGGCGGGAGAATCGGCGGGAAATCCAAGATAGGAAGAGAGGTGTACCCACCTTTGCCAACGCCACTCCTTAGGTGAGGGAGGCGAGGTGAAGCACACATCTCAGTCCCCTCCATCTTGAAGCTGAATAAGGAAGAGGCTCATGCCCCCTCCCACTGGAGGGTGGCATAATAGGGGGTGTACCCACCCCAAGGAAGAGACCCATTGGTTCCGACCTGCACACCCCTTTAACGCCTCTAAAATTTGTATTTAGGGGCGACCCTGAACCTTGCCTCCTGAGATTCGAGGAAGAAGGACAGAAGAGCCGTGCTGACCTAGGAAGAAACCGAGGACACCAACTGACTTGGCCTCAGCCCTACCAGCCTGTCTCGACCACGACCTGCCTACAGCAAAGAAACCGGCGTATCCAGCAGCAGCAGACCCCCAGAGACCGGAGGTCCTGCCCTGGACTCAACTAATGAACTCTGTCTCCCGTGAGCACCAGACTTGCTCAAACCAAGACTAAACTTCAGAGTCCGGACTCCGTCGACTCCGCGATTCTGCACCACTCCACACCCGGCTGCCACGGCCCGAGACCGAGTAGCCTAATACCCCAAGCAGGCCCATCCGGCGATCCTAACTTAGGATCCGGTGACCCCTAACCTCCCACAAGCTTCGAAACCAAACCTGCAGCCTTTACTTGAATGATCCCCCCCGACCAAAGGCGGTAAGACGTCCTCCCCCTTGACTGAAGCAGTCCAGGAAGCCCGACCGCGACCAACTGACTTCGACCCTAGAAATCTGACACCTGAAGACACCCCAGGACATGACGCCCCAAATCCTTGGGTGGCCCAACCAACGGTGTCCAGGCATCCTCCCAGATCTCAATTCGCCTCCCCAGTTGTTGATCGCCTTCCAGAAGTCTCCTTGACCGAGCCTGCAGCACCTTCCAAAACCAACGGTCTCCATTGGGAAACACAGGGTCCCCGACGTCCACTTTGCATCCTGCACCTTGCCGCCCCAGTGCCACTGGCAGTGCAGTTCTTGTGTTGGTCGTTGGCCCCTGCAGTGCCAACCTTAACCCTAGGAGCTTTGCTCCCATACCCAAGTGGCCTGCTTGCCTGTAGTCTCTAATCGAAGAACCCCTTAGCCCCGTTGGCTAACATTGGGTCCCTCCACTCTGCACCCAGCCGCCCAGTGCCGCTGGTGGTGCAACTCGAGTGCCCATCTGAACCTTGGGGAACCTTGGTCCTAAACCCCAAAACTCACCCTCGTGAGTTGAATACTTACCTCCAAGACCGATAACCATTTTTCCTTCCCCATAGGTTCATGTGATGAGATTTTGACTCTAAAAATTGTATAGAACTGCCAGTGTATGGGGAAAAGTGAGTACTATTGCAAATTATACAAAGTCATGCTTACCTTGTATGTAAGAATCCCAAGATGTGGCAACTAGGCATACCACCCCCAATACTCAAAGTAATCAAAAGTACCGAGAAGTAATTACTGTGTAATTCTTCCTGCATTTTAAAAGTATTACGAACCTGTAACTGTGGACGTCGCAAATACAACTGCATTTCCTTGAACAGTCGTGCAATTGCAAATATGTATCACCTACCTGTACCAAGTCCTGCTTGGTTCTAAAAATAAACCATAAGTATATCTTTTTTATACTTACCAAATTATTATGGATTCTGTCTCTGAGTGTCTGACATCAGTTTTGATTGAGTGAATACAATAAATGCTTAACACACCCTCCTGATAAGCCTAACTGCTTGACCACACTACCACAAATAGAGCTGTTAGTAATTATCTAATTTAGCCTCTGCTATACCTCTGTGGATCCACTGGACTCTGTGCACACTATACCTTACTTTGGTGTAGTATATGCAGAGCCAGCTTCCTACCCTGCCATTTTGATATCCCTATTGTTTAGTGGGCTTTCTGCCCTGGGGCAAATTTGGAACACTTCTCCGCCATGAGAAGGCAGAATGTCTGGTTTGTCTGTCTGGGGCGGGTGTATGTCCCAGAGGAAGGGTGTGACACCCACACCCCTTTGCTTTGCCCAGCTGTAACATTCCTTGTGTACAGTGGGCTATCCACCTCCTAGGGAGGCAGATTAGGGGCAACCTCTCCAAGCAGGACAAACCTCCTATCTGCCCCCGGAGGGCATAAATACACAATTGCCCCTTCTGTGATTAGGGTATGGCCCGATGCTATTGTAGGCCACACCAATCTGCTGTTTGTTTTGGCATCAATTCGAAGTTCCTGGTGTCCTGTGGGCTTTCGGCCTGATCTGGACATACTGGGGCAAACCCCTCTCTGCCCTTCAGACTGGTTTGCCCCTTTTGGGGTGGGGTTATGGCCCAATGCCACGGTGAGACATCTGCTCCCCTTTCTTTCGCCTAATTGTTAAATCCCTGGTCTAAAAGTGAGCTTACTGCCTCCCCTGGGAGAGCAAATTGAGGGAAATTACACCCATTTACCCCCTCAGGGGAAACAGAAAGACTTTATTGTCCCTCTTTTGGGGGAAGGCGTGGCCACTCCCATCCCTTTGTCTTTTCTAAATTTTTTCTGGTGTCTTGTGGGCTTTCTGCCCCCACGGGACATATTATGGGCAAACCCCTCATTTGCCCCTCAGGGGGGCAGAACGACCATTTTTAAATAATATTTTTGACAAATAGGCAAGATAGCGGCTTGAGCAGATGTGCTTGCTCAAGGCTTCCGAGTACTGCCACATAGAAGAGCTCCCCCCACCTTGAAATGTTTGAAAACATAATCGTGAGGCAACTCAGGCGATCCCCCTGCCCCAGGTCTTGGCAGTGGGACACTCGTAGTAGATGATAAGAGCAGAGGCTGCGGTCTACTCGCCGGCTGCATAATAGTACAGTGGATGGGCTTGGCCGGGAAGTGGAGAGAGCAGAGTGGTAGTCTGAACCTGGGTCTGTGGTGATGATCTGTGTGATTAATACAGGGTGGTGGGAGAAATACAAGGGCACTGAAGCATCAAGGTTCGGCTCAGCAGTATTGGAGATAACCGCATGCCTGTGGAATGCAGTGAGAATGCCCTGCGTTACTCCTGCAATGACAAGTTACACTCGCCATGGGAAGGCCTCATATACGCGATGGTTGATTGGCCCACGAATATAAAAGCCTAATTGAATACTTGTCATTAGTGACTTTTGCTAGAAAAAATGATGGAGGGAGTGCAAGGAAGTATACTCGATTTCCCCCCCATATAGCTGCTGTGTGGGAACTCTTCCTCCTGTGCACCATGGGAAGGAAAACTCAATTGCCCAGAAGAAAGCATTGCCTGGTGACAGCCCACAGGGAGGTGGTGGAGGCAGGTCTAAGGCATCTCACACTTAGACTTGTGCATCCCACGTCACCCATCAGCAGCCGATAGAGGTCGGTACGGGCCAAAACTCTCTCACCCACCCTCCAATGATCTGGCTGTATCTGCAACATGGGCAAGAGCAAATTTGGAGGAAATGCACAACTAGTTGACAGGGGTATAACAATTGTTAACTTTCTACTAAAGGTGGTAGGGGTACTCTAATCTTCAATTGAGTTAGAACTTACAAAGCAGAGGTTGTCATTGGAATTGACCGCCCTGCCCAACTGTCTGCTGCATGCCTGGAAGGACTTGATGCATATGCTAAGTGAGTAATTAATATGAATAATCCCTTTCAAAATGTGGATTTATCCTGAAATCCTGAGGACTTGGCCTCTTGGGCACCGTCTCCCCCCTCTTCGAACCAGAGGGCAAAGAAAAAAGAAGGAACTGCATCTCAGCCTGGTAGTAAACCTGATGAAGACACTGCTACAAAGGATCAATGTGCTCCAGACCTACATAACTCTTGAGATTGGATGGAAAGACCTTGCTCTAAGGTGCTTGATGTTATGCACGACTTCCAAAGACCCATCTATGACAGATTAGAGATGTATGTCTAAATCAGATAGCACTAAATACAAATTTTGCATTTTTGCCCTCGGATATAGTCTGTACTACTCACAGTTCCCACTCTATGGATCCACTATGTTCGAAGGATAATACTCTTGTTAATATTAATTGTACCACTGAAACCTACTCTGCGGCTCCTTTTTCCAACCAGTCCTTAGGTGCAGCATATGAAACTAATTCTATTGTATACAGTGAGACTTCATCAACTAGGATAAGTGATTCTTGCTTGACGAAATCCACCTGTGCCTTCGGGTTTTAGTTTGTCTCTCATACTCGGGTCCCTTAATTTGCTACCATCAGCTTGTCCCTATGTATTAGTTTTAGCTAATGTGTCCACTTTAAAAGTTGGACTAACCGAGGACCACTGCCAATTACTGAACAAAGCTACACATTTGCTTTCTGTAT
This sequence comes from Calotriton arnoldi, assembly GCA_963921515.1. NCBI lineage: Eukaryota > Metazoa > Chordata > Amphibia > Caudata > Salamandridae > Calotriton > Calotriton arnoldi. The sequence goes on along the minus strand of CAWUFW010006000.1, from coordinate 866,287 downwards.
ACAAGGGTATACAAGGGTTTTAATTTATGTAATAAAAACTATATTATATCAGTAACGATGGATCCTGGATCAGCCACTCAATGAAGAACCTAGACGGGGATTGTATTATGATCATTTTTAGAAGCCAAATCTATGTACAGAATTTGCTATTTTTGCAATCCAACTGCACGGTCCCTGTTAGCAGTATCATCGCTGCACCGTTACCTTTATAGACCACCTGGATCAGTGAATCATGTAGAGGTAACAAATTCTACCTCAATTACACAACTAATGTTCAACCCAACTAATACCTTTATGTTTACAAGCTTTAATATCAATCTGCAGATTAGATTTTCTACACCTCAGAACCCGACCGAATTCGACTTACTTGATTCCCCAGCAACCCCTTTTGCCCCTTTATTGATATGCCAATTGGAAAGAATGATAGGAGAGGATGTGGCCTAAGGGCTAGAGTGGCCTACCGCAAAGCTGGGGAACCGGGTTCGAGTCTTGACAGGGATGCTCAACATCCTGTGTTTCTGGGCAAATTACTTAATCTCCCCGTTCCTAACAAAATGAATGTGCCCATATGTAACGCAAATGGTCGAGTTCATGCTATATAAAACTCCCAATTTAAAAATAAAAAAATAATAAAATAGAAGGAGGTCTGTCATACTAAGCTACATCCATACTCTAGAAATAATATTAGTTGGAATATTTGAGCTCTTAAATCTAAATTAAACCAATCTGAGAAGTTGTCTTTGATCAATAATTTTGATAAAATCTTACTACATGAGACATGGGTCACTACCCCGGTATTATTTGATGACTTCAGATACTTTTCTAATTCAGAAATTCTATCAAATTCAGGAAGAGCCATAACTTGGTTTAAGCTTTCCATAAACATTAAAATCGTAATAAACATAAAAACTGTCTCTATTGAGGTCAATTGTAGAATGCTTCAGGTGTTTTTATTAAGTGATCTGAATGCATGTGCTTTTTACGTATTCAGTTTTTTATAATAATAATATCACTAATCTAAACCACACAAATCTTTTAACACTATTCAAGTTGTTGATGAACTGTTAATTTCTAAGGGTTTTCCCAACGTGACAATTTGTGGTGATTTTAATTACAAAGTTTGCATTTATAATTTTGATTCTTGTACCCTTGGTGATCATTCATATGGTCCTGTGCTCAAAGTGTGTGTTAATGATAAGTTGGAATTGTTAGGTAAATTAATTTTTACTTATGATCTAATTATTGTTTGTGAAAATGGTTCCATGTTAACTATTATCTACTTTCATTGGTCCTAGCTGCTCCTCAATCATTGACTACATTTTTATGTCACAAGGTGTTTTGTGCCGTTTTTATGTAGCATCTCTCTGGAAGCCAACTATGGGGACCACAATTCGCTTACCTTGTGATTACTGTGGGGGTTGGCGGAACTCGCGCAGTTTGACTCCACAGAATTCCACAGAGTTACCTAAAAACTCCACGAGATCCCACAGAGTTCCGTGAGCGGCAGAATTTTGGAACGCCCCGCTGCTAGCACTGATTTTTAGTACCGTGAGTCTGTTCTGCACTGTAAAATCAGCATGAACGGTACCATGCGGCATGCCAGAGAACGCTGCTTCTTTCTGCCACTTGAGTAGATTTTCTGCCCGAGCACTAGCTTTCTCAACGAGAATGGTAGCAACCTGCAGCGACTGCCCGCATTGAGAAATCTCACCAGGAGGTGTTCTAGCACTCAAAAAATCACACTCGGAGATGCAAATTCTCACTCGTGCTCACCAGCTTAATGTTGGCGAGCAGCGGGTGAGGAAAATCTCTGCCACATGGCAGTTGGCAGAGTTTTGCCAGAACTTGATGCTCCAAGCGGAGCGCAGAGTGCGAAAACTCTGCAAACTCTGAAAACTCTGCAAACTCCGCCGGCGGAGCGGACTTTTTCGCCCACCCTTATATTATTGTCCCTTCAGCATCTTGTTCACAATGAAGCTGAAAATATTTACTATCCTGTTGTAAAAAAAAGAAGAATAATTTAAGATTAGCATGGCATCTTCGTAATGCTCCCTTTTTTCTGAAATCTTTGGTAAAATCAAATGTTGTTATTTTTATGGCATGCCTCTGAGATAAAGCCAGCCCATCACAAACACCGGGGGCATATTAGCAAGACCGGCGATAAAATTATGTCCTGCACATCTAACCTGGGCTTCTATTGGAATTCTATAACGCATATTAGCAAGCCCATTATCGCCATTTTAGCGGCAGTTTCCTGCCGCTAAAGCGGCGATAATTTTATCGCCGGTCTTGCTAATATGCCCCCGGATTCCTCATCCATGTATAATGTCTTTTAAAGCCGCGTTCAAGGACGCCTATGCCTCTTCCACGATGGCTTGAGGCCTCTTGTTCTTCTGACAACCGTGGAGCACTGGCTAGGAACCCAAGACTGATGCTGAAGAAGTTTCCATTTGCAGAAAGATAAATAAAGCTACTCTGAAAAAGAGAAAAGGGAATTCTAAACTATGCACCGAAACGGGCTTATTATGGCGTCTACTAATCATAACCCTAACATTTTTGGGGAGACCATCAGTTTTATTAAAACCAGTGAGGGTGTTGCACCCATATACAGGATTTACAACCGGTGTCTCATTTTCAACTGATGTAGAGTTACACCGACAATCCTACTTGCGCTCCTGACACCTTACTTAGCTCAACTGTTCTTCCTAAAGTTAATTTTAATATTGATGAATTTGCAATTGTGATTCGTCAAAATTCTTCTGGCGGGATCCCTTAGACTTTTCAAAAATGTTATTTGAATATTTGGATCCCTGTGCTAACACATATTTTTTACCAATTGTGATATTACCAATTTAAATTTATTATCGGCAAGAATACTATAATTATGATATTACCAATTTAAATTTATTATTAGAAAGAATACTATCTCCTCTTTCATGTGTACCCTCGACCTAAGCACCAACTTTTCAAAATAAAAAAAAAATGTCTTTTGGTTCTGGCAGTTCCAGCTTGCATATACATTCCATAGATAACAACTTCCCAGTTAAGGTTAATGAGTTCCCTTAATTGTGGGAAGTTTTGGATACCTTTTCTTCCTGGAAGAATAATACCTGTGATTGGTGCCAGAAATGTCTAAAATCTGTGGGATCTTTACACAAATTTCCTGAAAAGTTTGGAGGGAAACCCACCACACCTTTGTTGGAAGTGTATAAAAGACAATGCATGCCTGTTGTTACGTATGGGGCTGAGGTATGGAACCAATCAAAGTGTCCATCTTTACAGTTTGAAGAGAGTGGTTTCTGCAGGAGTCTTCACTCTGTGCCTCCTTGCACTTCGCCCTGTGGCCTGCTGTACCTTGAGGACACTAGCTAGCTTGCACCATTAATGCTTTGGATTTCTGTTTTTTTAAAATCATTCCATTATTATGGATGCTTAACTTGTGACAAGGGGCTGTCCATCCACCTCCCTGTGTGGGGCTGTGCTTTCCCAGGTGGTGAACCGTTTAACAGCGGCTTCACACTGCTTTACTGGATTTCCAATGCATAGCAATGGTACGCTTTGTTGGCATCAGTAATGAGTCCACAAATGTTGTGCCTGCTTTGCATCTTCCAGGAAGGGGTGCAAAGCCCAAGAAGGCAGGTTTCCAGGGTAGTGTAACAGTCCCTGCCAGAGGTACAGTATATGTGGGCCTGAATCTGCTGCCAGAACCCCACATCATGTGGTAGAAGTCCGCTTCATTCTCGTGGTAGCGGTCAGTTGGCCGTAGAAACTGGATACATTTTATTAAGTACATAGGGGGATAGGTACGCTCTATGAAGCTGATAGTAATGAATTAGATGTATCCTGGTGTTGCGGGATATTTTGCGGGGATACTCGAGCAGCTTGTCCCACACAATCTCACCAGGGCCACTGGAATTATGCAATTATGCGGCTGCGCCGATTTTCATACAGTTATAGATTTGCCGCATTTGCCACGTAATCCATCTTCTGCAACATAATCTTCTGATTTTTTTAGAAAAAAACCTTTTGTTTCTAGCTCAAATGGTTGAAAAGTTACTAAAAATACAGTGGCACGTGTGCCGCAGGGTGGAAGAGCATTTGCAAAGCTGGACTGGTCACCTTTCTGTTGCTTACTGCTATATTTGAGTGTTAAACCAGTACTTATGAGGTGCAGCCAATGCCCAGAAAGTGTTACCTAGTTTAAAAATTAAGTAATACTATTACGAAATGTCGTGCATTATGCCGCATAGTTTGGCTTTTCTTGCCGCATAATTTACTTAACCCTGCCGCATAATTTGGCCCTCTGCGGCTGCATAATTCCAGTGTCCCTGCTTATCAGTGAGTGGGTGCTCCAAGTCTTTCTCCCAGCGAAGTTTAAGCTTATCCGCCTGATTAATCTACGTCCCGTTCCTATATTGAACAGCACCTGCACAGGGCTGTCCATCCCCTTGTTTAAATTAAAATCTAACAAAGTTGGGCCATCCACTGTTGTTTTAACATCCCACATCAGTCACAAAAGACGATAAATTATGGGTTAAAAACACTTCCTTGAACATTTGTGCCTGAATGGAGAAGAAATCGAACCACAAAAGCCATCTGTCAGGCCATATGTGATGCTTCAGTCCTGTACTGGTATGAAACTGCTTCTAGGGCACTGAGAACGTGCCCTTCTCTTTCATTTCAGGTCTGGCCCTGGACTGGGCCTATTATGCTTTCCTTTGGCTCAATTTAGTCGTGCGGATATTTGCACTTGTCCCTGGGATGGCATATCCAGACAGATCTTCTTGCATTTTACTTTTTTTCTTCAATTTATAGAGTTTTCACCAGATGAGTTTTAATACTACTATTGAGAAAGTGTCATTTTAGACAGTGTTGCGTGGCTTTGTGTTTTCTCAAGATACTTTCTGATGAGTTTGTATGTTTTGCAGTAGGCTCATTTATAAAGTCAGCAGTTTGATTTTGTTCATCTATGATTTCTTTTAACTGTATACACATGTGCTCTGTTTTATCTGGTTTGTATATTTTAGTGTGCCTACGGGACTAGAATTGAAGTTGGTTGATTGATTGACTGTGTTGCCTTTTTTTAGGTTGGTGGCATGTTCTTGTGCGTGTTGAGTTACCTGCTCCTATCGTTTTATTTTTTGTCTATTATTCTTAGTGTCTAGTGGACTTTTAGACCCCCCCATACCCCCCCTTCCTGGCCAGATTAGAGAAACAAACAATCCGGACCCCAGGGGGGCAGAAAGACTGTAAGGCCTTTTGTGGGGTGGCCATGCCTTTTTCTTTATACTAAACTGTATGTCTAGTGGGCTTTCTGCCCCCGTGGGAGCACATAGGAGACAAATCTCCCACTATGCCCCACCAGGAGTAGTAAAAAGACTGTTGTGCCCTTTTTTGGGGAAGGGGCAGATCTCTGAGTATGGTAGGCCACCTCCACTCCATTTTTTTTGCTTTTTGCTACTAAACCCTGGTGCCTAATGGACTTCCTGCCCCTGGGGGGCAGTAAACACTGCTGTGTCTTCTTTGGGGTGACCATGTTGTGCCGCCTACACCCCTTGGTTTTATGTTTTTTCCTCCCTGGTATCTAGTGGGCTTTCTGCCCCTCCAGAGGAGACAGAATTGGGTAAGCCCCTCAATCTTCTCCACAGGTGAGGCAGGAAGACTGAAGTGCTTTTGTGATGTAGGGACATGGCACTCTACGTGGTATGTCACCCCCACCCCTTTGTTTTATTTCTTTTATTACCCCTGGTATCCAGTGTGGTTTCTGCCCACCCGGGGGACAGCCTGGGGTAATCACTCCTGTCCATCCCCCGGGGGAGTTGAAAGACTAAGAAGGGGCTGGGGGAGCACAGGCCCTTGTCCTTGGGTCTACTCCTCCTGCCAAAAATCCCTGGTGTTTAGGGGAAGTGCCAGGCACTGTGATAATATTCTACTGTGATCACCTTTTGCTTTGAAAGGAAAGGGAGGTTTTGTATCAAAGCTGAGTTTCTGAGCTTGCAAACAACACCTCTATTTTAGCACAATTGCCTGGGAGCAAGTGGAACAGGGCTGCCCCCCCACCCCCCCTAGTGTTCCCAGGGAAACAAGAAAGGGGTTTCCTGAGTACCAGCCTGCCAATGACATGATCATGTCACTGACGTGATCAAGTCATTGGCAGGAGAGTCACACTCCCTGGGCCGGAGCAGGAGAGTTCCCAATTGTGACCCAGTCAGGGTCACCGGAGCAGCACACAGCAGCTACTGCTCCAGAGGTGGGCCTTTGGGCAGGACCTCCATGTCCATTGCCCTCAACTGGGAGCGCTATGGGCACGGACGTCACATCCATAGCGCCCATGGTGTTAAATTACTTCAAAGCATTTGTTTTTTGAACTGGCATATATTGCATATGTGTACATCTATCCATTTTTATTTTGTGAACATTTTTGCAGTATTCAAAAGCATCAGATATTAAAATTATACAGCACTTTCGTGTGAGGACAAAGCATGGCATGTGCATGTTTCCTTAGTAGCCTTGGCTGCTCCTTGTCCTCAAGTGCTAGACCAGGGGTCTGCAATATTTTCTGCAATTCGAGCTACTTGAGAGCTTCTAATGTTACTAGTGTTGTAATAGTGCACACATCAGACAAGATTACATTAGTCGTCACCATATGCAAGATTACTAGCAGTGATCACCTGAGTACATCAGGCAGGGCTGCCAGCAGAAATACAAAAAAACCTTTGTCAATATGTTATGACTCTACATGGGTGATATATAACAGCCATAGTTGCAATCTATCGGGCACCAAGATAATAACATTTGTAAAAAGTCTTCCCAATGCCACATGATTTAGCACGCAAATATCAGCTTTAAATATTATTTGGAAATTCAGCCATTGTCTCCAAATTTCGTCTGGAATATGCACTCTGATATTTGGTATAGGTTTATTAATTCAACCAAGCAAAAGATTCTAATTTAGTAGTCTGGGCTGCACAGAGGAGAGCTACTTACAGGTACCTGGAGAGCTACCAGCAACTCACGAGCTGCTCCTTGGAGAAGCCTGTGCTCGATTGTGATCTACAAACCAGTAATCAGCATTGATAATCTCATTTATCTGTTTTGTATGCAGTGGCAGATAATCTCATTTATCTGTTTTGTATGCAGTGGCAGACCTCCCTTATGTTCCCAAGGCACACTGGGCATCAAATACTTTTAACATTTCTCTTACGTTCCCTGGTTGACAGCAACCGAGGCTCAAGTGTGTCTGTGGTGATTACCGTGAGCGGGCAATATTATTTGTGCTGAAGACACACTGTGTTCCTTTATACAAACAAGTTTAACTATGTTTGGCAGAGAAGCTGCATTGCAATTTAATTGATCCGCAAACCAGAGCCTTGAATCCCTGATTTATAGCTGACAAAGTGACCCCGCCTGCAGGGGGATGTAACGGAAAGAGCAGCAAGAGAACCTATGCTTAAATGATTGTGCTGCCATAGTACGATTTTGATTGAAGCACATTCATTTGCAGACCTTGTGTTTACCACACGTTTTTAGCAAGTAACAGGGAAGTGGTGATTAGAAAAACTGAATTTCATCTCGACTCACATAGCAAGTACATACACTGTTTCCTCCTATAGAACCGGCTTGGGGAGTTTCTCCTTTCAAAGGTCCATTCCAGGCTGCTCTCCAGACACAACCTTTGTGTAGTGATGTCCCTCACAGCAGAGTACTCGCTGGACTGGAACACCCAAAACAGAAGCACAAAGAGGTGGGAGATTTCTGCACTTGACTCCCACCAACCCACCTGAAAGCGTGATCAAGGATCATCTAAAGGGTCCCTGTTGAAGCCAGAGGGCAGGGTCTTCATACCAGAGTCTGAAGCCATTCAGATAGGAGGTACATTCTTTATTTCATGTTAGGCTCTTAGGTTACAGCAGGTAGGCCCTGACAGGGCTCAATTCTTCCTCTGTTTCTGTCTCCTAGCTCCCACTCCGCCGGCACACCAATATCCGGTTACATCAGTCTCTCCCAGCATTCCACTCTCAGCATTCCAGACACCAGCTCATACACACAGGGAATGGGGAAACACAGGATACAACAGCACCCTTCACCTTAACAACAGAATCTGAAGCTCCACCCCTCATTGCCACCATCACCCAAAGGGCAGTGCTCCAGGAAGTAGAATCAGCCACCCCTTGTGCTGTGGAGTGCAGCAGGAAGGAACACACAATCCTCTAGAGCCTTTGGATGGCCTTATTCAAGCAGGTCTGGAACAGCAGGACCACACAACCATCAGCACACACACCAGCTCCAATGCTACTATTGGAGGCTCGGATTCCACATGCTGATGCAACATAATTCCAGACTCCACCACTGCAGCGGCCTGGCCCTGGTATGGCCAGTTCCTGAGAAGACCTTAACCATAAAGCCGTGCTAGCAAAATCTTCATGGAATTTCTGAGAGAGCCCGGTCACTGTGCTCCTCAGCTCAGTGTCTGGATCGCCACAGGAATGCAGACAATACACTTCCACTGCCTGGGAAAGCTGTGCTCAATCTCCTACCAGTTCAATGTTAAACTAGAGGCATTCTAAATGGATACCACTTTCCTGTGTAATTATTATAGGGAACCAAACCTAAGGATGAAATTGAGAAGACATCTGCTCTAGCATTTGCAGAATCGGTGATTCAGTGTTTGAATTATTTACCCACATATTGTTTGTCTTACATTGCTATGATCTTGGGGTTAATGCTTCTTTTAAGTGTGGTTCAGTGCTCTAGATGTTTCCCTAAATGTGCATGCCGACATTACTTTGTGCTTCCAGCCCCTGTGCTGATCACGTGTCTTTGCTGAAGCAGTGGTCTAGCGGTACCCCAGCAGTGTGCAGACTGTTCACTGGATTCTAGTGCCTATCAGAGTACCTAATGTGGCACTATCTTCACATGCAAGCCATGCTCCCTTCTACAGTCTTGCATCCCCGAATTGCATGTTACCTGAAAAAGCATCCTCTATATTTCTAAATCTGCCATAAGAACTAACCTTTACTTTAAACTTCTGACTATTGCCTCTCTTTTTCTCTCATAAGTTCCTTCCCTCCCACCCTTTGCGTGCCTCCCCTCTCTGACCACAACCCTCTTTAAGTCACATGCACGTTTACATGAAAAACTAATTTCAAAGACCACAACCTCTCCTTCTTTGAAAGTCATACCCCTACAGCTGGCCAACACCTAATGTCCTCTCACTCAGGTATGATGCCCAACAACTACCTGCATGACCTCACATACCTTCTCACTAATTATCACACCTAACCCCTATCAATGTAATCTACCACACAAAAACTGGACTGACTGCATGGAATGGTTTGCTTAAGCACAGAAGACTAATACCAATAACCAACAATACCCAGTAACACTGGACTAACCACTAACCTTGAATTCTGGAGCAGTGTGCCGCCTGGCGTAAAGTGCTTCAAAACCTCATCAGGGGTAGTGAGTGCTATATAAATGTAATTACAATACAATATAATGAATTGCTAAAAGGAAAAGAAAAAAGTAGTTTCTGAATATGAGCAATTGAAGGTTATAAGTCATCCAGTCAAATGAATCGTAAAGAACTCGTAAAAAAACAAACAAACAAAAAAACCTATGGAAACATTGAAGACGAGGAAGGTAAGTTATCAATATGACACAAGCACATACGTTTGACATGAAAGTCAACAAATGATGAGCAATGGTCTTACCCAAAGTCCACTCTAAGTATTGGTATTGTCCACTATAGTTCTTTCATCAATAGACATCTGAAGCTAAGGCTGCGTGTGGGTGAGACCTAACAATGCTTCCTGAGATGTATAGACACAGATCTATGTAGGTGAGCAGATACACTGCTGTATTTAACTGTCATTGGCTGGAAAGACGACCCATTCTCATTAAAGTTTAAGTATCACATGTTGGATGTCACTTCACGTTTGTGTACTTCAGCTTTAACTATACTAGTATGCCACATAATTATGTTTTACGACTTAGGACTTTAGTACCTAAAACTCAGGTAGCATGAGCCTATTCCACCCTCAGGCATCAGATCTCAGATTCAGTAGACATTGCTTCTGGGGCCAAGTTTTTTTCGCACACAAATTTCTACAAGTATAATCTGGAGGAATTTTTGTATCAAAGACAGCATGCAAAAGTGCAATTATACCAGTTGCAAGGACTCTTTTTAGGTCTCGCTGAGCCTGCGCATGCGCTGCTCTGCGAGACATTTAGTTAGTGGCTTGTCAAAGTGCTACCACAATCTTTTCCTGGCCTCAAGCTTGCGTTCACGAGCGCGTGCACACGCGCAGCCGCCATGTGGCTTTCATGGCTCATTAAGCCTTGCTCTCCCAAGCGCCTCGCTCTGCCCGTCCCCCACCACAGAGCGCGTCCCTGCCATAACTTTCGCTTTCACGGCCGCGCGGCCGCGTATTTCTCACGGCCGCGCGGCCAATGCTTGTTTTCTTTCTCTTACAGCACTCCTTGGGAGTGCATATGTTCACTTGCCGTCTCCCTTGTGTGCTACTATCCGATTGAAATCCCCACCCTGCCTCCACTTCGTGTTGCTTTATCTCCCCCACCGCTTGTCTGCTGCTTCCCCCAACCCTCCCTTCCTGCTCGTTTTTTGTCTCATTTAAATTATTACAAAAGCTACTTTATTGCTCTACGACCCCCTTCTCCCCCACCTCCCACGTTGCTCTCGCCACGTGTTGGCAATTACTCACCACCAAACCCCATCGCCACTCCACTATTGCTCCCCCTCCTTGTTTTCTTCTTTTGTTTGTTTTTGAAAGTGTCAGGTACTGCTTGGCCACTCTTTTCTTAAATAAAAAAAATGGTTTGGCACAGTTTTATTCCAGCTCTGCTACGGTGGAATGGTGAATTTAAACAAAAAACAAACTGCTCACTGTGCATGGCATGTGCGTGCGTGTGTCCACACACTTTGACCGTCATAGCTCTCATGATGCATATGTCTGCATGTGCTTGTGTATATCATTAAGTTTTTTTTATGCTGTTCCGTGTCAGGAAGCAATTATTTAAAAAAAAAAAAAAAAAAATGTATTAAACCTTTGCCGATGTGGAAAAGCATCAGCAAGAAGCACTGACAAAGCCAAAAGGCTACATAAGGCCATTGTGTGGGTAACCCCTATTGGCATTGCCAGAGCTTGTATTTTGAGTTGGCAGGTCTGCTCACCCCTTTGTCTCTCCTAATGCTTCCTGCCCCCCCCCATCCCCCCAATTCTCCCAGCGGCTACCCATCAGTGCTGCTGAGATAAAAAAAACAAGCATTGGCATAGCCAATAGGTCTCGCCTTTGGGACCTTATAAGTGTTTAACTATGCAACAGTTAATGTTGTTGCACCAAGGATATTATGCTGCATAACTAAATACTTATAAGGTCCCAAAAGCGAGACCTATTGGCGCTTTAACAATGCCAATAGGTCTCGCTTTTGGTACCTTATAAGTATTTAGTTATGCAGCACAATATCCTTGGTGCAACAACATCAACTGTTGCATGGCTAAACACTTATAAGGTACAAGGTTTAGCCATGCAACAGCTGATGTTGTTACACCAAGGATATTGTGCTGCATAACTAAATACTTATAACTAGGTCCCAAAAGCGAGACCTATTGGCTATGCCAATGCTTGTTTACACATTATTGCCTATTACAGAGGTGGAAACGGAAAAACAGGGAAAAACGACCCCTAGCGGGCAGTAACAGGATTTCTCCCAGGCAGATTTTGGATCGTTATGTTCCAAGTAACTCAAAACGAGGGGCAAAACATTCTGAAGAGCTCAATGGCGCTCTTAACTCGCTTACCTTATCTAGCGTTCCGTACACTTTTATTCCCTTTTGCTGGGAGAACAACTATTTTAATATTTGTCTCTTGTTACATAAAAAAAATATGTACTTAAGATGCTCATGTGCTTAAGTTATGTTGTTAGAAGCGAAACTAAGGTAATGTTTCCAAACTACATTAGCAGGTGACAGTTTTGAATTTTATCTGCCACACACAACAATCTATATGATTAAAAATGCACCCCCTCCTTCTCGCCTTGATTTACTTGCAATCTTTAAAGCCTCATTATATGTATATTTTGTGTCCTTGATGCAAACATCACAACCATAATTAAGTGAATCATAGCCATATTGAAGTGAATGTATGCAAACAAATTGCTGGTAATGTTGTCTGCTTCAATGCCGAATTAAAATTGTCGAGGTAATAATGTTGTGTCCTTCGTTATTACTTACAATAAATTCAATAATGTTTAAATTAAAAATGTGTTTTTTTAATTTTAACTTTAATCTGTGGTGACACCCCTGCCATCCCAGCCCCCCCCCCCCCAGTCCTCCTCCTCTGCTGTTTCACTCATGAGGGCTACCTGAGGGTAGCGCCCTCCGCCCTGCCCATGCTCCCTACCTGTCTCTTGTTTAGTGGGGGGATACCCTTCGCCCCCTCGTACTCATGCCCCTCAACTTCTGCCCCTACCATTGCAGCCCACCCTTCCTCTTAAGCGGGGGCCACCTATGCTCCCTCGCGATGGTCGCCCGCATCATCATACACCTCTGCCCCAGCTCCCACCACACTTACATTCAGACCCAGTTCCAGAGTGAGGGCCAGGTGGGCCAGGCCCACCCAAGGAAGAGCCCTGGCCAACTCAAGGCCATTATGAACTTTAAAACCAGCTTTTTTCTTTTTTTCTAATGTTTAACAGGGGCAATATAGCGGTGGGGGTGGGGGGGGAGGGGTAAGGCTGTGTCGGGGCGTTAAGAACTGCATGCATTTGCTTTGTGGTGTTTACTATGATGACGGAATACGCCTTTGTTTCCCCTAAAGTCTCTTATTGCTGTAATGCAGATATTGCTGTGGGTCCGGAGGGGCTCAGCCGCGATTGTCCTCCCCCTTGTTGAGTTGCTGCTTCGTTATTCATTGTCGTGGCTTTGCAAAATGACAAAGGTTATCAAAACAAATTGTTTGGCAGGGGCCTGCAGCTCCACAGGCTCTTATTAATCATTTAATTTTAATTAATAGCGCCATTAACTTGGGCTACTGTCAGGTCTGGGGACAGGATTAAAGACAAGTTTAAAGTCAGCAGAGATGGTAACTGCGATCATGCACGAATGAACAGGTCTCCTGAACACTTTTGCTAAAAGAAAAGAGGTTGTAGCTTCCAATACAAGGTACTTAGGAGTCAAAATCAGGGCGATGACACAAATGATCTTCAAATGATTTTGTCTTTCCTAAACTTTCCTGCAGTGAGGCCATTTCTAACTTGCAGCACTAGCAGTGACAGAATGCTGCTTTGTGGAGGGACCTATGTTGAACCCGCAGGACACCTGTTTTATTCTCAGCAGGGTCATCTCAGGATTTCATCATTCTGAGGCACATAAAATTGGTGTCACTTGGTCAACTAATGGGAACACTTGGTTCTTGCAGTGCTACAAAATGACAAATAATGCAGCAACAGGTTCCACATGTGTTATATATTATAGTTGCATTAAAATTGTGATATGCATGTTTATATACTTAAATATTCATACTGTTACTGTTGTACATATGCATTGCATTATGTGTTGTCTTCATTTGTGTGTGTAGAGTGTTCCACTGTTCTTTTGTGTTCTGGAATTCGCCATAGAACAGTCAGTTACCAATAGACGTTCACGTACACAGTCCTGTTGGTACTGTACTGGCAAATAAATCACATCTTTATAATATAACTGCCTCATTTCAACAATTGGGACGAGTTGTGGAGGACTGCTGGCTACATCTTCAGCAGCACAGGAGCGGTACTACCTCCATAGAGCCCAAAGACAAGATTGACGTTGTTACTATGAGGTGGCGAGTATGCCCGAAGGGGCCAAAGAATTTACCACTGTGGATCTTCGTTCGGCATACCATCAAATTGAAGTCACAGAGGAATCCAAGCATTTCACTGCGTTTCTTACACCCCAAAGTTTATTTCAGTTTAGAAGGATGCCGTTTGGACTTGCCTCTGTGGCTTCTGTATTCCAGAGAGCAATGTTCCACATTTTTAAAGATCTAGATAAATTTGTGAAGTTCTTCCAGGGTGACACTGTGATATTTTTAAAAAATGAGGAAGAACACAGAGAGCATGTGGTGGCTGTGTGCAAACTGTTGGAAGGTCATGGGTTGACACTTAAGGGAAAGAAATGTACGTTTTTCCGTGAATCTGTTGAATATTTGGGGCACACTTTGTCGGGTGATGGGGTGGTTCCAAATAAATCATTGGTGGATGCAATCATTAATTCTCCGGCTCCCGATAACAAAGAGAAACTTGCCTTTTGCGGGGCTGTGTGAATATTACAGCAAGTTCATACAAGCCTTTGCTACCAAAATGGAGTCGCTCAGAGAACTGACGAGGTGCAAAGCAGCAGAATTTCTGTGTACGGACAAACAACAGGTTGCTTTACAGCAGATCTAAAAAGAGATTGCTAATGTTCCTACATGGAAACCTTTTTGTATCAATAAGATTTGCACTATTACTGTTGATGCGAGCTAATTTGGAATTGGAGAAGTTTTGGGACAAAAGAGTGACAAGGAGGAGTGGTGTGTAGCGTTTGCATCTAGGACACTTAGCGAAACAGAAAGAAGGTATGCTGTAATTGAGAAGGAATTATTGGCATGGGTGTGGGTGGTTGAACACTTCCCAACTATGTGTGGGGAAGCAGGTTCATTCTCAGGACGGACCACAAGCCTTTGGTGGGTATTGCCTAAAAAGAAAAGTGTTGCTCCTGAAGTACAACAGTTCTTCAAAGTTTGGGAGGGATTGGTAATGAAACGTGGCATATTATTCAAAGGAGGAAAGTGTGTTCCTCCTGCTGGAATGCAAGGAAGAATTCTAGAGTTGGCTCATAAGGGACACCAGAGGATGTCTTCCATGAATAAACTTATTAGATCTATTTTTGGTGGCCTGGGTTGGACATAATGGTAGAGCAGTTTTTAAGAGACTGTGGAGTATGTGTGAACAGTGATAAGATGCTCAGAGTGTTTCCTCCTCTGCTTAAACCTGTTTCCTGGCCAGCTTCACCTTCGGAGAACGTGGCCTTTGACATTACTGGCCCCTTTAGCAGTTTACCTCAGGAAGCGAGATTTGCCCTGGTCATGATTGACTATGATTCAAAATGGCCAGAGGTCAAGTTCGTGCCACAGGCGACTTCTCAATTTGTTACTGAATTTTTTACAGAAATATTTTCTCGAGAAGGCTGTCCGGAATTGATGGTGACGGACAACGGAGTACAACTCAAGTCAAAGGAGATGGAAGAGCTCTTGGTTATGCATGGCATCAGCCATGTTACCACGTACTTATATGAACCACAAGAGAATGGTCAAGTTGAACACTTTAATTGTGTGCTTAAGGAGAGTGCAGTTGCTGGAAAGGATTCTGGTGCCGATTGGAAAATTGCTCTTAGGGAAAAACTGGATATACCGCATTGCACCTCGTTCTGTTACAGAAGTTGGTCCGTTCCATTTGCTTAAAGGGAGGGATCCAGTTTCTAACCTGTGTCTGTGGCGGATAAAGAAAAAGTTTACTAAGGTGTGCGAGGTGGACTTAGGGAGAGTAGCTGAGACGTTAAGGGCGAAACAAGAAAAGATGAAAGTAAGATATGAGAGAAAATGGAAGGCAAAAGAACCCATTTTTGTAGTGGGAGACAGGGAGAAGATACTCAAACCAGGATTTATGATGAAGGGAGACTGCAAATTTGGTTGTGCTCTTAAAGTTGTAAAGGTAAAAATATTTTAATTCCACAGGTCTGTAAAGTACGGAATGTTTTCAGAGTGGTCAAGTGTAGAAGTGCTGTGGGAATGAGTGTTGGTGATATTGATGGTTCTGTGGTTTTAAATTGTTAAAAATAATTTTTATTTGTTTTTTCCTCCTGCAAGGATTCTTTCGATTAGTTTGTGAGTAAATAGCCCTTACAGTTTGTTAAGGGGGAGGATGTGTTATATATTATAGTTGCATTAAAGTTGCAATATGCATGTTTATATACTCAAATGTTCATACTGTTACTGTTTTACATATGCATTGCATTATGTGTTGTCTTCATTTGTGTGTGTAGAGTGTTCCACTGTTCTTCTGTATTCTGGAATTCTACATAGAAGAGTCAGTTACCAGTAGACGTTCACGTACACAGTCCTGTTGGTCCTGTACTGGCAAATAAATCACATCTTTATAATATAACTGCCTCATTTCAACAATGGGGACGAGTTGTGGAGGACTACTGGCTACATCTTCAGCAGCACAGGAGCGGTACTACCTCCATAGAGCCCAAAGACAAGATTGACGTTGTTACTATGAGGTGGCGAGTATGCCCGAAGGGGCCAAAGAATTTACCACTGTGGATCTTCGTTCGGCATACCATCAAATTGAAGTCACAGAGGAATCCAAGCATTTCACTGCGTTTCTTACACCCCAAAGTTTATTTCAGTTTAGAAGGATGTCGTTTGGACTTGCCTCTGTGGCTTCTGTATTCCAGAGAGCAATGTTCCACATTTTTAAAGATCTAGATAAATTTGTGAAGTTCTTCCAGGGTGACACTGTGATATTTTTAAAAAATGAGGAAGAACATAGAGAGCATGTGGTGGCTGTGTGCAAACTCTTGGAAGGTCATGGGTTGACACTTAAGGGAAAGAAATGTAAGTTTTTCCGTGAATCTGTTGAATATTTGGGGCACACTTTGTCGGGTGATGGGGTGGTTCCAAACAAATCATTGGTGGATGCAATCATTAATTCTCCGGCTCCCGATAACAAAGGGAAACTTGCCTTTTGCGGGGCTGTGTGAATATTACAGCAAGTTCATACAAGCCTTTGCTACCAAAATGGAGTCGCTCAGAGATCTGACGAGGAGCAAAGCAGCAGAATTTGTGTGGACGGACAAACAACAGGTTGCTTTACAGCCGATCAAAAAAGAGATTGCTAATGTTCCTACATGGAAACCTTTTTGTATCAATAAGATTTGCACTATTACTGTTGATGCGAGCTAATTTGGAATTGGAGAAGTTTTGGGACAAAAGAGTGACAAGGAGGAGTGGTGTGTAGCGTTTGCATCTAGGACACTTGGCGAAATAGAAAGAAGGTATGCTGTAATTGAGAAGGAATTATTGGCATGTGTGTGGGTGGTTGAACACTTCCCAACTATGTGTGGGGAAGCAGGTTCATTCTCAGGACCTGACTACAAGCCTTTGGTGGGTATTGCCTAAAAAGAAAAGTGTTGCTTCTGAAGTACAACAATTCTTCAAAGTTTGGGAGGAATTGGTAATGAAAGGTGGCATATTATTCAAAGGAGGAAAGTGTGTTCCTCCTGCTGGAATGCAAGGAAGAATTCTAGAGTTGGCTCATAAGGGACACCAGAGGATGTCTTCCATGAATAAACTTATTAGATCTATTTTTTGGTGGCCTGGGTTGGACATAATGGTAGAGCAGTTTTTAAGAGACTGTGGAGTATGTGTGAACAGTGATAAGATGCTCAGAGTGTTTCCTCCTCTGCTTAAACCTGTTTCCTGGCCAGCTTCACCTTGGGAGAACGTGGCCTTTGACATTACTGGCCCCTTTAGCAGTTTACCTCAGGAAGCGAGATTTGCCCTGGTCATGATTGACTATGATTCAAAATGGCCAGAGGTCAAGTACGTGCCACAGGCGACTTCTCAAGTTGTTACTGAATTTTTTACAGAAATATTTTCTCGAGAAGGCTGTCCGGAATTGATGGTGACGGACAACGGAGTACAACTCAAGTCAAAGGAGATGGAAGAGCTCTTGGTTATGCATGGCATCAGCCATGTTACCACGTACTTATATGAACCACAAGAGAATGGTCAAGTTGAACACTTTAATTGTGTGCTTAAGGAGAGTGCAGTTGCTGGAAAGAATTCTGGCGCCGATTGGAAAATTGCTCTTAGGGAAAAACTGGATGTACCGCATTGCACCTCGTTCTGTTACAGAAGTTGGTCCGTTCCATTTGCTTAAAGGGAGGGATCCAGTTTCTAACCTGTGTCTGTGGCGGATAAAGAAAAAGTTTACTAAGGTGTGCGAGGTGGACTTAGGGAGAGTAGCTGAGACGTTAAGGGCGAAACAAGAAAAGATGAAAGTAAGATATGAGAGAAAATGGAAGGCAAAAGAACCCATTTTTGTAGTGGGAGACAGGGAGAAGATACTCAAACCAGGATTTATGACGAAGGGAGACTGCAAATTTGGTTGTGCTCTTAAAGTTGTAAAGGTAAAAATATTTTAATTCCACAGGTCTGTAAAGTACGGAATGTTTTCAGAGTGGTCAAGTGTAGAAGTGCTGTGGGAATGAGTGTTGGTGATATTGATGGTTCTGTGGTTTTAAATTGTTAAAAATAATTTTTATTTGTTTTTTCCTCCTGCAAGGATCTTTCGGTTAGTTTGTGAGTAAATAGCCCTTACAGTTTGTTAAGGGGGAGGATGTGTTATATATTATAGTTGTAATATGCATGTTTATATACTCAAATGTTCATACTGTTACTGTTTTACATATGCATTGCATTATGTGTTGTCTTCATTTGTGTGTGTAGAGTGTTCCACTGTTCTTCTGTATTCTGGAATTCTACATAGAAGAGTCAGTTACCTGTAGACGTTTACGTACACAGTCTTGTTGGTACTGTGCTGCCAAAGAAATCATATTTTTATAATATAACTGCCTCCTTTCAACAACATTAAACAAGCATTGACAAAGCAAATAGGTCTCGCCTACGCCATGTTGTACCGCATTGTGGATGTGCAGCATGGCTAAAAGTTAGAAAAAAGCAATATGAGCATCATGGCTGTGCAGCACGGCTAAAAGTTATAGGGTTACTTCTCTTTTTTTCTACCTTTCAACCATGATGCACAGCCACGCTGCTCTACAACATGGTCTAAAAGACATTGTCAAAGCCAGTTCTTGTTGCTCTAATTGTGCTATTAAGGGGGCCAGTAGTGAAAAACAAGAAAAAGGCCAATACTGCAGGAAATCATCATGGCCAGCCCGGCAGGGAGTTTGGCTTTTTTTTTTAGAAGTGTTCCACGTGTTTGTAGGCTGGTGCAGAAATGCTGCTGGGTGTGGAGGTGACTGGCCTTCAGTCCCCTGAAGGGTAGTGTTGGTTCATGTAGTGTCAGTTGACTATCTGCCAGTCTGCCGAAATGGTTTTCCCACTTGCCCCATCTGCTGCTGGCTTCTCACCACCACTGGTATTTCCAGATGAACGGTCATAAAAGGTTTGTACAGTATCCATTGACTGGTATATTTATATTTCAGTGATACTTGTTTTTGTAATCAACCTCACAAGCATGGGAGTTTGAGTTGGCCCCTCTTAGATTTGTACACATGGACTTCCGATTAATAAGTTGTAGAAAGTAGGCACATTAATTCTCTTTTAAATGGTTACAAGGACCAGTCTGCGGAGGTGTCTTTGAGGGAGGGGTTTTATATAGCCTGCTTGTTGGACTTGGCCCTTTTTGGCAGGTTCACCCCGGAACATTTTGCCTTGTCTGTAACCTGGTGTTGGTGATTTTAGGCCTCTGAGCACTTTCGCACTGTGGTCCAGTGGAAAGTGCGTGCGCTCTCTGTGTACTTGTGGTGAGATTGGCCTGCCCTCCCATACGAATGCATGGGGGATAAGTGTGTCCATGGTAATTCCTGGTATGAGAGGTGCAGCATGGTCAAGTCTAGTATGTATGAAATTGTGTGAATAAATGCTGCGCAATGGTGTGCGCAATTTTTGTGGTTATTTGGGAAATGCCACTTTTAGAAGTTGGCATTTCTGTGTGCTATGTGTCTGCCTGCCTGATGTGAATTGCATGTCTGGCTTGTGAGTGACAGGGGCTGGGAGGTGTGTTTGGCTCCAGGAGGGGCAGGGTGAGTCAGCGCAGGGCTGAATGGAGAGATCTCCATGTAGATGGGTGGGAGGAGTTGCACCTGGGACCTGAATAGGGCTGTGCCTTCCCTCCACAATGCTGGCTCCGCCCCCTGTGGTGCGTCTAATCCCTGAGCTCCCACCTGACAAAGGAGAGAGGAGCTGAGCAAAACAAAGTGCTCCAAAGCTCCCCTGAACCAGTTCTGACTGGTATCCCCAAGCCCTGTGCTGTGACACAAAGGAAAAGGGCATATAAATATAGGGGCTGTGACCCCATGAAAATGTTCCTGTTCTGTTCCTGATCCTGATGGAGGGGGGGCTTGCTGCTGCTGGGGCCCAGGAGGGACCGCCATGGGGGCCTCCCTGCTGGAGGGCCCTGTGTGCTGGCCCCTGGGCCCAGCTCTGCCCCTGAAACTCTCCTGGACTTTTTGGCTGTGGAGCTGTGGCTCCTAATCCTGAAGGGCGCTTTTATTTGAATTTCCACCAGGAGGAAAGAGCGCTTCTGCTTTCCGCTGCAGCGCTGAGCTGCAGCTTGTTGGGAGGGAATCCCGACGTGGGGATCCCCCCCTATCGATGCGGAGCTTTTGAGGGTGCCCACCCGCTTATTTCTTTATTTAAAAGGCGGGTGCCCACCCCGCATTCTTGTGGAGCTTTTGCGGGTGCCCACCCCGCTTATCTCATTATTTTACAGAGCGGGAGCCCACCCCGCGTTTCACCGCCGCGGCCCGAGTGAGTAATGGCCGCCGACCCGGAAGCCAGGAAATTCCGCCTGCTTCTGGGCGGGGCCGGCGGCGGGAGCGGAAGAAGCATAGGCAGAAGGGAGTACGGGAGCCTACCCCTCTTCCCCGAGCACCGCGGCAAAGTCCCGGGTCCCAGGAGGGGGCTCGGGTGAAGAGAAGAGGTGGCAGAGGCCGCCGATGGCAGCGCGGGGCTCCCAAGAGTCAAAGGGAAGTCCCGCGCCGCAAGAGAAGTGCTGCCGGTCCCGCAGCGTAGAGAGGTCTGACCGGAGCCGACAGAAGAGGAGAAGTCCCCCTGCGCAGGAGCCCGGTGAGTGAGGGCCGGGCGGGGGACATGGCCGCATTCCATTACCGCTCCCACGAGGGGGCACGGTCCATTTCCAGAGCCTGTGTGGCTCCAACGTGAGGGCACAGAGGTGCCCAGGCCCCATAGCCGCATTCCTCCCAGCTGCCCCGCTCGCAGAGGGCAGCTGCACCAAGAGGGCACGTTTTATTATTCAAGAGCCCCAGAGCAGGGCTCAGGCCATTTTCCCCGCTGCCCCGCCTGATAGAGGGCAGCGGCCACGTTTGGCGCAGATTGATTTAGGAGTCCCTGAGAAGGACAGAAGCGGCACAGAGGTGCCAGGCCTTCACAATTCTTCACAGCTGGCCAGCAAGTAGTGGGCAGCTGCATCGTTTAGGCCACAGTGCTTTGGGGGCCTGTCTTTTTTTAAGTTAGGAGTGAGATGCACTCCTTTGCCTCCTTACATTCACAGCTGTGCAGCACTTAGTGCCAGCTGCAACGTTTAGGTTTGCTCAATTGCGCACCCTTGACTTCTGCCGCATTGGCAGCGCGCCCTGACTCTTGGGACATAGGGCATTTGAGCCCCTTTTTGAGATGGCCAGTTGGCCAGGGGGACTGTTAGGATTGTAGGGCGCCAGGCCCTAATGTGATTATGTGGTGCTAGGAAAAGTAATGTATGTACTATGTTTTATGCACCCTGTGTTATACCTCTGAATGTGGTTTTTATAATTATGAGGTTGGTTTGCATATTATGGTTTATGCTAGTGAGATTATGTTCCACTGTGATTTATGCCCCTAATGTGAGTTATACTTAGGAGGTTATTGTCTAAGGCGCTTAGACTTGTGAGATGATTATATAATGTGTTTATGCTGATGAGGTTATGACATAATGTGGTTTATGTTCCTCAGGATTAATTGCATACTGTGGTTTATGCTAGGAAGTTATTACCTCATGCGTTTAGGTCAGGAGGTTGGCGCAGAATATTTCTTGCCTGATAGGATACTGTGCATGATATAGTTTATGTTACAGGCTGATGCTAAGTACAGTGATTACCAGCGGTTACTGGTTGTACGTTTATGATCTGTTTTACTTTTACTAAGTTCGCTTTGTGATGGTTCTGACAGTGGTCCAGTGGGCCCTGTCAGGTGTATATAATCCCTTGTAGATATGACCCAGTGCCAGGTGGCACAATGTATATTATGTGTTTACTATTCTAATGTGTTTTATGATAATACAAAGGCTATTTTTATATATAACCTTGTGTGGAGTTCCTTTTGTGGTGTGCCTAGTATGTTGTTGCTGTGTGTGCGTGCGCAAACGCTTTACACATTGCCTCCGGGATAAGCCTGACTGCTCGTGCCAAGCTACCAAGGGGGTGAGCAGGGGTTATCTTTGGCGTGTAACTCCCTCGCCCTGACTAGAGTGGTGGTCTCTGCCTGGCTTTGGCGCAAGCCTTAGCCAACCAGAGATCCCATTTCTAACACTGCTCTATGAACAAATAGATAGATTTCGAGCTGACATATTTTTTTTATCCTGGTGCAGATGTGACCAGGCCACTTGGAGTCCTGATCGTCTGCTGCCGTGTAAAATAGGCTAGTTGGTTAAGTGCCCGCTACAGCAATTCTAGTTAGTTAAGTGCCTACAGCAGCAATCTTTATGTAACCTGCACTAGTTCTCAGGCTCAAATAATCGTTGGGCTGATGTTCATCCTTGAGAGGTAGATAAAACGAGACCCTTTGAATTGGATAGATATACTATTGTCTAAGTCACAATCATTAGGTCCTTGGTATGCCCTGTCAAACAAACAGCTTTCAACTGCAGGTGAATCCTTGCAGGACCCACTGTTGCACATAACAAACCGGATCACGAGGTTGCAGTCATTCAGACTGAAACACATCCAACTCTTGGCCTCTCACCTGAGACTACCAAAAGAAATACCAATTACTACCAGTTGTGATTGTTTGGAGGAACAGAATGGCAGGAATTAAATAATGGTGCAAGTAAACACTGTGCAGCATGCGAAGTGGGGGCAATACAGACAATGAGAGGGACGGTGATAGGCAAGAGGCAAAACGGACAATGGGGGGATGAAACAACACGGACAACAGGAGAATGGGAGGTGCGAGGGAAGAAGAAACCTAGGAAGAATCAACATGGGGGAAGAAGTAAAAAATGAGAGGTGGGAGGGAAGAAGCAACACGGAGAAGAAAAAGAAGCAACACAGGAGTAAAGAAAGAAAAGGAGATGTGGGAGAGAAGAAGAAACACGAACAACAGGTGAGTGGGAGGGAAGAAGCAACAAGGACAACGGGAGGGTAGGACGTGGGTAGAAAGAAGCAGCACAGGAAAAAGCAACACAGGGGAAGAAGTACTCAGTCCATGCAACAAACGAAAGAAGAGGAAGTGAAATAAACACTTGCCAGCCAATTAGAAGGCAACAAATTAGAGTAACAAGAAGCCAACAAATGGTAAGCAAGTCCCATATAGTAAATAAAATGTCTTGAAAGCAAGAACACATGCACTAGCGCATGCACTGTCTCAGACGAGACCTAAAAACAAGTGATTATATAATTATGTTAAGATAAAAAACAGACGTTTCAATAGATGTTACATATGCAATTACATGATGATGGACGAAGTACTCAAATTTTTCAAACACCCACCCCCCAGTCAAGAGATCTGGGATAAATCCACCGTTCTTTTGCTCATCATGCCACCCTCATGCCTCCCCAGTTTGGGCCCAGCCATATGCAAATCAGTCTCGACCCTGCTCCCCATGGGAACAGCCCAGCCTGAACTGCCAGGCCAGGTTCTCCCTGGACCGGAAACAAGCATCCTGGGACCAGTTTCGTGATATCACCCCTCATCAGCCAGGCTAGCTTGTATCCAGTGACACCGCCAACAAGGGACCCACGTCTGGGCTATCCCTGGGCGGAGCAGGCCTAGTGCCTCTACGTGAAGTTCCACGAAGTTGGAAAACAACTCCGTGGATCTTCGCTCCGCTCCGCGCACTCCCCCCTCCCAAAATAATTATAAAGTAATTAAAAAGGCACTTACATGCCGTGGCTGCCTCCTCCTCGCCATGGCCGCTCTCCTTCCTCGTCCTCGCCAGCCTTCTTCTTAGATAACCCTACGTTGTACGTCTTGCGCATGCGCACTCGCAAGACGTACAACATAGGGGTTATCAGTGAAGAAGGACAGCGAGGAGGAGGAAGGAGAGCGGCCATGGCGAGGAGGAGGCAGCCACGGCAGGTAAGTGCCTTTTTAATTACTTTATAATTACTTTGGGAGGGTGGAGGGGCCGGCTAACTACGCTACGCCACGGAGTCGTAGTTTTGCCTAAACTCCGCGTTCGCATCGGAACGCGGAGTAGGCAAAGCTATGTAAACTACGCTGGCGGAGCGTAGTTACCCGCCCGGACTTAGTCTGGGCATACCCAGGGACACTTAAGGCGAACATAGCAAACACAACAAGATGATGGACGGAGTGCTGAAACTTTTCAAACACTTTCCCCAGTCAAGAGAACCAGGTTAAATCCATCGTTCTTTTGCTCACCATGCCACCCCAGTTTGGATAAAACTCTTCATCAGCCAGGCTAGCTTGAATTCAGTGGCACAGCGAGCAAGGGACCCATGTCTGGGCATAAACTTTATTTGTTAATTTCAGAAAAAACACAAAGAAGAAAGTAGGCCAGGTGTTACATATGTCTATACATCGGTATTCGGAATTCAATCATGACTCATCATTTCACCAATAACAGTAAGTACCAAAAAGCAACATGGTGGATTTCGCATTCAAAGCAGCAGGAAATGCATGATATTCATTGAAACAATAGCGATTGGAACGGAGCGATAAAAAAAAGAAAAGTGGGGGGGTAAACCTAAGTCGACAGTGTTCTGACTGGTGGTGCAAAAGGGAAGTGGTGTCAGCAGGTGAATGGAGAGATGCATTTGGAGGGTCAGAAACAAGAGTAAGTAAATAAGTACGCAGGGGTTGCCAAATGTCTGTGGGTCTGGGGGAAGGAGTTTGTAATGTGGCATAGACTTCGCTGGTCAAATCACAATATGTCATACTCTTGAGCCATGATGCAGTATTGGGACGAAGTGCATTGCCCCAGCGAAGGGCAATCTCTCTTTTAGCCAATAATAAAGCAATGGCAGAGAAACTGCAGAGATTTTTTGGGAGAGAGGAAACATTACACAGAAGAGCCATAAAGGGGGAAGGCTTGAGTGTCAGTGAAGTCATATGCATTAGGATCTCGAAGACAGCTGTTCAGTATGTGGCGATGGCGGGCTGGTCCATGTCATGTGCGCGAAGTCATCATCTGGTGTTTTGCATTTGGGACAGAGAGAAGATCTGGAAGGATCTATTTTGGCCAGGCCAGCTGGTGTAGTGTATGTTCTGTGCAGGAATCAGAAATGGAGCAGTTTATGACGGTGGGTGGGAGATACCAATTTGGTTTGCATGCAGCAGTATGTCCAGCCTCCGTCGGTGAGAGGGTGGCCAAGGTCCTGCTCCCAGAGTTGTCTAACTCTGCCGTCATGGATGTGTTTAAGAGTCACACCGGTGCAATAGAGCCTGGAGACTAAGGGGGATATTCTCAAGAACGTGCGATAAACATCGCCAAAATAGGCTAACGCAATTTTTCATATCGCCGTCTATCGCGGGTAAATAACTCCGTGTCAACGTCGTATTCTCAACACGGCGGTAACATGCGATAGTTTCCCGATAACGCCTCAAATGTCCGCAATACAACTACCGCGACGGCGATAAAAAAGGAAACCCGAACGTGAAAAAAGTTGCGATGGGCCCAACCGCGATAGAAAAATCTGCGACAAGCAGCGCCAGGCTTGCAATTCCCACGTCAGGCGGGAAAAATCACCATAAAAGCTGCAAAAAAAAGAAAAGAAAAAAAACATAACAACTGCGAAGCACAATGGAGGTAGCCGGAGCAAGTACAGAGGACAACCTGAACCCCACGAGCCCCACGGAGGACCAGCCTGGGACCTCGGGGCCAGGGAAGGGCAAGGAGAAGAAGAAGAGGAAGACGCGGTTCAGTCCGCAGGAAAACAGGATCCTGATTACGGAGGTGATAGAACACCATCAACAACTGTTCGTCTTCTCCACTATGTCATTGGCAACAAAAAATGCAATATGGCAGTCCATCGTGGACAAGGTGAATGCAGTCGGAGTGCTGAGGAGGACAATGGATGAGGCCAAGAGGTGCTGGAATGATGTGAAGCGCAAAACCAAGCTGAAACTCGCAAACAACCGCAAAGCAGCAATGCAGACTGGGGGTGGGAGTCCTGCGCCACAGGAGGAGCTGGATGAGATGGAGGAAATGGTGTCCACAGTCATCAGTGTGGAGACGGTGGCAGGAGTCGGGGGACTGGACACTGCTCAACATGACCTGACACAACAGCAACAGGGTGAGTAATCACCAGGGACTGGGGGGACAGGGGGAGATGGGCACAATGGCACACATGCACAATGAAGTATAGCACACTGCACAACCACAATGACTCTGGATCATGTCCCTGATCTCCTTGCCATACTGCAGCACACACAGAAACAGCAAGTAGTCCCCCATCCACAATGTGCCCAGAGGGGGCCCTCCCCACACATCACCAATCTCACAACAATCCCATGCACATGTGCAGAACCCAGCAAAGCTGCGGATCTGTGAGCCCCACTGACAATGCAAGTGACACTGCATGATGATGAGCATGTCTGCAGGCCACTCATCATGACATGTTGCACGCCACGACACCGAGGTGGCTGAGTGTGGTCCACATCCGGAAAGGAGCAGGTCACACACTGACACATCCATGTGCACAAACAACCCCTGATGGCAACAAGACATCTGCGGACAAACCATGCCCAAGAGTCCCAACTCCCACCAAGAGCCCAATTTACCCAAGTATGCAAAATCTCAGCACTGCATAAGCACAGAAGTCAAAGGCACACCGCCTCAAAGGGAGAAGGCCAAGCAAAGTCTGAGCTGCAGGGGCGACTCTTCCACAATGCAGCACACACACAAGAATCAGAGCACAGCAACATTGACAACAATGTGGTACAAACTGCAACACTTTCACAACAGAACAGAGGACACAATTGCTGCCGCTTGTGTGTAGAAACTGGCCAATCACATTTGGCATAGCAGGAAACTGTGACATGATAATGGACAAGTACAACCCCACATCCCTGATGGTGCACAAATGTCCACTGTCCCGCTTCAAATAGGCAGCTCCTCCTAAACAGTCACAATGTACATTGTCATGTAGTCTGTTTGGAAACTTGGCCAATGCGTGAACATACATGGAACACACTGGTAAACTGCATCTCTCCTTTACATTGCAGAGGGAGAATCCTCACCTCCTGCAGAGCAGACCGAACACCTCCTCACTGATGGCGAGGAGGACCTCCCCACCTTCGACACCAACGCCCTCCAAGAGCTCATGGACAGCCTCCGCACCCCACCCCCAGGAGCAGGGCAGCCCAGCTGCATCGAGGAGACCCCACCCCCTGCACAGACCACACAGCAGGAAGCACTCACCACCCCGTCTGTCTCCCAGGATCCCCACGACCAAAACACGGGAGTTGGGACACATGCGGAGGCTCATGGAGGACATGGTGCGGATGGAGGCGGAAAGGATGGCTGCCACGGCTGCACATCAGCGAGATGTAGCTGGGATCTTCCATGCCCTGCAGATCCTCATCATGGCATTGCTGCCACAAGGCCTGGCGCAGATGAATGCTGCTGCTCCTACACCATCCACATCTCCGCCCCCTCATGTGTCAGTGCCCCACAGTGCGGCAGACATTCCACCTCCAGCACCTGATGTGTCAGTGCCACACAGTGCGGCAGACAATCCACCTCCGGCCCCTGATGTGTCAGTGCCACACAGTGCTGCAGCCAAAACACCACCACCCACAGGTGAGGCACATCACACATCAGAGGACGATGATGTGGATGAGACTGCTGTTGTGGTAATGAGGAAGTGGTAGCATTCATCTCCGCCATATGGCCTGTTTCAGCTTGGTTCGGCCCTTTGCATCATCACCTTCCACTGTCCCCCGATACACTCTGCGGCACTCACCTTGGACCTCTACATGGACTGCCATATTCTGTTTGGTTACCAATGACACAGCAATCAGACTGCGGACTGAACTCTTGCTCCTCCGATGAATTTGTCCTTCCCTAATGGACTCTGGCTGGCCCTCCACGGGGCAACAATGTCAAGTGGGGTGTGCATGGCCCTGTACTGCTCCAGCTGCAACACTCCACTGAATGTGATTAAAACATTCAAATTCACACAGATGTGTCATGTCTATGATACTTCAAGTATGACAGTATGGATGAATGTAGGGTCACTGATTCCCCCTCACGTCCATTTTGCACATGTTGTGGGGCTTGGGTCACAGGGTGCAACATTGCCGATTGCGGTCCGGGTGGCGCAGACACTACAACGGAGACACACGCATTGGTTACTTCCTTGTCCAGGCCAGAACTGAACCACGCCCAGAGCCCTGGGCTCATTGTTCACACCCCTATGCTGGATTGGCATAAGCCAGCCAAGCCCACTCCGCTTACGCTCACAGGGGGTGACGACACAGCTACATGTCCCAGGTCTTCCCTGTAGTGATCTGCTGGTCACTGGTCTAGTTGTCAGCATGCCACAGCCACTCCCTGAGGGCTGGTTTACACCCACTCCACACCCATCCAGCACAGGCGTCACGGGACATGTGACCCTGCCAATAAAAGGGGCCCACCACAGCACATCCCCCACTGCCGGAGGTGACATGATGGCGTCCGCATCCACGGAACTCAATCATGAAGGGTCCGTGACTTGCGTTGCACAGAGTTAGTGGCACCCGATGGCCTGAGTCCGGCACGGGCCTACTGCCACGTGGGGATGACTTGCGTTGCACTGAGTTAGTGGCACCCGATGGCCTGCGTCCGGCACGGGCCTACCGCCACGTGGCGATGACTTGAGGTGCACAGAGTTAGGCCCACCTGAAGAGCTGAGCGGTTGTGCAGCCTGCGTTGATGCGTTGGCCTCGATACGGCGTCCAGCAAATCAAGACTCAATTTGAATTGTGAGCCCTCCTGGACCGCAGTGTACGCGCAGGCAGCAGTCAGCACACACATGACTCCGCGGTGCGGTGCCGCAGGGTGTGCTGGGGGCCTGTGGCATGGAATCCAGCGATCGACTGAGGAGGTTGCACCGGCATGTGGAGGGCCCCCTTGGAGACACGCCGGTGGTGGCAGGTGAGCATTGAGGCCTGGGTGCGCAGGGGCGGGCAGACATCGCTGGGCGGCGGACCGGTCTGGGGACCAGGGCTGGGGTGCAGCAGGTGCACAGGATTGCACAGGCACCACCGGTCATGGCGGTGGCCTCGTGGCTGGGTGGGGGGCGCTGCCCTGGCAGACACGACCCTGCATGCGCTGACGAGATGTGCGCAGATTGGCTTGGGACGTAGTCACCTCATCTCCAGTGTAAATACGGCCGTTGAATGTGGTCGGGCACGTGTGTGTAGGCCTAGGGTCACGATATGGCGGACACAGAGACACACGCAGTAGTTACTGTGGTGGCCATCCCGGAACTGAACCACGCCCAGGGCCCCGGGCTATTCATTCACGACATACGCCGGCCAAGGCTGCTCCGCTCAGGCTTACAGGGGGGGGGCCACATGGCTACATGTCCAAGGTCTTCCACACTGCCTGGGGTAACCTGTCTGCATCCACTGTCCACTACACTGCAAACACCAGCAGTAGATGTCCACATGGAAATATCTGTGCTCTGCATACTGCAGTCTGTCCAGCACATCTCCGCCACACTTGGCATTGTGTCCTTTCTTATTGCTGGGTCACTTGCCTCCTTCGCACATTCTTGGTTCCCACCTCTCCCCACATTCTGCAATTGTGTGGCAGAGGGGCTCTGCCTTTGTGGATGGTTTGTCTACATGTCTGGCCCCTGTTACCATGGTTACTTGTGTTGTCGTGTCCGGTAGTTGGGCATGTTGGTTGGCATGTTGTATGTGATTTTGTTACGTGTGCTCTCCCACAGTTGTGAGTTGTGTGATTGTGGAGTTGAGGTGTGTGGTGTGTTCAGTTAGTACTTACCAATGAGCAGTGCATTCCCATAGGTGCCACCCTGGAAGCGCTGGTTGATGATGGACTGTCGGAAGATGTATGTATCATGCACACTGCCTGTGAAGTTGGCGACGACATTGGTGAACTGTCCCCGGTGGTCCACTATTGCCTGCACATTGATGGAATGCGTGTGCTTTCTGTAGCGGTAATTGTGTGCAGGGTCGGTAGGGGGCACAAGTGGTACATGTGTACAGTCAATTGCCCCCGACACGTGCGGTAAGGCAGCTATGGCATAATTCCCTTGCATGGTCTCCAGCTGTTCATGCACAGCGTGGGGGAAGTGAAGGTGCAGGGGTATCAAGATGATACAAACCGTGATGTTTACAGGTATGATGAATCCTGCATGATGAGACCGTAACAGATGTTTGTGTGGTCGTAACCTTCCTTTTCTTTCCTGCGGAGGTTACGAGCACACGGACTTCTGTTATAGTATATTTGGACTGGATTCATCATACCTGTATGCATTCCGGTTTGTCCAAGTGCAATACACTGTACCAGATTACGTTTGTGACCATTGTCACCATTTCTCCAACAGGTTTCCTACTACTGATTTCGGGATATGGAATGGTATTGTGGAGTTCCCGCAGCATTTGCAGTTTATTGGATCCACACGTTGCCCTGCTGAAGTTCCCCGTTGGGAATGGAACGCGTTGGCTGTGCTTTTCGTCTTGTTGTTTATGTATTTGTAATAAAGTTCTGTTTTTCCACTACCGTTGACTACTGGACTTAATGACCTGGGGGGGAGGGTCCGGGGGGTGGTTGCGGTGGGTGTCGTGGCCCTCTTGGGTCTCCAGGCTGCATGATCATTGTCTCCATGGCATCTGTTGGTCTTCAGATGTGGCTCTAGGCTGGGCTCCCTTTGTACTGCAGGTTTTCGTCCTACTTAAGACCAGTAAAAAGCAGGTGTTAAGTCCCTGCTGCTAACGCGCCTTATCGCCTGTTTTTGTCCGGCATCGCAGATCTGGCTGGTCGTTGAGAATATCGCGAAGTGGTGTTTTCGTGTGTTTTTGCACGGGAACGCCTACTCTGCATATCATTAGCGTTAATTGTCGCTCTCATCCGTGGCGATGTGTTTTGCGGCAGCTATCGCAGGAAAAATGGCGATGTCGGCAGTTTGCACCAGCTTGTGAATAGGGCGATAAGTCTATCTCCACTTTTGCGGCACTAAAGTGCCGATAAATCGGCGACAAGTCCTTGAGAATATGCCCCTAAGTGTCTTCCATGGGAATCCGTGATTAGTGAGGTAAGAGGTGCAAAGTCCTCAGGTGCCAGTGGATAAGAGGGGACGTGAAATTGTGCCAATCAGTCTGCGAAAAATGAATTGATCGATGTGTGTGGCATTATAAATGTTAGGATCTGTTGTGAGGAGATGGCATGACCATTCGGGAATAAGTCGCCAACTGTGTGGAGACCGTGTGTGGTCAATGTGTGATTTACCAGCTTTTCTAGGGTCAATGGCAGCCAAGGGTTGGGAAACAGCGGTAATGCTGGGGAAAATAGAAGGTTCCATCCCAATACCCTGCTGAGTTTTCAGAGGGCCCAACTTGTCATAGAAAGGGTCTGTATGTCTGATGGATCAAGTTTGAAGCCTTGAGGTAATAAGGCTGTCAGCAGAGTAGGGTCCACAAGGTCACGCTTGAGTTTAGTGTAAAGCAAACGGGCATCAGGGTGATACCAATGATGGTCAAACTGTGATTGCCTGACCAGGAAATAAATATAAAAATCGGGAACCGCTAAGCCACCACGTTCGTACAGGAGAACGAGGGTATTCCAAGCTACTCTGGGCCTGCGGTCAGCCCAAACCAGGCAAATCAGCAACCCATGAACAGTGGCAAAGAAGGAGGAGGTCAAGGGTATAGGGATATTTTGAAACAAATATAGAAAGCGGGGAAGGACGACCATTTTTATGATGGCAATACAGCCTCAATGGTCAAGGGGAGGTGTATCCAGCACTCAATGTGCTTGTTTAGCTTGTCGATGACGGGCCGGTATTGAGACGAAGGGCCTGTTCCCCTTTTCTATGTAGGGTTATGCCTAAGTATTTGGTGGAATTGGTACACCATGTGAGAGGATACTCGCAGTGGGGGGGTCAGTAATGTTGGTAAGAGGGAATAGCTCAGATATCATCCAATTGATGTGTAGGCCCGAGAGGGCACCAAAACAAAGGATCTCATGAATGAGAAGAGCCAAATTATCTAAGGGGTTTTTGACAAACAACACAATGTCGTCAGCATACGTTGAGATAAGTAGCAGGCCCGGTCTAAATTGGAGAACCCGGTGTAAGTGTTTCTCTTGTAAGTGGCGGGCCAAAGGGTCCATTGCAACAACAGCGAGAGAGGGCATCCCTGTCTGGGGCCTCTCATCACAGAAAAGGGGTTGGATAGAGAACCGTTTACCCGTATACGGGCACTGGGTGCGAAATATTGGATAGAGACCAAAGCTATGGATTGTCGGGTAATGGCAAGTCTTCACAGTGTGGTATAGAGAAAATGCCATTTCAAAGAATCAAAAGCCTTTTCTGCATCGAGAAGGGCAACTGCAGCCAGTACCTCCGGAGAGATTCTATTCAGCACCACAAAGACAGCCCGTAGGTTTAGCGATGTGGATCTATGGGGTATGAACCCCATTTGGATGGGGGATATGATTTGTTCAAGCAGCAGTGAGAGACTATTAGCCATTGCTTTGGCCAGGATTTTGTTGTCACAATTGAGTAGAGACAAGGGCCTATAGGAGGTGCATAGAGCCAGGTCTTTGTTGGGTTTTAGGAGCGAGGATATCGCCGCTTCTCTCATAGAGGGGTGGAGGGATCCCTTATCTAAGGCCTCAGCGTAGACCTCCAGAAGGTGGGGTATAAGAATAGCTTTGAACGCTTTATAAAAGGCACCTGTAGGACCGTCCAGTCCGGGGGATGTGGATCCATCTAATGAGTCTATGGCTGAGGTGATTTCATCTGAAGTGAATGGCTCGGCCAGAAATTGAGATTGGCCAGAGGTGAGCCAGACCATTGCTATTTCCTCAAAAGAAGCCAGCTGTGTTGTATCATCAGGGTCAATGCGTGTAGTATATAACGATTTATAATAAAAGACAAGCTCTCGTATAATACCTTAATTCGCTGTGACCTGGGACCCGTCAGCAAGGTGTAGTCTGGGAATGAATCCCTGTTCACGGGGAGGGCGTAGGAGGTGGGCCAGAGTGCAGCCAGGGCGCTAGCCTTCGCCATAATGGCAGGTAGTTGCGTACTTTCTGAGGTATACATATTCCCTCTCCGCCAGGTCCTAGAACTCTGTCAGTAATAAAGTGTGTTTAGATAAATAGGTGGAGTCGGGGTTTAGGGAGTTTGATTTATCAAGGTCCACTAAATCAGCCGCTACTCGGGCCAGGTCTTTGTGTAGGACCCGAAAAATGTCAGCGTGCTTTGAGATGCAGACCCCACAGATGAAAGCTTTGAAAGCATGCCACAACACGGCCGGGGTAACAACAGTGCCAGTATTAGCCTGAAGTAGTCAAGGATTGCTTCCTGTAAATCAGAATGAAACACAGTGCAGAGTAGAGCAGTGGAGGAAAAGGACCATCTAAGTTCCAAGCCTCCCCTAATGGGCAGTGTGAGCGTCAGTCAGACTGGGGCTTGATTGGACAGCGCACGTGATAGTATTTTAATATTACGTATCCATGTGTTAGTGTTTTCAGAGCTGTACCAGAAGTCCAGCCGAGTCCATATAGCATGTGGGGCAGAATAGAAGGTATATCCCAGGGTATGTGGACAATGAGTTCGCCAGGCGTCTATAAGAGAGTAGTTATCCGTTATGTCATGGAAGACCCGCAGTGAACGGGGTTTGACACTAGGGCAATTGCTGGTGGTATTGAGCTGGAGGTGGATTGGTAGAATCAGATTGCCTCCCAATAGTGTAACATCGGTGTCAAAGCAGCCTAGAAGGGCCGATAGATCTTGAAAGAAGGAAGGGTCATCAACTTTGGGGGCGTACACATTTAAGAGCAAGACCTGTCTCCCCAGTAGATTGCCCGTAACTAATATATAACGACCTTGTGTGTCAGTAATGGTAGTGAGATGATGAAAGTGAAGGATTTTGTAAATAAGTATGCAGACACCGTGGAAGTAGGAGCTATAATTGGAGAAGTATCTATGGGTCCCCCAGGAGGCAGCGAAGGAGGGCGAGGATTGGGAGGGAATGTGTATTTCCTGCAGGAAGGCCACCGTTATGCTGTGATGGTTCAAATATGATAACACCTGCTTACCCTTGTGAGGGTTGTTAAGACCTCTAATGTTCCAAATGAGGAGTGCAATATCGACTTGCTGCTTAATACCGCCCATCATTCAGGTGAATAAGTATCATCATGCTTGTCTGAGTCCATGTACAGAATCTTAGTTTGTCGTGTCTGGCCTAATGGGAACAGCACAGAGAAAAAAAAGAAAAACAGAGAACCGCTTTTAGGAGGTGCTCTGTTTTCTCCAGGCAACGTACCATACTGGTCGTGTTATCTTCGACTCCGGGCACGCGGGCCTCCACAGTATCCCGGCAACGACCATGCTGTTCCAGGCGATCCCCCATGCAGTCTAGATGAGAAACAAGGCGGTCAAGTCGGGGTCTATGGTGCCAAAGTCAGCCCGCAGCTCCACCATGATAGCCCCAGTGACATCCAGAGGCTTGGGGGGGCTGGGCATAATTACGGTTTTCTTCAGTATCTGATGAAGCCCCAGATCTGTCAGTGGTCTTGTGAGGCTCAAAGGTGAGTCTCCACTGTTTAGGGTCCCCCAGCCCATAGTGGGTGCTCAGTGGAGTATACAAAAGGAATCACAGAGGCAGAAAGAGCTGTAAAAGAGACGATCAGTATACGTTGTTGGAAAGCTCAAAGAAAAGTATTATGTCCGGTAGTAGAGTGGGGCCAGACACCTGATGGATCGGGGAGGAATAATGAAGAGGGGGGCCCAATAGATCTGTGGAGCTTGAGGGCGCCTCGCTGTATATAAAAGGGAGATAGAGAAGAAAAACAAATGTCTCACCTAGGAGAGAGGTAGGCCGGCAGGGAGGATCATATAAGCAGTGGCCAAGGGAGGGGTCTTCAGCAGGATATCAGGAGTATCACGAGCTGACTCCGGGGCCCAGTACTCCTTGGATGTGGTCTGGTCATTAGTAAGTGGCGGTAGGCGTGGCCCCAGTCTCAGCAGTATCCAGGATGTTCTCGTGGCATGGAGGAGTGCTTCCATCCGCTGGATCCGTTACTGCCAGTGGACCGGCAGATGGTGAAGAGTGTGACCGCCTGCCAGGCAGAAAACAGGATGGCGGCCTCGATCGCTCATGGTTAGGTCGCTTTGCCTCGCACCTTTGTAGTCACCGGCCAGGGGGAGAACAGGCCGTCTCCGAAAGAGCTGCTGCAGAAAAATGGAGGCAGGCAGTGGAGTGGAGGCAGCAGGCTGCCAACAGCAGGCCAACAGGACAGGCAGAGCGTAAACCCAGCTGGATGCCTCCGCACCGGTCTCTGGCCCCCCCACAGTAACCGAAGCACCCTCAGTAGTGTCCAAAATTTCCCCGTGGCCTGGAAAGATGCACCTATCCACTGGGTCAGCAATCACCAGTGGGCCAGCTGGTGGTGCGGAGTGCGGCCGCCAGTCAGAAAGGACACAAGATTGCAGTTGAGGTCTCCCTCAGATGGGCCTCCACATGTCGCGTAGGTCCGGCTGCCAGTCAGGAGGAGGGCAGGCCGGACTTGTCAGACCTGCCATAGTATAGCAAAAGTAGGCTGCTGAGTGGGTCGGCCGGCAGTCAGTGGTTGTTCTAGAGGAGGGGGAGAGTGGGGGCCCAGCAGGGTACCGCAACCCCAGCTCAAGGCTCACCCACAGCCCCTGTTGCCTCAGGGCCTCTGAGGCAAGCTGAGTCGCACCCACCTCTTCCGGTGGCAGCAGTGTGTGGTGGCCTCAGCAGGTCCTGATGGGAGGCTCTGGGCAAACGTTGCAGCTCCTAAGGGTAAGGGAGGGTTGTTCCGTTCCCCTAGCTAAGTTGCAAGGTGTTCAGCAGTGAATAGCCTGCAGGATTGGGGTAAGGGCTCCAGAGCTTTAGAGCCGAGTGGCCATGATGGTCGACGGCTTAGCCACGCCCCTACCCATGGCCACTTAAGGCGAACATAGCAAACACAACAAGATAATGGACGGAGTGCTGAAACTTTTCAAACACTCACCCCCGTCAAGAGATCTGGGTTAAATCCATCATTCTTTTGCTCACCATGCCATCGCAGTTTAGACCCAGGCATATGCAAATCAGTCTTGACCCTGTGCCCCATGGGAACAGTCCAGACTGAACTGCCAAGCCATGTCTTCCCTGGACCGGACACAAGCATCCTGGGACCTGTTTCGGGGGTTTCACCCCTCATCAGCCAGGAAAGCTTGAATCCAGTAGCACAGCGATCAAGCAACCCACGTCTGGGCATACCCGAGGCCACTTAAGGTGAACCTAGCAAACACAACCAGATGATGGACGGAGTGCTGAAACTTTTCAAACACACCCCCAGTTACATATGCAGCAGGCTACAACACATACGTAAGAACATTTTTAAACTACTGAAACACATCAGTTGAGATTTGTTTTAAAGAATAAGCATTATAACACTATGCAAAATATCTTAATCATTCCTAGATTATGTGGGAAGGTGTATACTGTAATTGTGATGATCATTCCTAATTAGATAAGCATTTTGTAAGGCACTATTTTTTTTTTTCAGAAGCACCTTAACTTATCTCTTCCAGTACAGTTACGTATATAAGTTTTACAGCTCATAGTGTGCACCCCTGTACCCTTATATACTGTTAAAATCTGTTTTTTAAATGAGAGGCTAAGCAGAGCTATGGAGCGCACAGTATGGTGTCCATGTTTGTTTAGTATAGGCCACTGCAATTTTGTTTTCCAGAATGAATAAAGCGTCTTCTAAGCCAAGTTCTGTTGGTTAACCCTTTCCGTGCTCATGACGAGCTCAGCTCGTCATGCTGCGCGGTAGCGCTGTGCGCATGACGAGCTGAGCTCGTCACGACCCCACCCGCGATCGGAATGTCCAGCATACGAGCGGAATTCCGATCGCGGTCAAGGGGTTAATGTTAAGTACCATTTACACAATTGAAAACCAAATTCAGGTTTGAAAACACCCATACATCTAAAGGCTATCAGTTCAGGCACACTGTTGCTTCGTGCATTAAAGGGCTGATGGGAGAGCTACAAGTGTCACCTCAAGAAGTAAGGATATTAGAGGCTTGAATGGCCAAAAGACAACATTACTGATATTTACCACTTTAATGATCCAAGAAAAAGAAAAAAACTGGATGCCATCAAAGCCAGATGGTGAAAGACAGAGCCCCAATAGAAATGGGCTATGGTAGGAATCATATGCAAAGACCCCAAGAGTTATAAGCAAGTTATGGTTTCCGCTTGGTTCAATTGAAAACTTTTCATACAGTGTACTACACTAGGGTTCATCTGTGGAGATTTGGGTGAACTACTACTAAAATGTGCTTATGAGGCTGTGGCCAAGAGGGTGCTTTTATCCACACATTATGGAGTTGCTCAGTCATAGAGAATACCGGGAGTAAGTTGGTAGGAAGCTAAAGGCAACACTGGGGTTTCCCTACCATGGAAAGATATAGCACTATGATGGGGCAGGCCCTTACCACCAGCCACTGAGAAATGGACCCACAATATGGACTGGTATATGGCAACGAAAAGGTGGAATGTAAAGAGTGGGGCTGTCTGAATATATTTATAAACAAGCATTGGCATAGCCAATAGGTCTCGCCTTTGGGACCTTATAAGTGTTTAGCCAGAGATATTGACTTTGCCTATGTCTTTAAGCCGTGCTGTACAGAAGTCTGCAGCATGCTGAAAAGTTATAATAAAGAAGTGTCAGAAGCATTTTTGTTACCTTATATATGACCAAGAAAGCATTATGTACAACTGAACGACCATATTAAAAAAGTATTTACAATAAATAATGTCTTGATTTTTTTTTTTGTCCTTTCAATGCTGGCAACTTCTATCTGCCTGTCCCAATGGTTGCTTGTTATGGGGTTTTTTAGGTCTCGCGCCTAGCGTTGCAGTGCGTAGCACTGCTCGCGCAGCGCGAGACCTCTTGTACGGGCTTCAGAAAGCTAACCACACGCTTGTGCGTGTGGTTTTGCTTTCGGAAGCCCGCATTGACTGTAGCGTGCGTTTTTAAAAAAAAAAACGGCACGCAATTGGGCAAAGGCGGGCGCATGTCCCGCCTTTGCTCGGCCCATTCCCGTCCGTGTCTAGGATGCGCATCAGCGCGCGGCACAGACGAAGGCTCCCTCGCCCCCCCGCTCCTCTGTGGTGCGCGCGCACCACTGGTTTCGATTCCCGCGTTGGTTTCGATTCCATGCTTGTTTGATCTCTACCCTTTTTCCGCTCCTCAAGCATGAAAATGCAGGCAGGCTTTGAAGCCGCTGCTGCGATGGCCATTAACCCCTGGGATCCCGGAAGACTCCGTACGGCTTTTGTAATCATTTCATGCCATGCACCTAATCTCTCCCTGCGCCGTCGCTGCTCCTATCTACATGGCTGCAGCTGCGTGTCTTTGTGAAGCCCAGCAGAGCATGGTTCAGGCTGCGGTCACAGACTCTGCCTGCTGCCGGACCCAACTCAGGTTTCAGGGAAAAGCTGCGCGTGAGACGATTGCTGAGACAAGCTGGGGTGTGGTGTGTACTGTGTAGGAGAAGGTGTTTAGTTTCTCGCATTTTTGTTTTGTATGTGTCATTCTCAATACAGATTCCTACCCGAAACCATCGGATGTGTTGAGCGGGCCCCGGGAGCGTGGTCACCAGAGGAGGAAGTCTGACCATAAAGTGTACATCGGAGTATCCGAATATGAGATTTTTTCTATACAAAGAAAGTAACATGTACCGTCACGAGGAGCCCCCTGGAAGCGAGGCGGTGGTTGTCTTCAGCGGAGTCAAACAGACGGATGAAGGGTCCTATCAGTGCTGTTATCGTCCCCGATCAGGAGCAGCGCTGTGGTCTGACCCAGTGAACCCATCCGGATACGAGTCGTATCCGGAAGGGTTCTGTG
Organism: Calotriton arnoldi; assembly: GCA_963921515.1. Classification (NCBI taxonomy): domain Eukaryota; kingdom Metazoa; phylum Chordata; class Amphibia; order Caudata; family Salamandridae; genus Calotriton; species Calotriton arnoldi. Next base: position 827,154 of record CAWUFW010006000.1, on the reverse strand, counting down.
ATACTGTGACTTTACTTCACCTGTCTCCTTTCCTGTAAAACAACTCTATGTTTTGACACTAACTTCGCTTGGCCTGCTTCAGTCTAACGCCCTTAGCCTCCTTGCAGCTCACACTGAACACACAGGGTTGCTCCTTCACTTTGGCAGGTCTAACCAGAGCGCGCCAGATCCGCTCGAGCGTCAGAGGGGGCAGCAAGTGCCAGGCTGGAACATGTGAACAGTGTAAGGAGGGTTTGTAATAGGAAGGATTATATCCCACATCTTTCCTACCCGTCTCCTCCCTTCATTTACAGACATGCCAACAGCTGGGCGGTCTTTTCACTCCAACCAGGGGTAATGATGACAGATGGTTTATAATACGTCCAGGTGAATCCAGGCTGAAACAACAGCCGAGCAGGAAACACGTCTGCACCATTTGTAGGAAGGAGACATTCACATTTTAAGCATTGAAGATGCCGCACGTTATCCACAGAAAATTAATCTCTTAAGACGCTCACACTGTTTTATTTTTTATAAGAATTTGTTCCCCTCCTCCCTCTTACGATCCCAGACGTGCAAGCAAGTGCTATCCTGCTATCCTATCCTACAGAGGGTTAAAAAAAAAATGTAAGTCCGTTTTGATATAGCGCAGCTACTCACCCTTACGGGTTTCAAGGCGCTGGGGGCCGTAGTGGAAATTAAGTGAGCTATTGCCCAGAGTCACATGGTGCTGAGCTGAGCTGCCGCCGGAGATCGAACCGTGAACCCTGTGCTCCGAAGTCAGCTGCCCTGGCCGCTGCACCACACCTCTCCACTGAGGGTTGTTGTGGGTTCTACCCCAGGCAACACATGTGGTGCCGGTACCAGGTCAAATGGGCATGAGGTTGGGTCTGCCACTCTCGTTTTCATTTTCTCTGTCTATTTTGTGTTTCCTGTCTCATTATCTCTTTTTATGTTTCTCTTTCTTTATGACTCTTTGACACTCTCTAAATGTACCTGCCTATCTCGTGTTTATTGTCTCACCTTCTATATTGTTGTCTTTCCTTCTTTCTAATTGACCCTTCCTCACTCTGTCGGCCTTTCCCTCTTTCTTCACCTGTGTTTCTATCTTACATTTCTTGATTCATCCTATTTTTCTTTGCGTCTTCCTCTTTCATTCTTTCCTTATCTCTTCCAGTTTCTCCCACTCTTTCTGTGCTTCTCTCAATTTTTCTCATGTTGTCTCACCACTTTATCTTTGCCTGTAATTCCTCCTTCCGTTGCCTATCTCTTCAGCTCTGTTCGTCTCACTTTCCCCTTCTTTGCTCACACATCGCAATCTGAAACCTTGCCAGCTATGGTTCAGACCTGCAGCCCAGGAGGCGGACGCTCCAACCGGCGCTGCAGCGCTGCAGAGGTAGGCGCTACAAAGAGTCATTTAAACAATTAAAGTAATTTTACGTACGAGGGGACTCAGCCTGCACAGACTCCTGCCATATTAGAAGCACACCCCAAGGGCAAGTATGCTCTCCCTGCATAGCTATCTTTCAACATCTCTATCACATGTCCATACTTATTTTCAGAACGCTCCCATCTTACCCATATTATCAGGTGTAAGCTTCAGTGGGCTCCGTATAGCCCCATTATGCGTCAGTCTAAATGTGGACATTCCTACAGATGGTTTGGAATCAGACGGTATTTAGTTTCATCCAACTCGGGGTTTTCTAGGCAGCACATCCCTTTCATAAGCTATTTTTTAAGTCCAGATGTTTATTTTTCATGTTTTTGTTTCCTATAAGATGTATGTTGGTGATTTGCTGCGTTCAGAGGTTTATTATTAATGTTGCTTTTGTACTGAGCACATAAAGTTGTCGATTTTTTGTAAGTAAAGGGTAGGGTGGTGAATTTTGCATTATCACTTCTTAAGACGCTTCACATGCGAGCAGTCAGCATAAAACGGCCTGGTTTATTTCTGTGTTTTCATTCTTTAATTCTCTTCTCTAAACAGCCCCCCTCCTTTTCCCTGATTTTACGGCACCAACATGGAGATTTTGGGGCTCAAAGTTAATCTATTTTGCGGCAACTTTTCAGAATTTTATTTTAACTGTGTTCCTTCATTGTCAAAACCTCACTGTCTCCTGCCATTAACTTACCCTGCAACCACCCTACTCTGCCATCACCATCTTCAGCCATCATCACCCTCGACGATCATATCTCTGTCAACTGCCTGCTCTGGTATTCGCTTCTTCTGCTCCCATTCTCCTGTTATTCGCTTTGTTTGTCAACAGTTTTGTCACCACCACCTCCTCTTCTTCCACGATCCTTCCTTCCCTCTCGCGCCCCTCTCTGCCATCATCCTCTCACTCCCCTGTTGTCACACTTATCTGCTGTTGCCATGCTCGTTGAACTTTGTTATCCAACTTTGCAAGGCCATGTACGCCTTTATACACTGAATCATTTGTGCACATTTTGTGGCAGCCTTTCTTACACTGCATGCAGCGTGTCTTCTGCTGTGTGCAATACATTTCATTTTCTAAACTTTGGTAGCCTTTGTGCAATACTATTTGAAACCCTTACATATATTCACAGTGCTTTCTTTTGCGTGCTGGATCCTAATAGCACTGTAAATAAATGGATATTAATATTCCCCAGCCTACCAACCAGGATTCAAACCAGTGACCCTCCGGATACACACACAAAATCTTAAGTCATAGCCTTACTAATTGAGCTTTCCTAGCAGAGCCATCTATTTCCCACACACAAGCATAACTTGCATTTATGTGTTATTTAATACGTGTGTGTTACGTGTTATACGCAGTTACTTGTAGGTAAAAATCCAGAAAAATAGTTCCTGAATATGGCAAGATCAATTGCAAGTTGTGAGAATAACACGTCCTCTTATTGTGTAATTTGCTCTTCCTCTGATACCATCATATTTATGCAAGAATACTCTGCTTCTATAAGTGTGTACACCTAAGAAGGCAAAATGCACATACTGGTGTACCTTGCAATGTAATAGGTCTCGCATTTGCTGCAGTTTGAACTATTGGCATTGTTAATGACAATGCCTTTTATTTATATGTTTTGAAAACTTGCAAGCGGTGTGTAAACGCCCACTTTGAACTTTTAGTCCTTGCTTACGAGAAGCAAGACTGGCAGTAAAAGAGGCGCAGTTACTGCCAGCCTTGCTTCTCATAATCAACAACTATAAGTACAAAGTGCGTGTTTACGCACCGCTTGCAGTTTTTCAAAACACATAAATAAAAGACATTGTCATTTACGATGCCAATAGCTCAAACTTTAGCAAATGCGAGACCTATTGCATTGCAAATGCTTGTTTGTTATGGGGGGGCATAAATAACAGGAGGGTGAAGGTTGGGAAATAGTACCTGTATAACAGTAAGTGAGAGAGTCAGTCAGTCAATGAGAGAGTCAGTTAGTCAGTCAGTGAGAGAGAGAGAGTCAGTCAGAGAGTCAGTCAGTCAGTCAGTGAGAGAGTCAGTCAGTGAGAGTCAGTCAGTCAGTGAGAGAGCGAGAGAGTGAGAGAGTCAGTCAGTGAGAGTGAGAGAGTCAGTGAGAGAGTCAGTCAGTGAGAGAGAGAGTCAGTCAGTGAGAGAGAGAGAGAGTGAGTCAGTCAGTGAGAGAGAGAGAGTCAGTCAGTGAGAGAGAGAGAGTCAGACAGTGAGAGAGTGAGAGAGTCAGTCAGTGAGAGAGAGTCAGAGAGTCAGTCAGTGAGAGAGAGTCAGACAGTGAGAGAGAGTCAGACAGTGAGAGAGAGAGTCAGTCAGTCAGTGAGAAAGTCAGTCAGTGAGAGAGTCAGTCAGTGAGAGAGTCAGTCAGTGAGAGAGAGAGTGAGAGAGTTAGTCAGAGAGTCAGTGAGAGTCAGTCAGTCAGTGGGAGAGTGAGAGAGTCAGTCAGTGAGAGAGAGATTGAGAGAGTCAGTCAGTCAGTGAGAGAGTCAGTCAGTCAGTGAGAGACAGAGTGAGAGAGTCAGTCAGTCAGTGAGAGTCAGTCAGTGAGAGAGGCAGTCAGACAGAGAGTCTGTCAGTCAGTGAGAGAGAGAGTCAGTCAGTCAGTGAGAGAGAGAGTGAGAGAGTCAGTCAGTCAGAGAGTCAGTCAGTCAGTGAGAGATTGAGAGAGTCAGTCAGTCAGTTAGAGAGAGATTGAGTCAGTCAGTCAGTGAGAGAGAGTGAGAGAGAGAGTCAGTCAGAGAGTCAGTGAGAGTCAGTCAGTGGGAGAGTGAGAGAGTGAGTCAGTCAGTGAGAGAGAGATTGAGAGAGTCAGTCAGTGAGAGAGTCAGTCAGTCAATGAGAGAGTGTTTAGGAGAGTCAGTCAGTGAGAGAGAGAGTGAGAGAGTCAGTCAGTCAGTGAGAGAGTCAGTCAGTGAGTCAGTCAGTCAGTGAGAGAGCCAATCAGTCAGTGAGAGAGTCAGTCAGTCAGAGAGAGAGAGAGAGTCAGTCAGTCAGAGAGTCAGGACCAATTTTGGCAACGAGGGACAACTAAAGGAAGGTTGTTATTATTACTACAATAATTATTAAGGTGGTCATTATTATTAGTTCTAGTAGAACTAGTATTAATATTACTTTTACTGCTGATGATTTAAAGACTAACAAATAGTGTAATGAAGGGCAATAATGTCAATGGCAAAGTTGCTAGGAATAATAATAATTAATAATATTATCATACTTAAGAATAAAAAAGAAGACAAAAGGGCGCCTCAAATGCATATAAACCGTTGCAAAAAAATAATAAGGGGTTAAAATAACGTGTGCGTTTGTAATATATGCACAAGGACAAAAATCATGGGAACAGAAAACAAGCGCGGCGGCAAAGTGAAAGTGACCGCGCTGTGTTTCATTAGTAACATGATCCACAACAACAAGGGAGGAATGCAGCTGCCACAAAGCACGCCGCTGCTCGCTCCCAACACCAAAACGCAGTGGGAGTGACCTTTACACAAAGAGGTGGGACATGCACCCGCCTTTGGCCATTTGCGTGCTTTCATTATTGAAAGCCACACGCCAAGGCCAATAGAATGTGTAGGAGTTACCAGACCCACACAAAGAACTTTTGGGGAAGTTTGGAGTGCTTACAAGAAGCCTCCCATAGAGCAGCGCATGCGCGCTTGCGCTAGGCTCGACCTAAAAAGGGAGTCAATGTGACCATGTGGCCCGCCACAACAAAAAAGCCTGAGAGGGGGCTCCATTTATCAGCTTTGTAGAGCTGAAGACAGCAACTCTTTGGTTATGGTGGGGCTGCTCAGTTATTTAAATAATATATACAGCATTATATATACACACACAGACATATATATATACATACACGCACACACATATATATATATATATATATATATATATATATACACACACACGCACACACACACACACACACATACATGCACACATATACATGCATACACACACATACACATTTATATATCACATATATGCACACACACACATATAAATATATAGAGCGATACAGAGATAGATTTGTTAAAGCGTACTTGGCCCCATTTTACGAACCTGTACAAAAAGGTATTTAGGCATATTCTACATTTCATGGCAAGTTGCATACAAATTGTTCAAGGATAGCAGCATGTATAGGAGTGTCAAAAAGCTTGTGCTTTCGATCCAAATTTCTATTAGAGTTTCTGCACAAGTACAGACTAATGGACAGCTTTACAACACGCATGACAGAAAGGAAAGATTCAGTTCAACTTTTAACACTTTTGTGGTTTGCGGTAACTCTGCAAAATCGTTTCAAAAATATAACAAGCGCGCGCGCCTCGCGCTGAATTTAAAAAAAACAAGTTTGAGGAGGAGGCAGCAGGGGGAGGGGAGAGAGGAGGGGGCCTGCGCCTGTTTCCCTTGCGGGAGCGAGCAGGAACCATCTGTTATGTTATGTTATATTATGTTATCTGCGTTTATATAGCGCACAGCTGCCCCAGCAAAGAGGCGTCCCGGCGCTGCCAGCGCCAGAAGGAACAGGGCGAGAAACAGAGCAGGTAGGCGCAAGGAATATGCAGAAGGACAAAAGGAGACTAGGCAGAGGGAAAAGGGAAAGTTTTGATTGCTTTCCTAAAGTCCAGCAAGCGATCCATGCTGCGGATCTGGGGAGGCAAGGAATTCCATAGCTTGGCAGCCAAGCAACGAAAGGATCGACCCCCGGCCCGAAGGCGCTTCACACGGGGGACTATAACCAAATGCTGCCCCAGAGAGCGCAGCTGGCGAGTGGGGACATACGGGACTAGTAAGTTAACTAAAAGGCTGGGCGAAGCAAGCTTCAAGATCTTAAAAGATAAGCAGAGAGCTTTAAATTGGATCCGCTTGGCCATGGGTAGCCAATGTAACCTCCGGATGGCACCAGTAGAGGGACAATTACGTGGGAGCCCCAACAGGGCTCTGGCGGCAGCGTTTTGGACACGCTGCAGTCACATTACCTCAGCCTGATTAGCCCCCAAAAGGAGCGAACTAGCATAGTCTAGTCTAGATAGAATGGCTGATTGAACAATCAGCTGGCGCGTAGGTGGGTCAAAGAACCTCAACAGAGGCCTAAGTCCCCGAAGGAGGCCAAAACAAGTACCAGCACCTTTTTTGGTATGCTCTTGAAAACTGAGGGTAGAATCCATCCATACCCCCAGGTTCTTGACCACCAACTTCGGGGTGGGGGTACTACCAAGAACGTTAGGCCACCATTGCTCACTCCAGAGGCTCCTGTCCTTCCCCGCCAGCAGTACCTCTGTTTTATTAGCGTTCAGCTGGAGACTGTTAATTACAAACAGATGGTTTAAAAGCTCGCTCCTGCAAGGGAATCGCCAAACGTGCACGCGTTGCCATTCAAAGCAATGCAATGCGTGCACGTTTTTGCCTGAAAAACGGAATCGATTTCTAAAGGTCTCCTCCTATGCAGCGCATGCAGCGCATGCGCGCTGCGTAGGCGAGACCTAAAAACTGGGAGGACCTGAGATGAACATAATGGACTTGGTTAAGTGAGGACAGCAAGCCAAGGAGAACAGGTAGCAATGTACCAGAGAGCCGCTAGTAAAGTGATTACTCATTACAAGAACTCAAAACCTACCCTGTAACAAATATTGTGTAGCTAAAACCGCTTATAAGAGTACAGGTGTATTATCATGACATTATGCCTGCATTAGTCATGTATTTGGTCATAATTGTAATATGTACATCTTGCAGACTCCATATTACCTTTTGCTGTGCTGCCATGAAGAGTCACTGTTACTAATTGTTTAAACGAACATAAAAAATTAAAAACTCAATAACATTCTCTTCATCCTATCATATATAAAATCCTTAATCAAGGTTCATTTAACTTTGTTTGTGTAACCTCATGTTCATCCCAAGATGGTACCTGAAATTCGGAAAACTTTATTCAAATATTTCAAAATGGTTAGTCAAAATTGGAGTTTGAAGCCGCGCTATAACCATTGAAAAAGGCACTGGGACAGATGTACAACCGTGGAAATAGCGCCTCGCAAAGTGCGAGTTTTTTGCGACTCGCAATTTGCGAGGCGCTATTTCCAATGTACAACAGTGTTTTTCACACTGTTAGCTATTCCCAATGGAGTCGCAAATAGAGAGGCTCATGAATATTAATGAGCCTCTCTCAATTTGCGACCCCATTGGGAATGGCAGGCCCTCCCAGGTATGGTGGCCTGCTGGGCTCAGCAGACCACCATGTCTGGGACTGCTTTTAAATAAAGCAGCTTTTTTAAAAATGCATTTAAAAAGAAAAAATGAAACGTTTTCGTTTCATTTTCTAAGGCAGGTAGTGGTCCCTGGGACCACTGCCTGCCCTCAAAAATTATTTTCCCTGCATTTGCAAAGGAGAAGGGGTCCCCTGGGGACCCCTTCCCTTTATGATTCCATTACCACCCTCTTGAAGAGGGTGGTAATTTGCGAGTGTTTTACGCCCGCAATTGCGGACGCAAAACATTCTTACTTAGGGTTGTGCTTCGCTATTAGGAAGGGAACGCCCTTCCTAATAGCGAAGTCGCAGAAATCTTATTTTGCGAGTCGCAAAACATTGCGACTCGCAAAATAGGGTTTGTACATTCCCCATGCTGTTTTTGCATGCGCAAACGGGTTCGCAAACCCGTTTGCGCATGCAAAAATGGTTGTACATCTGGCCCACTGTGTTATATTTTTGGCTTAAACGCAGGAAATCCCTGCTATTCACCAGTTATGTTTAACAACAACACAGCACACATAACTTGTTCTGTCTTCCGTGCTGTTCTTTTCTTTGTCTTTGTTCTTTTAGCAAATTTGTATTTTGACCATGGCGGGTGATGCGAGTTATGGTGTGTGGGCTGTGTGAGTTACTAACCATAACTGGTGAATTTCAGTTATCTTCTGCATTGGAGCCAGAACCATAACTGTTTTGTACAGTGAACAGATGCGCGGAAAGATGAATAACAGCAAACTGTGTATTATGGTATTAGATAAGGGTGTGGAAAATAGTTACAGGTCTTAGAGCATCACATTTTTAAACTTCAATGTTTTCCAAAATACTAAGCTGTCAAAGTGTTTTTTAAAATAGTGTCAGGCAGGAAAGGTGTCCTGTGTGGCAGGAGGAACGTTTGTAAAGTTGTATAAGAGCCTTCTGCACTCCTGCATCTTAAAGTTCTGGCAAGCAGCACCCTTCACCAAAGCCAGAAGCCCTGGCGGAGGAATTCTTGCAACAGGGAAAGCAAAGTATTTTGCTCATTGTGCGGTGGGTATTGTGATAAAATGTCAAAATCGGAGAAAGGCGAGCACCTAAAATATCAGATGACCAACATTTGTTTATATTTTAGCCTCTGCCATTTATCTTCATGGCCCACCCATGCTTCTTTCTGGCCCTCCTAGACCAAAGATCTGGAGCCGGGCCTGCTTATATTTCCCAAAGAGTGGAAGCTCTGCCCTTGAGCAGCACTGCTTTGCTGCCAACAGGAAGCGTGAGTCCTACATCGTGGTGTTGATGTTAGCCCCTGCCACCCTTTATTTCCATCGCCACCATGTTTACAATGTCAAGCAATGCATTGTAAGGCACAACCTTTTTGTTGACTTGATTGTACCCATAACTTTTTTCACGACCCATTGAGAAGCCTTCTAATAGGAAACCTCTACTTCAGTAATATTGAAGAACTACTCCAGATCAGCGTCCAAGAGGTACAACTACGCTGCTTCGTTATAGGGTACATTACCCGGGGATAAATATTGAGTTTTAATATTGTACTACCACAGATCATTGCAAAAATATCAATAAATAAAACACTGAGAAGATAGATCTGTATATGTAGTATAGATTTACTATTGTTCAAATTTACGCACCTTACATATATATATCGTCGAGGTACTGTGGAGCTACGTAATATGATCCTACATGTACTTACCTTGTTTATATTTAGGTTTTTATATTTTTGCTACAATATTAATGTAGCACGGTATTAAAAACTTGATATTCTAGTACCATACTGAAGGAAGTGACCCGATTAGGGCCACCCGGGTCACTCTCGACCTCCTCTAGCCCTCCATTCAATGAAGAGTCGGTGACGCAGTAGAGAATACAAGCAAACTAGTTTATTCACAAAGTACACTGCAGTGGAGTCCAATCTGACCAGCCTCCTATGATGGCTGACAAGGGACTGACTCTAACAAACATAAAGTTACATTATGTAGGTTGCGGAGCCCACAAAGACCCGCCTACTATGGAAAAATACTGGTAGCTGTCGTAATACAATGGGGGTACAAAGCACGAGTTTCAATTCCGCAGCCTGGCACAAGCTATCTACTGCCCAAGGTCGTCTGGTTTATCCTCCCTACTAGACAGGTGGGAGAAGGCCTCTATGTAACAGAAAAGGCATGTGTTAATGAGCAAGATTCGACATTGAAGAAACAAAACTTACCAAGGACCATTTCTCGTAAATGATCAAGTAACAGTTTCGATTATAATACAAGATGGCGTCTTCGAGAGCTAAAATGGTGGCACAGATGTCAACCTAACTATCATAACATCTGCATTTTCTGATTACGTATTCATACAGCGAGAATATATAATGAATTAGCTACATAAATGCTAACATAGTATCGAATAAAATACGAGTAATATGGTACTAATACATTTCAATTCTAACAGACCCTCCTTTTAGCATTTACAAGCTAATACGGACACCTTTATTCGTGCTATCAGGTAAAGGTCTTTACAATTCTAAAAGTGGAGAAAATATAGAAAGACAGGTAATAACATGTCAAGTGCGGATGTATATACGTATATATGCATAACCAAACATATGGAAGGAAATAACACTAAACATTATCAGTACAAGAAACATCAGGAACAGAACCTGCAAGAGAAGTAGTTGAACCAAAAACACCCTCATCTATTTGCATAATAGTATCAAGATCCTTTTGAAGCATTATCTTTGCATTAGTGTCGTGAACTGAAATCCTTTTGGGAGAAAGATAAGTAGCACAGTATGAGCAGCATAAAGGAAGACACTGACTCAAAACACAGCAACAGATTAAAAGGACAATGAAATATATCACATTTTCTAGAATCCAACCCCAACCACCAAATAATGACCAGCTCAAGTTACCGCTCTCCATTCCTCGAACATTTTCCAAAATGTCTAAAATATGTTGAGTGATATTTCTCTCCATATTCGTGATACCGACCACACACTGCTCTCCTATTATTGCGCATGCACCACTGCTCTTGGCTAAAATAAAATCGACCGCATATCTCGTTTGCTTAGAGTATATGCGCATACTTTCTAACTGGTTGATGATGTCACGTAAAGCTGCCACTGTAGAATTGGACAGAATCTGCAGTTTGCACCCAAAATACTCTCTAGCTCGTTCACCCCTGGCCATGGCAGTGCCACCAAATGTGATAATAGAGGAAAGTATATATCCAAAAGTGATACCATTACTGTAATTGTTGACTTCCAAATCGGTAACTCCCTCACAAAATTCCTTGGTCAGCGTTCTTTTCACCCATCTTGTATGTGGTTTACTATACTTGCAAGGTACTCCAAGAGGTAACAACATTCCCAGGGCCACATCCTCTGTGCTGTTGTACATATTAGAATAGGTGCCGTTTGACAAAAAATAAAAACCTGGGTGTACATAAAGCGGACCTTGATAATCCAATGGAGCATATCTAGTATTCATACCCTCCATACTAGGGTCATCCTTCTTTCCTAAACGCAATATATTTTTGTACACTATTGATCCGGAGCAATTTAGGTACAAATAAGCATCAGTACTAATTATTATTGGGCAACACGCAGAATAAATACCTGCCTCTTGAGTGACTGTCAGATCTTGATAATGCCAACCTGTCAGAGTGATATTTCTTTAATCAATATACAAATTATCGCAATACATTTCAGGCATGCAACCTGGGTACCCTGTCCCTCTGGGTTTTCTGTAATACAAACAAGGGCCAGGATATCCCATACCAAATTCACCCCTTGCCACTACAAAATGGGGAGGACGAACATATGTATAATTCACCAATGATAATGGGTAAGCAGTCCATAAACCTGTAACAGAATCAGTGGGATAACAAGCTGTGTTAGCTCAGAAAAACTCCCTGTGCTTATCTAAGAAAACATTACTTCGTATATCTCTTTTGCTACGATCTGAAGAGACAATCCGATATAAAGCACACAATGGTGTATCACCAGAACACCCCAGAACCCAGAACATCCCCCCCCCACCAATAAGAACAGTAATATGAAAATAACACAGAACACCTTCTTTCTGAGCAACCAATCAAAACCAAGCTGCCCCAGTCGCAGGGCAACAAAAGGCTGCTCATCTTCTACAATAGGATGCCCAAACAGATACATTTTTTACTATGGATTTTACAAATAGAATCACCAGAGAAAGAGACGTCAGGTAATGGAACCAATGAGGGAAAGGACACAGAAAAAAAGAAAAAAATATAAAAATGTTAAGAAAAAATTCAGGGTCCGTTACAAGCCTCCCTGGCAGGCTTCTATTGTTCAATCCTCGATGGTGCTACTGAGCACTGTACGGTGGAGCCACAGTGTTGCAGCTCATCAGCGAATGTTCACTGTCCTCAAGATAGGGCACTCTCTCTCCTTGGAAAATACCCTCAACTTATCATGTCCTGCGTCACAGGCAGTGCACCAATTTTCTGATCCCTAGTCTAACTGGGAAAACCAGAAACAAAAGGTCGTTTTACTAATCTTATCCAAGAAGTCCATCCCTGCTACACTTACTTCTCTTTTGGTGCACTATCCTTCCGTCGAGGACGCAAATCATACCTTGCTACTCCAGGCACTGTCTCATCTTCTAGAAGAATCTGAAATTCAGGGGGTGTCGGAGAGCGAGGCTCAGGCTCCTGTGGGTCGGGTGAAGAAGAAGCCTGGGCAGCCTTAATTTCTGGGGGAACTGCCTCGTTCAGAATCGCCTCACTCTCTTCCTCTGTCTGCGCCCAAGTCAGCTGGGCATCAGAAAAGGGAACATAACGTGGAACCTTCTCCGTCTCGTGGTCCCCTATCCCCTCGCGAACCCATCCATCATAGGGGAGGGGGAGCGGCACTCTTCGGCAATGAGAGGTATGGACCCAATGCTTCCGACCGTCCACTCTCACTGCCGTCCTTGTTGTGATAAGGACCAAATATGGTCCTTTCCATCTGGGTTCCAAGCTGTCTCGTCTCTGGAAATTCTTAATGAGGATGTAATCTCCAGGCTGTATCGTATGCCCGGGCCCCTCTGGTGCTGGAGGCAAAGCTTCATGTATCTGTTGATGAATAGAACGTAAACTTTTAGTAAGATCATATAAATAATTGACTAACAAAGGATAATCAATTTCAGAAAACTTTTTCGGTCTAGGGACGCCCCACACATTTGCGGGACGGCCAAAGACCACCTCATATGACGATAATCCTGTTCTAGAATGGGCTGTCATTCTGGTGGACAATAGAGCAAGGGGTAATGCAGCTGGCCATTGCAACCCAGTACTTTCCTTAATCTTAGCCAATTTTAGCTTGAGAGTACCATTGTACTTCTCAACTAAACCTGCGGACTGGGGATGATTTGCTGCATGAAATTTTTGCTTGATGTGCAGACCATCGCACACCAATTGGATTACTTTTGCATTAAAGTGACTTCCGTTGTCACTCCAAATCAAAAGAGGCAAGCCGTAGCGTGGGAAAAACTCTTTAATAAGAGCCTTCGCCGTCGCCATGGCTGTATTTTCTTTCGTTGGGTAGGCCTCAATCCATTTACTAAACGCACAAACAACCACTAGTACATATTGACTCGCTGCATCTCAATATAGTCCATCTGGAGTACCTCAAAAGGGAGAGAAGGTGGCGCAAAATTACCAGGAGGTGTAGGGGTACCCTTTCCAGGATTGTGCTTCATACAAATCATACAATGTTTCACGAGATGAGCAGCAACCTTTGGGATGTTGCCATTTTGCCACACAGGATCCAATAGCCTACAGATTCCCTTCGCGCTAATATGAGCCGGACCATGTGCCATTGTAACTACGGGAAATACATATGCATCAGGTAACATCCATCTCTGCTTCTCGGTTTTATCAGTCCAGCACCCATCTTCATCTAAACGCCCTGTACTCTTCTGCCACACTGCCAACTCCTCAACTGTTGCCTCACTCTGTATTTCCCTGACACTTTCTAGTGAATTTTCGAACATGGTAACATCTGGTACCCATCTAGCAGGTCCTGCCACAAACATTTTCGTCATTTTTGACCTGGCTGTCTCTTTTGCTGTCTGATCTGCAAAGGCATTTCCTTTCCCTACATCATCAGTGGTTGCTTTATGGGCACTACACTTCACTATTGCCAATCGTTTGGGTAGGGTCAAAGCTGTCAAAAGTCTTTCTATCAGCGGACCGTTCTGAATCTTAGTACCATGTGAAGTCAAGAATCCTCTCTCTGCCCAGAGGCGTCCAAAATTATGGGCCACCCCAAAGGCATACTGGCTGTCAGGTGTAGATATTGACAGTCAGTCCTTCACTCAATTCACATGCTCGCAAAAGAGCTATCAACTCCGCAGCTTGAGCAGATTGGTAAGGAATACGTAATGTCTCGACTACAGTGCGCAGCGTGGTAATAGCGTACGCCGCTGTAGTAGTGCCATCTGACAATTTAAAACAAGAACCATCGACATATAGTTCCCCTTGTGGGTCAGATAAGGAAACATCAGTCAATTCTACCCGTCCCTTCATCTCTTCTTCTGTACGGGACAAACAATCATGGATATCTAGGTCGTCATCTTCCGAAGGGAGGGGTAGTAACGTGGCTGGGTTCAGAATGGCACATCTTTTGATAGTAATATGAGGTGCAAATAAAGTCAATTCATAAAGCCAGATTCACTGGTAAGGTGCTGCGTCTTTGTTTTGTTCAAAAGTACATCCACAGCATGAGGTACCATTACTGTGAGATCATGATTAAGAACGAGCCCTGCCAATTGTCGAATAGAGACCGCCGCAGCTGCGGCGGCACTTAAACAACTCAGGAGGGCTCTGGCGACAGGGTCAAGCGTAGCAGAAAAATAAGCACACGGCCTCTGCTTACCTCCAAAGGCTTGTGTTAACACCGAAAGCGCACACCCAGCCATTTCGTGTACATACAGCACGAAAGGCTTCTTATAATCAGGCGTACCAAGCACAGGTGCAGAGCAAAGAGCAACTTTCAATTGCTCAAAAGCATGCTGGCATTCAGGTGTCCAGGGCAAGGGTTCATGCACATCTTTAGTTGTTAGGTGAAGCAAGGGCTGTATTAATAAAGAATAAGCAGGTATCCAGTGTCGACAATACGAGGTGATGCCTATAAAGGCACGCACATCCCTCTGAGTCACAGGGATAGGCATCTTAACAATGGCATCAACTCGCTCAGGTGTTAGCCTCCGAACCTCCTTCGACAGCAGGTGACCTAAATAGGTGACCTGCTGTTGACAATATTGGAATTTGGAAAGGGACACTTTATGCCCTTTGTTTGCCAAATGCTTCAATAATTTAACCGTAGCATCCCGACAACCCTCTTCGGTATCGGAGGCTATCAAAATGTCGTCCACGTACTGCAGTAATACATTACCTGCGGGAAGAGAGAGAGAGTCCAATTGACTTTTCAAAACCTGACTGTAAATATTGGGACTTTCAGTTTACTCCTGAGGAGCTCGACAGAATTGGAAGCTCCTACCAGCCAAAGCAAATCCGAAAAGATACCTACTGTCTGGATGAATAGGGATACTAAAAAAGCACTTTTCAAATCAATCACAGAAAAGAATTTGGCTGTGGAAGGAATCATCGTCAAGAGAACAGTAATATCTGGGACCACCGGGAACTGAGGAACTACAATCTTATTAATTTCCCGGAGATCAATCACAAAACGATAAACATCAGGATGTGCATCAGGGGAATCCAAGGGTGCCTTCTTAAGAATAGGGAGAATGGGGCTATTGCATACATTCGCGACTGTCTCCTCAACCACCCCTGATTTAATCAGGTCCTGTATAATCTGCATCAAAGCCTGTTCCCCAGCTTGTGATATTTTATACTGGGGAATACAAGGAAGCACAGAGTTCTCCTTGACCTTTATGGAAACCGGTGGTATCTGTAACAACCCCACATCCGTATCCCCTGTGGCCCACAATGAGGACGGCACATCTTTGAATTCAACAGGAAGCGGTGCATCCTTTGCCAAACAATGTTTTGTGCTAACCACATTAGGTCCAAGAGTCATGTGAACACCATCCGGGAAACAATAAATGGTAGCATATAACCTTTTCAACAAATCCAATCCTAATACATTTTCCCCACAATTCGCCGTTAACAAAAACGGAGAATCCACAGTAAAAGGACCAACAGTCAAAGCAAGAGGTTTGGAAATGGGGCTCACAACCGGTACGCCTGAAAAACCTACAGAAACATTGTTACGGCCAGACAGGGCTGCCCCGGGGACCAGCGAATGAGAAACAGAGCTATTCATTGCACCTGTATCCACCAAACATTTCTGTGCCGAACCATACAAATCTGCTGTAACATAAGGACCACGCTGATCCACAGAAATTTGGACTGGTCCCTTTCCCTGTCCCTGGCTGTCCTAACCATAGGACATCCCTGCAGCGTCACCCATATCATAATCATCATGATAGTACTGCCTTCCCCGGGGGTCATCAAAATAGTTCTGATCAGAACGACCCCCGAGGATGCATCTGCTTGAGCCTCATCCAGACCAACCTCATAACGGCCCCTTCCACTCGAACCCCGACCCTCTAGGTACTGCAATTTTCTGTAACAAATCTGGACACTCGCTTTGCCAATGTCCCTCCTTTTACAATGCGCACACTGATTCGGCCCTAGGGGTGCACCACCTCTACCAGCACCCCGTGACCTTTGAGCCGGACCAGTGCCCCTTCCCCTCCCAGACCCTCTTGCAACCTGCTGTAGCAACACCCTTGTTTTCAAATCCTTACTCTTCTTTTCCACCTTGTCTTTTTCCTCATTTTCTCGATGCTCCTAGTACTGTGCCAAACTCAATATCACCGAAGCGGAAGAGGTAGTCCAAGTGCTCTCTGAAGCCTGTAACCGAGCTGCAATCTCCGGAAGCAAATTTGTGACAAACTTATTAACAAACAAACGAACACCACCTTCAACTGACTTATCCTGCCCACTGAAATCCAAGAACACCCCTTCAAACCGAGTAAAAAACACACTTTCCTCTTTCTTTTGACGACACACCGTCAGCTTGTCCCAATCTACTCGTCTAGGTGGGATAAGAGAATGCATATAAGTAATAATACGACTTGGCAAAGCCAGAATCTCAGCCCTGGGTTTTTCACCGGGCTTTCGCTCCTTATCCCATGCCTTAATCTCATCCCAAGAGCCACCCAATTCCACCCTGTGATTCTGAGTATGCACCTGCCTCCAAATATCCACCAGCACCAACAGCCCGAAAAACATCTCAATATCAGCCAATGTCATAACTGACGAGGAGGCGGCCTCTGTTAACTCTTTATAATACGCCGTAGGGTTTTTCCTAGGATCCGGTAACTGACTCTTAAGAGCTAACACCTCACTTCTCTTCCACGGGGTATAAACCCACTGCTCCTGAAAATGAGCCACCACCCGCTGTTGAACCACATCTCCCCTCTAGCTACGTTGCTCTGGGATCTCAGGGTGAAAAATAGGATGCACCTCCCTCATCGGAAATTGGGACACTAGTAGTCAGAGTACGGTGATGTAATCGCTCTCGATAACCGAGTAGCGTCCCAACATTACCAAGAACTTCTGCAGGGGCCATACCAGCTGAATATACATGATCTCGAATATCATAAATAATTTGAGGAGCTGTGCCTCCAATACACTGTTCCCACAAACTAATCAATGTAGCCGACATATGCTGAAGGGCATGCTGTTGTACAAACGGATCAAAATCTTTCATCACACTCCATATATCCTCCACACTATAAATCGGACTCCGAGCCCATTGTGCTACCTGATTTGCAACCATCCTTTTCTCCTCTTCACCTACATCAGATCGAATCAATACCCGCTCCATTCGCTCCCGTGCTGCCGCCCAATTCCCTCCATCTGACCATCGCGCCGGTGTCCCAACACTAGACAACACTACAGATGAAGCATCTGTGGAACACACAAGGGATACAGACGCAGGTGACAGTGTCAATAATGACTGTGTGGTAGGTTTAAGGGAAGGAGGAGAAACATGAACAGAAACAGCAGACACTGCAGGGGTGCCTGCAGTCACCACACTCGCAGGTTGCGAAACTGGAGAGGAGACAGATAGGGCTGGAGCCGAAGCCGTTGAGTCTGCAGAAAGACCAGAGGAAGGCGAAAGAACAACGGAGGCCTGGGACGACGGAACAACAGGATATATTCTCTGCGGGGCATAGAGAGGTGGGGGGCAAGTTTCCAGCAGATCCTCCACAAAAGGATCCTCATCCTCTCGAACAACATAAGGCTTATTACATTGTAATCAAAACTTACTATCTGCACACTCAATACCCTTTTCTGTTTGTTCTTTATCATAAGCTACCGCTTTCTGAACCACTCTTTGCATCGCCTTCTTCCTAGACTCCTTATCGGCTCGTATACGCCTGTGCTTAGCTTCCTTCTTCCATACCTGCAAAGTGTCAAACATCGACTGCCTACTTCTTCTAGTGAATAATTTGTCCTGCAAATAATTCAATTTTTGTTCATCAAAAGTACCATCCAGTGGCCACTGAAGCTCGGCATTGTCCCTCGTATACTTGTGCCATAATAGGGCCAACACCATGCTTCACATACATCTCAAAACTCGGAGTGCCTTCTGGAGGCGCAGGCTGCCTTTCCTCCAGTCGATGTTCAACAGAGCAACAGCGACACCCCAAGCACCACACTTTACTCCAACAAGACATCTTAGCATCAGACACATTCACTATCCACTCAATCAACACACAAACACGCAATAAAAACACACACAAAGAGCTCTCAAAAACAGTCCGTAAACTGCACCAAGACAAGTCAGTCTTCAGACTGCACCGAGACAAGATAGGCTCTAGCCTCAGGCCTTTTCAAGAATAAGCCAAATTCAACAAGTGGCCTGGCAGAATGTTCACAAACGCTCCGTATCACAAGGGTCCACAGACCCACCAAGTTAATCAAGACGGCGCCGCTCTTACCAGAAATCACAATGAACTCACTTGGTGCACACAGGTCAAACAAGATTATTCTCCACTGCCGACTCTTCGGACCAAACAGTCAGATCCAAGGGTTTCGCCTTTTCAGGACCCCAGCCAAGATGACCACTAGACGAGGAGCTGCCCGATCAGACAGGCGGGGCAGCCACGAGAACCAAGCTCTATCATATGGGGATCACCGATCCGCCCATCCGACCGGACACAACCCCGACCCCACAATCCGACTACGGCGGGATGGGCCACCTGGTGGAGTCCCTGTTCGGGCGCCAACTGAAGGAAGTGACCCGATTAGGGCCACACGGGTCACTCTCGACCTCCTCTAGCTTCCATTCAATGAAGAGTCGGTGACGCAGTAGAGAATACAAGCAAACTGGTTTATTCACAAAGTACACTGCAGTGGAGTACAATCTGACCAGCCTCCTATGATGGCTGACGAGGGACTGAGTCTAACAAACATAAAGTTACAGTATGTAGGTTGCGGAGCCCACAAAGACCCGCCTACTATGGAAAAATACTGGTAGCTGTCGTAATACAATGGGGGTACAGAGCACAAGTTTCAATTCCGCAGCCTGGCACAAGCTATCTACTGCCCAAGGTCGTCTGGTTTATCCTCCCTACTAGACAGGTGGGAGAAGGCCTCTATGTAACAGAAAAGGCATGTGTTAATGAGCAAGATTCAACATTGAAGAAACAAAACTTACCAAGGACCATTTCTCGTAAATGATCAAGTAACAGTTTCGATTATAATACAAAATGGCGTCTTCGAGAGCTAAAATGGTGGCACAGATGTCAACCTAACTATCATAACAGCTGCACTTTCTGATTACGTATGCATACAGCGAGAATATATAATGAATTAGCTACATAAATGCTAACATAGTATCGAATAAAATACGAGTAATGTGGTACTAATACATTTCAATTCTAACAATACCGACCCAGAACGTCTCTCTGCAGGATCCAGCTTGCTAATGGCGCCTACGCACTGTACCTTAACATTACACTTGCATTCTTAAAGCATCTATACCAATTGTGCAGGGCTCATACATCTCAATGGAATGGACCATGTTCAAAGGGAAACCGGCATAAAGTAAATAAATGAACACATGCATCCACCATATTTGTAACCATGGCTTCATTCAGGGGTAGCCAAGGGTAGCAGCTAGAGTCACTGTCAGACCTTTGGTACTCGTAGCACTATGCTTGGGAGGGGCCATGAACAGTGACTCTAAGGGGCATATTATCAAGAACGGCGTTAAAATTATTGCCGCTTTAGCAGCAGAAAACTGCCGCTAAAGCGGCGAAATCAGGCTTGATAATATGCCCTTGAGAATACCAATAGAAGCCCACGTTGACACCAGAACATGGGCTTCTATTGGAATTCTCAAGGGCATATTATCAAGCCCATTATCGCCGCTTTAGCTGCAGTTTTCTGCCGCTAAAGCGGCGATAATTTTAACGCCGTTTCTTGATAATATGCCCCTAAGAGTCATGGCTGCTTTCTGTTGATAATCTCCACAAGCTGGATCTACAGGGATCTAGAAAATCCAAGTGGTACTGATCCCCAAAATAGTACTGAATAACACAAAGTACAACTGGCTAGGAATGAGAAAAAAGAGGTAGGAGTAGTGTGATATCAGAGCAAAAGAAATAGATGAGGGAGAAATCCTTTCAGGGCGAGAACCCTCACTCACCGTAAGGTGACATGCTTCATCATATGGGTTCCCTCCTCACACTGAGGTGTGGCTTACGACTCCCCTAGGGGAGGAGCTGAGATGTTTTCTCAAGATGAGCGGTGAAAGAAGGTGAATGAGGGGCAGCGTGCAAAAAGGTGTGGTATTCGTGGTGACTAAAATTATCTCATCCTGAAAGAATTTCTCCCTCATCTATTTCTTTTGCTCTGATATCACGCTACTCCTACCTCTTTTTCTCATTGCTTTCTGTTGATCCCACCCCCAGCTTGACGCCAATTAATAGGATGCTGTTGTGGAGCTAGGACAGATGTAAATGCTCTGGCCACTTAGCGCCCCTCAGCAGCTTCCTGTTTGGTAATGTGGGTCTGGGAAGGAAAGGTCAAAAGTAGGGTCCCTTCCTTCCACTGACGTTCAGAGGGATGAGTAGAAAAGCTTGCATAAAGTGAGGCCTATGCTGCTTGATAGGAGGAGGAGCATTAACAGCACTGGGGTGACTTCAACATGTCACCTGTCCTAGCCCTCTGCACAGAGGAGAACTGACATTTGATCCCCTATCTGTGCATGTGGAGCTGACCTCGGCACTTCAGGCTCTACCTGCACATTAATGATGCAGTAGGCCTGTCTATGGAAAGCCTGCTGGTCTATTGAGGATACATCTTCTGATGAGGGGGGCAGGCCTGCGCTTTAAGGGCTAAACTGGGAGGAGACCAGACTGATGAGGATGTGAATGGAGAAAATGACCCAGTGAGTGTTGTGGCTATGACTCAGACTAAAGAAAAAGAAACATTACAATCGGTACTGGGATTGGAAAAAAATACTGCTGAACCATCAAATCTGGGGTGAAGGGCTGGCATCGGAGATGGGTGGAGCCACAGGGTTGGATTCTGACCCTCACCTTCTACATTTATTGTTTTTTAAACTCTGGAAAAAAGAATGTGGCAGCAAAGACAAATGTGATAGAAAATCTGATCTGGCTTAATTAGTTGTCGCACCCAGACTGCATTTTAAAATAGCATAATGGGTGAAGGCTTCTGCTGATGATATCTTTTTGTAGCCAGCAATTTAGGTGGCATTAGAGGGGCAACATAATTCTGATGTGCAATGCTATTTCTGGAGAGATGTGTATGCAGCCTGGTCGCTGCTTCGACTCATCAAAAAATTAAATGGAGGGTTCATGTGCCTGTTGCAAAGCACAACACGTAGGAGGAAAGTCACAGATTTGTATTTTATGCAGATAGTTCAGCTGGTGACTGCCTCTGTTGCAGAAATCCTGGCGTGACTCAAGTTACAATCCTTATACTGACTTATGAATTGGCATCAATGAGCTCTATGCAAACAGCAAAGCACACGTTTAGAGTCTTACTGGTTTTTCTCAATGTTTTATTATTCCAAGGCTGCTAAAAAGGATTACGTTGGCAATGATAAATACCTATTAATAACTGATATACAAAATTCTATCTCACAGTCTTACAGTGCATGTATAACTTTCATACAAAGCTTCGAAAACTCACAATCTGCCCCCAAATTGTAGTTCTATCTGACTTTATTACAATGCATACACACCTCTTTTATACACAGCTTAGAAAACTGTATAACCTGACCCCAAATAATTGATTATCTCATGAGTACCTGTGAAGGGACAGGATTGCCTTTTTTTTCCTGGCATCATGGTGTTAAAGCTCTAGTTAGACCCAACTAGGATAAGACTGGAACAAAAAGAGGGCTGCTGGCCCTTTAATTGAGGCATTTATGTGGGCTCAGCTGGAACTGACATTAAGAGGCCTCCCTCAAGCCCTGCATGTTGAGGCGCTGAGTGCAAAGCACACAACGTGTGGCGAAGCTGAATGTGCCCTGAAGTCTACACATTTTACTGCTGCTGGCCGGATCCAAGATTTGGCTTAGTAATAGTTGATGGATCTGGGATCCTGATGGATCTACTGAATTTCCAGAACTTACTGCAATAAATGTGTTGACTTGGCAATGGTGCTGGCCAAGAGGTGCCTGGCTTTGGCACGGAGAGCTGCCCAGATTCCAAATGTCGGACAGTGAGTACGAGGTGTAACATGCTGGGTGGGGGTTGAAGGAGAGGTCTTGTGAGAAACAAAGTGGTGATGGTGACAAAGAAAGTGTGGAAAAGTGGGATGATCTGTTGCAAACGTTTGAGGGAAATACGGGTGTTTAGGGGCATACTATTGGTTGAGGATTCGCCAGAGGAAATGAGGGTCTGGTGTCAGAGGCGGAGCTGTGAATATCACAGATGGCACCACAAAGGGAGGAAAGAAATCATGTCCTGTAGAAATAGAATCACAAGTCAGAGAGAGTGTGTTTGCTCCCTTGGCACGTCAAGATGTCTGCCTGTTCTCTTGGCACGTCAAGATGTCTGCCTGCTCCCTTGGTACGTCAAGATGTCTGCCTGCTCCCTTGGTACGTCAAGATGTATGCCTGTTCCCTTGGCACGTCAAGATGTCTGCCGGCTCCCTGGACACGTCAAGATGTCTGCCTGCTCCCTTGGCACATCAAGATGTATGCCTGTTCCCTTGGCACGTCAAGATGTCTGCCTGCTCCTTGGACACGTCAAGATGTCTGCCTGCTCCCTTGGTATGTCAAGATGTATGCCTGTTCCCTTGGCACATCAAGATGTCTGCCTGTTCCCTTGGCACATCAAGATGTATGCCTGTTCCCTTGGCACATCAAGATGTCTGCCTGCTCCTTGGACACGTCAAGATGTCTGCCTGCTCCCTTGGTATGTCAAGATGTATGCCTGTTCCCTTGGCACGTCAAGATGTCTGCCGGCTCCCTGGACACGTCAAGATGTCTGCCTGCTCCCTTGGCACAACAAGATGTCTGACTGCTCCCTTGACACATCAAGATGTCTGCCTGCTCCCTTGGTATGTTAAGATGTATGCTTGTTACCTTGGCACATCAAGTTGTCTGCCTGTTCCCTTGGCACGTCAAGATGTCTGCCTGCTCCTTGGACACGTCAAGATGTCTGCCTGCTCCCTTGGCACATCAAGATCTATGCCTGTTCCCTTGGCACGTCAAGATGTCTGCCTGCTCCTTGGACACGTCAAGATGTCTGCCTGCTCCCTTGGTATGTCAAGATGTATGCCTGTTCCCTTGGCACATCAAGATGTCTGCCTGTTCCCTTGGCACATCAAGATGTATGCCTGTTCCCTTGGCACATCAAGATGTCTGCCTGCTCCTTGGACACGTCAAGATGTCTGCCTGCTCCCTTGGTATGTCAAGATGTATGCCTGTTCCCTTGGCACGTCAAGATGTCTGCCGGCTCCCTGGACACGTCAAGATGTCTGCCTGCTCCCTTGGCACAACAAGATGTCTGACTGCTCCCTTGACACATCAAGATGTCTGCCTGCTCCCTTGGTATGTTAAGATGTATGCTTGTTACCTTGGCACATCAAGATGTCTGCCTGTTCCCTTGGCACGTCAAGATGTCTGCCTGCTCCTTGGACACGTCAAGATGTCTGCCTGCTCCCTTGGCACATCAAGATCTATGCCTGTTCCCTTGGCACGTCAAGATGTCTGCCTGCTCCTTGGACACGTCAAGATGTCTGCCTGCTCCCTTGGTATGTCAAGATGTATGCCTGTTCCCTTGGCACATCAAGATGTCTGCCTGTTCCCTTGGCACATCAAGATGTATGCCTGTTCCCTTGGCACATCAAGATGTCTGCCTGCTCCTTGGACACATCAAGATGTCTGCCTGCTCCCTTGGTATGTCAAGATGTATGCCTGCTCCCTTGGTATGTCAAGATGTATGCCTGTTCCCTTGGCACATCAAGATGTCTGCCTGTTCCCTTGGCACATCAAGATGTATGCCTGTTCCCTTGGCACATCAAGATGTCTGCCTGCTCCCTTGGTATGTCAAGATGTATGCCTGTTCCCTTGGCACATCAAGATGTCTGCCTGCTCCTTGGACACATCAAGATGTCTGCCTGCTCCCTTGGTATGTCAAGATGTATGCCTGATCCCTTGGTATGTCAAGATGTATGCCTGTTCCCTTGGCACATCAAGATGTCTGCCTGTTCCCTTGGCACATCAAGATGTATGCCTGTTCCCTTGGCACATCAAGATGTGTTCCTGTTCCCTTGGGACATCAAGATGTCTGCCTGCTCCTTGGACACGTCAAGATGTCTGCCTGCTCCCTTGGCACATCAAGATGTCTGCCTGCTCCTTGGACACGTCAAGATGTCTGCCTGTTCCCTTGGCACATCAAGATGTCTGCCTGTTCCCTTGGCACATCAAGATGTATGCCTGTTCCCTTGGCACATCAAGATGTGTGCCTGTTCCGGTAGCACACCAAAGCTACTCTTCTAGCATGTCTGGGCTGTGCCTCTGGCATATCAAATACTCACGCTCGACACAGGAGTCTAGAGAATATGTGTTTGTTTACTAAAATAGACTTGTCTGAGTTAGTAACCTTTTACATTATTGTACTAATCTTGCACTTTGCTGATTGTTGTTGTTAGTTATAGCTGCCATGATGTTTCTTTCTGTGATGACGCTGGGTTCAAAGGGAATTTAACTCCACTTCCTGTGATGTCATCAGCTCCAAAGTTAAGTGGTGTTTCTTTCTGCAGTGGTGTTGGTGAAGCCACACCCACACTTCTACCCTTTCTGGGCACCTGTTCAACTTTATAAAGTGGTGTGCGCCTGGGAAGGATAGTCTGTTATCACACTGTGGGAACTGAGCGCACACACACACACACACCACACACACACACACACACACACACACACACACACACACACACACACACACACACACACACACACACACACACACACACACACACACACACACACACACACACACACACACACACACACACACACACACACACCCCCCCTTTATAGAAATAAATTGTTTTTATGCCCTTTGCCAGTACTGATTACAGCAGACGGCACTAAAAAAAACACATTATTATCATTATGGTTAGTACATCTCAAAATCAATGCTAGAAAAGCGGAAACTGTGCTTTCTGTTAGCACTAATGGGGAGTGAGAAGGGCCTGTTTATTAACCCTACATTATGTTGTCTGATCTTATACATAGTGCTGCTGCATAGAAGCATTCAGCTGCTCTTACACGGCCTGTCATTGCAAATGTATCATCTATATATTTACGAATGATTTAAGTAAATCAATAAATATCTAATCATGTGTGTCTGTGTGTTCTCCTCTGTGTTTACATCAGTGATGCTGGAACAGCTGTCATCACTGTTACTATTAGATCACTGAAGTCACAGGCACTGTGAAAAATCCAAGTGTTAGACCTGTCAGCCCTAGGGTGGTCTTACCCTGTTTTTTTCCCTTTCTGCGCCTCATTTTTGCCACCATATTTTTACTGGACCTAGGTCTCCGGGCGCCTTGCCACTGCTGGTCAGTGCTGAGGTGCAGGTGCTCTCTCACCAAAGATGGCTGCCACAGGCCCCTGCTACTGCAGAGGGCCTTCCACCCATACACGCTAGTAGCCAGAGTCAGGCTGGGACAAGGGATACAGTAGCCATCCCGTCTCCGCCTCTGGGCCCCATAGCTAGGTAGGTGGAAGGTTCCAGAACCTTCCGGGCTGTGGGAGGAGTTACACTTTGCCGCCTTTGGGAGGGTCACCTGACCTAGGGGTATAAGAGGCTTGGAGGGAAAACCTGGAGTTAGTTAGGTTGAGGCACCGCTGAACCTGGGAGAACCTGCGCTGGAGTACAGACTTTAGGGCCTAGGGGGAGACCTACACTACTGCCGCTGACAGGGTCAAGGCCCTGCTGCCGTAAGATAGATGAGGAACGCCCACCACCCACTGATCTTGCCCAGTGTGAGGGGACCCAGGGAACCATCTCCAGCGTGCCAGGAGGCACATCAACTCCTCCAAGAATCACCAACTCACAACCCCCCCCTGTTCATAAAGAGACTTTACTGCATCCAAGAATTTCAGGACTACAAGTGAAAACCATTGAGAGGGGATCAGGAGGCGAAGCGCTGCGTCCTAAGCGCTAGGCCTCCACCCCCTATCTACCTATACAGACAGCTGGACTGTCCCCCTAGAACCATCCCTTCACAGCCTGAGCATAAGGCTGTCAGCGCGCCTGCGCTGCAACCCCCAAGTGTGGAGAGAACTTGACCCCCCCTTGGTCACTGACCTGATGACCGGATCACCGCCGCGGCCGCCGCCGCTGACGAAGGGAACTGAGGCCGGGGGATCTCTCCCCTATTCATAGTAGTGGTGAGGGCGCCGTCCGCGCCCTCACCGAAATCACCACAAGTCACCGCCGGGCCCGAGACCCCTGCCGCTGCCAGCGCGGCCAAGAATACCGCCGCCGCAGCCCCGTGGGCCGCGTGAAGTGAACTGAGGCCTGCTGCGGCCTCCCGGCCCGTGGACGCTGTCGCCGAGGGGCCGGGGACGCTGACCGCGTCACAGGTCGCGCCCCGAAAAGGCCGCGACGGGATTGGCCCGCCAAAGCCAATCGCCGGAGAAGAGGGCGTCGCCTGGCAACCACCAGAAGCCGCGACGTGATTGGCCCAGCAGAGCCGAACATCGACGTCAGAGGGGCTCCACTGTCATCGGGAGCCCCCGGAGGAAGAGAAGGTCGCGACGCGATTGGCTCAGCCGGAGCCAATCGGGAGGACGTCCCCGGGGCTCCACTGCCAACGGGAGCCCCGCGAAGAATCGCCGCCGCGCCCGGATTGGGCGCCGTGAAGAGCCCGCCTCCGCCCAGCACGCCGGGAGGTAAGGAAGGACCTCCTCACCTCTCGGGACGCCGGAGCCGACTGGCAGGACCGCCGGCTCCCGCACCGAGTCCTCACTCTCTCCCTGGACTCCACGGGGGCCGGAGGAGGGGCATACCGGCCCCCCAACGAAGGGGGAAACAACGCGAGAGGCTCCATAGCCTCGAGAAAGCCAACCAGCACCGGCCGGAGGGCCGCAAGACTCGCGCCGGGCCCCGCCCCCACCACAGAGGGCCGGGCCAGAGAGGAGTCCGCCGTAAGGCCCCGCAGCCAGCCACAACACCGCAGGTGAGCCCAGGAGGCCCCTAGGGCTCTAGGTTAAGCCCCTGGGGCCGGGGGCCACCCTTGAGGAGGGATCACGGAGGGAGGGGGCCTTTAATGACTTTGGGATTACAGGCCAGGCACATCCTATGACCCTAGCCTCCCCGGGGAGATAAAGAAGTTCCCCCCTTTTTGGTAGCCCCCAGCTGCTGGACATGTTGAGGGGTTCCCTGTAGGATTCCCTCCCGCCTAGTGTATCATAGGCTGTATAGAGTACCTAGGCCTACTGTATATATGTTGATGTATAAACCGTGTTGCGCCTGTTCTAGGCCCTAGTTGGTAAAGAGCACCCGAATGAGCAGTGGTGCTGTGATTTTAATGCGGCCTTTTAGTGGCCAGAATTGTGAAGGGTCTTTTTAAATGAACGCGCACTAGTTACCCGAATGTATAATTTGAATAATTGAATGCCATCTTGATCAATATAAAGGAACCTGATTGTTACTTATACAAGCCTGGTGTGGTGTCCGGTTATTGCGTCGCATTTCTGAGTTAATGTGAGAGTGTGCTGCACAACTGCCTTACACATTGCCTTCGCGTGCCTTTCCCCGCTTTGCGCCATGCTACCATAACGGTCTCGGTAACCCCGTTTCCAACATTGGTGTTCAGCGGTGGGATAAGGACTGGTATTTGTGCAGCACCCTACAGTGACTCAGTGTGCGCCGCAATTGGACACCTAGGAAAATAATAAGTAGGAGGAATTCTATTGTAAATTGCCAGTTGTATTAGTCCTGTGTTAAGACCTGCTGCCTTCCATTTAGGACCCCTTCCTTAAGTTGTCTGGGACCCCACCTAGGAGGATGGAGTTTGAGCTAGCCGACCTAGAGAGGTACACGGTGAACCAGCTCAAGGAGTTCTGCCTAGAGAGGGGGTGGCCGTCAAGCGAGGTGCCAGGAAGGAGGTACTTCAGAAGGCTTTGAGGGCATGGGTCATGGCCCACCCGGAGGGAAGAGGGGAGGAGGAGGAGCAGAGGGAGACAGACGACCCAGGAGAACTGAGCCTACTGAACATTGACGTCAGCGAGAATGTGTTGCCAGGAAGACGTTCCAGGGCAGGCAGTAGTGCGTCAGGGGGGAGTGTGTCACCAGAGGAATTCGAGGACAGAAGGCAGCAAAGGCAATTGACATTAGAATTGGCTAAGATGGAAAGGGAGCGAGAACAGGGAAGGCTAGCCATGGAGGAAAGAAGGCTTGTACATGAGCTTAGCCTGAAAGAACTGGAGCTCCGAGCCTTGCAAATGGAAATGGAAGGCAAAGGAAATGGTGGCAGCGTACCTACTGGGGTTCCACAGGAGCCCAAATTTTACCTACCCAGGGAGGTGATGGCCAGCTTTAGTGTGGGTGATGACATAGACAAGTGGTTGACGGCGTACGAGGTAGCTTTGGTGGCCCATAGAGTTCCTGAGAGCTACTGGGGAGGAGGACTTTATAGATACATACCTCCACTAGTCAGGGACACACTGCTAACCTTAGAAAAGGGGGATCGAACCAACTACCCTATCATGAGGGAGGCCCTGCTCAGGAAGTTTGGCCTCACCCCTGAGAAGTACCGCCAAAAGTTTCGCAACAGCCACAAGCTCACCACACAAAACTGGGTAGATTTTTATGATTATGCCCGGAAGGCATTAGAGGGTTGGGTGCGTGGCAGCGAGGTTGACAATTACACTGGGCTGTACGACCTATTTTTGAGAGAGCACCTCCTCGAGAAATGTTTTCCGGAGCTGCGCCAGTACTTGGTGGACCGCAAGCTGACCAACCCAAGGGAGCTTGCAGAGGAGGCAGACACGTGGGTCAGCACTAGGGTGTCCCACAAGGGAGCCGGGGCGGATCCCCGAAGGGTGGACAGGTGTTCCCCCAGAAGAAAGAGGGGGAGATAAAAAGAGGGAGTTCTTTAAAGGTCCCCAAAATAGACCGCCTGGGAGAGGGGTAGGTTTCCCATCCCAATCTGGATACCAGAAACCCACTTACCCTGACAGGAGTCAGCAGCCCAGAACTGTCCGGTGCTACGAGTGCGGGGAGGTTGGACACTACAAGGGGGATGCCCAGTGTCGCAAGAGAGCCCCAGCCCCCACAGGAGGTAAGACCCCCGGGGTGGCCAGTGTAGCGCTTGGGGAGGAGTTGTCCCTAGGTAGGGGAGGTGAGTGGACAGGCTTGACCTTAGTTTCCCTGGGGGATAGGGAGATCATCCCAAGGGTGCAGGTACCCGAGAACACTGCCAAGTATCGGCAGAGGGTCCTGGTGAACGGGGAGGAGGTGGAGGCTCTGAGGGACACAGGTGCCAGTATGACAATGGTGAAACGTCAGCTGGTGTCCCCAGAGCAGGTGATTCCTGAGGAGTTCCACCCGGTTGTGATGGCAGATAATAGCCTGGGTCATTACCCCGTGGCCCAAGTTCCCTTTGAGTGGGGAGGAGTGTCAGGTCTGATGAAGGTTGCGGTGAGCCCTGCCATGCCAGTTGACTGTCTGCTGGGCAACGATTTAGAACATACTGCCTGGAGAGAGGTAGAGTTCAATGCCCATGCTGAGATGTTGGGGTTACCAGGATGGACTTGCGTTATCACGCGGTCCATGGCTGCCCGACCAGGAACTCAGCCCGGGTTGGAGCCTGAAAGAAGGGCCCAGCCCACTGCTGGACGAGGAGATGTCCGGGAGGAAACACCCGGTGAGATGGATGGGGAGCCCGCGGAGGTGACCCCGGAGTCCGCTGAGGTGGTTGGTTTTCCCGTGGGGGACCTGCCGACCCCTGCAGAGTGGCAGGTGGAAGGAGGGCCTACCCGGGAAGAATTTTGCCGGGCACAGAGGGAGTGCCCTACGCTTGTTGGCATACGGCAACAGGCCGACGCCCAAGCAGCTGGAACAGAGACTGGTAATTACCATGTCTACTGGGAGGATGGTCTCCTCTACAGTGAGCCTAAGGCTCCGGTGCATGGGTCCTCAAGGGCCGTGGTGGTCCCCCAATGCCACCGAGCCTTTCTGCTAGAGTTGGCGCATGAGATACCACTAGCAGGACACCTGGGCCAGGACAAGACGTTTGCGCGCTTGGTCCCACATTTTTACTGGCCCAGGATGCGCGTCACTTCTGACACTTATTGCAAGACCTGCACCACTTGCCAAGCAAGCGGCAAGACAGGGACTAAGGTGAAGGTCCCTCTAGAACCTCTCCCAGTGGTCGATACCCCTTTTGAGCGAGTGGGGATTGACATTGTCGGGCCGTTGGATCCGCCGACTTCAGCTGGGCATAGGTTCATTTTGGTGCTAGTAGACCACGCCACCCGGTACCCAGAGGCAATCCCTCTGAGGACCATCACAGCACCGGTGGTGGCGCGGGCCCTCATGGGGATTTTTACCCGAGTGGGATTCCCCAAGGTCGTGGTGTCAGATAGGGGCACGAATTTCATGTCGGCCTACATGCAGGCCATGTGGAAGGAGTGTGGAGTGACCTACCGGTTCTCCACTCCTTACCACCCCCAGACGAACGGGCTCGTGGAGCGCTTCAACAAAACCTTGAAGGGGATGATCAGGAGCCTACCCGAGGACTTGAGAAGAAAGTGGGACGTCCTCTTACCCTGTCTGCTCTTCTCCTACCGAGAGGTGCCGCAGAAGGGGGTCGGTTTCAGCCCCTTTGAGCTGCTCTATGGCCACCCCGTTCGGGGGCCCCTCAGTCTTGTCAAAGAGGGGTGGGAGAAGTCTTCTTCGAAGCTTCCCCGTGATGTGGTCAGCTATATGCTGGCGTTCCGCAGCCAAGTGGCCAAGCTGTGGAAGGAGGCCTCGGACAACTTAGAGGCAAGTCAGGCCGTCATGAAGCAATGGTATGACCGGAACGCGCGGACGGTAGAGTTAGACGCTGGACAGAAGGTGTGGGTCATGGAGCCAGGAGAGCTTAGCGCCCTCCAGGACCGATGGACTGGGCCGTTTGAGATCTTAGAACGAAAAGGCCAGACCACGTATGTCGTCGACATGAAGACCCCCGTCAACCCCACAGGGTGCTCCACGTCAACCGCCTGAAGCCACACCAGGAGCGTTCCGAGCTCACTCTCTTGATGATAACGGATGGGAGTGAGGAGGAAGAGAGTGAGCCTCTGCCAGACCTTCTGGCGGTCCACGAGAAGGATGGTTCGGTAGAGGGAGTAGTCCTCGCCCCATCCTTGACCCCAGAGCAACAGAGGGACTGCCGCCAGGTTTTGGGGCAGTACGCCTCGTTGTTTTCCCTCACGCCTGGAATCACGCACCTGTGTACCCATGATGTGGACACAGGGGACAGTCCGCCAGTGAAGAACAAGTCTTACCGGCTGTCCGATAAGGTCAAGGCTAGTATCCAGAGTGAGGTGGTAAAGATGCTAGAACTGGGGGTGATTGAGCCTTCCAGTAGCCCTTGGGCTAGTCCGGTAGTGTTGGTGCCGAAAGCGGCCCCCGGGCACCACACCAGAACTTCGGTTCTGTGTGGATTATCGTGGACTCAACTCGGTCACCAAGACCGACGCTCACCCGATCCCTCGGGCGGATGAGCTCATTGACCGGCTGGGAGCAGCCCGGTATTTGAGTACCATTGATTTAACATCAGGATATTGGCAGATCGCCATGGCGGAAGGAGCAAGGGAGAAGACTGCGTTCTCCACCCCCGAGGGCCACTTTCAATTCCAGGTGATGCCCTTCGGGTTGAAAAATGCTCCCGCCACTTTCCAGCGGTTGGTGAACCAGGTGCTGTCTGGCCTAGAGGCCTTCTCTGCTGCCTACCTGGATGACATAGCTGTCTTCAGTAGCAGCTGGGAGGACCATCTGCAGCATCTCCAGGAGGTGCTGCAGGCTTTGCAAAGGGCTGGTCTAACCATCAAGGCCAGCAAGTGCCAGATTGGACAGGGATCTGTCGTGTACCTGGGACATCTGGTGGGCGGAGGTAAGGTGCAACCCCTCCAAGCCAAGATTGAGACCATCATGGCCTGGGAGCCCCCAAGACCCAAACAGAGGTCCGAGCTTTTCTCGGCCTCACGGGATACTACCGCCGGTTCGTCAAGGGATATGGAACCATCGTGGGCCCATTGACGGAATTGACTTCCAAGAAACAGCCACGCAGAGTAATCTGGACGGCTGCCTGCCAAGATGCCTTTGAGACTCTTAAACGTGCCATGTGCACCGCACCGGTGCTCAGGACCCCAGACTTCGGACGGGAGTTTATCGTGCAGACAGACGCTTCTGAGCATGGCATAGGAGCTGTGCTCTCGCAGCTGAATGACGATGGCCAAGACCAGCCAGTGGCCTTTATCTCCCGACGACTACTCCCCCGGGAACAGCGGTGGAGTACCATCGAGCGGGAAGCCTTTGCTGTGGTTTGGGCGGTGAAGAAGTTGAGGCCATACCTTTTTGGTTGTCACTTCTTGGTCCAGACCGACCACAGACCCCTTCGCTGGCTCATGCAGATGAGAGGCGAAAATCCCAAATTGTTGAGGTGGTCCATTTCCCTCCAGGGGATGGACTTTCGGGTGGAACATCGACCCGGTGTAGACCACGCCAACGCTGACGGTCTCTCCCGGTTTTTCCGCCTTAGTGAAGAGAACTCCCTAGAGGTTGGGAAGCTCTCCCTCTTTCGGCTGGGGGGGACGTGTGTTAGACCTGTCAGCCCTAGGGTGGTCTTACCCTGTTTTTTTCCCTTTCTGCGCCTCATTTTTGCCACCATATTTTTACTGGACCTAGGTCTCCGGGCGCCTTGCCACTGCTGGTCAGTGCTGAGGTGCAGGTGCTCTCTCACCAAAGATGGCTGCCACAGGCCCCTGCTACTGCAGAGGGCCTTCCACCCATACACGCTAGTAGCCAGAGTCAGGCTGGGACAAGGGATACAGTAGCCATCCCGTCTCCGCCTCTGGGCCCCATAGCTAGGTAGGTGGAAGGTTCCAGAACCTTCCGGGCTGTGGGAGGAGTTACACTTTGCCGCCTTTGGGAGGGTCACCTGACCTAGGGGTATAAGAGGCTTGGAGGGAAAACCTGGAGTTAGTTAGGTTGAGGCACCGCTGAACCTGGGAGAACCTGCGCTGGAGTACAGACTTTAGGGCCTAGGGGGAGACCTACACTACTGCCGCTGACAGGGTCAAGGCCCTGCTGCCGTAAGATAGATGAGGAACGCCCACCACCCACTGATCTTGCCCAGTGTGAGGGGACCCAGGGAACCATCTCCAGCGTGCCAGGAGGCACATCAACTCCTCCAAGAATCACCAACTCACAACCCCCCTGTTCATAAAGAGACTTTACTGCATCCAAGAATTTCAGGACTACAAGTGAAAACCATTGAGAGGGGATCAGGAGGCGAAGCGCTGCGTCCTAAGCGCTAGGCCTCCACCCCCTATCTACCTATACAGACAGCTGGACTGTCCCCCTAGAACCATCCCTTCACAGCCTGAGCATAAGGCTGTCAGCGCGCCTGCGCTGCAACCCCCAAGTGTGGAGAGAACTTGACCCCCCCTTGGTCACTGACCTGATGACCGGATCACCGCCGCGGCCGCCGCCGCTTGACGAAGGGAACTGAGGCCGGGGGATCTCTCCCCTATTCATAGTAGTGGTGAGGGCGCCGTCCGCGCCCTCACCGAAATCACCACAAGTCACCGCCGGGCCCGAGACCCCTGCCGCTGCCAGCGCGGCCAAGAATACCGCCGCCGCAGCCCCGTGGGCCGCGTGAAGTGAACTGAGGCCTGCTGCGGCCTCCCGGCCCGTGGACGCTGTCGCCGAGGGCCGGGGACGCTGACCGCGTCACAGGTCGCGCCCCGAAAAGGCCGCGACGGGATTGGCCCGCCAAAGCCAATCGCCGGAGAAGAGGGCGTCGCCTGGCAACCACCAGAAGCCGCGACGTGAT
The DNA here is from genome assembly GCA_963921515.1 of Calotriton arnoldi. Taxonomy (NCBI): domain Eukaryota; kingdom Metazoa; phylum Chordata; class Amphibia; order Caudata; family Salamandridae; genus Calotriton; species Calotriton arnoldi. Next base: position 792,906 of record CAWUFW010006000.1, on the reverse strand, counting down.
TGGCCCAGCAGAGCCGAACATCGACGTCAGAGGGGCTCCACTGTCATCGGGAGCCCCGGAGGAAGAGAAGGTCGCGACGCGATTGGCTCAGCCGGAGCCAATCGGGAGGACGTCCCCGGGGCTCCACTGCCAACGGGAGCCCCGCGAAGAATCGCCGCCGCGCCCGGATTGGGCACCGTGAAGAGCCCGCCTCCGCCCAGCACGCCGGGAGGTAAGGAAGGACCTCCTCACCTCTCGGGACGCCGGAGCCGACTGGCAGGACCGCCGGCTCCCGCACCGAGTCCTCACTCTCTCCCTGGACTCCACGGGGGCCGGAGGAGGGGCATACCGGCCCCCCAACGAAGGGGAAACAACGCGAGAGGCTCCATAGCCTCGAGAAAGCCAACCAGCACCGGCCGGAGGGCCGCAAGACTCGCGCCGGGCCCCGCCCCCACCACAGAGGGCCGGGCCAGAGAGGAGTCCGCCGTAAGGCCCCGCAGCCAGCCACAACACCGCAGGTGAGCCCAGGAGGCCCCTAGGGCTCTAGGTTAAGCCCCTGGGGCCGGGGGCCACCCTTGAGGAGGGATCACGGAGGGAGGGGGCCTTTAATGACTTTGGGATTACAGGCCAGGCACATCCTATGACCCTAGCCTCCCCGGGGAGATAAAGAAGTTCCCCCTTTTTGGTAGCCCCCAGCTGCTGGACATGTTGAGGGGTTCCCTGTAGGATTCCCTCCCGCCTAGTGTATCATAGGCTGTATAGAGTACCTAGGCCTACTGTATATATGTTGATGTATAAACCGTGTTGCGCCTGTTCTAGGCCCTAGTTGGTAAAGAGCACCCGAATGAGCAGTGGTGCTGTGATTTTAATGCGGCCTTTTAGTGGCCAGAATTGTGAAGGGTCTTTTTAAATGAACGCGCACTAGTTACCCGAATGTATAATTTGAATAATTGAATGCCATCTTGATCAATATAAAGGAACCTGATTGTTACTTATACAAGCCTGGTGTGGTGTCCGGTTATTGCGTCGCATTTCTGAGTTAATGTGAGAGTGTGCTGCACAACTGCCTTACACATTGCCTTCGCGTGCCTTTCCCCGCTTTGCGCCATGCTACCATAACGGTCTCGGTAACCCCGTTTCCAACACCAAGCATCACACAACAAGTGATGGAAATGAGCCACGCCCATTCAGCAGGAGGGTGGTAAGGGTGTAGTATGCATCTGCTGGTACATTCTGGAGAACAATGCTGCAAATACATTACTAAAGCAGTGTGGTATCTGGTTCTTCCCCATAGGCCCAGTGCTGGTGGCTTAGTGGACTGTAGGCACTGGAACCCTGCTATGTCAGCAAGGGGTTTAGAATGTATGGGGATGAAATACTGACAGTTTGTACAGGAAGTTGCTGGGCTGTGGATGGGATCTTCTCCAAAGAATAAACTACAACCTGCACCTCTATCTGCTTGTTTCTTGCCGCGATTACTACACTGGCGTAGTTGGCAGTTCCTACACCTCTAGAAGATCCCACCAAACCGCTGCGCTGAGGATTCCCCTTCAACCCTGAACACCTTATTCTTCAAAGCTCAGTGCCCTTCTCTATGCGGAGCGCGGGGTCACCCCTGTTTGTTTTGCCGGCCTGGCCGTTCTCCTGCTGTCTGTTCCACCAGCCTCTTTCTGACCCTGCGTTGTTTGGGCCTTTGATTAGTGTGTGTCTCTTTGGACTATCACACTGCACAACTTTCATCGGACTCCTGTTTGTTTTGCCACCCTTTGGAGTTCACCACCAGTTCACCAGTCTGCTCTGTTGGGTGATTTCAGTCCAAGAGGGGGGTACAGAGCCATCGGCACCGGCGCAAGCGCGCAGCGGGACCAGCGCGAGCCCAGCCCCATGTACTGGCTTCTGAGGTGACACAGGCGCAAGTGTCCAGCTACACCTACTGGCTGTCATCGTGCCCTCCGCCATTCTTCTGCTTGCCGCGAGCCTCTCCCGGCTGTCCTCGTGCCCTCCGCAATTCTTCTGCTTGCCGCGAGTCTCTCCCGAGCCGAGTCTCCAGTTCTTCTTCCTGATTGGTGGGGCTCTCCTGTCCTCGGTCCTCTGTGACATCGGCTGGTGCGCATTCCCTCAGAATCCTGACATCTCTTCACGGTGGCCATTTCCTGACTTCTCTGTGACGTCGCCTGCCATTCTTCATAGAAGCTGGTTCACATCTTCTCAGGTTCCCGGTGTCTCTTCACTGCAGCCTTTTTCTCGCAGGATCTACCGATGATACGCACATCCTTTTGTGTCATTGTAGTGGTTTAAGTATTTGTGTTCTATGTATGCATTGCTCTGATGTACTAACATTCTGTGCTCGTGCGTGGAGTGTGCATCCTTGGGGATTCGATCGGCGACTGGCAGTTGCTGACCGAGCCTCTGAGGGTGCGACGCTCCTGGCCGTGGCTGAAGAGTTTACCTTGCAATAAAACCGATCTTCGGATGAATTCATCTCCTTGTCCGATATCCTTTCATCTATTACATATTGGCGGCGACCGGGAACTCCGTCTTCAGCCACACGCAGCGGAATATTCGTCGAATCCCACGCAGTACCCTGTTCAAATCCGACTCTCAGCCCGAAGCGTTCCCAAACTGAGCTGAGATCGACGGATCCTATGGGACGTACAAGCGACAGCTGGTAGGACCATTTTAATTATATTCGGCGAGAACTTGAGTTTCGGCCAGGGCAGGCGTTACCCTCATCCATTAGACCGCGCGCCGTCAACTTGAACACGGCGCACGCGCTTTCTCAGCGCGCTACAGTCCCACGCGCAGATTCAGCGCGTCATTACAAAGAGGCATAGAACAGAGGCATAGAACGTTGGTTTCTCAAGCGGAAGAGCGCTTCCTTAAGCTGCACCGTGCACCGCTCAAGATCCATTTTGCTTTGGGCAATTCAGTGCGTTACACTGCTTGGCTTTCAGCTGATTTCAAGCCACGGTGATACGCACACCTTCATTGGATTATCTGGTTTCAGTTCCTTTTACGGAACCTTCATTTGCGCGTCACGGTGATACGCACACCTTATTATTATTAATTTTTTATTTTTTATTTTAAATATCAAAAATGATTTATTTCACACATTCTGTCAAACTAAGTTGGTAACTTCCCACCAACTTCCCACCAACTTCCCACTCTTCTTTATTAATAATGGCTACTCTCAATCAAATTACTCACCCGCCTCCTTTTCTAGCTAAACCTGGCAAACCTGGTTTACCTTGGCAAGAGTGGTTCTGTTTATTTGAAAACCACTTAGTGGCTATTGATGCTGCAGAATATTCACCTGCTCGTAAGTTCGCCCTGCTTTTCGGCAGTTTAGGTTTGGCAGCACAGCGCATTTTTCAAAGCCTACCTCCTATCCCTCCTCCTACTGGTCAATCAGGAGACGGTCAATGGAACACTTATTTGGAGGCCATAGCTAGACTTAAGAAGCAATTCTCTGAATCACCTAACATAATGTTGGAAAGGCACAGGTTCTACAAACGTAAACAGTGCGAAGAAGAAAAGGTGGAGGAGTATATTTCAGCATTGAGGGTTCTAGCTACTACTTGTGGGTTTGGTCCTTTATCAGATGACATAATTCGTGATCAGTTCGTCTTTAATTGTGCATCTCAGAAAATTAAAGAAAGGATTCTAGGTTGTAAAAATCCCTCACTCTCCGAAGTAATAGACATGGCTTTAAGTATAGAACGTTCTACAATTTCTACTAAAGTCATACAAGCTAACCCTATATCTAAAGTGAATTCGATTTCTGAATCGGCGGAAGCTTATGAAGAAGATTTGATGGCTGTAGGTTCAAGAGACAGAGGGTCAAAGACTTCTCAAAGTAGTTACCAACCATATTGCTACAGATGTGGGTCAAAAATGCACATTGGAAATTTTCAAGGGTGTCCTGCTTTAGGCAAACGTTGTTCTATCTGTAAAAAAATGGGACATTTCCAAAAACTCTGCAGAGGCCGCAGGAAACTGGTCTCAGTTCGAAGTGTAGACTTTGAAACGAATTATTGTGCAGAGTCTTTGGATAATCTACTCCTGACAGTGGATTACACAAAGGATCCCTTGGAGATTAAAGGCCCCTTATGTAATGCATTAATTGATGGTAAAGAAACCAGTGTTATGGCGGACTCAGGATCCCCAATTACAATTCTTCGTGACTCTTATTTTTTGAGAAATGGGGAAGAACTGTTTCACTGGCAAAATCCGATGTCAATCCGAAGGCCTTTGGCGAGAAGGACATAGACATGTTGGGATTTTTATGTCTGATGTCATAATTTTAGAAAGAAAAATTAATACTAAAGTTTATGTAGCAATTAAGGGAAAAACATTGTGGGCTGGAAAGATCTGGCACGTTTGGGTTTGTATTTAGTCCCAGGGGATGTAAACCCTATAAGAGTTAGAGAAATTCCTGTTTGTAGTCTGGATGATCTAACTTTAGATTTGAAAAGTTTGATGTCCGAATTTAAGTCAGTGTTCAGTGAGCAAATCGGTTGTGTGAATGAGTTCAAACACAAGATCAGGTTGTTACCTGATGCAATACCTTTGGTTCATAAGGTCAGACCGGTCCCCTTAAGTGCCAGAGAAGAATTAAGAAAAATGTTGGAGGATTTATGTTCACAGGGTATAATCCAACCCACGGAGTCTTCACAGTGGGTGGCCCCCATTGTGGTCGCTCGCAAAAGACAGGGGAAATTAGACTCTGTGCGGATTTGAGGGGCCTTAATAAAAACATTGTAGTAGGCTGCCACCCCCTCCCCAAGATTCATGATCTACTGGCAAATTTGGGGGGTGCTCAGTGGTTCTCTCTAATCGACCTAAAGTCCGCCTACCATCAGATCCCACTAGCTGCGGAGTCTCAGGAACTAACAACATTTGTTACACCTTTCGGTGCCTACAAATTCCTGAGACTTCCCTTTGGACTAGCATCCGCAGCTAGTGTTTTTCAAAGATTGATGGATACTATGTTTAAAGGGATAAAAGGCGTTCAGACATATCTGGACGATATACTGATTTTTTCGAAGGATCCAGATGAACATGTGGTGCTGTTGAGAAAGGTATTATCTGCTCTAGGCAAACATGGTATGACCGTAAGAGCAGATAAGTGCAAATTTGGCGTGAAAGAGCTGGATTACCTAGGACACACAGTGTCTTTTAAAGGTATTACTCCGAAATTTTCTGTGGTCAGGGCTTTCAAGGAGGCAAAACCCCTTCAGACAAAGATACACTTCGCTCTTTTTTGGGCCTTGCTGAATACTATGCGAGGTTCGTATGCAACTATGCACAGATCGTGGAGCCCCTTAGAGTGTTATTAAAAAAAGGTCACAAATTTGTTTGGTCCCAAGATCTTGATGGGGTGTTTGCCAAGGTAAAAGATCTAATCATTTCAGCTCAAGCATTACATGCTTTCCGTGATGATTCACCGTCAGTCATCACAGTAGATGCTAGCATGAGTGGTCTAGGATCAGTCCTTAGTCAGATAGTTAATAGTAAAGAACAAACAGTGGCGTTTGCTTCCAGATCTCTGAAATCTTTTGAGAAAAATTATAGTACTATTGAACGAGAAACTTTGGCTTGTGTCTGGGCGGCTCAGAAATTTAAGATGTATATTTGGGGCGAAAATTCGAAATTTTTACTGATCACAAGCCACTTACGTTTATTTTTTGTAAGCCCCCTAGTAATAACATGTCAGCAAGATTGACTCGCTTAATCTCTAAGTTACAGGAATATAATTTTAACATGAAGCATATTCAAGGGGGCAAGAATTTTCAAGCGGACTGTTTGTCAAGGATGCTAATGGAAAAAGACGATGAGGATGATGTAGAGGAGGATGAAGTAGAATGTGTCGCTGTGCTTGATGCAATTGAAAACTGTAATACTGTTATTTCAGAGTCAGAATGGAAAACTGCATGTATCAATGATGCTATTTTGTCAAAAGTTATAGAATATTCTTCATCTAAATGGCCTGATGCAAGGAATTTGTCAGGTGAACTAAGAAATCTGTCATTAGTAGCTGATGAAATTTCTGTCAAGGATGGTTTAGTATTACGAGGCGATAAATTTATACCCCCAAGTTCTTTAAGAAATATTTTAGTCAAGATCGCTCATGAGGGGCACCTTGGGGTAGCTAAGACTTGCATGAAAATCAAGCTGGATTATTGGTGGCCTGCCTTAGATGCCCAAGTGAAAAGTATGGTGGATGGATGCGAGGAATGTTTGCTCTCAAACAAACACTGGAAACTCCCGAAGGTACCTCTACATCCCATAGACTTTCCTGAGAAACCTTGGGAAAAAGTGGGACTGGATTTTTCTGGGCCATACAATATCCTTAATGAGTCATTAAGATTTTTGATTCTAGCGGTTGATTACCACTCTAAGTGGATGTAATATAAATTTGTGGACGCCCCTACCACTGATAACACTATTTCTTTCCTGAGCAAAGTATTTACCTTAGAGGGAGCTCCTAGATCCCTGGTTACGGATAATGGGACTCACTTTGTTTCGGAAAAAATGTGCTCATTCTTGATGAATCACGATGTCAAACATTTGAGGGTAGCCAGGTATTCACCAGCTTCCAACGGGCTAGTTGAAAGGGGCAACAAAGTACTTAAAGAGGGGATCCAGACAGCGCTGGCCGCTGGTCATGATGTTAAATCATTTTTGGAAAAAAAAGTGTTGAGTTATAACACTTCTCCACACTGTACCACAGGTATCACCCCTTTCGAGCTCCTGAGAGGCAGAAAGGCTAACACAGCCTTGCTGCCATTATGGTTAGATAGTGGTAAACTAACAAGAGTTGACACCAGTTGTAAGGATTTGGCAAGTAAAGTGAGGGTAAGTCAAGAGAAAATGAAAAAGAAATTTGACGGAGGGTGTTCTTCCACCAATGTTGAAATTGCGGTGGGTGATTGGGTTTTATTTAAAAAACCATTTAAAGTTAGAAAAGGAGAGTCCATCTTTTCGAATCCTGTTCTAGTTTGTAAAGTCAGTAGAGGTGCAGCGTTTCTCCAAGATAAAGGCTGGTGGAACAAAAGACAATTGATTAAAGTAAGAAAGGTCCAATCGGACTTAATTAGGAACAGGAAAGCTTCAGTGGCGGAGGGTGAGCTTGATTGGTCTTATTGGTTACATAATCAAGAAAGACAAGAACCTTCAAGGGAGCAAAATTGTTTGCCAAGTAATGCCCCTGTAAACAACGAATTGGAAAGTAATGTAGGTTGTTCACGGGGAGGTCGTGTTAGAAAGTTACCTTCGAGATTTAAGGATTTCATTACATTTTAATTCTGAAATTTATAATTTTGTTTATATAGGGGGGAGGTGATGTAGTGGTTTAAGTATTTGTGTTCTATGTATGCATTGCTCTGATGTACTAACATTCTGTGCTCGTGCGTGGAGTGTGCATCCTTGGGGATTCGATCGGCGACTGGCAGTTGCTGACCGAGCCTCTGAGGGTGCGATGCTCCTGGCCGTGGCTGAAGAGTTTACCTTGCAATAAAACCGATCTTCGGATGAATTCATCTCCTTGTCCGATATCCTTTCATCTATTACAGTCATCAACCAGCTGGTGTGTTTTACCAACGATACGCACGTCCTTGCGTGTCATCGATAAGCTGATCTACTTCTCGTCACATTCACCATTTGATTCATTCATGCTTATAAGTTGCACGCCCATGTAGATTACTGGTTGACTTTTATTGCGTGTCTTTCACTTCTGCAATCTGCATATCACTTCCTCATCCAGTTTCTCCACGGTGTGTCACACGGTGATACACACACCTCTAGTCTCCTGTTCTTCAAGTCAGTGACACACACACTATTGCTTGAACCCACAGTATCTCCACCAATGAAAGTCTTTTATTATTTTGAGACATTCTATTTTGACTAGTAGATTTTGGTTTGTTTTTGCTTGTTTAAAAAAAAAAATCCATCTAGGGCTCCCGGTTTTATGGTATTTATTTTTTTAACATTTCCATCTGTATTTATCCATATTTATTTTTATGTCATTTTATCTGTATATATCCGCATTTATTTTTGTCGCAAGCAAAAAAAGACGTTGCAGCTAGTATTTTTCCACATTTATTTAAATAGACAGTGCACACGGTTGTTATAGGTTTAGTTATATGTTTATATGCGCCAAATTAAGTAAACACAATACTGTCATCTGAAAACTTTGCCATTGTAATACAAGTCACAGTGGTGTCACAGAGATTACTTGCAGTAATATCAGTGAGCTGCTGCTGTGTTACAATATTGAAAACTCTTGGAAGGTGTTTCCAATCACCACGATGAGGCAAGGCTGGTGAGTACAAGATTCTTTATTTGAAGATAGAAAGCCTGCGGGGAAAGCGTGGCTCATCCCTAGCCAGCCATTCACCAACTGCTGACTGTAGAACCTCTAACTCCCAGGTGGAATGTGGAACGCACTAGGCCCAGTGCTCCACACTCCACGTAAGAGGAGAATAATATGGAAAGGAGATTACAACACATCCCCTTCTCTTATAATAATAATACATGAAAGCATGAGAAAGGAGAGGAGTGAGAGGAAAGAAAGGAAGAGAAGAGAAGAGATGAGAGGAAAGAGGAAGACGTCAAGAAAGAAATAAAATCACCCCTAAAATTGGTGAATAAAGATTAACAAACAACATTATGAAACACCAAAAAGGTAAAGCACAATAAATAAGATCATTGTGCACAAAAGTAACCATTAAGTACAAATGTAATCATTCAGATAACCTGGAGGATGTCGACCTCTGCTAGGTCTCACTTCCCTTTCAACAGAAACAGTTTGTTCAAACTCATTGGAGGACTCATTGGAGGAAATAGGGGCATCACCACCACCTTGTATAACACTGTGAGTAGAGTGCCTAGCTTGAGAAATACCAGTGAGATCACTGTCAGACATTGACAAAAAGATGTTGCTGGAACTTTGGTTTTGGCGATTAACACCAATATTGCCACTAGTAGTGCCTTTCTGGTACAGAGCTACAGTTCTGTAATTCCACCTATCACCATTATCAAGAACCACACCATAAGGTAAAGTACGTATAACTTTGTAAGGTCCTAGAAACTTAGAAAGACGTGCACCAGGTCTACCACTTCATACTTTCACCCAATCACCAGAGCAAATGCGTTTCTCAACTTTCTTTCTTGCACACACTACTTGGTGAGAGGGAGTAAGGGAAGTATTTTTTGATATGATGTCTTTCATCCAAGTGGGAACAAGTTTAGTATTGGGAAGTCTCCCACGCATCATTTCAAAAGATGTCTTGCTGGTAACTCCATGCAAACTTGAGCGGAAGGCCCAAAGCATTTCAGACACCAGCAAGTCAACATCATTCCCACAAGACATGGCCATTTGGATGGTACCTTTGATGAGGCAGTTTGCCCTCTCAACCATGCCATTGCCTTGAGGGTTGTAAAGTGAGGTGCGAATATGCTTAATGCCAAAAGAGCACAAAAAGGAACGCATCTCAGCAGAAGTCAGTTAAGTGCCATTGTCTGTTATCAAAACTGAGGGTACACCTTCCTCTACACAAATTTCTTTCAGAGAATTTATGGTGGTTAATGTGGTAATATCCTTCAAGAATTTAACTATCAACCACTTAGTATGGACATCAACTACCACCAGGGCAAAGCGGAAACCATTCTTGAGATCATTCATAGGCCCAATGAAGTCCAAGCAGATTGTATGCTATGGTTGACCTGGATCAGTTATATGTCCCATGGAGGCTTGGACACCCACTTTCAAACGCTTGTCACTTTCTTTGCAGATCTCACACTTTTCAACCTAAGAATCAACGTCAGAGTCCATTCCAGGCCACCACCAGTTCACTCTCAATCTTTTTTTTGTTCTTGTTTGGCCTAAATGCCCTTCGTGAGCCAATCTAATAAGATTGTTACTCAAGGCCAAAGGAGGAATGAATAACTCTCCTCTCATGATCACTGCATCACCACAGACAGACAATTCGTCTAAAATTTTAACATAGGGTCTAATTGAAGGGGAAACTGAGCTTTCCCTTCTATTGCCTAGTAGGATTAACCGCTTGAGCTCCATCATTGAGTTATCTGTGGACATTTCCTTGATCCATTCAGTTTCAGTTAAAGCTTGTGCCTCAAGCACACTCAATACATCTTGGACTGATGCAACAGCACCTTCCGTTTGTTTCTTTAAAACAGCAAATTTGTCAACAGTCTCCCAGTCAAGTGAAAGTCTTGACAAACAGTCCGCTTGGACGTTTCTCCAACCTTGAATGTACACAACATTGTAACAGTATTCTTGAAGGCGAGAAGCCAGCCTAGCCAACCTCGCTGAACATTTGGTAGTACCACCTGGTAACAGTACTTTGATTAAAGGTTTGTGGTCGGACTTCAACGTGAATTTTGAACCCCACAAATAGGTCCGGAAATATTCACAACCCCAAGCAGCTGCCAACGTTTCACGTTCTATAACTGAATAATTCTTTTCAGAATTAGTCAATGTCCTGGATGCAAATGCCACTGTTCTTTCATGACCATTATGAATCTGAGATAAAACAGCACCAAGGCCAGTGGCACTAGCATCCACGGTGAGAACGGATTGACGTTTGGTATCAAAAGGGGTAAGAATGCCTGCTTCACAAATATCTTTTTTTATGTTGTCAAAACATGACTGTTGTAAGGTGCTCCACACAAAAGTGACACCTTTCTTTAAAAGAGATCTTAAACTTTCTGTCTTGGTAGAAAAATCCTTCACAAATTTTGAGTAATATTCGATGAGTCCTAAAAAGGATCTCAATTTGTCTTTGTCAGAAGGTACAGGAGCCAAACGGATGGCATCTAAAAGATTTTGTTTGGGTCTTACACCTTGATCTGAAATTTCATACCCAAGATAGTCAACTTTGTCAACAAAGAATTTGCATTTCTCACGCCTGAGGGTTAGACCAGATTCTTTGATTTTAAATAATGCTTCCCTAGAGTGTGATTGTGTTGATCCATAGTGTCACCAAAAATTAGGATGTCATCCTGAAAATATACAATGTTTTTGACATCTTTAAAAAGTACACTCATCATTCGTTGAAAAATACTAGCAGCATAGCAAAGACTAAAGGGCATTCTGGTGCATTGAAAAATGCCATCCAATGTGATGAGAGCTGTGAGTGGTTTAGATTCTTCATGCAGCTTAATCTGGTGATAAGCGTTATTTAAATCTAGTTTAGAAAAGAATTTACAACCACTCAAAGCTAAGATCAACTCATTGATATTCGGTAATGGATAAGTATCAACAACTACATTCTGGTTTAATGACCTGAGGTCAATGCAAAATGTAAATTTTCCATCCAATTTTTCAGTAATAACAACCGGAGAAACCCACATGGAGCTCTCCACCGGCTCAATTACTCCAGAAGAAACCATGTCTTTCAACATTTCCTTTACAGCTGCTCTGGCAAATAAGGGGTCGATTCCGATCCCAGTCAGAGGCGCACCTAACACCATTCGCCCGGGGGAAAAACCAGGCGAATGCATGTTTCCCGACCGATTCGCACATACGTCCGAACGAGCAAGTACGATGCGCATAACTGCCCAAATCCCGACCCAGTCGCACTCACCCAATCCAGCGCCTGTTCTCCGACCAATGTGGATCCGGAAACGCAGAATCGAGACGCACGGAAGCCCAATTGCAGCCCTGTCCGGCCGGACTAGTACGATGCGCCTTCCGTACGTGCCGAACCCGTCGCTACGCACGGCACGTCAAAGCATCCGGGAGAGGCGCACATAAGCTCCAATTCGCGCCACAAGACGATCCACGGCTACGAGACGAACAAGCCAGCGACGAGGACGAGGCGAAGCGAAGAGAAAGACGAACGAGACGAACCAACCATGAATCCCATCGCGCCGATCCTACCAATACTCTACATCTATTACCGGAACTGGTACGGACGCGTACGGCGCAGAAGGTAAGTCAAACACCCACCACACAAACAAACCACACGTACCCGACATATACCACACACACATAGGGATGCAGAAATCACTTACACCAGCAACAGCAGCACCATAGGGGCGGGATGGCTATCACCAATGCCACATACACACATAGGGGCCTGGATGCCAACCACAATACCACCCCTACCCAGGGGTGCTAGATGCCTACCACTACTACTACCACCCCTACCCATGGGGGGCTGGATGCCTGTCACTACTACCACCCCTACCCAGGGGGTGCTAGATGCCTACCACTACTACCACCCCTACCCATGGGGGGCTGGATGCCTATCACTACCACCACCCCTACCCATGGGGGGCTGGGTGCCTACTACTACTTCCACCCCTACCCAGGGGGTGCTAGATGCCTACCACTACTACCACCCCTACCCATGGGGGGCTGGATGCCTGTCACTACTACCACCCCTACCCAGGGGGGGCTAGATGCCTACCACCACCCCTACCCATGGGGGGCTGGATGCCTACTACCACTACCACCCCTACCCATGGGGGGCTGGATGCCTATCACTACTACCACCCCTACCCATGGGGGGCTGGATGCCTGTCACTACTACCACCCCTACCCAGGGGGGGCTAGATGCCTACTACCACTACCACCCCTACCCATGGGGGGCTGGATGCCTATCACTATTACCACCCCTACCCATGGGGGGCTGGATGCCTGTCACTACTACCACCCCTACCCAGGGGGGGCTAGATGCCTACTACCACTACCACCCCTACCCATGGGGGGCTGGATGCCTATCACTACCACCACCCCTACCCATGGGGGGCTGGATGGCTATCACTACCACCACCCCTACCCATGGGGGGCTGGATGCCTACTACCACTACCACCCCTACTCATGGGGGGCTGGATGCCTATCACTACTACCACCCCTACCCATGGGGGGCTGGATGCCTGTCACTACCACCACCCCTACCCATGGGGGGCTGGATGCCTATCACTACTACCACCCCTACCCATGGGGGGCTGGATGCCTACTACTACTACCACCCCTACCCATGGGGGGCTGGATGCCTACTACCACTACCACCCCTACCCATGGGGGGCTGGATGCCTTTCACTACTACCACCCCTACCCATGGGGGGCTGGATGCCTGTCACTACTACCACCCCTACTCAGGGGGGGCTGGATGCCTACCACTATCACCACCCCTACCCATGGGGGGCTGGATGCCAACTACTACTACCACCCCTACCCAGGGGGTGCTAGATGCCTACCACTACTACCACCCCTACCCATGGGGGGCTGGATGCCTGTCACTACTACCACCCCTACCCAGGGGGGGGCTAGATGCCTACCACTACCACCAACCCTACCCATGGGGGGCTGGATGCCTACTACTACTACCACCCCTACCCATGGGGGGCTGGATGCCTGTCACTACTACCACCCCTACCCAGGGGGGGCTGGATGCCTATCACTACTACCACCCCTACCCATGGGGGACTGGATGCCTGTCACTACTACCACCCCTACCCAGGGGGGGCTAGATGCCTACCACTACCACCACCCCTACCCATGGGGGGCTGGATGCCTACCACTACCACCACCCCTACCCAGGGGGGCTGGATGCCTACTACCACTACCACCCCTACCCATGGGGGGCTGGATGCCTACTACTACTACCACCCCTACCCAGGGGTGCTAGATGCCTACCACTACTACCACCCCTACCCATGGGGGGCTGGATGCCTATCACTACCACCACCCCTACCCATGGGGGGCTGGATGCCTACTACCACTACTACCCCTACCCATGGGGGGCTGGATGCCTATCACTACTACCACCCCTACCCATTGGGGGCTGGATGCCTATCACTACCACCACCCCTACCCATGGGGGGCTGGATGCCTACTACCACTACCACCCCTACCCATGGGGGGCTGGATGCCTACCACTACCACCACCCCTACCCATGGGGGGCTGGATGCCTACTACTAGTACCACCCCTACCCATGGGGGGCTGGATGCCTAACACCACTACCACCCCTACCCATTTGGGGCTGGATGCCTGTCACTACCACCCCTACCCAGGGGGTGCTAGATGCCTACCACTACTACCACTCCTACCCATGGGGGGCTGGATGCCTACTACCACTACCACCCCTACCCATGGGGGGCTGGATGCCTATCACTACTACCACCCCTACCCATGGGGGGCTGGATGCCTGTCACTACTACCACCCCTACCCAGGGGGGGCTAGATGCCTACCACTACTACCACCCCTACCCATGGTGGGCTGGATGCCTATCACTACCACCACCCCTACCCATGGGGGGCTGGATGCCTACTACCACTACCACCCCTACCCATGGGGGGCTGGATGCCTACCACTACCACCACCCCTACCCATGGGGGGCTGGATGCCTACTACTACTACCACCCCTACCCATGGGGGGCTGGATGCCTATCACCACTACCACCCCTACCCATGGGGGGCTGGATGCCTGTCACTACTACCACCCCTACCCAGGGGGTGCTAGATGCCTACCACTACTACCACCCCTACCCATGGGGGGCTGGATGCCTATCACTACCACCACCCCTACCCATGGGGGGCTGTATGCCTACTACCACTACCACCCCTACCCATGGGGGGCTGGATGACTATCACTACCACCACCCCTACCTATGGGGGGCTGGATGCCTACTACCACTACCACCCCTACCCATGGGGGGCTGGATGCCTACTATCACTACCACCCCTACCCATGGGGGGCTGGATGCCTATCACTACTACCACCCCTACCCATGGGGGGCTGGATGCCTGTCACTACTACCACCCCTACTCAGGGGGGGCTGGATGCCTACCACTACCACCACCCCTACCCATGGGGGGCTGGATGCCTACTACTACTACCACCCCTACCCAGGGGGTGCTAGATGCCTACCACTACTACCACCCCTACCCATGGGGGGCTGGATGCCTGTCACTACTACCACCCCTACCCATGGGGGGCTGGATGCCTACCACCAACACCACCCCCACTCATAGGATGGACAATGCATGACACAACCAGCACACTACAACCTAAGGAATGCAAGAAAAAGACATCCCCCCAACACCATGACAAGCGTGTGTAGACTGTGCCAAATGCCTACAACACTGAACATGACTTTGAACATACAATGTGACCCCCTATCACATGTGTCACACATAAATGTGTGTGGCCTCCACAATGCAAGCAGACCATGACCACTGTGGCAATGGGGTCCAACCCCCATCATCACAGTGACCAAAAGGTAAGTGTGGGGTCCATAGCTGAAGCACATTTTGAACATTGTGGCAATGGGGTCTAAACCCCCATCATCACAGTGACCAAAAGGTAAGTGTGGGGTCCATAGCTGAAGCACATTTTGAACATTGTGGCAATGGGGTCCAACCCCCATCATCACAGTGACCAAAATGTAAGTGTTGACATTGAAAAAGCTGCAACTGCAAAACTGCATGGATGATTCCTGGTCACAGAACAACAAACACATCAGTGGCAAAGTAGTGCTTGTGTCCCATAGCAACATAGATTGGGGGAGGCAAACAGTGCAGTGCAAATAAGACATACCTATGGCCATGTGCAGACAAACATCACCCATGGGGGCTGACACTGTCAACATTCATCAATGAACAATGACAGAAGTGACCATCATAATGCAGACCCACATATTTGCACCAATGGGCACACAAATGGAGATATCCTGTGGAGACTGTAGATGTGAGGTGAACAAATGCCATACCATGGCAGCAATGGGACACACAAACAATGATCATTGTGCTGACTGATGACCTAGGAGTCCCAGGCACCGCAGGTGAAACCCACCAAACAACATACAGCCAATGGCACACTAAAGATATGCCAATGCAGTGGTGCAGATGCACAAACACAAACAGGCAGCCCCACACTGCACATCAAACACAACAGGTGAGGGGGTTGCCAGTGTCCCCAGGCAACCACACAACACATGATGAGGCCTGAATACCAATTACACAGATGCGCATACAGTGCCACACAAAAGTAACTCATGGATCCAAATCCCCTATGTGGGCAATCAGGCATTGTTAGATGAGAGGGAGCACAAATCACACATGTCACACAGGCATGTAGGAACAGCAACTGACACAGCAAGACACAGACACACCACAGCACTACCCCCGGGTCCCCACAATGTGGTGACCCTGGGCTGCATGACAATCCCACTGTGATGACAAAGCTAGATGTCGTTCACACTGTGAACCACAGTCATGTGTCCTGAGCAACAAACTACCATCACACCTACACAAGCACAAATCAATCAGCACGGCCAGTAAGCCAAGGCCAACATGGAGGCAGGGGTCTAGCCGGGCAACAACTCTCATCTGCACACACTCAACATCACACACCTCGACCTCCAACAATGTGCAGCAGTGAAGCTCACATGCACTGGTGACATTGCACATGCACCCATGAAAATCCCATGGGGGTGGTGGGAACTAAGATGCAGAAACACATCACACATGGCCACTCAACAAGACTCCTGAATGTCTGACACACTGCACACTACGCTGTACATGGACATGACGGCAATACCACACCAACCAATGGGATCCCAGCCACAGTCCCACACCAATGAAGAAGCCAAGGTCACCCACAAAGAACACACAAAGACAACTACCAACATTGCACCTCTGACCATGAGGAGTGCCAGCAGTCACACACACAATGTGTCACAATCACTGAAAGATAACACAAACTGGAAATTACATGACAGGTGTAAACAACAAGTGCCAAGGGGAATCCTGACTGTGTCCCATCTGTGTTTGCCCACAAACTCAGCCCTGACAGCAAACACACCTATGGGTGACACCCTGATGACCATTAATGTGCCATGCACCCACATCACTGAGAACCCAGGGATAAGACTTGGGGGGAACATAGGTCAACTCAGCAAGCATCACAAACAGGAACATCACTAGGGATCCCAGCATGCACAGCAAAATGGAAGTGAACACACACAGACATGCTCACACAACACACACCTTGGGCTCAGGCAATGTCACAGGATTACACACTGCCATGAGGGGACTCCACTCCTGTGTGAGGAAAGCTGTGCCATATGTTGCCTCAGTAGGGCTCCATCATGTCAGCAGAACACTTGGTCACACAGTCAACAATTAGCACAAAATGAAGGCTCCCGTCATATCAGCCTGGTCATGGGAGTGTCAACGAAATTAGCAGCACAGATCCAACACACATGTATAGCAAGTTGCACTGACAACACAGATGAGTCCTTCCCCATTGATGCCCAAACTTGCATGTCCAGTGGAGATGGCCACACGGTCAGGGAAGTAGACAAATTGAACAATGGCAAGCACAACAGATGTGCAGGGGTGTAAGCCACAGATGTGATATTGCAAATAAAAGTAGGAAATCCCATTGCCAAATATTGAAAACATGACACCCTCATATGCTGCTAAGGATGACATGGATACACTACAGGATAGGACACATTACCCGTGGACCACATGGGTCCCTGCACAGTAACACTTCATTTTCATGAGACCAAAAATCACCATCACTGCAGCAAGGGCACGGTTAGCATCATCAACATCATGTACATCAGAAGCAAAACCACTAGAGAACAGAAAGTAGCTTTATTCAGCATATGTGGGTTCAAAAGTTAAAGACCAGAAAAAAAGAAACAAAGGCCAATGGCCAGTCCATTCTGAAAGTCAAAACAGGGTGACAGTGGCAGATGTCACCCTACGCATGCCTGCACTGCTACACACCAGGGACAATCCCCTCGGAGGGGCATACGGGGGGGGCAGGCCAGGCACCGCAGGGACAGTATCAGGGCTCACCAGAAGGAGGCAGGGAAGGTGTGGTGGGTGCTGCAGAGCCACTGACAACTGCAGTGGAGGTGTCTGACATGGTGTGTGCCGGCACAACTGGGGGGCATGACTCAGATGGTGTGGGTGCCGGCACGACTGCAGTGGGCCGTGCAGATGGAGTGGACAGGTTCCCCACTGCAGTGCCCAAGTCAGACGGGGTGGTAGTGGACTCCACTGCAATGCCTACCTCCAGGGGAGGAGAATGGGGTTCAGGTAAGGTGGGCAGGACAGAGGGGGAGGACATCGTCTCCACACCAGTGGCACAGACATGCGCAGCGGGGGGTGTGGTGCCGGAAGAGCAAGTGGCAGGGGGAGAAGGCCGGATCATTTTGGGGATGGTGTATCTGTGGGTGGGGGAACCTGGGGCAGGGTGTGGTGGGGGCACCTGTGGAGTGGGGGCCTGAGGGATGGAGGAAGGAGACTTGGTGCTTGAGCTGCAGGGCGGCGGCGGGGTCTTGCTCTTCCGGGTCCGGGGGGACTTGCGGATGGGGGCGTCAGTCGGTCTGTGCCTGGGGGAGGGTGTCCGGGGGCGAGGGGCACTCCCCTCCGTGTGGGTGGGCTTCCTCTTCCCCCTGAATGCTGTATCAGCTGGATCGGAGGGGAAGAGGCCGAGGTCACTGAGGAAGACCCGCTGTGTCTTTGGGGTTGCAGGTGAGGCAAGGGAAGGGGCCTTGGAGGGAGAGGTAACTGAGGACTGCGCAGTGGATGCGTGTGTGTGTGCCTGGGCCCCATCCCCTGTGAGTGTGGTTTCAGTCCCCTGACTGTGCGTGCGTGTGCGTCTGGATTTTGGCGTGTGTGTCTGTGTGCTGCCTGTGTCTGTGCTGGTGTGTGCCTGTGCCGGTGTGTGTGTGCTTGGGACAGGTAAGGTGCTGGGGAGTGTGGATGGGGCAGAGGTAGGAGGGGTGAGGGACTGTTGGAGGAGGGACACTGCTGCCGTCAGGGAGGAGTCCATGGACCTATTGCCCCTCTGTAGGGCAGACATGCCCGATGAGATGCCCTCCATGAACGACACCAGCTGAGTCAACAGAGTGGTGTGTGCATGGAGGACACTCAGCATCGCTGTCTGCCCTACATGGAGCTGGCGAAGGAGGTACACAGACTCCTCACTCAGGGCAGCAGGGGACACAGGGGCAGGGGGTGCGGTGCCTGGCACGAACGAGACACGCTCCCGAACATGGGAGCCTCCACGGACCTCGGGAATGGGAGCCAATGGGAGGGCGGTGGTGGTGGCGGGGACAGCAACACTAGCTGGGGTGTGGTGGCTGCTGACACCCGCCTCCACAAGGGAGTCATCCTCCGAGCTGCTGTGGTCCTCAGCTGAGGTGGATGGTGCTGAGGACTCCTCGGTGTGGCTCCCCTCGCCCTCCGTGCCACTGGGTCCCTCCGACCACTCCTCGGCTGCTGACCCAGTCTGGCTCTGCGGCTCCTCCTGGTCCGTGGAGCTGTCCCCTCCTGTGGCCGTGGATGTATCTGCAAACAATAGGGAAACAGACAGACATCAGTCACCTGCACCGAACGCACACACCACAGTAAGTACAGCACATTACAGAGCAAGCCCTGGCATCCTTAGTTGAACATTGCCAAAAGTGCCCAAACAGAGTAGGGGAAGCCAATTGTCAGTCTGATGGTCAACCATGGCACTCACATCCCTCCTGGCCTTGCACCCATCTGTCTGGTGTCTGTCGGATGGCAATACCCCAGTGTGGACACATGCACCACCTACACAGTAGTTGGACAGTGCAGAGAACACGGTGAAGCATGTGAACATGCACACATCACAACTCTTGCCACTGAGTCAGTACAGGTGTCCGGATAAAGGGATGCCCAGAGCCAATTTTGAAATGCATGTGATGCATACCAGCGACAGACACCATGATGCACCCATGTCCTGATAGTGACAATGGTGTGCATGTAGCACATGTCACTCCCCTGCAGGATCACTCATAGGAAGTTTCATGCAATGGCACAGGCATGCCTGCTAAGTCATACATCACTGTCTCCAGTCACATGGGCAGGGCAGCCAGACAACAACAGTCTGCACTGTGTCACAATAGTAGGTCATGGGGAATGCAAGTCCTGGAGCTGAACAAGTGCACATGTACATCCCCCACACACCACATCATCTGAACCCTTATCTGTCCACGTCATACCAATTGGACATATGGGAGACCTGTAACACAACCCTCTGAACCTGAGCACCTCACAATCTGCTGTGAATGGGAAACAGCTGCCTGAACTTCACATTTGCATATCCCAGTCTGCATGGTCAGGTGATCAAACACCTATGTGTCACACAAGTATCGTCTCCTATGGACACATCTCCGGTGGCATGCTGAGCCCCAACCGAGAAACACCCCAGTAGTCCTGACAACGAAGTTACAGCACACTGACTCAGAGGCAGACACCTGAGGGGACATATCACTGAGCACAACGTGTCAGCTGATACACTTGAGTGGGAGTACAGAGTGTATTGTATGGCCTGGAGTAGGCATGACTGTCCTGCCCCACGTGAATGAGGGATGAGCCCTGGACAGTAGGCAGGTGGCTAAGTATGTGTGACACACGTAACATACACACTCCTGGAGCCCAAACATTGTTCCCACCCGCAGCATGGGTGTGTGCCAGATACCCCAGGCACATGTGGTGGATCAGCTCAGCAATTGGACCACATATCAAAGTAACACGCAGATTACATGTCAGAACACAAGCATTGTGTAAGCAATGGACCCACCCATGATGCCCACCACAGAGTTAGGGGAACAAATGCTGTCCCCCACCTTGAGCTAAGCAAAATGCAAGGACACAGTACCCAAGTGACACAATTCCCTGACTGTAAGGGCCACACCTGGGTATCAGATGAGGAGTGGGCAGTGCACAATTGAGGGACATGGGTCCTGGACCACATGACTTATGTACTGTGGAAGTTTAACCAGGCCAGAGGAGGGCACATAGCATGGCAGACAAAGTTCACAATGCAGTCATGGACTCACCCCCTCCTTGCTGCTCTCTGGCCTTCAGCTGCCCATCCAGATCAGGGAAGACCACCGCCAGGATCCTGAGCATGTGGGGGTCAGGGTCCGGTGTCCGCCCCTCCTGCGAGGAGGCGACAGCTTCAGCTGGACCCGTGCGATCCTCCGGGTCCAGCCCCGAAGGTCCTGCCACCTCTTCTGGCAGTTGCGGATCCGGCGCTTGTAGACCCCCACGGATCTCACTGCCCGGACGATGGCCAGCCATATCTGCTACTTCTGGTGGGCATCAACCTGTGAGGATGACAAAGTGAAAATGCCATTACTACACATTCAACATATCCGTGCATTACACAGTTGGATATACATGTCTCAATCACAGGGGCACATGATGTACACAGGCAGTGCAACGATGGCTATGGACAGTTTGCCAGCAGTTACTACATGGTATCATTGCTTGGGGAGGAAATCCTTGTTTAAATGCACTGTCACTGCACTATACCTGTTCAGTGCATGTAACTACACACTATGGGGGGTGACAACTACTCAGTGAGCCTGCTAGCCAGTGGCGTGCAGACTGTAAGTCTTGCTAGTCAGACAACATGCACATTTAGTAAGGCAGTGGACAGCACACTCACCTGCTCCCCTGCTTTCCCATACAGCTTGCTGTACTGTGGAAGGAGGCTGTCCAGCAGGGCCTGGTTCTCCTCAGTGCTGAAGGCTGGGGCTCTCTCCACAGTACGTGCCATTGCAGGATCCAGAGGGTGCAGATACAGCAGCAGTGGTGGTGGCAGATGTCGTCCTGGAGCATGTAGTGCAGGCAAGTGAGCTCTCAGGGCAACAGCCAGCATTATATGTGTGCTGCAGAGGCAGATACTGTCCCATGTGTCCAAAGTGATAGGTCCAAGTCGTTTGCATCTTCTGAATCTGGCCAATCCATGGAATTGCACCACTTACACACGCCCACAGCATCCTTCAAAAGTTCAACTTCATGACACCCATGAATTTGCAACATTGTTGTGGGTGACCAACTGAATTCACAGCATCAGACTCGTTAAAGATTTGAAAACGCGTCCGTTGCCAGGCCAGGCCATAGCCAATGTGTGCGCACCGATCGGTCCATTGCTGTTCAACGCGTATTGCGAATACAACGCGTACCCGCTCACATTGTATGCAATGGCCAATGCGTGCGCACCGATCGGTCCATTGCTGTACAACGCGTATTGCGAATACAACGCATACCCGCTCACATCGTATGCAATGGCCAATGTGTGCGCACCGATCGGTCCATTGCTGTACAACGCGTCCCTGTACAAGACACTGGCATATGTCACCATGTCTGTCACAGGTGAACATATGCCAGCCACATATACTTCCCAGGGAGTGAGGGGCACACCTACAACACCACAGCCTGTCCACACTGTATCCTAAGGCATGTAAGGCTGCATTACCTGTTCCGTGTATGGGGGTCAACATGTTGTTTTTTGGGTGGCACATTGGGGGCAGCCACTCCCAGGCTGTGCACGTGTTCATGGGGACAGAATCCTTGGTGTGTTGTGCACATGAACTCTGTGGTGTGCAACTGTTCATTTCAGGGCATGTGGCATGGTCACATTTCACGGTTGTGTATGTGTATGTCATGTCACATACCCCCTGAGTCCCATGTGGGACGGTATGTACGTCCCAGGGTGACCCATTGCCACAATTGTGATGGCCCTCCACAGTCTGTGTGCATGTTGTGTTTACAATGTCTCTGATTCCATGTGCACAATGGGAGACAGTCTCCACATCCACGTTGTTTGTGCATGGACTTTGATGTTGTGCGTGTGTGTGTCACAGACGTCCATGTCTGTCCTGCAGAGGCAACAGGGACCACTACCTGTGGGGGTCATGGTTGTTTAGCTGTGGTGCATTCATGATGCACCATGTCATGCCAGTGTCCATGTGGCAATACAGGGTCCCTGGGAATCTACCTGTCGATGAGCTGTGATGCCTGGGGCACATCTGTCCTCACATGTCACTGTGGTGTGTGTTTGGAACGTGACAGCAGTACATGGGTACTGTGACACAGCCTAATGATATCCCATAGCACAACCTGGGACTTGTTGAGGACACATGTTGAACTGTGATGTTAGATGTTAGCCATGTAGGTGCCATACATGTCCTTATGGAACGCCACACGCATCATGTACTTGTGTCTCGTAATGATGTATCATGTGATATTGAGTCTGGTGTATGCCACATATGTGGGGTGACTGACAATCTTTCTTTCCTCACCTATGCACTGCAGGGCACCAGCTGTCCATAGACCATTCCCTGACCTTGCAACGATGGTGGAACGTGACTGCATCCGACGGTACCGCTTCACCAGGCAGCTGATTGAGGATTTGGCAGTGCGCTTGGCCCCACATTTGCAACCTGGCTGGACATACCCTACAGCGCTGACCCCCAAGGTGAAGGTGATGGCAGCCCTACACTTCTTTGCCACCGGTACCTTTCAACACACTGTGGCGTCTGCTGGTGGGATGTCACAGACCATGTTCAGCCGTGTGCTCCGCGATGTTTTGGAGGCTATGTTGAGGTACCTGAACCAGTACATCTATTTCCCTAGACTTCAACAACTCACTGACGTGAAGAGTGACTTCTATGCCCTGGGGAGGATGCTGCATGTCATTGGCTCCATTGATGGGACACATGTGGCTTTGGTACCACCACAGGCCCAAGAGCAGGCATACAGGAACCGCAAACACTACCATTCGGTCAATGCACTGGTGGTATGTCTTGCAGATATGAGCATCTCACACGTCTGTGCCCGTTTCCCCGGTTCTGCACACGATGCCTACATGATGAGGAGTAGTCGCATCCCGAGGATGATGTCACAGATGCGGAACCAGCGTGCCTGGCTTGTTGGTGTGTACTGACTTTGTAGCATTGTGTGTGTTCTGCAATGTAGTGTTCCACCCTCTTTTCCAACTCAGCTAATGTGCAATTGTCTGTATGTAGGTGACTCCGGATACCCCAACATGCCGTGGTTGCTGACGCCCTCAGGAACCCTGTGACACCAGCCCAGATGCGCTACAATGAGGCACATGGTTGGACCAGGAGAGTGATTGAGCGGACATTTGGTCTCCTGAAGAGCCGCTTCCACTGCCTAGATAAGACAGGAGGGGCCCTCCCATATGCCCCAGCAAAGGTGTGCAAGATTGTCATCGTCTGCTGC
The DNA here is from genome assembly GCA_963921515.1 of Calotriton arnoldi. NCBI lineage: Eukaryota > Metazoa > Chordata > Amphibia > Caudata > Salamandridae > Calotriton > Calotriton arnoldi. The sequence goes on along the minus strand of CAWUFW010006000.1, from coordinate 768,862 downwards.
ATGCTACACAACCTGGCAGTGCGGAAGGAGTTGCCTCTCATCCTGGATGACGATGACCAACATCCGCCACCTGTGGAGGATCCTGGGCTGGACCACGATGCCAGTGATGATGATGATGATGAGGGTGATGTCCGCACACAGCTCATCACCAACGTCTTCAGCTGAATGTGAGTATCCAGGGATGTTATGTCAATGATGTGAGTTTGCATGATATGTGTTGGTGGTGCTCTGGTGCTGTTTGAGTGTGTCCATGTGCTACTTGACTGGATGCATGCAGCGATGTGTCCTTACAGGTAGTCTGTACTCCACAACAGTGTTGACATGCTAACTTGGTTCTGGGTGGGTATCTTGTGACATGTATTGGGCATGAGTATTGCAGTTCTGTCCTGTTCTTCAGTGCTTTTGACTGTGTGTCATTTCTGTCCTTCACAGGGTACTTTCAGAGTTGTTTGGTCAACTGTGATCCCCCGACACCGTGAATCAACTTCCAGGGTGGTAGCTGTCGTTTCCCTACAGGTGATGTGCGCCACACCCATGGACTTCCTTTCTTCTACACTTGTTGACTGTGTGCCCACTGCCAGGTGGGATTACCTTGCATCTGTAGTGGTTACAACATGTTGCAAATGTGTAATAAACCTGTGCTTCACTTTGTGATGTGCGTTGTCTGTGGTCACACATCTGACTGACATTAGCTTACTGCACCAGTGGGCTAGTTAACACAGACTGTGAATAGGTGTTGGGTCTGTGCATTGCACCGTATTTCCTGGCAACATCAGTGTAGGCGATGAGTCAGATGGCCCTGGTGTGTATGTGTTGTGTAGCCCTGGTGGTGTGTCTCCCTCATATGTGTCACGTCGCCATGACTCACATGCCGGTGTTGTACTTGCTGTAGCAGTTAGCATGCACAGTGTCATTTCATAGATCATCATCTCCACTTCAGATACAACGTTGGAATCACAACAGAGGCAAGTATGGTGTATTAGTGAGTTTATTGACATACATGTGTGAGTATAGTGCACAGGATGGTGGGTGCTGTACATTGTGATTGTAATCCAAAGTTCCTAGATGATTTGGAAGTCCTGATAGCAGAAATGTCCTGAGTAAAGTCCACAGTCATCTGATACATTGGTCCAACTTGAGCTCCCCATGTCATGTGGGAGAGTTGTGTTGCATTCGACAGGGTGAAGAGTTTGCGCACAAAGGTGATTTTCCAGAACAGGTGTTGGCTTCCTGGGGGTTGTGTATGGCCATCAGCCTCTCAGTTGTCCTTCCTCGGACGAACCCTCCTCTTTGGGGGGACCCTCAAGTGCAGGCTGCTGCGGTGCAGGGGAGTCTCCGCCAGAGTCATCCTCCCTCCCTGTGGCAGTTGCAGTTGTTGCAGCACCAGATGTTGTGGGCACACAGGGAGGTGTTGACATGTTGGTGCAAATCTGGCGGAGGCATTGTAATATGTCCCTATGCACCGCCGTCTGTTCTTGCAATGTGTCCCACTTGGACTCCATGCGGGACATGTGTAAGTCCAAGCGGGCATGATGGGCAGCCTGCTGCTGTTGAATGTCCCTGAGGATCCCCACTACCTGGCTGAACTCTCCGATGCTAGTCTGGTACGCATCAGCTATGCGTACCAGTTGTGGGTCATCATGCAGTCCAGACCCCCCGCAAGCAGCGACCTATGTCTACCACCCCTCCCACTACCCCTGGCGACACATGAAGGACCTGCGGTGGCACGCACAGGTGACCCTGGGCCCCCTTGGGGTTGTTGCTGGTGTTGGTGTCCATAGCTCCACGTTGGTCCGGGGTCCGTGTGCTGTTGGTGGTGGTGGTCCTTGGTCTGTCCATGTCGGCAGGGGTGGTCTGTGTGTTGGCAGTTGTTGGAGGGGTGGGTGCAGGGGGTGCAGCTGGTGGTCCTGCTGGTGCTGCATGATGACTCACTGCGGAGGTGCCAGGTAGGTCTTCGTCATCCGAGGTGGGCAGAGGCTGTTCCACACCAGTGAGCTCAGTGTCCCCAGGAGCCTGGGACAGGGACTCCTCAGCGTCTGCTGCTGTGTCCCCATCATCACCTGTATTTGGGAGAGACACACAATGTATGTAATGTTTCTACAGGCATCAATAAACACCTGACAGTTGTGACTGTACCTCTGGATGCGGGCCTGTACATTGCATTGTCCTAAGTTGTCACAGTCAGCTGTTGATTTTGGTGTAGCGCATTGTCCTGACAACATGAAGCATTTCAATGTGAATGTTGAGGTGTGTGCATGGCCAGCATTGGTGGTATTTGGTTGACATCCGGACATCCTTCTCCCTCCAGGCCAGTTATCCCACCATGAAGTATGCCACCCTTGCAGTGGGTGCATGTTGACTCTCAGGATGTCAGTCAGTGGTGTCCTGCTGTTGGTTGGTGGCCAGTTCCCATCAGGGCCTTGTGCTCCCCACAACAGAGCACCAGTGTCAGACATCTTTGACGTGGCTTTTCACTCCCTGTGAGGTGTGCATGCTTCAGTGTGAGCTTGCTGGGCCATGTGGGGGGGGGGATGTTGAGCTGTGACTACCACTCCCATCATGCTATTGCCTCCACCCCCCTTCCCAGCATGCCCATACTTCCTTCCTTTTGAGTGTACTTCACTGTGTGTGGGTGTGACAGCAATGGCAAGATGGCTGACAGTGGTGTCCTGCTGTTGGTTGGTGGCCAGTTCCCATCAGGGACTTGTGCTCCCCACAACAGAGCACCAGTGTCAAACATCTTTGAAGTGCCTTTTCACTCCCTGTGAGGTGTGCATGCTTCAATGTGAGCTTGCTGGGCCATGTGGGGGGGGGGATGTTGAGCTGTGACTACCACTCCCATCATGCTATTGCCTCCACCCCCCTTCCCAGCATGCCCATGCTTCCTTCCTTTTGAGTGTACTTCACTGTGTGTGGGTGTGACAGCAATGGCAAGATGGCTGACAGTGGTGTCCTGCTGTTGGTTGGTGGCCAGTTCCCATGAGGGCCTTGTGCTCCCCACAAAAGAGCACCAGTGTCAGACATCTTTGAAGTGGCTTTTCACTCCCTGTGAGGTGTGCATGCTTCAGTGTGAGCTTGCTGGGCCATGTGGGCGGGGGGATGTTGAGCTGTGACTACCACTCCCATCATGCTATTGCCTCCACCCCCCTTCCCAGCATGCCCATACTTCCTTCCTTTTGAGTGTACTTCACTGTGTGTGGGTGTGACAGCAATGGCAAGATGGCTGACAGTGGTTTCCTGCTGTTGGTTGGTGGCCAGTTCCCATCAGAGCCTTGTGCTCCCCACAACAGAGCACCAGTGTCAGACATCTTTGATGGGGCTTTCCACTCTCTGTGAAGTGTGCATGCTTCAGTGTGAGCTTGCTGGGTCATGTGGGGGGGATGTTGAGCTGTGACTACCACTCCCATCATGCTATTGCCTCCACCCCCCTTCCCAGCTTGCCCATACTTCCTTCCTTCTGACTCTGCTTCCCTGTGGGGTAGTGTGCCTGTGCTGAATGGATGGATGACAGTGTTGTCCTGGCGTTTGTTTGGCTACAAGTCCCATGTGTGTCACTGTGCTTCCCACAGCATGACCCAGGGTGGTGGTTCTTTGTGGGATGATTAATTTTAGTGTGAGGCAATGCATTTTCCCAGGTGAGTTGTGTGTAGTTTGTGTTAGGGGTGTGTGTGGGTAGAGCTGCTGGTAACTATGGTCATAGCTGTCAGTCCTCCTTCCCACCCAGCCAGATATCCCACCATGGAACGTGCTTCCATTGCAGGGAGTGCAAGTTGTCTTTCAGGATGTCAGTCAGTGGTGTCCTGCTGTTTGTTGGTGCCCAGTTCCCAGCAGGGCCTTGTGCTCCCCACAGCAGTAGCCAGTGTCAGCCATCTTGTCAGTTGTTTTCCACTCCCTGTGATGTGAGCATGGTTCAGAGTGGTGTTGATGGGCGTATTGTGATGGTGGGCAATATCTGTGACTACAACTCCCATGATGCTATTGGCTACACTGACTTGACCAGCATACACAGAATTCCTTCCTTTCTGTGGGATTCCCTGTGTGGTGGTTTTGTAAAGGTGGCTACATATCTGACAGTGTTTGTTGGTTACATTTGTGCCACTGCCTAGCTTTATTTGTTGTAGGGTTTGTACATGTCATGACACAGTTACATATCACTATGAGATGGCATGTATTGTGTTTATCTGACTACATACACATCTTGGGATGAATCTGGTTTTGTTGCTGTGGATTTGCTAAGGGTGCATGGTTTGACTATCCCCTTGACAGTGATGTGTGTGTATTGTCACACAATATTGGGTATATTGGTTGTGTACTCACCAGGCTCTGGGATGTTTTCTAGTCCATATACGCTCACTGGTGGTAGGATGGCCCGCACCTTCTCCTCCCAGGGCCTGAGGTATAGTGGTTTGGCAGGAGGGCCACTGCCGGTGTGTTGGCTCAAGATGTAATCCTTCTTCAGTAGGTCCCTGACCCTCCTGCGCACATCATACCACCTGTTCTGGATGTCTTCCTTTGTGCGCAAACATGGTGATTGTGTGTTCACCCTGTCGACGATCCTCGCCCACATCTTGGTTTTCTGCGACATGGGGGTCTGTTGGACCAGTGTACCAAACAGCTGTGGCTCTACCCTGAGGTTCTCATCTACCAGGACTTCCAATTCACTATCTAGGAACTTTGGATTCTTCTTGGGGGGCATGGTGATGGGTGGTGGTGAGTGATGTGTGTGTTGGTGTGCAAGTGAGGGTGTGTGAGTGTGTGTTTTGCTGGGTGTATGTGAGGGTGCTATTTGTTGAGGTGCTGATGGTGTGTGGCTTGTGTGATGGATGAGCTGTGAGTGTGTGTGTGGTTGCTGTCTGTTGGTGTTCTGTGCTTGCAGGTAATTTGAATTTGCAAAGGATCATGGTAGGGATTTGTGTCCTTTATATGGGTGGAGTTGTGGGTGTGTCTTTGTTCCCTGTTCCCCCCCCAGTATTTATTGGCTTTGTAATTGCTTGTTTGGCTTTTTTTTGTGTTTTTCCCTTTGTACTTTTTGTGCATGTAGGAGACGTTCTTCTGACCGAGTCGGACCCTGCAGTTGTCTCGTGCGAGCTTCTCCGAGTCGTTCACGCTGTGTTTGTGCTGTTTTATGTGCTGCGTACGCATCGGTCGCGGTGTATTGGGTTGCTTCGGCTCGCTGTTTTGTATGCGTGTCGGTCGTACGGCTTGAGCTCCGTGCGACTCAGTCGTGTTTTCCACACGATGCATTGTACTGCGCGGCTCGGAGTTCGCAGGTACGTTTCGTTCGGGTTCCTTCCTGGTGCGTGTCGGTCGGTTCGATTCGCGTGGTTTTACGGCCGGATAGCTTTTTTCCGCGCGGTTCGGTCGTTCGTATTGTGTTCCGTACGAGTCGGTCGGATTTTGCACGCATTTCATCGTACTTTGCGGGTCGGGCTGCGCCGGTACGTGTCGGTCGGTCAAAATTCCGGATCCGAGTCGGTCGGAACGTTTTCCGGCCCGAATCGGAATCGGCCCCCTAAGGGTGTCCTGCGTACCTTATGTTGCATAGGGATGGCATTAGATTTTAATATTATTTTGTGTACATAACCTTTAAAACAGCCTAGTTCATCCCTAAATACATCTTTTGCTTCTTCTAAAAAAAATTCTAACGATGGATTTTACACCACCATTACCTGGGTAGGAGCTCTGGGATCAACTATAATCGAAAGATCATATTGGTGCATCCATCCAAGGATGGGTGGTCCATTAGTGGCAACATATACTTTACCTTGCACAGATCTTCCACCAAATTCTATGGTGGTGTTTATGTATTCAAGAAGATTTATTGTATCTCCCTGATAACCCCCAGGATTAATATCTTTGGGTTGTAGAACAACATTAGACCATGACATATCAAACACACTTTTGGGAATAATGGTATACATGGACCCCGAGTCCACCATTAATTGTACAGCTTTCCCTTTAATTATGAAATCAGTTTTAGGTCGATTCCTTCTACCCTCGTGATCAGAAGGATCATCTACACTTAGGGGTCGATTCCGATCTCGGCCGGTAGGGCACCGAATCGGATTTGGCTGAACCGGATCCGATTCGGAGCCCTTTTTCCCAACCGATTCGTACGTGCGTCCGGGCGAGCGAGTACGATGCAAGCGCGTGCGAATTCGCCGACCGACTCGTTCGCGGGTCCAAACCGCTCCGACCGACTCGCACGGATGCGCCTCGCACCGCGCAATGGAGACGTTCCCCGGCCGGGCAAGTACGATGCGCGCCGCGAGCAGTCCGACCGACTCGCGCCGTCCGGCTCGAAGAAGCAGTCGGAGCCGTACTTTGGGGGTCCGTGTCAGACCCCCCTGTACGCGTAGCCGCGCGAGTCGCACACAGGAGGGACCCTGGGTCCCCCTACCTGTGCGTGTACGGCGCGAGTCGCTTCGCCGCGTACACGCTGTAGGGGGCGCCCTTGTTTGCCTCGCACCCATTGAGTCAATGGGAGCCCGCGTACGCGTTGTACGACCGGCTCCCATTGACTTCAATGGGAGTCCGACCGACTCGAGTCCGATAGCATACGTGCGCATCGTAGTCGTTCGGTCGGGCTGCTAGGGTCCGATTCGGTCGGAAATCTCCCCGGGTCCGGCTCGGTCGGAGAGATTTCCGGCCCGAATCGGAATCGGCCCCTTAATATTTTATCTACCTGTGAGGGAACCTCTTTTTCTACACAGAATGAGTTAACATTGTGAGGCATGGCACTCGCATTATCTTCTACCATGGCAACTCTCTGTTTGAAAGATTGTCTGCACATATTAGAAAAGTGACCTCTACGCCCACATTTTTTGCAATTTTTGTCAATAGCTGCACATTTGCGGTAATCTGCGTTATGGAAAGAGCTGCCACATCTATAACACGATTTAAACTGTTGTCTACCTCTTTGAGCAGGTTTACCTGACTTAAATATAGCTGCAACATCTGAGTCTTCTCTAGATACAACAGATACCCCTTCAGAGTTACTATCTTGTTTTTTGCCTATCTCACGCATACAATATTGAGATAGTTCGACGACTTTAGCAATGTCTATTGCATTTTTTAGAGAAGGATTTTTGGCAGCCCAGAGTCGTTCTTGTGTTTTTTTGCATTTGCATTGTAACTATTAGTTGGTCTCGGACTAGTTCATCTGTCATCACACCAAATTTGCATTTTAAAGATAGTTCACGAAGTTTGATACAAAGTCATCAACTGATTGATTTTCTTCTTGACGATGTGTATAGAATTGATAGCGATTCATGACAATGTTGATCTCTTTGGCAAATCTAGTTTCAAGACGTTTCTTTGCTTCCACATAAACATCTTCAATGGCATTAACATTAGGTAGAGTGGCTAAAGGCAAATATTTGAAAATGCGTTGCCCTTCTTTGCCCAAATTATTCAATAAAAGCGCTTTCTTCCTCAAGGCACTGAATTTAGAACCATCAAGCGCTTCTATGTAGTTTTCAAACATAGGTAGCCAGTCTTCCCACTCAATAGTTAGTGGTCCAGGAGAAGCTAAAAAAATGGGTGGTTAGATAATTGTTCCTTGAGATTCCATTTTGTCGTGTTAAAACAGTATCAATACTAGAGACGTCTGTTGAATGAGCAGTATCGTGAATCACAATTAAGATATAATGACAGGCGTGTGAATCACTTGAACAAGCAGTAATGCGTAACAGAATATAAAAGTTGAAACAGGTGTGTGTATCACCGATGTGAAATACAGACTAGCATGACACACAACAAAGTACTAACTGATAGGTGTAAATGTTACAAATATAGAGAACGATGAATAATTAAAATAGAATTCCACGGCACTGTGATAAACCAGTCAAATACCTTTGTAGGAAGACAATTCCAGCTGATGTACGTTTTTGTTGAGAAAGGATCGTTATCACCAGATGAGCGTGAGGAGAAGAAACGCTCAGCAAGCTCAATAAAGTTGCGAAGAGCTGAAAAGCATTTCTGCAAAATGGCCGCCGACGTCGTTTGAGTGTGCTATTGAAGGGCAGTGGAGCTTGTTCTGAAAGCGTGCCCAGCGTGCTCTAGTTCTTGTTTTGTTGTGCGGTTGGGCACAACAACGCTTGAAAAGAACGCTGTGGGTGACGCGCATGCAAGACCTCGCGCGCTGCAAAGATGATGCGCGTGTCGAGAGTAGTAGTCTCAAGCGCAGCCACTACCAACCATCACCGCACACACAACAATCCTCACCAGGAATGAAATTTAGCCGTCAGAAGGATAAGACAGGAAACTCCAACCTCTTCAGGTTAACGCCGCACGCTGCTGGACATCGAAGGATGCTCTGTCCACAAATCTCCCACGAAAGTGCACAACCTGGGTCCGGAGCCACTACCACCGCAGGAATGCTGGCCAACTCGTCGCCAAATCTTGGAAGGTGTTTCCAATCACCACGATGAGGCAAGGCTGGTGAGTACAAGATTCTTTATTTGAAGATAGAAAGCCTGCGGGGAAAGCGTGGCTCATCCCTAGCCAGCCATTCACCAACTGCTGACTGTAGAACCTCTAACTCCCTGGTGGAATGTGGAACGCACTAGGCACAGTGCTCCACACTCCACGTAAGAGGAGAATAATATGGAAAGGAGATTACAACAAAAACACTGTCACTAGCCATGATTATTAGATGTAAACACAATTTGAATTTAGACGAGTGCACCTGAGCACTTTCAGTGACCTGGCTAAAGACGGCATGAAAGAGCTGTCTACTTTCATGATAAATTAGAGATATTGGATGCCTCGTTCTCCTTATTGTCAGTTCCATGCTCCTCCCTGAGCATGCTCTGTGGTGCGTGTTGACTATCCACAGCTAAGAGAGCAAACAACCTTCTCTGAAGCAGCAAGCTCTCATTTCAGAAATAAATTAAAGGCCCTTGCATTAGTCCTGCCGGGCACTATTTCCCTCACATTTCTGAGGCCTAAAATATCCAACAACACCCACGTGAGCTGGCAGCTTTTAATTCACATTTTTTTAAACTAAGTCTTTCGCTAATGTAAAACACATTTGTAGAGTAGAAAAATCATAGTTTCTGAGATCTCGGCCAAAGTGAAATACTTCAGGTTACCGAGGCTGGGAGTTTCAGACACCCTCTGAACCCTTGCTCAGTTCCAGTTGACACAATACGTTTTTCTTTTTTGTTTTAGAGTTATTGTACTTTTTATTTAAGATTCTTTTATCATTATTTTAGTAAAGGATAATGTGAATCAATCGCCTTTTATAAATGGTACAGTTTAAAGAATGAAGTTGAAGCTGAAGGGTGCGGAGATTTGTGAAAGCTTGAGCTTTGTAATAAAGGAACGCTGCCCTAATGTGTTAATGCCGCCGGTCTTTCTGACTTTTTTGGTTCACACTCATTTTCCCGCGCCTACCAAAGATTAATGGCCCAGCAGGTGTTAAAGTGGCCAGGCATACACTGCAATCAGGAGGAGGGGCGAGGCAACCATGGGCTGGAGCAAGGATTGCCAAACAATTCTCGGAATCCGAGAATCCGATTTGGTCGTATTTTTCCGTTTCTATTTATAAATGCAGACGGAAGAAAAATATTTTTCCGTCTGTAATTATATGTAAAAATCCGTTTAAACGGAAAACCGGGAGCCTTACTTATAACACTGTACCCAGTCCTTACTGCACCATACAATGCAAAATGTTCCTACTATACCTTTCTTCCTTACTACCCCAGGGGATCCACCTATTAAGTGGCAAAAGTGGAAAAAAGTTTTTGAGAGGTATGCTAGGGTATGTGGTGTGTCTTTGAGTGTGGAAAGAAGGTCATCCCTTCTTCTACACTGTTTGGGGTCAGAAAGATAAGAAATTTATGATCACATTGCAGACCTTCGCGATTCGGAAGGTCATGGTTTGAATGAATTTGAAATGTGTCTAAAGAAATTAGATAAGCATTATCTCCGAAGGTCAGTACAATACTTGAGAGATATCATTTTGCTAAAAGATTGCAGAAGTAGTCGGTTAAAGCTTACATTACCCAGTTGAGGAAGCTTGCGTCGTCTTGCAAATTTGCAGAACTTGTAGACGAACGCATTACAGATCAGTTCATGCTAGGCTGTGATATGGAAAGAGTGAGAGAAGAATTGTGGATGCGGGATGAGCCGTCACTGGATGAGGTTATACAGGTGGCAAAAAGGTTGGAGCACTCACTTAAATGCGTTGCCACGATAAAAAGGATAAGGAACAATCTGTTCAGGGGGTCGAAGAAAAATTCAAAAGAGCTTCTGTCAAAAGTGAAGGAAGTGTGTTGAGAGGCAAGTCAATGGTGTGCAGGTGTTTTAGGTGTGATAAGACTGACCACTTGGCAAATGACAAAGCGTGTCCAGGGCTTAAAGTGATTTGTTCCAAATGCAAGAAAAAGGGTCACTTTGCTAGTGTCTGTAAAGCAAAGTTCCAATCTCCTAATGTTAATTCTGTGGAAGTTGAGGATGAACAGGTTGATGTGGATTTTGAATGCGGCTAAATTCTTCTACAAGTGTCTGGCACCACTGACAAGAATGGCACCACCTCCCCCATGTCGGGTTTCCACTCCAGCTCGGCTGAATGCCAAATCCTCGGGAACGAAGATGAACCTCCACTCTCCCTCAGGGTATCTCCAGATCTGAATGTACCAGACTACTAGTCGTCTACCCGTAGGGGAGAGGAGAGACAGCTCAGGACCACCCAGGGGACGGGAAGACAGGATATCTCCAGGAGTCTCAAAAGGCGGGGTATATACTGGAAGGCTCTAAGTAAAAGAATAGAAAAACAAGGCAGATGAGAAATAATTATGACTAGCTGGCAAATAGTGCCTCCTGCCCCCACCAGGACTGATACCCCTTCCCAGGTTGTGTACTCTCTCAGACTCACCGTTTGTCTTCTTAAGACGCTGCGGTAAAGTTGCACAAGAATCCAGCCAGTAGGGAACAATAAAGCTGTGCAGATGTGTCTCAGATCAGCCAAGAATCCGGAGGACTCAGGTAAGTACAAAAGTCCAGCATATACTGAAGTCTGTGGTTGTAGGAGAAACTGTCCCAGTACAATGTAAGTGTCGTCCGTGAGAGCAACGGCAGGGCACGGAGATAAGGAACTGCTCCCAGGAGCCAGGATGCGAGAAAGGCTTACCGGCGCCTTGGGAAAGGAAAATAAATATCTGCAAAACGCTAATGCGGAAACGCCAACCGGCGTTCAAAGCAAAACAGGGAGTGCGCGCGCGCGCAACATTCACGACCAGCTATGAGGCGAGAGAAAAGGAATTTGCATTTCTCCTCGCCAAGACTACCTTCAGTACGGTAGGATGCGCCCAGGCGCGTTTGGGGAGATACCGTAAGTGGAACCAACAAGGTCAGAATATTAACACAGGAGGAACACGTCGGAAGACGCTTGAAGCAAGGGATGTCACGTCCGCAGTAGATACGGGATTCCAGGGAGGGACGGAAAACGAGGAACAGATGCAGGGAGGCGTGGTCCATCAGGAAGAAGGTTGCCAAGCACCTGGGCTCGGGAGACGGCTGCTTTTATGCCTCACAAGTCACGTGCCGAGTCTGTGAGTGCACACAACCTGTTTTCCTCATCTACAGCATTCTGGGTAATGTAGTGTCTACAGAATGACCAGTTAGATCAGAGCCCTAAGGTGTAACAGTTCTCCCCCCTAAAGGCCTTCCTACGGGTCTGGGTTTGGAGGGATATAATGCGTGAAACCTCCTTACCAGTGAAGGGGCATGTATGTTAGCAACTGGTTCCCATGTTCGTTCTTCTGGGCCATATCCTACCCAATCCACTAAGTACTGCAATTTCCCCCTATGTCTGCGTGAGTCAAGTATGCGCTTCACCTCATATTCTTCCTCCCCGTTGATTACAAGAGGTGGGGGTGGAGGTTCAGGACAAGAAGGAGGACTGTATTGTTTGAGTAGCGAGGTGTGAAAAACGGGATGTATTTGTATTTCTGGTGGTAGGTCTAACTTGACCGCTACAGGGTTGACTAGATGCAGTATAGTATAAGGCCCGATGTATCTGGGTTGTAGCTTTCTAGGGCCAGGCAATCTCAGGTTTCTTGTAGCTAGCCAGACTTGATCGCCTTTCTTATAATCAGGAGCAGGCCTTCTATGTGCATCTGCTTGCCTTTTCATCCTCTCTTTGGCTTCTGTTAATTCTTGTATGGCTTGTTTCCAGATGCGTGTAAGGTGGGCATGGTGTTCTGACACAGCAGGGATTTGTGAAAGGGAAGGGGGTAAATAAAGGGGCAAAAAATTTGGGTGATAACCATAGGAAAAAAGAAAGGAGAGACTTTGGAGGATGAGTGATTCGAGTTATTGTAAGCGAATTCTGCCAAAGGGAGTGCTTGTACCCAATCCCCTGTGACTGTGCTTAAGAGGCACCTAAGATACTGCTCTAGGGTCTGGTTGGTTCTTTCTGTTTGGCCGTCTGTTTGAGGGTGGTATGCAGAGGAGAGACGATGATCCATGTGAAGGGCTGTACACACACCCTGCCAGAACTTTGATATAAATTGAGGGCCTCTATCAGACACAACCACTGACGGCAATCCATGTAGACGAATGATGTTCGTTACAAACGCTTCTACTAGTTCTTTGGCAGAGGGTAGTTTCTTGAGGGGAATGAAATGGGCCATTTTTGAAAGCATATCTACCACAACTAAAATAGCAGTGAACCCTCGGGATACGGGTAAATCTGTGATAAAATCCATACTGATGGAAGTCCAAGGGGCCTGCGGGATGGGCAAGGGTTGTAACAAGCCAGCGGGTGCACAATGAAGTGCTTTCTGTCTTGCGCATACAGGACAAGCTTTGGCGTATTCATGTATATCTTGGTTCATGTTTTGCCACCAAAACCATCTCTTACATATTTGCAAAGTCTTCTCGCCTCCCGGATGTCCTGCTAAGGGGAGAGTGTGACACCACTTAACGATTAGCATTTGTAGCTCTCTGGAAGGGAGGTATAGGTGATTATCGTGGAAATATAGACTGTTTTCAATCCTGTTCAAAGGGTCTGCTAACCACTCCTCAGCACTGAGTGTCTTGTATGTTCTCAACAGTGTCTCATAAAAGGGTCTTCTACATGTGTTTCTGTCTCACCAATGGCCACTATCTTGTTGGCAGGGATTATTGGTAGTGGAGTGTCAACAACGTGTTTGTATTCTTTTACCTAATCGTAATAGAGCATCAGCTCGTCCCTGTTTGACTCCTGGTCGAAAATGAATAACGAAATCATATTCACAAAAGAAGGAGACCCATCTCATCTGTCGGGGAGTGAGTGCCTTAGCATTTTTAAAAACTGAAGATTTCTGTGGTCCGAGTAAATCGTGATAACATGAGGGGATCCCAATAAATAGTGTCGCCATTCTTGGAAGGCTAACTTTATGGCTAGGAGTTCTCGTTCCCCGATAGTGTAATTCTGCTCAGCAGGGGAAAGGGTTTTCGAGAAATAAGCTACTGGATGGAGGGTTCCGGTCTGGACATCTCTTTGCAACAAGACACCCCAGCAGCATACTGAGAAGCATCTGCTTCTACATAGTATGGTTGTGTTTCGTCTGCGTGTTTTATGATAGGGGCTGTGATAAACCTGTCTTTCAATGCTTGAAAAGCCTGCTCTGCTGTTTCATCCCACTCAAAAGACACTCCTTTTTCAATAGTTTGGTTATGGGTGTGATGAGATCTGAGAAATGGTCTATAAAGCGCCTATAAAAATTGGCGAACCCCAGAAAGGATTGCACCTCCTTTACTGAAGTAGGACTCGACCACTTAGTAATGGCAGATACTTTGGCAGGATCCATGTGAATACCTTCTGGGGAGATCACGAACCCTAGGAAGTCTACTTTCTGCGTATGGAAGATGCATTTCTCTAACTTGGCAAATAGGTGATTTTCATGTAGTCGTTGGAGTATTAGTTTAACATGTGTGACGTGTTCTTGTTCGGTTTGAGAATACACCAAGATATCGTCAATGTAGACAATAACGAACACATCGAGAAATTCCCTTAATATCTCGTTGATAAAGAATTGAAAAGCAGCGGGTGCATTGCACAACCCGAACAGCATTACACAATACTCGTAGAGCCCGTATTTTGTGCGAAATGCCGTCTTCCATTCATCTCCCTCCTTAACCCGAATCAGATGGTAGGCTCCTCGCAAGTCGAGCTTGGTAAAAATCTTGGCCTTATGAACCTGGTCCAAGAGACTGGAGATGAGTGGGAGAGGGTACTTGTTTTTTATAGTCACCTTATTCAAGGCTCTATAATCTAGGCAGGCTCTCAAATCCCCTTCACGCTTTGGTATAAAAAAAAGTGGGGATGAGACAGGGGAAGTCGAGTGACGTATGAATCCTTTTGTAACATATCCTGGAGATACTCATATAGATACTGACTCTCAGGTCCCGTTAGGGCATACACTCTACTGACAGGTAAATCCGCGCCCGGTACCAGATCTATACGGCAATCAAAAGGTCTGTGAGGTGGTAATGCCACAGCCTTGACTTCATCGAAGACCTCTACATATTCGCGGTACTCTGGTGGTAAGGTGGACAGACCAAAATCGGTGAGCGCACAACTAACAGCGGGATTAGCGGGAATAGAATCATGGTAACAGTGTAACATGCAGTATGGGGAACGGAGAGTCACCCTTCTGGTCACCCAGTCTATGTGAGGGTTATGTCTCTGCAACCAGGGCACTCCCAAAATGGCGCCAAAGTTTGGTGCATCTATCAGGTCGAATTGGATCTTTTCGGTATGACCATTATCGCAGATCATGTCAAAAGCAGGAGTCTGATAGGTTAATAAGCCTGACGACAACTCTGTGCCGTCCACTGCTCTCACCTTTTCAGGGTGTGTTTTAGGAATAAAATCTATCCCCAGAACTTTCGCCAGGTTGATATCCAGAAAATTACCAGTAGCCCCCGAGTCCAACATTATAGACAAGTTGGTTCTGTGCTGGGACGGTAACACAAATACCACAGTTATAGTTAAATGTCTGGGAGCTAAAGATGAGGTGTTTGCTAGAAATAGAGAGACCAGCGAAGCCTCAAGACTTGGAGAATCGGTCTCAGATTTCTCCAAGTCTATTAGTTTTCCGTCTGGATAGTGGATCCCGTCTTAACAACAGGAGGTCTGTTTACCCCCTTGGGTTTAACACTGCAGTCCTTGGCGTAGTGTCCCCCTTTGCCACAATAAAGACATAGATCAAGCCGTCTGCGCTTATCACGTTCTTCTTTGGATAGCGGACCGCGAATTCCACCTATTTGCATAGGTTCCACACTATCCTTTACCTCCTTCTTTTCACTGCGAGGCAAGAGAAAGCGAGGAAATCGCCTTTAGTACGCTCTCCCTTCCGTTCACTGAGCCGATGATCAAGTTTAACTACTAAATCAATAAAAGAAGGGCAATCTTCTGGTGGATTCACTATCTGAGATAAAACATCCTTTAATTCATCTCGTAACCCCCTGTAAAACAGGGATGTCCGTTTCTCTTCTGGCCATTGCGTTTCGGCCACGAGTCGGTTGAAGGTAGTTATATAGGTCACCAGATCTTTAGACCCTTGCTTTAGTCCCAATAGCTCGTTATCACTCGCTTGCATGTAAGAGTGACGAGCAAATAAGCTTTTCATGCTCTCCTTAAAACGAGATAAATCATACAGGATTGGATCGTCATTATCCACCAGAGGCACAGCCCACAAGGCAGCATTACCGGTCAAATAGGATATGATGAAGGCCACTTTGGCGGCATCATCGGGAAAAGAAGCTGATCTACACAGGAACTGTAAATGACACTGGTTCATAAATACTGCGTATTTACTACTGTCTCCATTGAATCTCTCTGGCATCGCTAAGGGGGTTTGAGGGGGTAACAACTGTGACATTTACAGGAGCTGGGGGTGCGCTAGAGGAAGTAATGGTAGAAGGGGAAGGTGCTTGAAAACGGGCAGGTTGTATGTAGGTTTTCTTGTGTTTCCCTGTGGTATCTGTCGTGCTGGTATCTACTTGTCTTTGGGCTGTCATAGAGTTTAATTCAGAGGTTAGTCTCAGGTTCTCAGCTTTCACTGATCTTAGCTCGGTTTGTAAACTGGTTACCACTGCGACTAACTCGTTCATAGTTAGGGTCGGTGTCTCCGTGGACATAGCCCCCCCCATGTACGTGTCGAAAGTACCATCCGGATTCATCTTCGCTCAGGGGATATAGAAAACTTGGGCTTGGCAATCTGTCGGGTTTCCACTCCAGCTCGGCTGAATGCCAAATCCTCGGGAACGAAGATGAACCTCCACTCTCCCTCAGGGTATCCCCAGATCTGAATGTAACCAGACTACTAGTTGTCTACCCGTAGGGGAGAGGAGAGACAGCTCAGGACCACCCAGGGGACGGGAAGACAGGATATCTCCAGGAGTCTCAAAAGGCGGGGTATATACTTGAAGGCTCTAAGTAAAAGAATAGAAAAACAAGGCAGATGAGAAATAAGTATGACTAGCTGGCAAATAGTGCCTCCTACCCCCACCAGGACTGATACCCCTTCCCAGGTTGTGTACTCTCTCAGACTCACCGTTTGTCTTCTTAAGACGCTGCGGTAACAGTTGCACAAGAATCCAGCCAGTAGGGAACAATAAAGCTGTGCAGATGTGTCTCAGATCAGCCAAGAATCCGGAGGCTCAGGTAAGTACAAAAGTCCAGCATATACTGAAGTCTGTGGTTGTAGGAGAAACTGTCCCGGTAGAATGTAAGTGTCGTCCGTGAGAGCAACGGCAGGGCACGGAGATAAGGAACTGCTCCCAGGAGCCAGGATGCGAGAAAGGCTTACCGGCGCCTTGGGAAAGGAAAATAAATATCCGCAAAACGCTAATGCGGAAACGCCAACCGGCGTTCAAAGCAAAACAGGGAGTGCGCGCAGCGCAACATTCATGACCACCTATGAGGCGAGAGAAAAGGAATTCGCATTTCTCCTCGCCAAGACTACCTTCAGTACGGTAGGATGCGCCCAGGCGCGTTTGGGGAGATACCGTAAATGGAACCAACAAGGTCAGAATGATTAACACAGGAGGAACACGTCGGAAGACGCTTGAAGCAAGGGATGTCACGTCCGCAGTAGATACGGGATTCCAGGGAGGGACGGAAAACGAGGAACAGATGCAGGGAGGCGTGGTCCATCAGGAAGAAGGTTGCCAAGCACCTGGGCTCGGGAGACGGCTGCTTTTATGCCTCACAAGTCACGTGCCGAGTCTGTGAGTGCACACAACCTGTTTTCCTCATCTACAGCATTCTGGGTAATGTAGTGTCTACAGAATGACCAGTTAGATCAGAGCCCTAAGGTGTAACACCCCATTGACAGCATATTGATTGAAGGTGAAATCACCAAGGTGTTGTTTGATTCTGGTGCTAAAATCATGATCATTTCTAGGAAATTTTTGGAGGATAAACTGAAGAACAGTATCTCTTTGTCGAAACCTTATATTAATTCCTATGCTTATGGAGGTGAACCTATAAAATTGAATGGTTACTTTACCGGTCTCATAGAATACAAGGGACGGTACATCTCGGGAAAGGTAACGTTTCAGAAAAGGGGGACAGCATTCCAAGCTGGATCTATCAAGGTGACCTTGGTTTTATGCTGGATCAGAGTGGTAGTCCCTATATTTTGTTGAAGGAAAGAGTATGTGAGGTTCTTGATGTCAACTCCTCTTGTCAAGACGTTGAGGGGAAAATAAGAAATGAGTTTCCCAATGTCTTCAGGGAAGAAATGGGATGTTTGAAGGACTTTCAACATGAGATACGCCTCACCTCTGGTGCCCAGCCGGTATGTTGCAAAGTGAGGAATGTCCCCATTACCCTTAGAGCTGAGATGCAAGCTGAAATTGAGAAACTGAAAACGGGGGGTATAATTGAAGAGGTTGAGGGCACTGAGTGGCTTGCTCTGGTTGTTGCAGCGCGCAAGTCCAACGGTAGTTTACGTCTATGTGTGGACCTGAGGAACTCAAATAAGTGTGTCATTGTTGACAGGTACCCTCTTCCCAATATTTCTGAGTTGCTGCTGATGATCGTGGGGCTAGAATATTTAGTACTATCGATCTCACATCCGCATACCATCAGGTAGCTCTGAAGGAATCCTCTAGAGACTACACGGCAATCATCACTCCTTTTGGAACCTTCAGGTATGTTCGGATGCCTTTTGGTCTCATATCTGCGGCCTCAGTTTTCCAGCGGACCATGGAAAAGGTTTTAAAAGGTATTGAGGGTGTATGTTTGTATCAAGACGACATCCTTGTCTATGGGAAAGACGGTGAGGAACATGGGGTCCGTCTCCGCGATGTTTTGAGGAAACTTGAGGAGTTCAACTTAACAATTAAGGCGGAAAAGTGTCATTTCGCTACCACCAAGATCAATTACCTTGGCCAAACCATAACAGGGATGCCCAAGTATGAGTTGGTTGGCACAAATTCCAGAATGAAGTCTCCTTCTTCTCGGGAGGAGCTGATGAAGTTTCTGGGAATGGAGGAATATTACAACAAGTTTGTGGAGAATTTCGCTGAGCTGAGTACGAACATGAGGTTATTGTTGAGGAAGGGTGTTAGTTTTGCATGGGATGAGGCATGTGATTGAGGATTTGTCACTTTGAAGGAAAAGCTCAGGATTGCTCCCAAGCTTAAAAGCTTTGATCCACGCAAGGTATCTATTGTCACGACTGATGCTAGCATTAAGGGCCTATGGGCAGTATTACAGCAGGAGGGGAGGGAAGGCATGTATACCATCATGTTCCTATCACGTGGTTTGAGTGATGCAGAGTCTCGGTATTCGGTCATTGAACGAGAAGCCCTTGCCGTGTTTTGGGCAGTGAAGAAATTAAAGAGGTTTCTGTGGGGTGTCAATTTTGAGGTGAGGACGGACCACAAACCTCTGGTTGAAACATTCACGAGTAAAGGGATTGACTTGGTGTCAGGGAGGATAACCAAATGTGTTATCGCATTGCAAGAGTACGAGTTTGTTATGAGATACATACCAGGGGTGAGAATGGTGTTGCTGACACTTTATCAAGACTGGTCTCTAGCGATCATGGTATGTGCGGTAATTCTGAGCCTGAGTCCGGGGAGGATGAAACTGAATTTGTTTGTGCGGTTGAGAGTACAGTTATTCCTGAGGAGCAATGGCACCAGGAATTGCAGAATGATGCAGCGCTGTCTGAAATTATGTCGCTGGTGAGGAATGGTTGGCACTCTAAAAAACAACCCTCAGATGAGGGCAGTGTTTTTTTGGGGTGTGAAGGATGAGTTGAGCACGTGTGGGGACATCTTATGTCGTGGTACACAGCTTATACCGCCAGTCAATCTTCGTAAGAAGCTAATGGGTCTGGCGCACGATTCCCACCTTGGTAGGTCTAAAACCAAGGAAAGGCTCCGCTCGACATACTGGTGGCCTGGGATGGACCTACAAATTGAGAGATTGGTGCGTGAATGTTTACCCTACTCTATGAGTGAAAAATCCAAGAAAGTCAGGGTTCAACCCATAGTCCCCAGAGTCGTGCCTTCGGGTCCTTGGAAATAAATAGCTCTTGACATCCTAGGTCCTATCCATGGTGAGGGTCAGAAAACCTTTGTGATTGTGGTGATGGACATGTTTTCCAGGTGGCCTGAAGTGCGTTTTAGTTTCGGGGTGGAAACCAAGCATGTAGTCAGCTTTCTGAGTGATTTGATGTTTGCTGAGGGGTATCCTGAGGTGCTCCTGACAGACAATGGGGTTCATTTGGTGTCACAAGAGATGGAACGGTTTCTGGAGTCAAGAGGGGTAAGGCATAAAAAGTGCTCTCTGTACCACCCAGAAACAAATGGTATGGTGGAAAGATTTAATAGGTTACTCAAAGAGACCATATCATTGGCTAAAGCTAATGGCCTGAATTGGAGGGAGGAATTTAAAAAAAAGAGTTGAGTTGTACAGGATGATGCCTCACAGCATGACGGGGAAGTCTCCCTTTGAACTTTTTAGGGGTAGGTCTCCCATCACTGCTGTGGAACCGGCATGGGTGAAAAACTTGAGAGAATGTATTCATGATGGTGCACCTGAGGTGCCTGCAGGTTCTTGGCATGTGGGGGAAGCCAAGAAGGTGCACGAAAGGAAAATAAATTTTGATAGCAGGAATGCTGTAAAAACAACTGTTGTTGAGGTGGGGGACATGGGGATGATCAAGCGTCCTGGGTGGAGTGGTGGTAGTCCCAAGTTCTCCAAACCCATCCGTGTTATGAAGATGTTTGACAATGCTGTGAAGACGCAGGACCATAGAATATAGAACCTTGGGAGGATTGGTGGGTACAAGGGTCTGGGTATGGGTCCAGGTCTGGTTTGTAAAGATGTTAGTCGTGAACATGTAGCATGTAAGGAGAGTTCTCCTTCTAAGTGTGACTCTAGGAGGTCTCTGAGGGATGTGAAGAGGTCTTCATATCTGAAAGACTTTGTGTAACATGGATCTCACTACTTGGGTAAACAAAGATTACAATGCCTGTTCTGTGTCTTATAGTTTGGTTTTAAATCATTGCTTCATGTTCTAGGAATACCTTTTCTCTTTCAGATGTACTTCCCCGTTATTTATGTTCACCGTAGTTTCTGTGTCTGTAGGAGGGAGGTGTGTGGTATCTGGTTGTTCCCCATGGGCCCAGTGCTGGTGGCTTAGTGGAATGTAGGCACTGGAACCCTGCTATGTCTGCAAGGGGTTTAGAATGTATGGGGATGAAATACTGACAGTTTGTACAGGAAGTTGCTGGGCTGTGGATGGGATCTTCTCCAGAGAATAAACTACAACCTGCACCTCTATCTACTTGGAGTCCTGCTTGTTTCTTGCCACGATTACTACAAGCAGGCTACTCCAATGAGTAGCTTGCGAGCTACTTGCGGCTTCCCATCAACCCATAAGTAGCTCTCCTGTGTGAAACCTTTGCTTGCTTGCATTAATATATCTATAACAAAATTTAAAAGCACATATTCAAGACATAAATGTGCATTTTCAGTACTCATAAGCTATTTTTTTGAGAAAATGGTTGAATTTCCACAATATATTTAAAGCTAATAATTGACGGATAAATCATGCGGCATTGGGGTGACTTACTACTATTATCATTATCTTGCTACCACTGGCATTACAACTACAGCTGTTGTGTATTACCTATGTAGAAGCATTTCACATTGACAAAACCTTTTTACATCACTGCTGGCAACAATGCCTGATGAACTGGGGTGATCACTGCTGATAATCTTGTGTATGGAGACCTCTAATGTAGTCTTCTCTGTTATGGTCATTATTATGACAACAATAATAATAGGAGCTTGCAATGATTTTCATTAAACTTAAGTAGCTCTTATTACGGAAAACGCTGGAGTCCTCTATACCAAAGAATGGTGTAGAAGCACACTGGGGCCTATTACCAACAGCGTGCGTTAATTAACGCAAACCACGGTTAGCGTGGTTTTTTATATCGCTGGATTCGTTTGCGGAGATAACGCGTTATTAGCAACGTTTTATCTCCAATGCGAAACAAATCCAGCGATAGCAGCGATTCTCAGCATTAGCGCGAGAATTCCTTGCGATAAATTCCCATCGCTAAGGAAAAACTCGCTAATAGGCAGGTGGGGACTTAACCGTAGAATCCACCTCCCATAGACTATAATGGCTAAGTCAGGTTTCTAGCAGGTGTTAAAATCCAGCGCTAATCGGGGTTAACGCACATTTTTATCGCTTCGCGGGCCTTGCTAATAGTGTGAAGTTGTGTTTGCGACTGTCTGCGTGTATTTTTAGTGAGGAACGTCCACTTTGCATGTCATTAGCGATAAATATCGCTGACATGCAAAGCGGTAAAAACGGGCGCTAATGCCCGAAACTGTCGCTAACTGCTGTTAGAGACAGTTTGCTAATAGGGCGATAAAAATATCGCCGCTTTAGCGGCAAAAAGTGCCGCTAAAGCGGCGATAGTGCCCTTGCTAATATGCTCCACTGTTATTTACAAACAGCACATTTTCCACAAAAATGGCCACTAAATTTGCACAGGCATGCGGTTTGACTGATAAAACTATATAGGGCACAAACGTGTTGTTATTGGTTTAGGTGAATATTTATCAGTTGAGCATCACTGAGTAAAGTGTCTTCATTTGTTTTGATCTTATAAAAATCTTTGTTTTCATCACACTTCAGAATGACAAAAATGTGCTTCATTTGTGATTTTCTACCTGCTGATATATTTTGAAATGTTTGTATAGTTAATTTACATGTATTTAAGTGTTGTTATGTTTTAAGAAAACAAATTGACAACTCACAGACTTTGCTATCACACTCCCTGTGCCCCAGCAAGATTTTCACATAGTTCCCTTTCCAAAATAATCTCACTTTGCAGTCAGTGAAAGAAAACACCAATTTCCATTTTTAAAGAATAAGCAGCAAATACTCTGACAAATGTGACAAGAGAAAAAGAATATTGAAACATCTTTATTGCTCATCCACCTTCTGAAGCACAGCATGGTTATTTTGGGTGTGGCAGCACCTCCCTCACTTCTACTTCAAGCGCCTATGGTTTTACATGTTTTTAGCCATCTTGATATCAACATATGTGTGTGTGAGTGTGTGCACATGTGTTTGCTTATGGCTTGTAATCTGCCTGTTCAAGTGTGTGTTTGTGCCTTTCTTTCAGCCAATTGCGTAAAGTACATTCACTCATACATAGGATACATGGCAGAAATATCTCCCCTGTTCATGTCACGACCCCCTCATGCACCCTCTGTGTAGCGAGCCTAGTGCACTGGGCTCATGCTAAGTTACCCCTGTGGCGCCTAATGGCACGCTATGATTCCATGCCCAAGTTTCCCCAAGTACCCCTGATTCCATTACGCATGAGCTTGCAAGCATTCCCTGAACACGTGAACCAATGGCTTGCCTTGCTCCCGCTGTTACTCAGGTCTTGGAGTGGTTATGTTATGTTAACTGCGATTTATAAAGCGCCTAATACCGACAGGTCTCTAAGCGCTGAGAGAGAGTAGCCACAGCCCACCTCAAATAAGTGAATATTGGCCCTCGGTCAGCAACTGATTTACGTCTAGGCTTCTATGAAGAGGAAGGTCTTCAGGTTTTTTACTGAAGTGAATGAGGGCTTTTTCTGACCGGAGGTGTCGAGGTAGCTTGTTCCACATCTGCGGGATCAAGACTGAGAAGGCTCGCCCCCCTTTAGTCGTGTTGTTAAACAGCGGGCAGGTCAGCTGGCCTCCCGTGGATGACCGGAGGGTGCGGCCGAGGACGTATCTCCCTAGGTGCTCCTTGATGTATCCTGGGGCTTGCCCATGCAGGGCCTTGTGGGCAATGCATGGGTCCTTGAATCTGGCTCGCTGTTTGACGGGGAGCCAGTGTAGCTGCTGCAGCAAAGGTGTGGCCCGTGCCCGTCTGGGGAGCTTGAAGATCAGCCTAGCTGCGTCATTAATTGCTACTTGCAGTTTGCCCAACAGCTTTTCCGGTAGTCCAATATATAGCGCGTTGCCATAATCTAGGCAGGACATGATCAGTGCGGTCACCACTGTCCGCCTGGTGGAAAATGAGAGGAGGGGTGATAATTTCCTGAGCTGCCTCAGCAGCCCCACGCAGGTCCCAAACACAGAGGCTACTTGGTTAGACAGTGTGAGTTTGTCGTCTATTTTAATCCCAAGGCATTTTACAACTGGGGCTGGAGTCGGAGTGACTCCCAGCTCCTGAGGCCAGAAGCGGTCGGTCCACGGGTTGCTTCTTGAGGTGATGGCTAGGACCTCCGTTTTGTCTGGGTTGACTTTAAGTGAGTTGGCCGTCATCCAATTGACCACGTATCTAAGGACGTGCGTGGGCTTGTGGGGTGTTGTCGATTTGCAGGATTAGTTGTGTATCATCGGCGTAGTTGAACACCTGGCAGTCCATCCGGGCCAAGACACCCACCAGCGGTCTGAGATAGATGTTAAACAGAAGCTGTGATAGTGCCGATCCTTGAGGGACTCCGCAGGTTAGTGACCCTCTGTTGGACACACAGTCGCCCATCTGGATCCTTTGAGTCTGGTCTGTCAGAAAGGAGGTAATCCATTGGTGTATCGTCCCACGGATACCTATGTCCCTGATGCGTGTCAGAAGTTGACAGTGGTTGACCGTGTCGAATGCCGCCGAGAGGTCTAGGAGGACCAGGGCACACGGTTTTTTGCTGTCTGTTGTGAGCCTGATTTCGTCCAGCACCGACAGCATCACCAGCTCGGTGCTGTGGTGGGCTCTAAATCCTGCCTGCCTAGCCTCAAGTAGCTGATGTTCCTCTATAAATGTCGACAGGGTTTTAAGGACGTGCTGCTCCATTATTTTCGCCAGGAAAGGAGGTTGGGATATGGGCCTGTAGTTCTTCATATTGGTGGTGTCAGCTCCCACCTTTTTTAGTAGGGGGGTTACTCTGGCTTCCTTAAGGTTCCCGGGGACCTTCCCCGTTTCCAATGATCCATTGAGCAGGGCAACAACCTCTCCCTCAATCGCTGGGAGGGCTAAATTGAATATCCTTGGTGTACATGGGTCTGCGGGTGAGCCTGACTTAATGCGGGTCACAATGTGGGCCAGGGAGTCGTGGTCCAGCCTAGGAAAAGTGGTAACAGGCTCTTTCCTGTCACAATGTGGCTCCTCCCTAGATAAAGAGCTCAGGTCAATGGGGGTTTTGCGTATGTCTGTTAAGATGTCCTTTACTTTATCTAGGAAGAAGGTCAGGAATCTGTTACAGTGGTCCTGGCTGGTGGCTGCTTCCTGCGTCTGCTTTAGACTGAGCTCTTTTCAGGATTCTAAAGGTTTCTTTTTGTTTGTTGCCTTCCTCCATAAGCCTGGCCTCGTAGAATTCGGCCTTTCGTGTAAGGAGCGCTTTTTTGTAAGTGGCTAGCCTAGCCCTGTACTCTTTGAGCGTCTCCGGGTCGTAGGACGTACGCCACTGTCTTTCATGCTGGCGTATGGTCCGTTTCTGTCCCCTTAGTTCCTCCGTGAACCAGGGGACTCCCTTGCCCTTGATCTTCACTTTTATTTTACGAGCCGGTGCCGCCTTATTGATGGCTGCTCTTAGCTGGTTAGTGATGGATTCACTTTCTTCCTCGAGATCCTCTGGCCTAAAACTCCTCGGCGAGTTGTCACGCAGAGCATCCCCCAGGCTATTTGCCTCAATTTTACTCCAGCTATGCACCATTCTCCATTCCGGAGGGGGGAGCAAGGGGCGCCTAGCCTGGGGGATTTGGAGGCTGATCAGGTAGTGGTCCGACCAACTACAAGGTTTAATGTCCATCAATTTAGCCTGTGGTTGGGATGACCAAATGAGGTCTAAGGTGTGACCCTTTTCGTGGGAGGGCGTATCCACGAGCTGCTGCAGCCCCAGTGTGGACATGGTTTCCTCTAGCTGCCTGGCCTGTGCCTCTCTCGGTCGCTGGTCCCAATGGTAGTTGAAATCACCCACCACCAGGAGTTGCTGATACCGTGAGCATAGGTCGGTTATTATTTCAGTAAGGTGGTCGATGAACCGGGGGGTCGATCGAGGGGGATGGTACACCACCATTATTGCTAGGCATGAAGGCTTGGAGCATACTTTTGCCACCAAGATTTCGGCGCCTTCTATGTTTTGTCCAGCCAGTTTTTCTATTGCTAGCTGTTTATTATAGAGTAACGGTTTCCCTTGTGTACCTTTAGACAAAAATGAAACATTTGTTTCCTGTTAAGTGATTCCATCTGTCTGTTAGTTTGCACCTGCTCTTCCTGTAAGGTTAAAGCCAGTGTACTAACAAGTGTTTCCTTCAGGAGTCTTAGAGAGCCCTCCTGATTGCCACATGCGCCACATGCCACATGTGATCCCGCTGTATCCACTGGACTCTGAGCATGTTATATAAACCACACCCAAACATGAGTCCCTTGCTTAGCCTACGCTACCTGCGGAACAAACTTCCTGCCTACCCACTCACTCGAACTATCGAACGGACCTGGGCAGCACACTTTTTGGCTGCAGTTCAAGCTCCTCCAGTGATTTCCTTGGCTCCAGCTCCCTCAACGTATCCTTCGTCTCTGCCTCCTGCTCAGCTACTCCAGTTCCTCCGCGACTTCCTGAGTCAAGACCTCGAGACCTTCTTCAAACTTAGGACAAGTTGAAGTACTAGGCTAAGCTCTTGATATCAGGTTAGTGCACACTATCCTTTAATAGAAGTAAGCAGTCCGGAGTATCGGCGTCTTCAAGACTATAGATTTGTCTTCAAGTTTCCTTCCAGTGGCTTACCTCCAGTTCTCCTTGATTGTTCTTGCTCTGGATCCTTCCTACAACCTTGGCATTTGAACTGAGTTATACAAGGCCTAGAGACTTTGCGCTGTGTTTCTCTGATGAACAGTAGTGCCTAGAAAACTATCCAGAGAGCACTTGATTCATGTATAGATTCTGTACCGAGATCTATTTTTCGAGTTTATTCTTGGGAGTGTCATTAACTCTAATCTATGTTCAGAGTATTTCCCTGGGAGTGCCAGTAACTCAAATCTGTATTTCAAGTTATTCCTTGGGATTGCATAGCTCCAATCTGTGGTTCCGGTTATTCTGTTTCCTTGTTGTGTTTCTGAAAGAGATTGTGTAAGTGTATGTTAATAAAGTTATTGCAAATCCATTGTTTGAGAGGCCTGTAGTCTATTGATGGTAATTGCCTCTTCTTGTTATTTCCATTGCATTGCATCTTCACTAAATCAGAGGTCCTGGACCGGTGCACATCTACCTAGCAGACTCTGAGGGTCTCCAGTTACTGCTGTGCCGCACAGTTGCTGACCGGAACCAGTACTGCAAGTCTCTCTTTTCTTATTTTGTCCCAACTCCCTGCATTTCCCCCAAGGACCGTGCTTTGTTTAGGGTGAACCTATTCCTTGAATGGGCCAGGCCCTGTGGGGATAGGAGGTTCGGCATCAGTTCCAGTATTGTCTCCGTGGTTGGAAACACGTGAGTGTATGACAGTTTACGAGCTAGAAACATGTAATGTGAAAAAGGATGCTTATGTGGGGACAATTCTGAGGTCAGTAGTTTTGCACCTACCTGAATCTATTTTTCTAGGTCTGGTATTAAAAAATATACATATATATACCTGCATAGCGGTTCCTTTCACTGCAGCCCGCAGTATACAGCAATAGGTCAGACACTTCAGCAAATGGTTCCCTTCTGTCTGAAGAGGACGGCCTTCTGATAAAGCATAATGTTGTCATCTGCACATAAAATTTGCATAAACAATAGCAGGACTTATGGGACAATCTTTGCTTTCCTATTCTTTTCTATTATCTTTGACGATTGTCCAGCAGCCCCTGTGACATCGATATCTGCACATTTTGCAAAACACATTCTAAGATGGAAGCACATGTGTGAGCATGCATTCACATGCATGGATGACCATCTTTGAATGGTATTTATTAAGATTTACAAAGACAGTTTAATCTGGCTGCACATACATTTATATGCTGTTCATGCATCCGCACACCCGTGCCTTCATCTATCTACATTGTGTGTATAAAGCAGAAAAACAAATTTCAGATTGCTCCACATGGGTGTGCATATACCCATTCATGCTCTTGCAGAGGTAGAATGGCTTTTACAATACTGTGTTACAAAAAAAATTCCAAGATGGCTGCTATGTATACACATGCACAGGTGACCATGTGGATTTTAGCAAAGTATATACTTTACAATAGCCATTTAAAGGAAACCAGCATAGGCAAAGCAAAAAACCCGGCAGTTAAAGCCAGACATATGCCTTAGCCAAACCGTATTTTTGTTGCTGTTGAACTCATGGTGCCTCCAGGCAGTATTCTGTGGGATCTGCTGCCACATCTCAAAATTCATACATATGACACCAGCACATGACACTCAGTGCAAAACAGATAAGAATAAATAGCGCAACAGAATGGTCTGCAATAATGTTGAAATGGCAGCTCTCATATCAGCGAGGTGCATTTCTTCCCACCTTTATGCTCCACTGTCATAATCTAAAGCCCCATTAAATTCATGAGAACAGATCTTTTCCATTTATTGTTTATAACTTTTGTATTTATGTGGCAACCTCAACATTTTCTTATAGAGCCATGGATTTGAAGCTAGAGTCTAGAAGAATAGGGTGAGTTTTTCTGCTAACAAAGGTCTTTGTTAATGTCCTAGTAATGAATTGCATGTAGTCAATCAATCCATCAGGATTTATAAAGTGCGGCTAATCACCTGATAGTGTATCCAGGCCTATTCGAACAGCCAGGTTTTGAGGGTTCTTTGGAATTCCGGAAGTGAGGTTATGGTCCGAAGGTGTGTGGGAGGCTGTTCCAGGTCTTTGCGGCGATGTGGGAGAAGGAGCGTCCTCCACTTCTGCTTCAGTAGATGAGGGGAGTATGGGCAAGTCAAAGTGAGGCGGAGGGTAGTCTTCTTGATGGTTGGTGGAAGATCAGGAGGTGGTTAATGTAGGCGGGTCTGTAGTTGTGTTGAGCCTTGCGTGTGTGGGTCAGCAGCTTGAATTGGCATCTCTTCTGTACGGGGAGCCAGTGGACTTTCCTGAGGTGAGGTGTGATGTGGGTTCATCAGGGAAGGCAGAGGATGAGTCTGGCTGCGGCGTTCTGTATGGTCTGAAGTCTCTGTAGAAGGTGTGCAGCAATTCCTACATAGAGGGAATTGCTGTAGTCCAGTTGGATGGTGATTGGTGGTGAGGGCTTGTGTCACGGTACGTCGCGTGTGTAGGGGCAGCCACTTGAAGATCTTATATAGCATGCGCAGAGTGAGGAAGCTGGCTGAGGAGATGGCGTTGATTTGTGATTTCACGGTAAGCTTGTTGGAGTGAGTGGGTGCGATTTCTAGGTCTGATGGCCACCAGAAGTAATTTCATGTGTTGCTGCTGTTGCCAAAGATCAGTACTTCCATCTTGTCTGTGTTCAGCTGCAGGCAGTTGTTCTTCAACCATCCAGCGACATTTGTCATGCATCTGGGGAAGTTGGTTCTGGTGGTGGTGGGGTCATCGGTGAGTGAGAAGAATATTTGGGTGTCGTCTGTATAGGAAATTATGTTGAGAACGTGGGATCTGCCTATGTTGAACAGAGGTTGTTTGAAGCTGAGCAGCATTCATCCTGTGTGTATTTGGGATTAGAGTGCAAGTATATGCATGGGGCTGTAGTGTGCTGGTGACTTCAGACAGACAGCAACCTGTGATGTCACAATAGAGTGGTCACTGTGAACCTGCAGTGTGACTGGAATGTGGCTGAGAAAGCAGCACTCCATAGAGGGCACCTTAGCCCTGTTAGGAATCAGCCTTCAAACCTTGAAGATACAAGGTAGTACCTGTTCAGTGCATTACCCAGGATTTTAATCATAAACGTATTTGTATTATTTTATGTATTTACTTGCTGAGTGTTCACACATCTGAAGGCACCTTGGTGATAGGAGTACTGTAAATGTATCAAAGAAGAATAGATAGTAACCAGAAAGGTAGGCCCTTATAGCTATGTTGAACTGTGCAAAGTCAGCAATGAAGCATAGTTCAATGGGTAAAGCATTCCAGAGCTGATGTCCCAAGACTATGAAGGCCTGGTCACTACTTTGTAGGCTGAGAAGGAGATAAGAGACTGATCCTAATGACGTTCGCGGGTGGAAGGCAGCAATAAGAAAGTTAAGAAATGGAGGACCCATTCCCTAGAAAGCTTGATGAACAACACTGAGAGATTTAAGTGATATTTACTGGGCCTCAGTGCTCTGCCCTGACGCCCATTTTTTAAGAATCTGTACATCGAGGTTTTGCCTAGACTTATCAGGTTTCTTGACTTCCTTACTGAAAGGACAAGGTACATGAAGAATGAGTAAGGGAAGGAATGCATTTTAATAAGTAGGAAGCAGATTCTAACAGCATTTGCCCAACTAATGCACACCAACCAACGCCACCTGATCCCTTCAACATTCCACACGATAAGTGCTGGTTTATAGATACAACACATCTTCTTTTATTAAAGACAAAAAACTAAAATAAAGTGAGGAAAAAAATAAGCAAAACAAAACCTAACCATAATCTGGGTAGAAATATACAAATATTCTGAATGGGTTTAACAATGTGTATTTTGAGATTAAAATTGAAGGTAAATCAGTCAAAATATTTTTTTATGACATGTGGTCTAAAACATACTAAGTAAAAAAAAATGTATATAGGGGGGGGGCACAAATTGAAAAAGTTCCTTTTTAACTACCGTGGCATTTTGTTGGAGGCAAATGGATCGTGGGACAGGCCACTTACGCAAAGGCCCTGAAAGATGTGCACAACAGAAGATGCAATATTT
Source organism: Calotriton arnoldi (assembly GCA_963921515.1). Taxonomy (NCBI): domain Eukaryota; kingdom Metazoa; phylum Chordata; class Amphibia; order Caudata; family Salamandridae; genus Calotriton; species Calotriton arnoldi. The sequence goes on along the minus strand of CAWUFW010006000.1, from coordinate 738,554 downwards.
AGATTTGCAAAAAGGCTGGACCATGAAATGGTCCACCTTTATAAAAGCAAGTGCCTATTGGTCGGCACTTATGGATTCGGAGTCTGGGGCTGTGTGTCCTGCACGGAACTTCAAGTAGTTGAGAATAGGTTTTTGTGCAGGCTCATTGCACACCTGGAATCGGGTATAAGGTTCATGGAGGATCAACTCTATGGCACCTCTTTTATAATGGCTAAAGCTATGGAGCTCCCCGAAAGCAGACTTTTCGAGGAAGATATTGCTAGATTGTCTAAAAATAGATAACATGATTGCTATCCCGTGATTGTCTTATGTGCGAAACACCATTCATAGCCTGGGGTACAGTCATCTTTTTGAGTTACCGCAAAGTATAAGCTCCGACCTTCAAATGAAAGTCAAAGGGAGCTATGAAACTTATAAAGAGGGAATTAGACTAGAAAGTCCCTTGATATGCCTACAGTTACCGATTTCTACATCATCTGATATGGAGCCTTACCTGAATTTGATAGCAAATCCAGAGTACAGGTTTTATCTCACTAGTTTGAGTTTAAACACAGTTCACTTCCTTGTGGCTTTCACACAAGTGGGTTCCTGGTTTCCTTCTGTCCCATGTTGTCCTTGTGACTGTGTTACTGCCCAATCCACTGTGCACTTTTCTGTTCTTTTGTACTTTATATGACTCCTTTAGATTGTGGTTTTTACATCCTATCCTACTGTATAAGCACCTTAATTCTTATAAAGAGGGGTTGATCTATTTGCAAAGTTTACAGTCACTTGATGTTTGCACTGCTGTTCTTAGCTATATCATTGCTGCTATCAATTTGAGAAGAACCTATTCACTTTAGTGAAAAACTGTTTTATGATGCTTTTAAAGTGTTATTTAAATTTTTGAAGATATACATGTTTTTATTCTGTGCTTTTATGGTCAAACCTGACCGAATAAAGATGATTTTGATTGATTGAACAAAACAAAACCTAACTATAATCTGGGTAGAAATATACAAATATAGAAGTATAAATAGTACTATGATTAATGAGGAAACAGTAACCCAAGCCTTGCAAAAGAATATTGACTCTAATACGTAATGAAATCTTGCACCTTACAAGTTGTCCATCTCCTACAACTACTGCGACATACTCCACTATTACATTCAAGATTTCTAATCACTTCTGGACCATTTGAAGTCTGACTTTCCCATGAAAATTCCTAGACCATTGGAAGAAACACCAGAATTGTGGGCACAAGTTCATCAGTTGGAGCATCCAGATATACGTTGTTATAATTCATTTCACCCAAATCCTGCTTCTGCAACCCTTTTTAAGCCATGATGGATGCAACATGGTGCAAGAGCGACGCAAATTAAAAATGAGATTTATGATGCCACGGAAGGTCGCCTGAGTGGCTTCATAAATCTCGAGTAATGCAAATTGCTACGTTGCATTACTCTGTGCCAGAAAGGCGTTTCCATGGGCGTTGTGTGGGTGTTCCCATGCAACACCCATGGATTTTGACGCATTCCCAGATTTACCAGAAGTGATAGACCTGGGAACGCGCCAAAAACCTACGCCTCCCCAAGTGAAGCGTAACAAGAAGAAATGTGTTTTTTATTCCTGTTTTTGCCTCTTTCTATGTGTTCTGCGTTCTGCAGCACACATAGAAAGAGGAAAGAACGAGCTCCCGATTGACATCAGATGCGCCCCCACCCTGCACATCTTAAGGAAGACCCTCAAGACCTGGCTCTTCGACTGACCGGAGCTGCCCCCCCCTCCCCAGCGCCTTGAGACCCTCACGAGTGCGTAGCGCGCTTAAAGAATCCCTGATTGATTGATTGATTGATTGAAAGAACCTCAGGAGATTGTTTTTGTGCAGGAAGGTGTCCCTTGAAATGCAGGCCCACTTGCACCATGGTGGAAGGGTACCTGCTTTAGTGCTAGGCAGCCAAAAGGGCACCAGTGCAAAGGGAAAGGACAGGAATGCGCTGTATTGGCTTCCCACATCCCTGCTCTTTCCCTGTCACGCAGTGCAGCGCAGCAAGGTGACTTGCTGCACTGCGTGACTTGGTCATAAATATGGCCCTCAGTGATTTGTCAAAAATACCAAGACGTTGTGCTCAGGCCGGGATTCACGCTTAGTTGCAGGTGTTGCACAGTAGGCAATTCTGGCCATGAGACCACATCTCCTCCTGGGGTAGGGCATCTTCGCTCTTAAACTGATGCCTGTTGACTTTTAAGACTATGCCTACTCCTGCCCAAATTAGGTGCCTGTAAAAAGTAAAAGTTCTGATGAGGTGGACAGGGCAGGGTGGGATCAGAGTGGGAAAAAGAGAAGCTTGGGAGAGAAAAGAAGCTAGAGAAACTGAAAAGATGAAAGAGAAGTAGCAAAAAGAGGAGGAGGATGAAAAGTATGGCGGTTCAGGAAAGAGTGCAAGATAAGAGAGAGTGAAATGAATGAGCATAAGATGGAAGGATAATGTTACAGAACAGGAGAGAGCAAAAGGGGGAACTGGAGTGAGAGTTATGGGAGAGGACGAATGATGGAGGGAATAGAAATGAGAGTACACTCTTGCTGAACAAGAAAACACAATTGCCAAACTGTCTGCTACCTCAGCGGAGAGGCCAAGAAGTGACATGTCATGGACACCAACTCTCCATCAGCATCTGCAGCAGCTTTGATGCACACATAAGAGAATTGGAATCTGTAAGCAATGGGAGAACTGACACTGGTAAGTGTTGGAAGAAGCAGGCACTAGTGGACAGTGTAAGAAGAAGACACTGATGAGCAGTGTGATGATCAAAAAAGGAGTGGGTTAACTACGCGCAAAATGGGGTGATGACGTGGGGGACTTGCCTGACGAGGATTGGAGGGAGGCCCTGGCTTCTCCCCGGGAGGTGGCCATCCGTTCCCGCTTCGAGCTCATACAGCTTAAAATACTACACAGGGCCTATTACACCAGCTCAGCACTTGTCAAGATGGGACTTTTGAATTCCCCGCTCTGCCCCCGAGGCTGCTGTTCCGCGGGCACCTTCCTACACCACTGGTGGGACTGTCCTGTCCTCCAACAGTATTGGAGTAGGGTTTTGTCCACCATGTCCCGAATATGCCATAAACCCATAGAAACCTCCCCTCGACTTTGTCTTTTAAACATCTGGGACGCCACTGACCTATCTCGAACTGAACAAACGTGGGTTTCACTGGGCTGTATAGTAGCAAAGCGCAATATCGCTAGAACATGGAAGGGGGGAGCCGCGCCCCAACACACGGACTGGGCGGCTGACATGGACTGGTGCATGCAGGCCAAAAGAGTGGTGTATGAGAGCAGGGGATGCCCAGGTAAATGGACTAAAATATGGGGCCCCTGGAACGAAAGTAGAGGTTTTCTGTGCACCCCCTTTGGTGAGGATGCCCCATTCAATGTTGACAATGAGACACTTTAAAGATTTTCAGGCAACCATGTGACGTAAATATCATCAATGTCGTCCCTTACCCATCTTATTGACTGTGTGCAATTTATGTTTATACCATGTGACTTGTTCATTTTGACAATTGCTCTTTTTGTATGTATGTTTCCTTTTTTGTATTGTTTTCTGTTGTTTTTCAATAAAAAAGATTTTTTTTTTTAAAAGGAGTGGGTAAGGGTGGTTAAAATAAGAGGCAGATCACAGACGGGTAGAACAAAGAGAGAGCACCGGCAAACACTTTGTATAGCTGGCATGTACAGTTTTAGGAAAAGGAAGAAATGTGACCGGTCAACACTAGAGGTAGGTCTGGGGAGCTGGCACTAGTGGGCAGAAGCAGAAATGAGTGGGCAGGAGCAGAAACTTGTGTACAGGGCAAGCAGCAGGCTGTGGGGGTAACATGAGACACAGGCAAGGGCCTGTGTTAGGTCGGCACCTGGGTGAAATCTGGAAAAGAATGTTGAATGTTGTGGGTTGGAGATTCGGGGACAGCAGTTGGGGAATGGGGAGAAATGGAGCTTGTGAGCGTTACCTCTGTATCTGCTTGAAAATTTAGCCTCCAGTCTTACCTTCAGGTGTGTGGTATTTCATTGGTGACGAGCGGGTGTCAAATCCATTTCTCGCCACCAGTTTCCCACATCGGCCACGGTATCGGAGGTGCGGGCACTAGATGCGCTTACCGCATTCTGTTGCGGCTGCATTTTGAACTGTCTTTGGCACGACAACTTCTGACGCCTGTGATTTAGACACTGCGACACCAATGGCTGCCATCTTTCAGACTGTACAATTCTTCAGTACTGCCCACCGCGGCCGCACTCAACGCTTGCCAGTGTGAAAGTAGGCCCAGCAACCACGTCTACCTTCCTTAGAGCGTCACTAGCCGCCATCTGAACACATTAACAAACCACACCTCGTTCCTCAGCACGTGTCTATACCTGCCATTTTATCTGTGGCGATGCTGTAGCAGTGTTAGTAGAAGTCATTCGACATGACATTTTTTGGTAAGTCATCTTGGATTGAGCTCAAGTTTATTGTTACAGAGCAACCATTTTGAATTGGATCAACATTGCTGTAACTCTAGTGGCCATTTTGGAGTTGGATTCACTTTTACTATTCTGGCGCGGCCATTTTGGATTGTGCTCATAACTATAGTTCTGGAGACATTTTGCTTTGGGTTGCATATTAATATAGTTAATTTTGTGCTCTTTTCACCTAAAGAGCTCATTTAAAATAGAAAGTATTACAGCATCTCCTGCATTTTTATCTAAACCTAGTGCACCCCCTGTATGTTGGACTCAGTGGAAAGAAGCATTTGAGGCATACTTGAATGCCATTGATGGTGAAACATTCACCAATAAAAAGAAAACATTGTTACTCAAACAAAATTTTGGTCCAGAAGGTAGATCAATTTTAAAAACATAACCTTTACAAGAAGTAAAGGTGATATTACACCAGGAAGGGGCATCCAGTGAATTTGTAGCAGTTGACGTGGTGGACGTGCATGCTTCTGTTATCAAAACTTTGGACAAGAGATTCTCTCCCTCAACGATTATAGGGTCTGATTTAGATCTTGGCAGACGGGTTACTCTGTCACAACGGTGACATATATCCCATCCGCCAAAATATAAACCCCATCGGATACAATGGGATTTATATTTCAGTGGCCAGGATATCCGTCACCGTTGTAATGGAGTATCCCGTCCAGCAGGATCTAAATCAGGCCGATAGTGTTGGAAACACATAAATTCTTACAAGGAACCCAACAACAAGGCAAATCGATTAATGATTTGTGTTAGCCCTATGTCAACTAGTGGTCACTTGCAATTACATGGAGTTCAAAGATGAAATCATTCTCAACCATATGATCGAAAAAACTCACAGCAAAAAAAATCCAAGAAAGACTGCTTTCTACTGAAGGTCTAGTTTAGAAATGTTGATCACCATAGCTAGGACGTAGAGAATTTAGTTTCATGCTTCATGGAATTGTTAGGCCATAGTGATACAAGCACTTCTAAAGGTGTGAATAACCTGCAAGCAAAGGAAGGATGCATAGACGGAAAGAACCCCATCCATTTAGAAGGTAAACAGACTAAAACTGGTGACATTACTGTATGCTGTAGGTGTGGAAGTCACAATCATGTGACTTCAGCCAAAAATTGCCCAACAGTGTCTGCTACATGTTATAAATGCAATTGCAAGGGTATTTTGCAAGGGTTTATCGTTATACATGCAAGGCAGTGTATCTCTAGTAGACAAGACTACAGTTAACAATGACGATTGTGATATGATTCTTATGGTCACTTTGGGTGATAGTAATGTGAACGTTACAACCTTGTGGGGTGACGATCTGCCGGGCTACCCTGGCGCTCTCTCGTTATGGGGATGGGTAAGTCTATATTTATCTAAATGGTAGTGCTCCAAGGGAAGGGGGAATAACCCAACCCCCTTACTTAAGACTGCTGGTGGTCCTCTTTGTAACAAAAATGCACTGCCCGAGCACACACTCAGCTTAATCAAAATTATGACACATTATTTGTATTCATTCTTTGTCTTTAATTTTCTTCCTCTTGTGCCCCGCCAGCCAACACGTGTTTCGTCGCTTGGGGTGTTCCCAATGGCTTCATCAGGGCTGGAAAATAACATACATATAATTGTACTCCACATTAGTATCTCTCTATACATATTGCCAACAGAGTCCACCTCAGCCACAGATCGTACCATCAAAATTGAAGTTACTATCCTACCTCCATGCCGGTTCTACTTCCATCCCAGCGAATACTTCTGTGTGTCCTGTTAATTTTTATAGCACAGCTTGTGCAGTACCTTATTTGTTGTATCACATCTATTTCTCTTGTTCCCAATGTATATCTTAGATCCTTTTCATGGCCACCTATAACAATAAGATATAAACGATATCAATATCTTGTGGACAAGACCCAGTTCGCGTCTAATATCCAAGTGTCCCACTTTTCTACCTCCCAAACTTCACTGGAACCATCACTGCATTGCTTACCAAGGAGGACGCCATCAATCGTCCCATATATTCCGGTCTCCTGCCGAGTACGGCTTCTGAGATCCAGAGACGGCGCCCCAGAAGTTGTTTTAAGTGGGTGTGTACCACTTTTAGCCCTGTGTGCGTGTGCTTTGTGTGTGTTTACACGGGCACCATCTTGGAAGCGTATTCAAGTCTGAAGCTTCTATCCAGCAACACTGTTTTTGATCACTCGATCACTACAGTCTAAATAAATTCCATATCCTCATATGTCATCTCGTGTATACTAAGTATATGTAACGTTAAAGAGTACTTTTATGATGGATTCTTATGTCATAAATATGGTGCAAAATTCCTTGCATCACGTCCCCTTTCAAACATAATTGACAACATTCTCGTATGATATGATGTAAATTGATACTACACTACAAACACACAATCCTTATGATATCACTCTAATTATTGGTTTGTAATCTCACGGGTGAACATATTGTCAATATCATTATTTTTATGTATTACCCGTATTTATGATGATATTACTATATGAAAGCAATTCTTGTGACATTACTCACATTGTTTTATGCATAATCCCATGGGTGAACATATTGTCACTATCGCTTATCCAGTCTTTTACTCAGCATGATCTACGACAACATTCCAATTCTCAATGTTTCATGAAATCAATGATAGTATTTGTCCATGCTCATACGAATGACGCAAACTCTCTTATATAAACTGTTTTCCCTCTAGTAGTTGTATGATGACATTCCTTATTACATGGCTACTGCACATTAAATACGTAGTTCAGAACATTATCCCATCAATTACATGTACCCATTCTCAATCGCCCAAGAAATACTGTAATTCTTGATCAGTATTTAGGCCAATCTCTACAGCTCCCAAACGCATAATCCAGGTCGCTTCCTTGCGTTTTAAGATTAATTCTCTATTTCCCCCTCTGGGGTCACTCTCAACATGATCCATACCACAGAACCTAAAGTGTTTGTGTGAACCCTGTGCTGCACATTCCCCTATGTGTGTAGACATCGGATATCTAATGTCATTCTGATTTACAGCTCTGATATGTTCAATGATATATTCCTTTAGTGCCCTTATGGTGCTGACTACATAGATCCGATTACATGCACATTCTAAAATGTACACAACGAATTTAGTATTGCAATTAATTCCATATTCAATGTCATATGTTCTGCCATCCGCACCTTGGAACGTCTTTCTTTTGTCATCAGCCCATCTACACGCTCCACAATTGCCACATTTATGAAATCCCACTGCAAATTGGGTCCGCCAAGTCGAGGTCCTTTTGTCTCTGGGATAGCTTGGACTCAATAGTGATCTCAATGTCAGTCCCCGTCTATATGTGATGCTCGGTTTATCACTTGTATATTCATCCAGGGTTTTATCTGATCATAAGATATGCCAGTGTTTGTACAAACTGTTTTGCAAGGTCTTGGAAAGTCCATTAAAACCTGTGATCATCCTAATTCTTTTTGTTCCCTGTTACTGGTTTGTCTATCTTTTAAGGTGTTCAGACTGTGTGTTTTCAGGATTTTTGTTTCAGCATTTCTTATCACCTGTCTATCATAGCCTCTAGCCCTGAATTGTTTTCTCATGTCCCCCCTGCAACACAGAAAATCCCTTTCACAACTGCAATTCCTTCTCGCCCTAACTAATTCACTAAATGGTATAGCTTGAATCTGGTGTCTGGGATGCACACTACTTGCATGTAACAGAGCATTGCATGAGGTTGGTTTACAATGCAACTTGCTCTGTATCTTATCGTTTTCAATAAAGAATTCCACATCCAAAAATACAATGTTTGTCGTACTATACTGATACATGAAATTTATTCCCATATTATTTCTGTTCAAATGTTTGCAAAATAATTCCAAATTGTCCTCGGTCCCTGACCAGATCATGATGCAATCATCAATGAATCTGCCCCAGAAAATTATATATTCCGACCATTTGGTCCCTCTTGGGCCCCAAATCCACTCGCCTTCCAGCCACCCCATAAAGAGATTAGCGTAGGATGGTGAAAATCTGGAGCCCATGGCTATTCCTTATTTCTGTCTATACCAGTCTTTACCACATAAAAAATCATTGTTGGACAAAATTAGGTCTATCATAGCCATCACCATTTCTGTGTGTTCCCACTGAGCCGCTGATCTGGTGTTTAAGAAATGTTCGACTGCTTGTGTTTCTAAATCCGTTCTGATACACATGTATAAAGCTGTTACATCAAGTGTGGCCAGAATCATTCCCTTTTCCCATGTTACATCAGACAGTACACTTAGGATATGTTTAGTGTCTCTTGTATATAAAGTAAGGTTATGTACTAGTGGCTATAAAAATAGGTCTACATATTGAGACAATCTCTCCATCAGCCCACCTATACTGGATATAATAGGTCTGCCCGGTGGAAAAGGCATATCCTTGTGAACTTTTGCTAGTGTATAAATACATGGAAATCTGGGCTTCACCACTTTCAAGTACATATATACGTCATTGTCATTCAGGCCTCTGTCATACCAAATTTTAAGCTGATTGTTGATTAAGTTGGTTAGAGGTCCAATGGGGTTCCCACTCAGTTTCTCATAACATGTCGTATCCGCTAATTGAGACACTATTTCTTTATTATACTCACAGGAATTCATCACAACTATGTTACCTCCTTTGTCTGACTCCTTTATAATGATACTATTATCTTGTTTTAGTTGCTCAAGAGCTACTCGTTCCTCCCTAGTTAGGTTATCCTTCCTTCCCTGTTTGCGTGCCATCCTTTTATCATTGTGTTTATTTAGATCACCCAATACTAATCTATGAAACATGTCAATGGTGTTACCACTGGGTAGGGTTGGGGTCCATTTCGATTTATTCTTCAGTCCACTGGAAATGGAAATATCAGTATGTATGTCCTGTTCTTCTAATAGTCGTTCCATATTAATGGGATCTTGTTCAACCTACGTGATAGACAATAATAATTTGGTGTCACGTATATCTTGTATTGTAAGTGAATTCGATATACATTCTACAGGTTTGTTTGCACTCACTTTATTAGTCAAAGCATTCAATTTGAAGAATTTCTTCAATTTCAGATTCCTCACAAATTTAAACAAATCCACTTTGGATCTACATATATCACCCTCCTCTCTAGGGCAAAAACCCTTCCCTTTCTGTAACAAGGTTATCATGTCTTGCATAAGGACTTATCCGATAAATTATTCACCTCCACACCCTGATCTTGGGCCTCTCTTAATTCCGTTTATCCCACGATCTGAGTTTCATCCCTCTCCTTTCCTCTTCCGGAACCTCCTCTATTCCCCCTCCTTGTCTTTTTGTTGTATTTTCCAAATGGAATTAAATGAAAGGCATTCACTCAGGAGCCCCCACGAACGCCTGCCCTCCGCACATCTTCCACAGAGCCGCCGCCGCCATAGCACCTGAGCTACGATGCACCATCAACGCCACCTTCGAAGCAGGCACATTCCCCGACGACTGGAAACGCGCAGAAATCAAGCCCCTCCTCAAGAAGCACTCAGCAGATCCGATGGACCTCAAGAACTACCGACCCATCTCTCTCCTCCCCTTCACGGCCAAAGTCACAGAGAAGATCGTCAACACCCAACTAACGAACTTCATCGAAGAGAACTCCATCCTCCACCCCTCCCAATCTGGATTCTGCAGCAACCACAGCACCGAGACAACCCTACTCGCCGCCACAGACGACATCCGCACCCTCCTCAACCAAGGCATCACGCGGCCCTGATCCTGCTTAAACTCTCTGCAGCATTCAACACCATCTGCCACCGCACTCTCACTGCCAGACTACACGACGCCAGCATACAGGGAGCCGCCCTCGACTGGCTCTGCTCCTTCCTCACCAGCAGATCCCAAAGAATCAGACTAACGCCCTTCCTCTCCCAACCCACAGAGATCAACTGTGGAGTGCCCCAGGGATCGTCGCTCAGCCCCACGCTCTTCAACATCTACATGGCCCCCCTCGCCGACATCGTCAGACAGCATGGACTCAGCAAAGTATCCTACGCCGACGACACCCAGCTCATCCTCTCCCTTACCATGGACCCCCACATCACCAGACTCAGCTTCCAGGAAGGAATGAAGGACGTCACATCCTGGATGAGCAGCAGCTGCCTGAAGCTCATCTCAGAGAAAACAGAAGTCCTCGTCCTCGGACCCTCCCCCTCTGCATGGGACAACACCTGGTGGCCCATTGCCCTCGGCAGCTCCCCCACCCCCACAGACCATGCCCAGAACCTCAGCATCATACTCGACTCCTCCCTCACTATGAACCGACAGATCAATGCCGTCGCCTCCACCTGTTTCAACACCCTCCGTATCCTTCGCAAGACCTTCAAATGGATCCCCCCTGAATCCAGAAAGACCGTCACCCACGCACTCATAACCAGCAGACTGGACTATGGAAACGCCCTCTACGCCGGAATCAACAAATTCCTGCTCCGCAAGCTCCAGACCATACAGAACACCACAGTCAGACTCGTCCTCGGCATCCCTCGACATGAACACATCACCCAACACCTGCGACACCTCCACTGGCTCCCTGTCGAGATGAGAGTAGCCTTCAAGATACTCACCCATGCCTACAAATGCCTCCACAACACCGGACCCCAATATCTCAATGAAAGAATCTACTTACACGTACCCAAGAGAAACCTCCGATCCGCCGACCTCGCCCTCGCCGAAACCCCGTGCATCCTCAGAGCAAGAACGAGTGGAAGAGCATTCTCCTACATCGAAGCAAAGACCTGGAATGAGCTCCCTATCAACATCAGATGCGCCCCCACTCTGCACACCTTCAGGAAGAGCCTCAAGACCTGGCTCTTCGACTGACCTGGAGCTGCACCCCGCCCCCCCTTGAGACCCTCTTGGGTGAGTAGCCTGTCACAATTCCCTGATTGAACCATGTAGTGTTTTGCACTACACTACAATTATATGTATGTTATTCTCCAGCCCTGACAAAGTCGTGGGGAACACCCCAAGCGACGAAACACGTGTTGGCTGGCGGGGCACAAAAGGAAGAAAATTAAAGACAAAGAATGAATACAAATAATGTGTCATATGTTTGACGTGTTTGAGTATTGTGAATGTTGCCTGTGATGAGGTTGATGGAGCAAATTAAGACATAGTGGGAGAACTAAAACCTGTTTGTAGGAAGCCGCTGTTATCCAACATGGCAGACAATTGCTTGAATGTATGATTGATGGCAGATTCAGGGTCACCTTTTACGTTGATCAGACCAGATATTTTTTCTTGAAATTCAAACCACAATAACGTCAACCATCCATGGGTAAAATGTGTGCTTATAATGGAAAAAATATGTAATTTGAAGGTCAATTTGACGTGTTGTTAGAATTCAAAGGGAAATCTGCACATGGGTGGTATTTGTGGCTAAGGAGGGTTCAAACTTATTGCTATGGAATGAACAGAGAGAGTTGGATATGATTCTTGACCCTAATTTCCCTGATTGTGTGATCTCTAGATCTAAGTTGATGCCTATGTGCATGAATGTTTCTCCTGTAGGCTTGTGGATTGAAAGGTTTCCCAGAGTATTTACTGAAACTGAAAGGGAAACTGAAAGGGTTCAAGCACAAAATCATATTGAAAACCGGTTCCACTCCTGTGGCGCATGAAGTGTGGAGAGTACCCCAATCTTTGAATAGAGATCTACGCATTGAATTAGATAAACTGTGTGATTTGGATGATATTGAGCCCATTGCGAGCTCAGAATGGCTTGAGCCAGTGGTTTTAGTGTGTAAGAGTGATAATGCTTTGAATTTATGTGTTGATTTATGTGAACTCAGCCAAAATATTTGGGTGGCTAAAGATCCTCTACCCAACATCAGTGAGATGTTAAGTACATTGGAGGAAGCTACCATATTTACCACCCTAGACATGTTAGCAGCATACTATCATATGGTCTTGTGTAAGGAGTCGAGACACTTGACCTCATTTGTAACTCTGGAGGGAGCATTCCATTTTAAACAAATGCCATTCAGACTTGCATCTGCCTCATCAGTATTCCAAAGGCTTATGAAGGAGATATTCAAAGATTGTGAGGGTGTACAATCATCCAATAACGATATACTGTTTTTTTGGCCTACACCTCCAACAGCATAACATGTGTTTGGACAAGGTTTTTCACATTTTGCAGGACAAAGGAGTAATTTTGAGGGAAGACAAGTGAAATTTTGAACAGTCTGGGTGGACTACTTAGGACACTTCAGGCCTGAATTACGAAAAGGTAAACTTACACCAAAATTCTAACTTTACTACGTTTTGGTATTCACAAAGGTAAGGTATCAGTAGTAAAGTTAGACTCTTGGTCTAAGTTTACCTTTGTGAATACTGAAAAGTAGTAAAGTTAGACTTTTGGTCTACGGTTAACTTTGTGAGTACCGAAAAGTAGTAAACTTACACAAAAGTGTATGTTTACCTTTGTGAATCGGGCCCCACATATCTATGGCCGACATCAGCGCTAAAGTAAAGCTGCTTAAGCTTATTGAGGAAGCTCCCATTCCAAATAATAAAGACCAACTGAGATCCTTGCTGGGGTTAGCTGAGTATTACTCAAAATTTGTTCCACATTCTGCAGACAAAACTAGTCCCCTCAGGAGCGTATTAAAAAAGGGGTATCTCCTTTTTGTGGAGTGAGGAGTGCCAAGTTGCTTTTGACAAAGTACGGTCCGACATTATATTGCCAGGTCCCTTAAATTTATTTGAACTGAGACATGGTAGCATCATTGTTACTGATGCCAGTAACTTTGGGTTGGGTGTTGTCCTCATGCAGAAGAGAAGCAATGGAAGGTAGGACGTGGTTACTTTCGCTTCCAGAGTGCTTAGAGGTGCGAACCATGCCTACTCAACTATTGATAAGGAAGCCTTGGCACTTTGATGGGGAACTCAGTATTTTTGAACTTATGTGTGGGGAGGTCCTTTTCTTTTAAGAACAGATCACAAGTCATTGGTTGCATTATTGAGCACAACAGAGGGCAATAAGGCTACTCCCAGGATTGCCAAGTGAAAACATCGCTTGCAAGAGTTCAGTTATAATACTGAGTATGTTCCCGGCAAGAAGAATGTTATTGCGGATTTTTTGCCCAGAATGCCCATGGATGTTTTGGATGTTGAGGTGGTGAATGATAATGAATCTGTATGTTTTGCCAATTCAATGAACAGTGTGTTGAGTCAGGCATTGGAAGAGAGTGAATGGAGAGATGCGTTACAGAAAGATTCTGTTCTCAGTAAAGTCATGCAATGGATCGTACAGAGATGACTTAATTTCAAGATAACAGAGGAAACTTTTACTCCATATGGTCATGTGGCTACTGAAGTGACATGTGATGATGGACTACTATGAAGGTTGGGACAGCTGTTAGCACCTGTAAGTTTAAGATGAAGAATTTTGGAGTTGACACATGAGGGTCACATTAGTATAGAAGCAATGAAGTGCAGGGTACAAGAAGAATTTTGGTGGCCTGGTGTAGACAAAGATTTGGAGTGTTTTTTTAAGAGACTGTAGTCCATGTGTCATAAATGATAAATCCCAGGTGAGCCAACCCACCCCGATTAACCCTGTTGATTTTCCCTTGATACCATGGGCACAACTGGTGTTGGATATAGCTGGTCCTATAAACATTTTGGGAGAAAATTCCAAGTTCGCTATTGTCCTCATGGACTACATGTCAAAATGGCCAGAAGTTGGATTTGTGAATAGTGTTACTTTCACTCTGGTCATTCAATTTTTACACAAAGTGTTTGTAGGGGAGGGATACCATGTTGAGATTGTAACTGACAATGGCACACAGTTAGTGTCAGAATAAATGAAGTCATTTTTATATCCTCATGGCATTAAACACATTAGGACTTCCCTATACCATCCTAGAAGCAATGCTCTAGTTAAACACTTCAACCACACATTGAAGGATCAGTTGCAGCTTGCAACCATTAATAACTCAAATTGCAAGTTTGTGATGGATGACATGCTATGGGCGTATAGGACAACCCTCAATAGCTGTACTGGGTCTTCCCTTTTGTCCTGTTGTGGGGTACAGTTCCTGGTTCTAAACTCAAGCATGAGTGGATGGGTCATAATCACATTGATGATGCGCGTCTGGCAGGGGTGATGGATGACAAAAAAAAATACAAAAGAAGTATGAAAGGGCTGGCACGAGAACAGATTTTTGGGATTTGAGAGTAGAAAGTTGGGTCAGGATCAAAAAGCCTGGACATATCCTCAAGGGCGAATCCAGGTTTTCTGCCTCTATGCAAGTGGTTAAGTTATCTCCAAATGTGATCCACATCAGTGATTGCAAAGTATGGAACAAAGACAGGATTTTTGTTATTCCAGGAAGTAAGGTTGATTTTGTGTGAACACGCCTTGGGGAAACATCTGAGCAAAAGTATTCAATGGAACCTTGTGCAAGAAATGATAAGTATAAACCGGCTTGGCACAAGGGTTACATTGTTGGGTGTTGATCAACCGATCAACCAAAATTGCTATGTATAGTTTTCATTTCTGAGTTCAATCGTACTTAATGTTATATCTATTTCTTTGCTGAAGTTTGTAAATTGTTTTACTTTGTATTTTATGCATTACATTTCTTATGCTTGTATATATTACTTTTTTTTTTGTTTTTTGGGGGGAGGATGTTTTGGAATGTCACCCGGGTGGAACGTGGAAAAGAACGTGGAATGCTGTTAGTTTGAAATTCCGGGACAGTGACTGGGGAATGGGGAGAAAAAGAGCTTGTGAAGTCATGTGATGAACTGGTGACTTTACAGCTGTATCTGCTTGAAAATAAATGCTTCAGTCTTACCTTCAGGTGTGTGGCACTTCAGCCTGCATAGCTGCTGATTATGGGAAGTGTGGGGAGCTGCTAATGGTGGGCCATGTGGGGAGCGGCCACTGGTGTATATTGCAGAAGAATCTGGCACAGGTAGACTGTGTGAGGATCTGGCACTGATGAGCTTGAGGATCTGGCACTAGTGAATAAAGAGATATCTCTGTGGATACTGTGAACAACCGGCACTTCTGGCAGCACGAAAAGATGAGAATATTGGTTGGTTGGTAGTTGGAGATTGTAGTGATGGCTGCTAAGGAACTACCACTTGTGGGCACTGTTTTGAGCAGGGCTTGGTGGGTACTGAATAGGTCAGGCTGAAATTTGGTTACCCCTGGATGAGGTTTGCGTAATTTCTGAATTCCACAGTACATAAAATTTGCAAAATGTGTTGAACTTTCACAGTATGCAAATTGGTGATTTTTTTTCCCATCAGGAGGCTTGCTTGTGTAGAAAAGTCTTGGGGGTATCTTGTGAGATAAAGTGGACCCTCACATGAAAACATTCAGTGAGATAGTCACAAACCACATTTTTACATGATTTTGTAAACTCCTAAAGATGACAATCTGCCACTGGTCGACGGAGGGCAGGATGAGTAGGTGAGGCCTAGAGTTATGACCGGATCTGGCAATGGTGAGCAACATGAAGAGATGGCACATAGGGGCCCTGCAAGGAGCTAACACTGGTGACATCACAAGGAGGTGGCACTGATGAGTAGTGTGAGAAGCTGATGCAAGCAACAAGTGTGAGATGAGAAGCTGCCATCGTTAAGTAATAAGACTGTGAGTAATTGTTATTGGTGGGCAGTGAGGATCAGGCTGTGCAGAGTGAAACATTCACACTGGTGTGACATCAGGCCCCCTCACTCCTACCCACTCCTCCTGGCTGCACACAGGGGGCGCTATACAGTACAGGATAACCAGGAGAGAGAAAAGTGCTTGAATTGGATACCAAAATATAATTCCCTTTTTCTTGCCAGCAAGCCACAAGTCATCAAGTGTTCAGCATAATTATAAAGTCAACTTGACCTTAGTGTTTTACTGTCTTTGACCATCTGTCACTGACAGTAAAAAATACCCTCTCCCTCCAGGTTGTCAACACTTCACTGATAAAACTTTGACAACTCTGAACTTCTGCTTTGTTTGCATTTTTCAAATTTTACATCTAGAAATGCAGATCGCTAAGGGGAATTTACTGGATATGTGTAAGATCATTTAACTAAAATGTATCTTATACTAATGCTTTTGCATATCAAAGGTATTCATTTTAATAATTAATTTGCACAAAGCATCATTACCTTCTTGTCTGCCTCCCCCCTCATAGTCCTTATTCCAATAGCGAAGGCTCCTGTTACCAGAATACTCACCAAACTTAAATGATCAATTTTCCACCCCTCCAACATGGCTGCATCTCCTTTCCTGTCACATACTATAACAAGCATTGGCAAAGACAATAGGTCTCGCCTATGCAAGAGCTATTGGCTTACCCAATATATTTTTTTGTAATGTTGTACACCAGAGTGGCTGCTGTTCAGCATGGCTAAGCATTAGTATGGTAAAGGAGAGTGCGTGGAGTGGAGTGTCATAAAGTGGAGTAGAGTGGAGTGTTATGGAATGGCGTAGAGTGGCGTGGAGTTGCGTACAGTAGAGTTGAGTGGCATGGAGTAGCGTACAGTGTTGTAGAGTGTTGAAGAGTGGAAGGGTGTAGAGTTAAAAGGCGTAGAGTGCAGCACAGTGTACGAGTTGAGTAGGGTGCCGTAGAGTGGAGTGGCATAGAGTGTCATGGAGTGGTGTAGAGCAGAGTTGAGTGGCGTAGAGGGTGTTGCGCAGAGTGGAGTAGAGTGTTGTAGAGTACAGTGGTGTACAGCGGAGTAGTTTGGCATAGAGTGGAGTGGAATAGAGTAGAGTGGAGTAGTGTGTGATAGATCAGAGGGGAGTAAAGAGGCATCGAGGGAGGTTCGTAGAGCACCGTGAGTGGAGTAATGTCATAGAATGGCATAGAGGGGACGAGAGTGTTGTCGAGTGGAGTGGCATAGAATGGAGTAGAGTGTCAGTGGAGCAGAGGTTAATGGAGTAGAGCATCATATAGTGGAGTATCGTGGTGTGTCGTAGAGTGGAGTGTAGTAGAGTGGAGTCTGTTGAGTGGCCTAGAGTTAAGTGTTGTAAACTACAGTGGTGCAGAGTAGATTGACATAGAGTGAATTGGGGTAGAGTGCATTGGTTTGAGTAGAGCGGTGCAGAGTAGATTGCAGTGGCGTAAAGTGCAAAGGTGTCAAGTGGAGAGGTGCAGAGTGGAGTAGAGTGGTGCAGAGTGGAGTAGAGTGGCGTAGATTGAAGTGGCATAAAGTGCAGTTGTGTAGAGTAGATTGTTTCAGAGCAGAGTGAAGTGATGTAGAGTGGAGTGGTGCAGGGTAGATTAGAGTGGAGGAGAATAGTGGTGAAGAGTGCTTTGGCGTAGAGTGCAGTGTTGCAAACAGGAGTGGTATGGAGTGGTGTACAGTGCAGTGGCGAAGAGTGCAGTGGTGCATAGTCGAGTGGGGTAGAGTGCACTGGCATAGAGCAGAGTGATGCAGAGTAGAGTAGAGAGGCGTAGAGTGAAATGGCGTAGAGTACAGTGTCAGAGTGCAGTGGTGCACAGTATATTACAGTGGCATTGAGAGCATTGGAGTAGAGTGCAGAAGAGTGGCATAGGTGGTGCAGAGTAGAGTGCCACAAAGTAAAGTGGCACCGAGTAGAGTGGCAGAGAGTTCAGTGAGAGAGAGTGCAGTGCTGCAGAGTAGTGTGTCATAGAGTACAGTAGTGTAGAGTAGAGTGGCGTAGAGTGCATTGGTGTAAAGTGGAGTGGCGTACAGTGGTGCAGAGTAAAGTGACATAGAGTGCAATGGTGTAGAGTAAAGTGGTATAGAGTGCAGTTGCATAGAGTAGAGTATAGTGAAGTTCAGTGAAATGGTGCAGAGTAGACTGACATAGAGTGCAGTGGCGTAGAGTGTATTAGTTTTGAGTAAAGTGGTGTAGAGTGCATTGGCGTAGAGTTCAGTGGCATAGAGTGCAGTGATTCGGTGTGGAGTGGTGCGGAGTGGCGTGGTGTTGAGTCGTGCAGAGTGCAATAGAGAGGCGTGGACTGCGGTGGAAGAGTAGATCCGACATCCGACAGTCTGACATCGGTGGGAATGTGGTGATCCAGGTTGTCCAAGATTACCTCAATGAAGGCATGAGACAATTGGCTTGTAAAGAATGCTATGAAATGGTGCCTAGAGAAACAATTGAAAAGTGTAATAATTGTTATCATAAAATGTTAAATACATGGCAAAAGCAGGGACTCACTGAGTGGGAGGAATAGACATTCCTACTCAATAGATTCCCTAAGATAGTGATGCTCTATTTACTACCAAAATTGCATAAGAATCAAGATAAGCCACCTGGAAGACCCACTGTTTCATCTATTGGATCTCTACTAGAGCATACATCAAAATATATTGATTTCTTTTTACATCCATATGTGCTGGTCCTCCCATCATATATATGTGACAGTATGATTTTTTGCTTAAAATACAAAATATCATTTGGGAATCAGATTTCCTTTTAATCACACTGGATGTGAGCAGCATGTAAACACCACCATTAGACATGATGATGGTGTGCAGGCTTGTAGACACTTTTTGAAGTCCTGACCAATGATATATCTACATCACACTGAGAGGTTGATCTCTATGATCAGATTTTGCCTTGAAAATAACTTCTTTCTCTTTAATGACTGCACCTACAGGCATACACAGGGCACCGCGATGGGCACCTGTTTTGCTCCCAGTTACGCCAACCTTATGATGGGGTGGTGGGAGCATCTGGTGTCCAGGAGCCTTGAAGACTACAGTACACATGTGGTACTGTGATCTCGCTACATTGATGATTTATTCATTATCTGGAAAGGAAACCATAACCAAGCAGTCAAATTCATTGCTGATTTAAATAATAACACATACAATTTCAAACTAGGAAGTGTTGGCAGCCATCTTGTGACTCGGTTGAACCGAGTTACAAGAAAAAAGGTTAAAAATGAAGAAAAGGGGGCAGTGCCCCTGCACTCATGCAATCACCCATGCACTACCATTGCACTCGTCACGCCCAGCTGACCACCCTCATCGAAGAGAACGTCATCCTCGACTCCTCCCAGTCCAGATTCCGCAGCAACCACAGCACCGAGACCGCCCTCCTCGCCGCCACCGATGACATCCGCATGCTACTCGACCTGGGCCACACTGCGTCCCTCATCCTACTAGACCTCTCCGCAGCCTTCGACACCGTCTCCCACCACACTCTTGCCGCCACACTCCAGGACGCCGGCATACGGGGAACCACCCTCGACTGGATCTGCTCCTTTCTCACCGGCAGAACCCAAAGGATCAGACTCCCACCCTTCCTCTCTGAACCTACAGAGATCAACTGCGGAGTACCCCAAGGATCCTCGCTCAGCCCCATGCTCTTCAACATCTACATGGCCCCCTTCGCTGCTATCGTTAGACAGCATGGGCTCAGCATAGTATCCTACGCCGACGACACCCAGCTCATCCTCTCCCTCACGAAGAACCCCGAAGACACCAGACTCAGCTTCCAGTAAAGAATGAAAGATGTCGCAGCCTGGATGAACAACAGCTGCCTTAAGCTCAACTCGGAGAAGACCGAGGTCCTCGTCCTTGGACCCTCCTCCACCGCCTGGGACAACACCTGGTGGCCTTCCGCCCTCGGAAACCCACCCACTCCATCAGACCACGCCAGAAACGTCAGCATCATTTTAGACTCCTCCCTCACAATGACCCGCCAGATCAACGCCGTCGCCTCCACCTGCTTCAACTCCCTCCGCATCCTCCGCAAGACCTTCAAGTGGATCCCCCCGAATGCAGAAAGACCATCACCCACACACTCATAACCAGCAGACTGTACTACGGTAACGCCCTCTATGCCAGAATCAACAAAACCCTGCTACACAAGCTCCAAACCATCCAGAACACCGCAGCCAGACTCGTCCTCAGAACCCCACGACATGAGCACATGACCCAGCACCTACGAGACCTCCACTGTCTCCCCATCGAGAAGAGAGTAACCTTCAAGCTACTCACCCACGCCTACAAATCCCTCCACAACATCGGACCCATATACCTCAACGAAAGTCTCCTTCCACATACCCAAAAGGAACCTCCGTTCTGCCGACCTCGCCCTGGCAGAGACCCCACGCATCTGCAGAACCAGAGAAGGTGGAAGAGCCTTCTCCTACATCGCAGCAAAGACCTGGAACGAGCTCCCAGTCAACATCAGCTGCTCCCCCACTCTGCACACCTTCAGGAAGAGCCTCAAGACCTGGCTCTTCGACTGACTTGGAGCTGCATCCCCCCCCAGCGCCTTGAGACCCTCACGGGTGAGTAGCGCGCTTTATAAACCCCGGATGGATTGATTGATTGCACTCATGCAATCACTCAGACACTATTCTTGCTGTCAACCATTCACTCAGGCACTACCCATGCACTCATCCATTCACCCAGGCACTACCCATGCACACATCCAATGACCCAGGCATTACCCTTGCACCCATCCTTTCACTCAGGCCTACTCATGCACTGATCTAAGCACCCAGGCAATACCCTTGAACTCATGCAATCACTCAGGCACTACTCTTGCACTGAACCATTCACTCAGGCACTACCCATGCACTCATCCATTCTCTCAGGCACAACCCATGCACTCATCCAATCACCCATGCATTACCCTTGCACTCATCCTTTCACTCAGGCACTACACATGCACTCACCCAATCACCCAGGCAGTACCTCTACACTCATGCAATCACCTATGCACTACCCATGCACTCATGCAATCACCCAGGCACTACCCTTACACTCATGCAATCACCCAGGCACTCCCCACGTACACATCCAATGAGCTAGGTATTATCCTTGCACTCATCCTTTCACTCCTGCACTACCCATGCACTGTTCTAAGCACCCAGGTATTACCCTTGCAATCCCTCAGGCACTACTCTTGCACTGAACCATTCACTCAGTCACTACCCCTGCACTCATGCAATCACCCAGGCACTACTCATGCACTCATGCAATCACTCAGGTACTATTCTTGCACTCAACCATTCACTCGGGTACTACCCATGCACTCATCCATTCTCTCAGGCACAACCCATGCACTCATCCAATGATCCAGGCATTACCCTTGTACTCATTCTTTCACTCAGGCACTACCCATGCACTCATCCAATCACCCAGGCACTACCCCCGCACTCATGCAATCACCGAGGCAGTACCCCTGCACTCATGCAATCACCCAGGCACTACCCTTACACACATGCAATCACTCAGGCACTGTTCTTACACTGAACCATTCACTCAGATACTTCCCATGCACTCATTTATTCACCCAGGCACAACCCATGCACACATCCAATGTGCCAGGCAATACCCTTGCACTCATCCTTTCACTCAGGCACTGCCCATGCACTGATCTAAGCACCCAGGCATTACCCTTGCACTCATGAAGTCACTCAGGCACTACCCATGCACTCATCCAACCACCCAGGCACTACCACTACACTTATGCAATCACCCAGGCACTACCCATGCACTCATGCAATCACTCAGGCACTATTCTTGCAGTCAACCATTCACTCAGGCACTACCCATGCACTAATCCATTCAACCAAGCACTACCCATGCACTGATCTAAGCACCCAGGCATTACCCATGCACTCATCCATTCTCTCAGGCACTACCCATGCACTAATCCAAAAACCCAGGCATTACCATTGCACTCATCCTTCCACTCAGGCACTACCCATGCACTCATCCAATCACCCAGGCAGTACATCTGCACTCATGCAATCACCCAGAGACTACCCATGCACTCATCCAATCACTCAGGCAGTACATCTGCACTCATGCAATCACCCAGAGACTACCCATGCACTCATGCAATCACTCAGGCACTTTTCTTCAACTCAGCCATTCACTCAGGCACTACCCATGCACTCATCCATTCTCTCAGGCACAACCCATGCACTCATCCAATGACCCACGCATTACCCTTGCACTCATCCTTTCACTCAGGCACTATCCATGCACTCATCCAATCACCCAGGCAGTACCTCTGCACTCATGCAATCACCCAGGCACTACCCATGCACTCATGCAATCACTCAGGCACTACTCTTGCACTCAACCATTCACTCAGCCATTACCCATGCACTCATCTATTCTCTTGGGCACAACCCCTGCACTCATCCAATCACCCAGCCACTACTCTTGCACTCATTCATTCACTCAAGCATCATCGTAGGCGCTCATCCTTTCATTCAGGCACTACTCATGCACATATCAAATCACCCAAGCACTACTCTTTCACAAATTCATTCATTCACACATTACGCATGCGCTCATCCATTCACTCAGGCACTACTCATGCACTTATCCAATGACCCAGGCACTACCTTTGCACTCATCCATTCACTCAGGCACTACACACACAGTCATCCATTCACTTAGGGACTACCCACGCACTGATCCAATCACCCTGACAATACCCATGCACCCATCCAATGACACACACACTACCCTTGCACTCATGCAATCATTCAGGCAGTACCCCTGTACTCAAATATTCACTCAGGAAGTATCCTTACACTCATGGATTCACTGAGACACTACCCATGCACTCATTCAATCATCCAGGCACTATTCTTACATTCTTCACACACACATTTATGCAAGCAATCACTTTCACCACATACAATTTTTTCTAATTTTAACCACTATAGGTGGTTCCGTGAAAACCCTTTTTTTAACAATTTTGAAGGTTTTTTTATATTTTCGGATTTATTTTCTTTTTTGGGTGTTTTTGAATTTTTTTAACTAAAAAATAAAAGTTAACCAGTCCAACTATAGTGTTTCATAAGAACAAAGAAACACAAGGTAGAAACCCCCCCACAAAAAAATTAGCACTTATGTGCTTTTAAAAGATTGATAATAGCATCAATAGAGAGTTCCCCAACACAAAAAATTGTTAGGCATTTTCTGCAGTGAATTCCTGCATCCACAAGTTCGGGGAAGATCCGGGGTTGTGGAGTCGTGAGTACAACACCAGTTGAGGTAGATGGTTGGCTACTGTCATAAGCTGCAGCTTGCTCCCTCTTCTCCCGTTGCATTATTTCTCGTGCAAGACGAGTTGGATGAATGGTTTCCAAGTGTTTCTTCATTGAAGAAGTGCCACACGAATATGTTTTTCAGATCCTCTGGAGAGGACTTTGTGGCAGATGATTCAGGTCACCTTCCTTGCGTTCACCTTCTTCTCCCCTTCTGGCACAGTGAAAAAAGCCCATACAATAATTTCTTTCTGCTTTTTCACCAGCTCATCCATCTCCTCCTGCTGCTCCTCTTCAGGAAAAGCTGATGCCATTGATCAATCCAAAATACTTTGAACACCAAATAAAATAAACAATTTACAGAGCCTACAAAAAGTAGTCTAAAAAGCAGACACACCCAAAATAAAAGGACTAGAACAGGTGTTGGATCCACCCTCTAGAAGAATGAAAAGCTTTTTAACCAATAAAAAGCTTTCTGTCCATGTCACAAGGATTCACGTACGGGAAGCGCACCCATCGCGTATACGTCGCGCACCCGTACAATGTGCTAAACTTAATTAAAAAGTATAAATTGCTATTTATAAATTGTGTTTTAAAGTATTTTAGTGAAGGTCTTTAAGCAAAACCGATATTTAAAGTTTCCACAGTGATATTTTTAATTTTATTAATTGTGCCGAAGTCACGACCCCTACGCGATCCCGGAAATACGTGCCGGCAGGGTTCCCGACTTCTACGCGACCGATGCACGATCGTGCCACGTACATAAAAATGTGCTCTAAATCTTTTAAAAATATTTTACAACTACACTAATACTATTTTTTACACTCAGTAACAAACCTTTTCTTGTAAAATATATATTATTTCGCTGTAAATATGTTTTTTACACTTACATTCATATAACGGATTCGCGCACCAAGCATGTCCGTTCGCGAACGGTGCGCGACCCTTTTTTAGAAAAAAAAGGAGATATTTATCATAATGATACAGCAATACATATTTAATGCTATTAAAAGTAATAATACAAAACTTAATTTAATTAAAAAAGTAAATAAAATTACTTTAAAATGTTAAAAACAATATTTCTTTTTCATTTCATAATTCTTGCATATAATAACACATTACAAAATTTGGAACAACAGAACAATACTTCAATTTATTTAAAATTGTAATCATTCAAGTAAATAATACTATAAATCGTTATATATATTTTTGAAAAGTGTTGATAATTTTTTTTTTTTAATTAAAATTCAAACAAAATCTTGGAAAGAAACCTGCACAAAATAGTAGGAAACATTTTTTAATAAATTAAACTGCTTTGAAAACCTTAGAAAATCTCTAAAAAAAAACAGAGGTTTGAGGGACGTTGTAGATAGAAATTAGCATTTAAAAAAACCTTAGAAATTCACATAAAAAAACACAGGTTTCAGGGACGTTATAGTTAGAAATTAGCATTTAAAAAACCTTAGAAATTCACTGAAAAAACACAGGTTTCAGGGACGTTATAGTGAGAAATTAGCATTTAAAAAGCCTTAGAAATTCACAGAAAAAAACACAGGATTCAGGGACGTTATAGTTAGAAGCTAGCATTTAAAAAAATCTTAGCAATTCTCTGAAAAAAACACAGGTTTCAGGGACGTTATAGTTAGGCTGACATTTCACTCATACAAAACCAGAGAAATTCAGCCATTATAGTTAGCTAAGCTAACCATAACACGCGCCCCCGCAATGCACTGCTTATGACCTCACATATTACATCACTTATGACATGGTCAGTGACATCACTGATGACATCAGTGATGTCATCAGTGATGTGGTTTTATCAGTGAATTTCTAATGTTTTGTTAAATTCTAATTTCTAACTATAACGTCCCTGAAACCTGTGGTTTATAATACGGTTCAGAACAAAACAGCTGCAGGGCTTGAATGCAGATGAAGAATTATATGTACATCTCTAATTCAGGAAGAATTCCTTGATGATAAGTACTGTGATCTGACTTCATAATAAATAAAGTTATCAGAATCAAAAAAAAAGTAAAGAAGGTACAATAAAAAAATACGGGCCAACATTCTTCTGTGAGATACATAATTCAACAACATTGACATTATTGAATGAAGAAAAACATGGTGTGTAATGTACAAACAATTTAATGCTTTTGAAACATTGGTACTAAACCAATTAGAGGCACTTAGCCTGTCACATAATAGTTAAGTGATTTATGAAATGAACACACCATGTCATATGAAATATGTCTTTAATAATATGGCACTTAGCCATAAATTGGGGAAAGAGGAAATTTGGTTGAATATGCACTGAGCTTAAAATATTTAGCAAATATATGAATGAAGTCTGATGGCCAATTAATCATGTATTTAAACATGACAATGAATTTAGCAAAAGAGAGTATGGTATAATGACCTCAACAATTAAGTGCAGAAATGAAACATATGATGTTTTGAAACAAAAACATAAAATTGTTTTTTTTTTTAATTGTTAAAACTACATATCCCACAATGCTTCATGAATAGCAAAGTGGGCTTGTCTTTTCATAATGAAATGAAAGGAGGACTCACCTAACCGTGATCAAGACTCCTTAGTCGAAACGCATTGGTGTTGTGATTAAAGGATTGAACATCTAATTCCTGGAGTGCGGTATAATTTTTTTGATGTTAAAAAATACAGGGGCTTGATTCTACCCCAAATGCCGGCACCGGCTGTGAGTGCGTTGTGCTGGAATCGCATTGATGGTGAAATATATATATATATATATATATATATATCCACATCTCCGAGCTCATTTTGCTTTCGCTTTCGCTCGTGATCAAGTTCTCTGTGAGAACGAAACGCGTCGGTTGGTCTCTCAACCTGGATACTATTGAAAAATAAAAAGGAATTTGGAAACTCAACTTTCTCTGTGAGTGCGATTTCAATGTCCGTGAAGGACTGTGGGAAATATATATATATATATATATATATATGTACCAATACAGATACTGTCACACCCACTCACATACCCATACAGACACTCTCACATACACTCTTACAACCATACAGACTCTGTCACACCCATTCAGAAACCCATACAGGGTATTCGCGGATCTAGCGTGGCTAAAAAAAATGCACACACACATATATATATATATATATAGGTTTAAATATATATAAGTATATTTACACTCTCTCTTACTCTCACAGTCACTCACATACCAATACAGATACTGTCACACCCACTCCCATACCCATACAGACACTCTCACATCCATTTTTCCACCCGTACAGACACTGTCACACCCATTCAGAAACCCATACAGAGACGCTCACTCAAACACTTACACCTATATAGACACTTTTACACCCACTCACATATCCATACAGTCACTGTCACAGCCATTCAGACATTCTACAGACACTGTTCCACCCATTCACAAACCCATACAGAGACTCTCACACACACACTTGCATCCATACAGAAACTTTCACACCCACTCACATACCCATACAGACCCTCTAACACCCACTCTAACACCCATGCAGACACTGTTACACCTATTCGCAAACCAATACAGAGACTCTCAGACCCACACTTACACCTATATAGACACTTTTACTCCCACTCCCAGTCTGTCAGAGCACAGCCGGGTCACACAGGAGGCGGGGAGCCGGCCGGGTCCGTGGGGGCCTTGAGGTTCCCCCTGCGGTCCCCGACGGACAACATTGGGTGCCCTCAGTGGGACCAGGGCACCTACAATGGAGGCCGGGTCTGAGGGGATGGTGTCTCCCTGACTGAAATCGGCTTGGGGAGGGGTGCCCCGCGGCCACCCTCCCCTAGTAAAAATTAATTAAATAAAAGGTCACGTCCCGGGGGAAGGCGTCTCTAGGACCAAAAGCAGCCTCGTTAGGAGCTGCAGGGCCCCCCTCCCCTATAAAGAAAAAACAATAAAAAGTCCTGGCACAGGGGATGGGGGGGGGGTCCCCGGGGTCAAAGGCGGCCCGGGGAGGGGAGCAACATTGCCCCTCCCCCATTTTTTTTTTTTTTTTAAACTGCATTTATGCTTTTAAACAACAAATACATACAATTAAGCCAAGAGCTAAAAATATGAAACTACATTTACATGTGTGGTACAGCAAGTTACCAAGACAGACAATGATAAAAAGAGGAGAAATTATAGAGACAAGGTACACTTCAAAGGCAGACACAGCACATCAGGCATTACAGAGCAGAACAGGAGAGTGTCTTATACAGCATTTGACAAATAGCAAGTGTTTAACCTGTCGTCTCATCATCTGTAGAACAATCCATAGACAACAAATAGTCCCGCAGTGGTTGCCAGATATCTTTAGGCCTGGAAGTAATTGGCTGCAGAGAAGAGTACAATTCAGAGTTAATATCACAATAAGACAGATCTTTCAGCCAGGCTGCCACCGTTAGGGGGGTGCAGGCGCCCCAGTGAAGTATGATTTGCCGTTTGGCTAGAAGTAAGGGAATAGCAGTAAAACAACATAATTCTAGTGGTAACGGCTTAAGATACTCCAATAAAGCCATTAGGGGGTTAGGTGCAAGAGGTTATCTAACCATGAGAGACAAAGTGGAATAGATGTACCCCCAAAAAGATGATAACACCCAACAGGTCTATGCCAAGTGAAGAAAATCCGCATGGTCCAACAGGCATTTAGGGCAGCAGTGGGATCTAGTGGGTTGAATCTCACCAGAGCATCAGAGGTAGTATAGGCCCTGTGGAGATACTTAGAATGTTGTCTTTATGGCGGTGGTTGCCAGAAATAAGTTTATTCTGTGTACAGCAAAGATAGATATAGATACGTAGGTCGCGTTCCCATGCAGCCCTGGCCCTCTCCACAACAGTGAACTTCAGTTGTAAGGAAGTGTGATATAATTTAGAAACACGATGGCTGTTATCTGGCGAAGCGATCACCAATGTGAGTGGTGGGAAATCTTTAGGCTCAGTCGAATAGGTGGGTAACACTGCCGACAATGTACTGTGTAAACGATGGAATGCAAATCTCTCCATGGTTGTCAACCGACCTCCCTTAGCCATAGTAGAACTGGGTTTGAGTACACCATTTGTAAACAGGTCGCCTGCCACAAGTGAGTCATGTGCACGAAGAGAACGCAGCACCAGCTGTTCAAGAGTAAGTGGGAGCCAAGGGTTCTTTAAAAGTGGAAGATGCAGGGAATAGAGAGTATCCCCACTGAGGTAGCGCAGGAGTTTAAACCATGCCCAACTAGTAGTAGCGAGTGTCTGTGCGGCATTGGGAGCGCGCGGGAGACCCTGAGGCAATATGGTGGTCAATGGGAGATGTGGTAGCTGCGCCCCTTCAGGTTTGACAAATGGCAAACAGGCATCAAAGTGATACCAGTAGTAAGCATAATGAACCTGGGCTATGTAGTAATAAAGTTGGAAGTCAGTGACTCCAAAGCCACCGCCTCTGTAGGGGAGTGGGAGGACATCCTAGCAGATGCAGGGTCGGGAACCGGCCCATACTAGTCGAATTAGTAGTCCACGCAGGGAGGTGAAAAAAGTGCCAGTGAAGGCAATAGGCACATTTTTAAAAAAATTAAGAAAGCGTGGCAGCACAATCATTTTAATGATGGCTATGTGCACATACATGCCCAATGGGAGCTTAATCCAGCACTCCACTTGCATCTCAAGTTTTTCCACAGTGGGTCCATAGTTGCGTCAAATTACTTCTGAGCGATCTCTATGAATATGGATGCCTAAATACTTGGTGGAGTCCGTGCAACACTGTAGGGGAAATTCGAGATCACAAAGCATAGTGGCATCTGTAAGCGGAAATAATTGGGATTTACTCCAATTAATATGCAGCTCAGAAAGACACCAAACGCCTGCACCTCTCAAACAAGGGAGGTAAATTAACAGGGGGGTCACAAACAAATGGCATTATATCGTCTGTGTAAAAGGAAGCTAGTAGTGTCCCACACGGTAGTCTAAGGCCCCTGTGGAGATGGCTCTCCTGTAAATGACGGACTAAAGGGTCCATGGCAATTATGAACAAAAGGGGAGAGAGTGGGCAACCTTGCCAGGTACCAAACACCAAGGGGAAAGGCTCTGTGAGTGTACTGTTGAGCAGTAGACAGGCCAAGGGATCTTGGTAAAACAGGCATTGCTAAAGTGGCATGGAGAAAGGACCATTCAAGTGAATCCTTTTCGGCATCTAGCAGGGCGACTGTCGATGGGCTGGTAGTGGGAATTTGATTGAGCACTGTAAAAAGGGTACGGAGGTTATTTGAAGTGGAATGGAGAAATTATGCGGTCCATTAATAGGAAAAGGCAGGTGGCCAATACTTTGGCCAATATTTTAGTATCATGATTTATAAAGGGCAATGGCCGATATGAAGAGCAGAGATAATGAGGTTTGTTGGGTTTGAGCAACAATGTAATGACAGCTTCCTGTAACATGGGAGGGAGGGAGCCACAGTCAAGAGGTTCAGCACACATCCCCAACAAATGGTGCACCAGGAGTGGTTTGTAAGCTTTATAGAATTCTTCAGTGAACCCATCCAGACCCAGAGCCATAGAGCCACTTAGCCTGTGAGAGGTCCTCACACATTATGGGGGAGGCGAGAAATTGCTGTTGGCCAGTTTCGAGCCAAACCTTAGCGATTTCAGATAAGTAATCGGGCAATGCGTCCTCACTGTTGCCTGGGCGAGATGTCCTCATGGTGGCCAGGCCGCATATAATTTACCACCAGCTCACATTCTCAAGCTGTCCCCTGCCCAACAGTGCTCTTTACAATTGTATAATGTAAAAATGCAGCAGAAGACATTTGCGATGGGCTGTCTTGCTTCCCACACTTACAAACATATTGCCTGTGCTTCGACCCTGGCCTTATACACCCTCCTGAATGCCAAAAACTTGGAATGCATTGGCTCAGCTGGTTTATCCATGGTTGTAATGGTTAATAACTTAATTAAAAAGAGTGGGAACACTATTTCTTTTGATGTGTCCTCTGAGCCCCACTGTTTGTGTCCCCGATTCTTTGTTGCATGTGAAATATATTCTTCCGTTCGTTTCACTTCCCATTTCTTGTGTCTGATCCATTATCTGGACGCGAACCTGCTCCCTCTGCAGATCTATTGCAGAACACTCAGCTCAGTAATTACATTCTGTATACCATACCAGCTGGCCTCCTGGATAACTTATAACTGGAAAACTACTTAAAGGAATTGGGCTGTTGCATGGAAAATGGCTCCCTTTACTAACACCCAAACGTCACGGGTTTTACCCACAAAACGAATACCCTGTTCAGAATGAGTGGACCTGCCATCGTTGCATTTTTAATTTTATTTTTGACAGAGGGACTGCCCACAATTTTTTTTTTGCAGCTTATATAGCGCTAACTCGGCCAAAAATATTGGAGCGCATTACATGAGCACAAGTTACGTGCACCCGGACACATTAATTAATATATATAGATATATATATTTTTTCAGGCCTGGTGAGATTGAGTGATTTGCCCAGAATCACCAGTTATTGAGCCGACGCCGACACTCGATCCTGGAGAGGCGTGGCCCGGGCTTCAAGGAAAAGAATCAGCATGGTGGCCCCAGCTGTGACCTAAAGATACTGGAGGTCAATTTACTCACAATCACCCGTTTCCAGACTTGGGGGGAAATCCAGAAATGCATGCCTGCAGCTTGTTGCATTCTCCTTTCTTTTATAATCGCAAACTTGGCCAAGCAGCCCCAGCTCACCTCACCCGAAACAAACATTTTTTATCAGGTGCTGCTGACTTGACCACAATCACAACATGCTGAACTGATGCCGGGACCCGAACCCGGCTCCCAAGCAGAAAGGGCGGCAGCGCCGGTCGCCGGAGCAGATCTCGCCACTCCGCCCCACTCTCTATATGAACCAAAACACATGGGAAGGGCAGCACAACCTTTCCCCAATAACGGGTGTCCAGAAGTCACTCTTTTAACACAATAAACACTGCGCTTTTGTTTGTGTTTCCCTTTTACTTCATGTGGTCAGGTTTCCCTCTCCTTCCCCCGCTGGGGGCCGCCTGACATGACTCGGCTCCCGAGAGACAGTCTTTGAAGCACCCCTTAATCAGCAGGGGGGGGGGGGTGAGCACACGGAGGGCCAAAATATGTGTTTAAAAGTGCTGCAACGACTTTTCATTCTTAGACTGTCCGACCTTAGGGCCTAATTAATGACTGCCAGTGCCAGGCACTTTCAGATGTTTGTAAAGCACGCGTTTAACCAAGAGTACCTTTGCGCTGACCAACAGATGTCTGTCACCCAACCATACCCATTTCATCAACACCAGTGGGATGGAAGGCTGAGTGGCTCTGCCGGGTCCCGAGTCTGCAGCCATGAGGTCAGCCACAGGCCGCATTAGTCCACTAAGCCAACAGATTCTTCCAAAGCTATCGTGGAGACAAGCTGGCTCCTATCAATGACCCGCAGCACAACGCCTTCCAGTGCGCCCGTGTTCCCGGCAAGCCGGCAATCCACTCCGAGCTCCTGAACTACAATGCACCACGGCTTTGTTACCCCCATTAAGTATCAAGCCCTTACCATTGCCGTAGCCGTAGGGGTTGCTGTTCGCCGACAGTGGTGGTGATCAAACTCCTGGGATCGCGCAGTGATGATCGACAAACACGTGGAGCGTGGGGGGGCATGGCCCGAAACTGCGCCGCAAGTACGCTCCATGTAGTGCCGACCAGGCACCTCTTCTCGAGAGTTGATAGGCGCACGGCCCCCAGCATTGAAAAGTAACCTGTGCTGGGGTGGTGGTGCGCATACAACCCGCCATTGTCCCCTCCTGCATGCAGCAGCATCTCCCCATTGGCCAGGTATTTTCGCGCCACCTTTGGCGCACGCTCTTTCCCTGGGGAGGGGTAGAAACCCCTTTTGTTGTTGGGCACCCTGCAGCTGCCCAAACTGGCTTTTCCAGATCCCTGGCGGCCGTTATAGCGTCGGCCCGCGAGACCCCTATCGGGGGCGGCCTCTGCAAATTTCGATCCAAACCTAAGCGATTTCAGATAAGTAATCGGGCAATGCGTCCTCACTGTTGCCTGGACTAGATGTGTAAAGTGATTAATAGTAATCTGTAAAGTCTGACAGAATGGCAGCGCCATCAGTGACATGAGTGCCATTGGGTCGCCACAAGTGAGTCACATATGTGGCATGATAAGGGGTACGCAGCAAAAGAGCGAATGTTCGACCAGGGCGTTCACCTTCACCGTACCTGCGAGCCCTAGCATGCTTCCCCAAGTTATCGACTTCTCCCTTGTTGAGGTCATGAAACTTGTGTAGTAGTTTTGATCTATCATGGAGATGATGTGCGTGCGGTGAGGCTTTATCATCGGAGTTCCGTGCACGAAGTTTGTCCTGTACTTTGGCAAAATCATTGCGAATACTGTGGAGAATTCCTGCATGCTTCGAGATACAAATTCCGCTTATATAGGCCTTAAAGGCCTCCCATAGGGTAGAGTGTTTCTTGACGGAGCCAATGTTGGTGGAGAAAAATTCAATGATAGCATCCCGGACTTCTGAGTGAAAGACTGTGTCATACAGTGAGCTAGCAGGAAGTGCCAGTGGTGGACCATGGGGACGTGTACAGGTATATTTAGTGTGACTAATACAGAGGCATGGTCCAACAGTGTGCGGGGGAAGTGTGCGATAGTGTTAAGCCACAAAAGTGTCAGATTTCACTTTTCTCTGATAGTAGAAACTCCGCAGAATCCAGGTGCAGCAATAAAGGGTCCACCTCCTGATATCCCCAACTCTGAATATGACCACAGAGTATTAGGGCGATCAGGCGAGGGAAAGGGTAGGGAAGGAACAGCGGGGAAAAGGAACCTGTAACAACAAAGAGCAAGGTCATAAATCACTGGACACATGAAAAGCTACTCTCATAAATTCTCGCTATACCCTCAATTATACCTTGCTTCTTGGACAGTAGTTCCTCTATTCCTATGCAACTGGGAACCTCTCTCTCGTCCTGAACATTATCTATAAGGCAGAATTTCCACAGATTAATACACCTCTGAACACAGCATTTCATCAAAGCATATTTCTTCAAGTATACCTCATACATACCGGTTATTTCATTCTCTGAACAAGAGAGAGAAGACGTCCAATAAAGCAGATACAAGACAGCCAAAAAATGCTGCGCTATCCGCCACTAAGTCATTTGAGGACCCAGCAAAAGTAATCACTTCTAAAAGGAAATATATCCAAGAACACAGTCAGTAGTTATGCACAAAGAATATTCTATTACCTTATCAGGTCAGCAGATAAGATAAGTGATCCACCACATGCTGTTCCCCATAATGTTTTGAGAATGTTCCTTTGGCATGACCATGCCCAAGTCACAGTGAAAAAACACAAAGTCTAGAAAGAAAACAGCACCTTAAAAGCTACCCAGACACGGTAAGGCGTGGTTAACTCACCACTGCAATCTGCTCTGGTATTTAACTAAATAACATCTGCTGGGCAAATGATAAGGACACAATCCCATATATAACTTCAGAAACGGAAATGCGTGGTTACTTCACCACTGCATTCCGCTCTGGCGCTCCGTAGAATTAGCTCCGGACTCCGCCGAGCTAAAGGTGCCAATAACAATACACAGAATGGCGTGACCGCGGGAATCCTCACCGCGACACGCCCAAAGATACGCACAGTCCCGATACTCCAGCGACCTCAAGAGCAGAACCGGAACCAGTGGTCCTGCACTCTCGGATCACACAATCCAGGCGAGCACTCCAAATAAACCGGGAACAGTGCTCCAGCGGTGAACAATCCAATTAACCCTGCACGGCTTCCGACAGCCGCAGAACTTTCTCTCGGCCGAGAGAAAGCTACCGGAACTTGAATTACGCACACCGTCCGGCGTGCGTCGTTCATTCAAGTAGCCCCTCCTAGTAACCAAGCATCATGGGAATGGTAATCCAATCCTATCGGTGAGGTAGGCGCCACTCTCTCATTACCTGACAGTAGGCCCTCCTGCCAAGCGCCTCCTAGGACCAGGCTTGGTGGGATACCTCCGATGAAAAGAGCGGACAGCAACCGGTGCATGCACATTCTGGCATGGTTCCCATAAGTCGTCTTCCGCGGAATAACCTTTGCACGAGACTAGATACCACAGTATGCCCCTTTTCACCTTGGAATCCCGAATGCACCTGACTTCGTATTCGAGACCCCCCTCGCATGACACCGGTGGAGGTGCACGCTGCCTTGCCATCGCAGCTGGCTTCAAAAGGCCGCAGTGGAACACAGGGTGTATCAGAAGACTACCAGGTAACTTCAATTTGTAAGCAACCAAATTAATCTGTTTGACTATGGTATAGGGGCCAATGTACCTGGGGTGGAACACACTGCGTAGTTTAAACTGGATGTTCTTCGTGGACAACCATACCCGGTCTCCCACCTGATACCGGGGTCCATCCGTTCTGTGAAGATCCTCCCATTTCTTATAGACCTGTTTGGCCTGTATCAAATGCTCTCTTACTCTCCGGTGCCAGTTTGTAGGTTCTTCACATGCTCTTGTACTGTGGGCTGATTCGCTATGTCCTCTGGAAGACTGATGGGCAGCGTTCTTGCATCATAACCGAAGTTTGCTTGAAAAGGTGATACTCCTTTTGAGCAATGCCAAGCGTTATTGTAAGCCAGTTCGGCCATCCATAATAGCGACACCCATGAGTCTTGAGCCTCCTTTTCATAACACCGGAGATACTTCTTCAGAGTCTGGTTTAGTCTCTCTGTCTGTCCATCGGTTTGTGGATGGAAACTCGTAGAGAGCGTGGAATCGATATGCAAAGCCTTGCACCACATTTTCCAGAATCTGGCTATGAATTGAGGATCTCTGTCGGACACTATCACTTCAGGTAACCCATGGAGTCGGATGACATTGCTCATTAGTAGCTGTGTGGTCTGTCCCGCAGTAGGCAGGTTCTTACAAGGAATAAAATGCCCCATCTTTGTGAGGCTGTCAATTACCACCAAGATGGCTGAATATCCCTGGTCCAGGGGTAAACCCGTTATAAAATCCAGACTGATGTTTTGACATGGTCGTTGAGGGGTAGGCATTGGCAAAAGCTTCCCTTTTTTCTTAGTGTTTTCGCCTTTTGCTCTAGCACATTCCTCACATCGAGACACCCAAGACGAGACGTCTTTGCTTACATTCTTCCACCAAAACTGGCGTTGGATCAACTGGGCAGTCCTGAGTATTCCCGGATGTCCAGCCAATGGAGATACATGGCACCAGATAAAGGCTTTCGTTTGCAGTTCCGGAGTGGGCAGATACAGTTTGTCTCTATAGAAAGGCAGTCCTTGTTTCACTGTGTGTTCTGCCTCTTGTTCCGCCCATTTCTCCCACACAGAGTTCGTTTTATGGTGTCGTACTTCTTCCAGAAAGTTTTCCACTCTAACAGCACATAGCACCTTTGAGGGCTCAATAATGGCCTCCGCGACCTTGTTATTAGGGACTTCCATAGATTCCAGTCTGGACAACGAGTCTGCCATGCGATTCTCAGCACCAGGCCGGAAAGTAACAACAAAATCATATTCGGTGAAAAACAGCATCCATCTCATCTGTCTTTGTGAGAGATGCCGAGCCGACTTCATATATTGCAGATTTCTATGGTCTGTATATACAGTAATGGGATAACGAGCCCCCCACAAGTACTGTTTCCATTCCTGAAAGGCTTTTTTGATCACCAGGAGTTCTTTTTCAGCGATTGTATAGTTCTTTTCAGCCGAGTTCAATTTCTTGGAAAGGTATGCCACCGGATGAAGCTGTCCGGTATTCTGATCTCTTTGTGAAAGAATGGCGACAATGGCCTCATCTGAGGCATCAGCTTCTACCACAAAAGGATGCTCCAGCTTAGGATGTGAGAGTACAGGCGCAGTAGTGAATGCTCTCTTCAGGAAAGTAAACACTTCTTCTGCCTCACTAGACCATTGGAAAGGAACTCCTTTCCTGAGTAACCGTGAGATTGGGACTGCAACCTGGGAAAAATGTAGGATGAACCTGCGATAATAGTTCGCAAATCCCAGAAAACATTGAGCGTCTCTCACATTTTTGGGAGTTGGCCATTCTTACACCGCCTGCACCTTACGCTTAGCCATGTGCAACCCTTCCGGACAAAGCATAACCCCTAGAAATTCAACTTCACACACACCGAACTCGCACTTGCTCAATTTACAATACAAGCGATGTTCCCGGAACTTCTCCAATACCAGGATGACCTGTTCCTTGTGAACCTCTCTATTATTAGAATAGATCAGGATGTTGTCAATGTAAACCACTACGAAGTGGTCCACATACTCTTTAAGGACATCGTTTAGGAAATACTGAAACGCTGCCGGGGCATTGCAGAGGCCGAACGGCATTACAGTATACTCATATAGTCCATAACGAGTCTTAAAGGCAGTCTTCCACTCATCCCCCTCTCGGATACGCACCAGGTGGTAAGCACCTCTTAAGTCTAACCTTGTGTAGATCTTGGCCTCCCTCACCTGATCCAGCAATACTGATATCAGTGGCAAAGGATATCTGTTACGTATAGTGATTTTATTCAACATGCGGTAGTCAATACAGGCTCTCAGATCACCGTTCGCCATGGCTATAAAAAAAAGTGAAGAGGCAGACGGTGAACGGGAAGGCCTAATAAACCCAATCTACAGATAGTGATCAAGGTATTCCCTCAAATGTTTTGTTTCTGGCACCGACAATGCGTACACTCTACATGCAGGGATGGTTGCTCCTTCTACCAAATCAATTAGACAATCATACTCTCGGTGCGGTGGAAGCAGTTCTGCCTTGGTCTCACTAAAAACATCCGTAAACTGCTCATACACCATCTCCTTCTCGGCTGCCGTCGCCACAACAAACGGGTACATCAAAGCGGCAGCCTGCGAAGGAGAGTTCTGAGCAAGATGGCTCTGGCACTCTTCTGAAAGAAATCGAACCGTTTTGTTCCTCCAATCTATGGTAGGATTATGGTGACATAACCAAGGCATCCCTAAGATCACTTCATACTGCGGGGCCTCAATAATGTTTATGTCAGTTCCTCAATATGTTTTCCGTTAGCAACCGCAACGGACAACAAAACAACCTCTGTCTGCTCAGTAATGAGACCAGATTTCAGAGGCTTGCCATCTACGGCCAATACTTCTTCAGGGGTCTCCCGAAGCACTCTATGTAAAGCAAGACTTGTTACCAACCGACTGTCTATGAAATTCCCTGTTGCCCCAGAGTCCAACATGACAAAAACCTGATGGAACTGGTGATTACACTCAAGCCTCATAGGGAGCTCAATATGTGATTTGGTGTCTTGCAAAGCAATGGTAGATAACGATGGGATTCTCCAATCTTTGGCGGCTTCTCCTTCTACTCCTGACTCCCCGGGTTTACCCAGCTCAAACGCGTGACGGAAACAGCCACCTTCTTATTCCGAGACCAGGCACCTGATGTCTTGGGTTTAGAGAGGCAGTCTCTTACATATTGCCCCTTTTTTCCACATTACATACACAATCCCTGCACTCTTCGACTCTCCCTTTCTTCTCGAGTTAGCGGGGCTCTTATAGCTCCTATTTACAAAGGCTCAGTCCCTACCTCATTGCTTAACACTGCTCTGCGGGGATTTTTGTCAGACCTATAATAACCTCTTTCTAACTTTTTTCTCTCTCCTCCTCTCTCTGACATCCGACTATCCAGTCTCAACGTCAAATTAATCATGTCCGTACAGTTAGTAGGTTGGGGATCTATTTGTGCCAATACATCTTTCATATCTTCCCTCAACCCTTGATAAAAGAGAGACATCCTTTTCCTTCTGGCCATGCGGCTTCCGCCACCAACCGATTAAAGGTTGTAAGATAAGTTATCAAATCATTCCTCCCTTGTTTCAGGTCTAATAATTCACGGTCAGCACTGAACGTGGTAGCCCTTCTATCAAACACTCTCTCGAATTCGGCTCTGAAAGCTGACCATTCTGATAACACAGGATCATTATCCCTAACCAAAGGGACGGCCCAATTGGCAGCATCCCCCACCAAATAAGAAATTGCAAAAGCTAGCCTAGAGTGGTTATTTGGTAAGGATGCAGGTTTGCATGAAAAGTGCAGCATAATCTGAGTCAGAAACACCTGAATTTTCTGAGGGTCCCCTGCATATCTCTCCGGACTAGCCAGTGGTATGGGAGGTGGTACTGTGACCTGTATTTGTGAGGTAGCAGCTGAAACGTCAAAAGGGTTTCTGGTCAATTTGTCTACCTTTTCTCTCAACGTGGCAGTTTCTGCTTTGGAAGATGCCAGTTCCTGTTGAACCAATACTAAGGCCTGAAGGACATCTTCCATGGACGCCATTTCATTGATACACCTGGATCGGGAAGAGTATGTTTCGTGGGTGCGTAATTCTGTCAGATTTCACTTTCCTCTGATAGTAGAAACTCCGCAGAATCCAGGTGCAGCAATAAAGGGTCCACCTCCTGATATCCCCAACTCTGAATATGACCACAGAGTATTAGGGCGATCAGGCGAGGGAAAGGGTAGGGAAGGAACAGCGGGGAAAAGGAACCTGTAACAACAAAGAGCAAGGTCATAAATCACTGGACACATGAAAAGCTACTCTCATAAATTCTCGCTATACCCTCAATTATACCTTGCTTCTTGGACAGTAGTTCCTCTATTCCTATGCAACTGGGAACCTCTCTCTCATCCTGAACGTTATCTATAAGGCAGAATTTCCACAGATTAATACACCTCTGAACACAGCATTTCATCAAAGCATATTCTTCAAGCATACCTCATACATACCAGTTATTTCATTCTCTAAAGAAGAGAGAAAAGACGTCCAATAAAGAAGATACAAGACAGCCAAAAAATGCTGCGCTAGCCGCTACTAAGTCATTTGAGGACCCAGCAAAAGTAATCACTTCCAAAAGGAAATATAGCCAAGAACACAGTCAGTAGTTATGCACAAAGAATATCCTATTACCTTATCAGGTCAGCAGATAAGATAAGTGATCCACCACACGCTGTTCCCCATAATGTTTTGAGAATGTTCCTTTGGCGTGACCATGCCCAAGTCACAGTGAAAAAACACAAAGTCTAGAAAGAAAACAGCACCTTAAAAGCTACCCAGACACGGTAAGGCATGGTTAACTCACCACTGCAATACGCTCTGGTATTTAAATAACATCTGCTGGGCAAATGATAAGGACACAATCCCATATATAACTTCAGAAACGAAAATGCGTGGTTACTTCACCACTGCATTCCGCTCTGGCGCTCCGTAGAATTAGCTCCGGACTCCGCCGAGCTAAAGGTGCCAATAACAATTCACAGAATGGCGTGACCGCAGGAATCCTCACTGCGACACGCCCAAAGATACTCACAGTCCCGATACTCCAGCGACCTCAAGAGCAGATCCGGAACCAGTGGTCCTGCACTCTCGGATCACACAATCCAGGCGAGCACTCCAAATAAACCGGGAACAGTGCTCCAGCGGTGAACAATCCAATTAAGCCTACGCGGCTTCCGACAGCCGCAGAACTTTCTCTCGGCCGAGAGAAAGCCACCGGAACCTGAATTACGCACACCGTCCAGCGTGCGTCGTTCATTCAAGTAGCCCCTCCTAGTAACCAAGCATCATGGGAATGGTAGTCCAATCCTATCGGTGAGGTAGGCGCCACTCGCTCATTACCTGACAAAAAGTGCACCTTGGCACATATACCAGTGGTCAATGTGAGTCCACACATTATGCGGGGCAGAATAGAAAGTATAATCACGTTTACGTGGGTATTTATGTCGCCATGTGTCTGACAAATGGAATGGGTCAAGAAGATCAGTAAATGTCTGCAGGGAATGAGGCTTAGTGACAACTCTGGAACCAGTGGAACCAAGCTCAGGTTGGCAGGTAAGATTTAGGTCCCCACCAGTATAATATAGTCAGCCTGGTATTGGCTGATTTGCGAGGACAGGTAAGTAAAGAAATCAGGGGAGGCGGTGTTTGGTGCAAACACATTAACAAGCAGCACGCTCCAACCTGCCAACTCCCCCAGCTTCACTAAGTATTGACCGGTGGGGTTGGAGGTATTTCTTATCATCTTGAAGGGGACACCACTGTGCATCAAGATGCACACTCCACATGAATGGAAACTATAATGAGAGAAAAAGCAGTGAGAACCCCATGAGGAAGCATAACTGCAGTCTGGTCTAGGCAATAGGTGTTTTTCCTGAAGGAAGACCAGCTGGACCACGTGCTGGCATAAATAAGCAAGGACCTGTTTCCCTTTTTGGGGATGGTTCAAACCTCTGATGTTCCACGTCATGCAGGAGAATTGAAACACAAAGGGGCGTATTTGCAAGCCCCTATTGCCACAGGAACGTCACTTTTAACGACGTTCCTATGGCGATAGGGGCTCCGCCTTATTTACAAGGCAGTGAAAACCCACTTAATGTGGCTTAATGCCGCCTTGTAAATAAGGCCCCCTTTCACACTACACTTAGCGTGAAAGGGGTTGGCAATTGGTGTTTTGGTGGGCGTTCCTCCGCAACACCTATTGATTTTGAGGCAGCCCACAAGGGTGGCGCAAATAGGAGGCAGCACCAGAATTAACACCAGGAAAAACCTGGTCCTAACATGGCGAAATGAGAAGAAATGCTTTATTTCTCCTCGTTTTTGCTGTTTCTATGTGTGCTGCACAATGCAGCACACATACGAGTTACAATTTACAAATTGCCATTCCTGCACATAAACAATCATTCCCTAAATGCAGGCACCCTTGCACTATGGTGCAAGGGCTGCGTTGGTGCTAGGCAGCTGATTTTAGCGCCAGCTTGGAGAAACGCAGGGGTGAGCCGTATTATTGTAAATATGGTGCATCCCTGTGTTTCTAAAGTGACGGAGCGCGGCGTTAGCAATTTTGGAGCGAACCCGCGCTTCGCCACTTTCTTTTTAAATATGCCCATGGGTCTCTAGTAATGTGTGAAGGTGTGATATCTGAGAACGGTATAATATAAAAGCGAAAGTTTTAAAGGTAGACCTGGTACTTACCACAGTAGTGAAAAGGCTACATCGAGTAGAAGAACAAGAACACAAACACACTTTCCGCCACCCACTCCAGCCAGAACAGTAGCTGGAGAACCCAATCAACGCCAAAAGAAATAAAAAATACAAACATATTTGTATACATCCCAGGGGGCTGGCCACACCCAGAGATGCAAAGCCCAGAAAGCAATGATTATATAAATGTTTTAACTCATTGAGCAAGTTTGCATTGTTAGAGAATATATATAAAAAAAACAATTCAATGCAGGCCAAAAGGTATGTACATATTAGGTGAAAAGACCATATCGGAAGAGCTATGGGGGGCAACCATGTTTATGCATCGAAATTGCAAGGAAAGAGCTAGGTCGAGTGTGCACCAAGTGAAGCAGGCATCAAGTCAGCAGGGGCAGCAGCGCTGGGATCACCGCCAGGGGAGGATCTGCAAGATGTGTGTTTCTTGAGAAAATGCGTGGCATCCACAGGGCTGTTGAAAACAAAGTGGTGGCCATCTAGTTCCATGCGGAGACGTGCAGGGTAAAGAATCCCATATTTCAGCCCAAGCTTTTGGAGAGTTTGTTTAATGTCAGTAAATTTGTGACGGGTCTCCTGAACCACTGGTGTATAGTCTGGAAAGAGTGAAACCACGATGCCCTGATACGGCAGTGGACCATTTGTCACGGGCAAAGCGCAGCACAGTATCACAATCTCTAAATTTAAGAATACTGGTGCTGATCTGTCGTGGCAGAGCCCTTACAATTGGCCATGGGCCGAGTGTTCGATGTGTCCTTTCAACCACAAAGGTATTGGTAAAAGATTTCCTGTCGAAACGTTCCGCTAGAAGATGCTCCACAAAGACATTCATTCGTCCAGTGTTGGCAGATTCAAGCATTCCAGTGACGCAGATGTTATTGCAGTGGAATCTCGCCTCTAAGTCCTCGTTCTCAGCTGCTGTGATTTTAAGGATGCGCTCAACGCATTCAAGGCGCTTCAGTGCCTCAACATTGCCTTCCTCTATCTCCGAGATTCTGCACTCCTCACCCTCAATCCTTGTATTGTGACATTCAAGGAGCTCAGCCATGGTGGCAAGATGATGTGTTAGAGTATCGAATCTAGTGTCAATTGTGCTGAACCCAGCTCGGAGTTCAGACATAATTGCGGCAGTGCCATCAAGAGGGGGGTCTGCCATTGTGTCCTCGGAAGTGCCACTGGAGCCGGACGGCGAATGTGCAGTTCTGGTGGGTTTGAAGGTGAGTTTCTTTTGCTTAGGATCTCCGAGTCCCATTGTGGCACTGGAGTCTGTAATAATAGTAGACACAGGGGCATATTTACAAGCCCCTTGCGCCACTTTTGCGCCGCCGTTGCGTCACTTATGTGACGCAGCGGCGACGCAAAACATGCACCACGTTGCGCAATATTAACAACGTGACGCATCTAGGGAGATGCGTCACGTTGTAAACCCCTGCGCCACATGAAACCTGCGTCAGGTTTCATGTGGGCGTTCCGGTGCAGGGTGGGCATTCCCTCGCAGGTACGCCTCGTAAAAGTGACGCAGTGAAATCTACAAGATTTCACTGAGTCACTTTTACGCCCATGCTGCGTCAAAACCCTGCGCCTGCTTGAAGCAGGCGTAAGGATTGACGCAGCATGTTAGGCATAGGGCACCCCCGAGCCTTGCTGGAGCCGTGTCGTGCTTGCGACGCGACTCCAGCAATGCGCCGCCTTTCCGTCGGGGGATGCGACACGCATCTGCCCATCCGTGCGCCACGTCGCGCCGCATTGTAAATGTGGCGCATCGGCGGTGGCGCAAGGGCAAACTTGCGAGACGCATCTTCCCTGGCGCATCCCTGCTGATTTGCAGGGATGCGCCAGGGAACGTAAATATGCCCCACAGTGTTTACCAAAGCAAGAGAGTAGGGATGGCCAAGTGGAGATCATGATCTTTACTAGGGCAATGGAAACAGGCACATCACACAGTAGCACAATTAGGGACAGCTGAGGGCACAGTGTTGGAGGAGGAGTAACCAGGCAAGAGAACAGAGGCAGTAGTGAGAGTAACAATAGTTGATGGCAATAGACAGAACCAGTTCAAACACAATTATTGCATCCCACTCATCTAATCGATATGGCGCGGCCACCATGATGAGAAAGCTCCCCGCAATGCAGTGAAAAGTAAGTGAAAAGCCATGGAAGTCAGTGGGTTAAGATTTTATCCATGTAGGTCGTTG
Organism: Calotriton arnoldi; assembly: GCA_963921515.1. Classification (NCBI taxonomy): domain Eukaryota; kingdom Metazoa; phylum Chordata; class Amphibia; order Caudata; family Salamandridae; genus Calotriton; species Calotriton arnoldi. The sequence goes on along the minus strand of CAWUFW010006000.1, from coordinate 694,801 downwards.
GTTGACAATAGACAGGGGAAGGGGGGGAGGCTCCCCAGAGGGGCAAAGCCAGCCGCCCCAGCCCGCACTGGTGATGCAAATATATAGAGACGCCCCAAATCAGTCCAGGGCAAGTAGGAGAACAGGAGGCAGAATTTTAAGTGCCTGGAGTACAAATCAGGCTCTTCAAGGCAATAGGAGCGAGGCCTTCTGCAACTGAACTCAGATCGACACAAGTTGGCAGGGTAGAGCAGGACAGCAAAGTACACAGTACCAGCCTTCGCCGCCATATGTGCATCAGCCCCTACTCCTTACCGCTGTAATGGCACCATGTGAGGGACACAAACCAGATCGTTAGGAGAGTTTATGCAGGCCAAAACACGCCACTAGGCCACACTCGATCCTCAGTCTGGCTCACCGCTGCAGTAATCGACAGACAAAGATACCGCCTCCAGGGTACAAGCAGTCTCATCAGGGGCATCTTATGGATTGGGCCCAGGGAGGGAGCGCCAAGGTAGAGACTGTCCGGCTGCAAGCTCGGGCGTTGGCGGTACGCCCAGCACCCACCACACAGCAGGTTAGGCCCACCTCAGAAGCATTCAGATCCACCAAGCTGTAGGTCAGCCCCGCCTTGGGCGCTCCCTGGCAGGCTCGGCACCATTGGACAATAATGTAGTGAAAATAACAGCTGCCGCCACCGGCCATGCTGTGATCCCCCCCCTCAGGCTCACGCACAGGCCCTGTCCCTGCGGGGCCTCTGAAGGCCACGTCAGGCCATGGCAGGCAGATCTTTCAGTGAGGGGCTAGGCAGGGATCGCAATGAAGACAGCGTGAGCAAATTTCACCCACATCGTAAACAGAGCAGGTATGGTAGCAGTGCAGAACTCGTATAGTAGCCGGTAGATGCCTGATGGAGCTGATGTTTCAGGCAATGCTTGACAGAGCTTCAATGCCGTGCGGCCATCTTGGTTGCAGGCTTGGCCATGCCACCTCCCCCATTTGTTAATGGCCGGACCCATTTGTTAAAGGCCGGGCCCCAGGGAATGGGGTCCCCTGGCTGAAACCAGCACCCCTCCCCCTCCCCATTCAGCCACACGCACTCTCACAGACCCTCTCAGAGACTTACGCAGTCACACACAGACCCATTCAGACACTTATGCACCTAGTCACAGACCCACTCAGACACTCATGCACCCACTCACAGACCTACTCAGAAACACATATACACCCAGTCACAGACCCACTGAGACTGTGAGGCACCCACTGAGACCCACTCACACAGTCATGCATCCAATCAGAGATGTATTCAGACACTGACACACCCACTCACAAACCCACTCATACACTCACGCACCCACTCACAGACCCACTCAGACTCACATACCCACTAGCAGACCAACTGAGACACTCATGCACCCACTCACCAACCCACATAGACACTCACGTGCCTACTCACAGACCCACTCAGACATTAATGCACCCACTCATACACCCAGTGAGACACTTATGCAGCCACTCCCAGACCCATACAGACACTCACACACTCACTCACACACCCACTGAGACACACAGTCACAAACTCACTCTCAAAGGTTACAGTTAGGAAATAAAAATAAAAAAACCTTTGAAATTCACTTAAAAACCCAAAGGTTACAGGGACGTAATAGTTAGGAAATAGAATTTTAAAAAACATAGAAATTCACTGAAAAAAACAAAGGTTACAGGGAAGTTAGACTTAGGAAATAAAATTCAAAAAACCTTAAAAATTCATTAAAAAACAAAGGTTACAGGTACATTATAGTTTGGCTCAGATTTCACTTGTACAAAACCAGAGAAATTCAGCAGTTATAGTTACCTGAGCTAACTATAACTTATGCCCCCGTAATGCACAGCTTATGACCTAACATATAATATATTACTCATGACATGGTCAGTGACATCACTGATGACATTACTGATAACATCTCAAATGACATCACTGATGTCATCACTGAAGACTAAATGACTGATGACTAAAAATGCTCTCACTTGCTGAAGTGGAGCAGAATTGCTTTTTTTACACAGAGGGAGCTGCATGTTTAGCAGCTCCCTCTGTCTAAAAGCACTTCTGGCTCCCACAGGAGGCGGGGAGCCGCCAGGGACCGTGGAGGCTCCCCCCACAGTCCCCAACAGATATGATATGATATATATATACATATATATATATATACAGGTCTACTGTAGCATGCCCAGAAGATATTGTGGCAATGAAGTAAGAGGTCCTGTATGTAGTTGTTAATGTAAGAGCTTCTGCTTTAGCAAAGCCAGATGCATAACTAGATGACATTCACTTATAATTTGTTTCTGCAATTTCATTGCACATTCTCTGATTCAATTTGTAGTCCTCTTTGAGCACGATCACCGCTGGTTCTTTAATAGAGGTGTCACAATTCCGATTGAGGCGTTTTTAAGCAACATGTGTACACAAGGAAATTCTGAGTGTAATTTGTCATGCTGAATACTGCATAAGCATTGGAGGAGGTGTTGTTTGGCAACACTAATTTTCAAGAAGTGGCCCTTATAAGAGGGCTGTAACGGACCCTCAGTTTATGGTATTTGGTGAGTAAGCTGCTGTATACATTTTGAGCAGTCATGGAGGAGCACAAATGTATGCCTCCAATAGGCACCATGTAGAGGAGGAGAACCCTTTTGAACCAGAGGGTGGAGGCTCTTCTGAAGGGCTGACTTTAAATGACCTGCAGTGCATGATTAGTGCATGATTAAGATGGCTGTGGCAGCTGCCGTTAAGTCAAGGGAGACTCCTCCTTCCCCGAGAAAGCTTGCATGGACTGTGCTGATCCTGATGATCAGGACATTAAGGAAGACAAGATGAGATGAAGAATTATCCAGGGGGCTGAGCTAAAGGAGGTTATGCAACTTATTAGAACTAGTATCCCCGATATTGGAGGGATCTGTAGATTTCTTTTGTCATTATCAAATTACCGAACTAGAAATTCTGCCCCCATATAGTGCCATCAAGATCGTCTTGGATTCAAAATGAAAGGAAGTGGATAGTCGTACTTTTCCATGGATGTGCTCCAAAAGATATCCTTTGTAAGTCTTTGCAGATTACTTTCCCGCTATTATAAAAGTTAACTGATTTATGGCTGTCTTATCAAGCCAGAGCACTATAATTGCAGAGGAAAATGTGATCTTGTAGATAAAAGGGTGGCTTTGGCAGTTACAAGAGTGTATGCCACTATTAAAGTACCAGCATATTCTAGTTATACAATTTAATCTTTGATTAAGCGTTTTAATGGATTAGCAGCTCTTCTGAAACAGGCGGCGATGTCACTCCAACATTGGCCGTTCTTGATCTGCAAGTCTGCTGTTTGTCTAATGTATCTTACAACTCTCTTAGTGTGGAGGCCGCAGCATCAGAATCATCAGTGGCAGCAGGACAACTATTGTGACTGAGGTGTTGAAAAGTGGATTCTTCCCAGAATTGTTTTTTGATGAAGATTCCATTTTGAGCAGCAAAATTATTTGGTAACCAGTTGGATTCCTGGATTAAGAATTGACAGCTTCAGCTAATCAGCCATTACGGGGAAGTTAATTTGGAGCTCATGGAGCATTTGAGATACTTTTTCAATCCAAAGCCATAAATCAGCCCTTTCAAGGGAGAGGATTTGGCTGGGACAAATCTCAGGTCCAGCTATCCAGTGGGGTAAACCAACGTCAACCAGCTCTTAAGTCCTGACTATACCTCTTCAAACAGTCTTTTACCAGTGGGAGGATGGCCAATGTTCTTCCTAGAGGTATGTCAATCAAGGACAATGGGTCCTCAGGTTATTCAGGCTGATGAAGGGTGTTACCCAGAAACCGACTCCAGGATGCTTGTTTCCGGTTCAGGGAAGACCTGGCTTGGCAGTACGGGCTGGACTGTTCCCATGAGGCCCAAGGTCAAGACTGATTTGCATTTAGCTGGGTCTGAACTGAGGTGGCGAAGCGAGCTAAAGAATGATGATGGATTCAACCCAGATCTGTGACTGGGGTGAGTGTCTGAAAAGTTTCAGTGCTCCGTCCATCATCTCCTTGTGTTTGCTTTGTTTGCCCTAAGTTGGCAGGGTATGCCCAGACATGGGTCCCTTGCTCACTTTGCCACTGAATTCAAGCTAGCCTGGCTGATGAAGTGTGTTACCCAGAAACTGGTCCCAGGATGCTTGTTTCTGGTTCAAGGAAGACTTGGCTTGGCAGTTCGGGCTGGACTGTTCCCATGAGGCACAGGGTCAAGACTGATTTGCATTTAGCTGGGTCTGAGGTGGCGAAGCGAGCTAAAGAATGATGATGGATTCAACCCAGATCTGTGCCTGGGGTGAGTGTCTGAAAAGTTTCAGCGCTCTGTCCATCATCTCCTTGAGCCTGCTTTGTTTGCCCTAAGTTGGCAGGGTGTGCCCAGACGTGGGTCCCTTGCTCACTTTGCCACTGGATTCAAGCTGGCTTGGCCGATGAAGGGTGTTACCCAGAAACCGGTCTCAGGATGCTTGTTTCTGGTTCAGGAAAGACCTGGCTTGGCAGTTCAGGCTGGACTGTTCCCATGAGGCACAGGGTCAAGACTGATTTGCATATAGCTGGGTCTGAACTGAGGTGGCGAAGTGAGCTAAAGAATGATGATGGATTCAACCCAGATCTGTGACTGGGGGTGAGTGTCTGAAAAGTTTCAGCGCTCCGTCGATCATCTCCTTGTGTTTGCTTTATCAAGGAAGTATACCAAATAATATTTGAAACTGTTCACCAAGACTGTTTCTGTGCTACTTCCCTTCCAGGAAATCCAGATAAGAAACAGGCATTGCTGGAGAGGGTGCAAAAGCTTCTGGAGAAGAAGGCATCATTCAAGTTCCTTATCAGAGGGGAAAGGAACATACTCAATCTTGCTTCTGGTGAGAAAACCAATGGGAGAATTGAGATCTGTGCTGGATTTGAAGACAGTAAATTTCTTAATTTCACGCATAAGATTGAAGATGTTAATCCTGCAAGAAAATCTTCCATTCTTAAACAGAGGAGACTTTCTAGCATAATTGGACCTTCTAGATGCTTCCTCCATGTAGCCATATATATCCAGCTTCCCAAGGGTTCTTTTACTTCTGTGTCCAGCAAAAGCATTAACCATTCTAGGTACTTTACTTTGGTTTTTCTTCCTCACCACGGGTCCTCACCAAGGTAAGGTTTCTTTAATGGGGTTTATTCATACCAAAGAAATGTACAGGCACATGCATCAAACATGCCATTTGCGATTCCTTATTAGCGAAAAATAAGGATTCGCTAATAAGGAAGCGCAAATGCCTATGCATGTAGGAATCGCTGAGAAAATAGCGATTCCTACAAATTCCTTAATTGCGACTCGCAAATTGCGAGTCGCAATTAAGGAATGGCTCCCCATTCATTCCTATGGGCCTACAGGCCCATAGGAATGAATGGGAGATTGCATGCGCAATTTGCGAGTACCAATAGGTACTCGCAAATTGCGCATGCAATTTCAAGGGTGTCAAAATGACACCCTGTTGCACCCCTGAAAAAGTGATGTGCACCCATGTTGCGGACACACATGCCCCAAGGGCATGTGTGTGCGCAACATGAAACTTTGAAAAATGCACTAAAGTGCATTTTTCACAGTTTTTGCAAATTACCATGAAGTTCAACTTCATGGTAATTTGCGCCCCCTAATAGCGAAATCGCTATTCTAAAGTGGTTCTTGCATTGCATTTAAGGAATCGCAAATTGCGATTCCTTAAATGCAATCGCAACTTGAGAACTCGCAATTAATTGCGAATTCTCAAATTGCGAGTGCCTTGAACCTTGATGCATCGCAAATGCCATTTTTGCGGGCGCAAACGGCCGATTTTTACGAATCGCACCGTTTGCGCTCGCAAAAATGGTTGATGCATGTGCCTGTTAGTTGTTTCTGTACATGGATGACTCCTTCTTTATTCCTCTTCTCTTTCTAGGGTATAACTTCATTTTGAAGAGGTGGGAAAGCTGATCTTACATCACAGATTTGTGCTAAATGAAGCCAAGTCTTATCTGAATCCTACGCAAGAACTGCAGTTTATAGGAGAACTTTTCAATGCAAATTCGGGCAATGTGTTTCTGCCTCATCCAAGGATCCAGAAGCTGAAGAGGGAATTATCAACCTTCTGGTGAGAGAAACTCTATCATCCAGAGAATGGTTACTAGTACAACGTCTCATGTCCTCAACAGTGATAATTCTTACCCGGGCCAAGTTACAGCTGAATCCGTTGGTCAATCACTTATTGAGTCACTGAAGCCCAGAGAATCAAGATTACGAGAGGAAGTCCTCGTAGATTTAGATATTCACGAAACCCTGCAGTGGTGGTTAAAGAAAGAGGTCCTGTTAAAGGAGACTCCTTTCCAAGTCCCCACAACCAGGCTAGTAATAACGGATTCAAGCAGGTTGGGTTGGGGTGCAATTTTTGAACAGGGGCAATTATCAACTCAGGGAATTGGATGCTAATCAGTTAGCCCTTCTGAGTTTTGCCCTACAGATGTCTCATCAGGACATACAGATAAGGACAGACAGCAGGGTAGTCATGAACTATGTCATCCATCCGGGGGGTGCCAGTGCAATCTCTAAATGTTCTTTCACAGGAGATTTTTCTATGGTTAGAGGACAATCTTCTATCTCTAAAAGCAGTGTATCTGCTGGGGAAGGAGAAATGTGTAACAGATCATCTAATCAGGGTGTTTCCTTATATTTTCCTTATCATTGATGAATCTGGTGTTTTAGCAATTAATGTAAGAGTTTGGCCCCCATAGATAAATCTTTTTGCATCTGTGAATTCTCTGCCACCTGTGTTATTCACAATGGTCCCTTGCCAGAAGGCATGTCTTTCAAATGGCCCAAATCCCTTCTCAATGCTTTTCCTTTCATTCCTCTTATACTAAGGGTTTTACAGAAGATCAAGAAGGAGATGGAGATACTCTTCTTAGTGGCTATATGTTGGAATGATCAACCTTAGTTCCCTGTGCTTCTTCACCTTTCAATTCAACCTCATTGGATGATATCCCTGGATCCTTATCCATCGAGAAACCTTCAGTTGCCTCTGGTAGTTCTATCCCAACTGCAGGTTGGATAAAGAAAGGTTGAATCTAGAATCAAAAGATTGTTCCCCAGAGGTGGCTTTGGTGATCCAGCAGTCCAGGTGTCCATCAACTTTGGGATACTAGACTCCCCACTGGAAGTCTTTTGATCATCAGTATGGAAGAAAGCATTCTTCTGAGGATGTCATGGAGCCAGTAAAACTCCTTGATTTTCTAAATGATGGATTTAAGTTAGGACAATGTAGACACTGTGGGCGCAATAGGCATTCAGGAACCCTGAGTTCGAAAGTATAGCTCTGTTAGTTTGCAGTTTGCTGAAGAGTTTATTTTTTAAGAAACCTGTTATTCATTGTCATTTAGCATCTTTGGATATTCCATTTGGTCTTTCAGGCTTTGCAGGGGTTACCTTTTGAACCTTTGGACACGGCAGATGTCAATGTTCTTACCTGTAAGGTAATTTTTCTAATGGCTATTTCTTCGCACAGAAAGATAAGGGAATGAGGAGACATGCTGATTTCAGAGCCCTTTATAAACCTTTTCCCCAACAAAGTTATTCTCTGCCCAAGTCCCCATTTTGTCTCTAAAGTTGCTTTGGCTCTTCATTGATCAAATCATCTGGTTTTACCTGTATTTTTATCTTTTTCAGGTTCTGTGAAAGAAGAGAGACTGCACTCCATACATTCAAAGTCAAGAGGGCACTATCAATTTCTTTCAGGAGGGTTGATGCTTTGTTTGTTACATTTGGTTTTTCTGGTCAAGGTTTGAAACCACCAGTGGCTACCCTAAGTAGGTGGATGAAAATGACAATTATTACTGCATATGAGACACAGAGGAAATCTTTGCCCCGTGTCATTGAGGGAAGGTTGAAAAGAGGCATTGCTATATCCTGGTCAGATGTAAAACGTGCCTCAATACTATAGATTTGTAATGCTGAAACCTAGTAGTCCGCGCATACATTCATTAATCACTACAGGATTCTATTGAGGGGAAATATTTAATCTGTTTTTGGTTATTTGTCTTAAATTTTGCACAGAATCATAACTCATTTGGATAATGACTCGAATCTACAATGTAACAATGTAATATTTTCTATATTAAATCTGAAGCCTCATAATTGTTATACTGGTTTTATTTGAAGCCGATGTCATGCTTGGGTGTCGGCTCATGAAGTACAGACTGTGACGGGGAGGTGAACAAGGAGGTAATGGCCAATTACTTACTGATAATCGTCGTTACTCAGAGTCCTAGGCTTCACCATCACAGTCCAGGTTTCCCGTCCCTCTCGACTAAGTGGGATTATTTGGCTTCAGACTTAACAATACAGAATGTGAGGTTAATATATTTCCTTTTAAAATTATGTTGCAGAAAAGGAGGTGTGGCCATGTCAGAGGGATGGGAAACGGGTCATTTAAACTTGATGACTATTCTTTGCTAATTGAGTAAGGACTGTGATGGGGAAGTCTAGGACTCACAGTAACAAAGATTACTGGTAAGTAACTGGCCGGTCACATGGCCCCTAAGCCGATGCCAAAACTTAACATTAAAGCTAAACCTAACACTGACATTTGATCACTCTTACACTAACTCATAATCTTATCTTGATACTAACACTAAGGCAACACAGAACCCTAAAACTAAGCATAACCCTGCCCCTTTACCTTAGTCACGTTCTTCAAGCTAACCATAGAAATGTATTGTGTCCCTAAGCAGAAACCCACCTCTAACCTAAGCAAAATCAAATTCCTTACTCTAATGCTTAATCTAATTATAAACCTCATCCAAAACCCAACACTAAGCCTTACGCTAGCACCTAGACCAACCCTACCATATACCCTAAGCCCATGCTTAAACCTACATCTTACTCAACCCTCACCCTAACACTAACCCTAAACCTAACCCAACCCCTTCCTCTAACCCTAACTATACCCAACCGTAACACTGAATCTAATCCAAACCCTACCTCTTCTCCTAATCTTAAGGATTAGGCAAGTCCTTACTCAAACCCTTGACTTCCTGGGTCTATCACTGTCAATGGTGTCTGTATAGTGATTTGTAATTGTACTTCATTTCATTTATTTATTTAGAGGTTATATACAGCACTACATGTTAGCTGGGCCACTTCTGAATATAAAAACATACAGAAATGAGTAAGAAAACAGTGGGAAGTGTGAGTATTTGAATGTGAGTGTCAAACTACATGCACAGTGAACTTAGGTCTGTCTTTCTTCTGTAACAGGGTCAAGACTGATTTGCATATAGCTATGTCTGAACTGGGGTGGCAAAGTGAGCTAAAGAATGATGATGGATTCAACCCAGATCTGTGACTGTTGGTGAGTGTTTGAAAAGTTTCTGCGCTCCCTCCATCATCTCCTTGTGTTTGCTTTGTTCGCCCTAAGTTGGCAGGGTATGCCCAGAGGTGGGTCCCTTGCTCACTTTGCCACTGGATTCAAGCTAGCCTGGCTGATGAGGGTTGTTATCCCGAAACCGGTCCCAGGATGCTTGATTCCGGTCCAGGGAAGACCTGGCTTGGCAGTTCGGTCTGGCCTATTCCCATGAGGCACAGGGTCAAGACTGATTTGCATATAGCTATGTCTGAACTGGGGTGGCAAAGTGAGCTAAAGAATGATGATGGATTCAACCCAGATCTGTGACTGGGGGTGAGCGTTTGAAAAGTTTCAGCACTCCGTCCATCTCATTCCAAGGTGGATGCTCCTGCTGGGCCTTCTTTCCAGAACTTGGACCTCCAGGTATCTTCCACACTATAGAAGTATCTTAAAGGTGCAATTTTTTTTGCACAAGTGCACAGAAGAGGTGTCCATATTTCTCAACGGAGCACGATGGCCATTTGTTAATGGTACCCAGGACGTTTGGCCCAGTATGCTTGGTGCAAAATGCTTAGAGTTCTCAACTTAATCTTAAGTATAATGTTAGCGAGCCAATGGTGAACTTTCAGGACTGGCCTAATAAGCTTCTGTTTTTGTTAGCGCAGGTATATTCTCTCTGTCTGAATTTGCAGTCGTTGTAGTCTGGTGCTAAGATATTTTGGAAAGCCAGTGCAGACAACATTTCAGCAGTGCATAAAGTCATGAACAGTGCACACTGCAGCACTTTGGTAAAGTTGGAGAGTTTTTGAGAGGTGAGAGAACTCAAATTTACTTTCCTTGACCACTATGTTGATTTGCTAGTTGAAGATGAAGCCTGTATCAAAAAAGATCAGCCTTTTTCCAACCTGTAGGGCTGCGGTGGGAGGAGCGCCCTTATTAGAATACAGTTGAAAAAACCAACTAGTTACTATGTACAGACATCATTTGTGCTTAGGGCTTCAGTTTTTAATCGTTGAACTAAAGGAAGCTTTATAGCTTTATATTACCCAAAACAGACATGGTATCGACAATCCTCCAAGCTAGGATGATTGTTCACACTGTTCTTAATACAGATGGATGTCAGGATATCATCAGGCCACTGGAATTATTTGATTTTGCAGCTGCAACCTTTTCCACATAATATGGCTTTGCCACATAATCTATCATCCGACACATAATCTGCAGATTTCAACAAAACAATATGTTTTATCTAGCTCAAACGGATCAAAATTTACTAAAAACGCTGCAACATGTGTTGCCGCACAGTGGAAGGCCCTTCTCTCATATTGACTGGTCACCTTTCTGTTGCCTATTTATCTTTTTGATGTCAAAGTAGTACCAATGAGGTAAAACCATTGCCCAAAAAGTAATAACGTGTAAAAATGCCAAAATAAGGAGGTAATACTAACATGAAATGTGCTGCATTATGCTTCTTGCCACCTAATTTAGTGAACCCTGTTGCATAATAAGGTCTCCCCTGCCGCATAATTCCAGTGGCCCTGGATGTCATCGAAATGCATCTGTAATTTTACCTGATGATGCCGTGCAGTACACAAGAAAGTTCAAGTATGTAGATACTAAGGAGTAGAAGTCAAAGGGAGGACTATGCAGTTCTCCACATTACATCTCAAGGGAAGATGAAGCAAAAGATCCTGTCCACAATAATTGGATCGATTAAGAAGAAATTATCAATTCCACGCAAGGGCTGTCTCTGGTACCTCCATCAATTGATTGAATGTGTTCAACAGGCTAGTGTAAGCAGAAGATGATGGAGGGCGAGGAGCATCTCCATGGTGCTCCTCGAAGGCAGCTACACTACCGACACATCCTGATGCTACCCTGGCGCCAGAGCCATCTGACCCTGCTTTTCCTGCCTCTTGGGGTGCTCTGATTGATTGCTCCTCAGAAGGCGTTCGGTGACATCATGGCCTCCGCGCTGACCGCAGTCACTACTTGCTTCTCATGATCACAATTTCCTACCTCTTGCTTCATGGAGGGAGTGAAGTGTATGGTTGGTTGGTGGTTCAATTTACCTCCCAATCACCAGTTCATCCCTTGAGGAGTCTTGTGTTAGTGTTGCCTTTTCTGCTGCCAGGTGGTGACACCATCTGTGACGCAGATGGCTCGGGCTCCTGCCCTGCACTCCTGCCCTCCTGGCTCAAGGTCTTGATTGTCCCTGGGGTGCGCACCCACAACTCTCTATGTAACCAGTGGACCCTGCACTGTTTAGGGGGCTTAAGGGATCATAATCCAGGCGTCTATCTTTGACGGCAGCGGCTATGTTTTTTTTTCTTCTAATTTAAGGACCAGACTGCAAGCAAAGATGGCCTTGCAGCAGATCACCTCAAACCTCGCTCCAAACCTCACAAGACTGGTCATTTTCAGAGAAGGAATGCCTTTACCTTCAGTGAAAACATGATTAATACTTGATTGAAATGTTTGCTCGTAGAAAATATTTGGTCAATCTGCCTATTGTAACTCCATTATGCTGATATGCCATTTGCTATTTTTAAATTAGCAAAGCCGTCCCTGTGAGGGAATTGTTGTTAAACAGTCCTTTTGTGAACTGCTCCATTGTAATTATACGACTGCTCTAATGGGAAACTTCACGAAACTCTGTTCTTATGTAAAATGCTGCTTGCAGGATGGAACTGTTCTTACCTAAAGAGCTCAGCAGCCCACTGGGTCTCTTTCACACTATATAAAACTGTAACTAACAAAGTAACTAACTAACTAACTAACCAACCAAACAACCAACCAACTAACTAAATCAATAAATAAATAAATGTGATTGATCACCTTGTAAGCAGGTGAAAGAAGGGTATAGGAGCACACAAGCTAATTGTTGGCCTCAATCAAGGGTATAGAAGGCTTCTTCTGTAATGCTTCCCAGTGTGATCCTGTGTCCCGTGTCCCTGGGTCCCTGCAAGCTTTGATGCTACAATGCCGGCCATTCAGGATGAGGCTCTAATCCACACACCTCTCCAGCCGTCTGGTAATTTATCTTCTCAAAATTTTGCTTGAGTAAAAGGGGCTTGAAATGAAAAGATAGTTGGCCAGCACATGAGCACCTGCAGTAGGTTCTTAAGGAGAGAAGTCCTAAAACACAAGAACGGGGTGCCTTTTTCAGTTCTTGACGTCTGGAAATTTCTTGAAAGATATTAAAGATCTCCTTTGCTCCCTTTGAAGACCTCACTAATGGTTTTGGTGAGGTGCACCTTTTTGCGTGTCTCATGGCCTTGTCATATCCTTCGTCCGCTCTGGTTATTTCAAGGCATTTTGTCTAAATGTGACGAAGAAGTATGTCATCTGAGTTCCATCTTGTGGCATGCATGCCTTTCTTATGGAAGTAAGGGTGAAAGAAATATTGTTGTCTTCATGAACTGCAGCTTCATTGTAAAGTTGGTGAACATATTGTCTTCCATGCATACTCGAAAGAGTCTTGTTTCATCTCCTCGGTCATTGGCTTCTATGTCTCAGGTACCTTCAGCCATTGGCTTGATACATTAACAATCACTTCTTGGATCATCCCACATGCATATTTTAGTCTCACCGACTTTCTAGCTGGTCTTTGGATTCACAGGTGACTGTAGTTGTTTTTAAGGTCCAGAATAGGACCCTTTCGCCCCAGTAGATTAGTCTGCTTCCAAACTCTAGCGTCTAGAAATGATGGTATTTGGCCAAATTGTTCATCTGAGCCATCCAAATGTGCTGAAATCTGAGTATCACCCACAAAGAGTTGAAATTGGAAATCCTTGTCTCTAATTGTCTCAAACATGTATCCAATGTACATATTAAAAAAGCACAGTGAGAGCGGGGTACTCTGCAGCCCAGCTGTAGTAATAGGAACAGGCCAATGTTGACTGCTGTGCAACAGTTATTCAAAATGACTGGTCCTTGACATTGCACCCCTCCCGCTCAGGTCAAACTTTCCAGTAAGAGAGTGATCAATGTTTAGGGTCATAACTACTCTACTGCATAGGAGGCAACACTAGTTTCTTAATAGGGAGGTTGTTAAGGTGCACTAGAAGGGGATAGTAGCTAGTCCCTGATGTAGAGACTAGTTAACAAAGGTTGACATGCTGCAAAAAGCCCTGGAAAAGACACAGAGTCATATCTAATGGACACTCGGTAGCTTCCACCTTCCTCAGAAGCGCCAGTGTCTCCTTAGGGGTCATGGATATAAATAAGCCAGAAGGGAACCTGTGAGTGTTACACAGGCAATTTCATGAATTTGGTCTAGAATAGAGTTAACATTCACTGTTATACTCTGCCTTCATGGGGAGATTTAAGGGATCATTTGGCTCTGAAGTAGCTGGACCTGTGCTGTAAATCTGTGAGAACCCTGTCCTGCCAAACCCACGGTTCCCCATGCCTCATTTAGATGATTGCAAACACAACAAGATGATGGACGGATGTCGAAACTTTTCAAACACTCACCTCCCAGTCAAGAGATCTGGGTTAAATCCATCATTCTTTTGCTCACCATGCCACCCCAGTTTGGACTTAGCCATATGCAAATCAGTCTTGACCCTGCGCCAATGGGAACAGTCCAGCCCATTTAGATGATCTGCAAGGTTTACAATCACAGGGCCTCAGCTTGCTCTGTTGTCAAAATCTTATGACCTGGCAGACCATCCTCTGCAGGTCTCCTGGGTCAATGCATTGGAAGTCCAACTGTATCTAGGACACCCCTTCCGATGTATGTGCCAGGCAAAAATTAATGGAACGTGGGCAAGAAAATGAGCAAGTTGGCGCTCGGATTGTGATTTCAAAATTACTCCATATTTTTCCTTGCATATGTGACACCAGGTGATACCAGGAGGAATTTGTTTTTGGGGGGGAAAAAATCACAATTTTCTGAATTTCACATCTCAGGAAGGGAAAAAAACACCCAATATTGTTGCGTTATCCCCAGAATTGGGAGATAATACTGCTATGTCAGAATTTACCGGATGCAGTATTAGCTCTATAAATACCACAGGATCCTAATGAGCCCCTCGGACTACACTATTATGTCAGTGCCTGGATACCCTCATAGGTGATTAGCAGCGCTTTACAAATTCGCATAACATAACATGTAGTTGGATATCAGCTGTTAAACATTCTATTAAGTTCTTTTTTTTTCAAGAAACTCTAGTGCCTTGCCAGTTTGTTATAATAAGGCCCAGTCAAAATTTATTTTACACCAGCGTCATCTCACATAATTTCCGGCATTTGAGGTTAAACCTGTTACGTAAAATGCCAGAGATAATGCAATTACGCCATTTCACATAATTGAGTTTTCATTTGGGTAAAAATCCTATCTCTGAGCACGAGAACATGGTGAACGAATAATACGCGAGGACACATTAAATGCTAAAAAAAATAGTGCAAAATGCTGGATTGCCATTTCAAGTAATTTTGCATAATTGCAAGTCATTGTTAAAGATGTATTGTAATTTCCACAAAGGAAATGACATGAATTTTGCACAGTCCTACTTATGATTTTCAGACCTACCATTGGTTTAAGAGAGAATAGCAAGGCAAGGACGTCTGCATTTAAACCATAATGTGGGCTGGGCGACACCCCGTTTGGCCTCAATCTAAAACACTTGGGGGCAGATTTACAAGAAACTGACGCAAGATGCGTCAGTTTCCCTGCGCCAGCCTGCGAACCCCTGCGCCACCATTGATGCGCCGTATTTACAATACGGCGCACCATGGCGCAAGGATTGACAGATGAGTCAGAAATTCTGACGCATCTGTTGGCACAAAAGTCACGCATTGCTGGAGTGGTGTCGCAAGCACGATGCAACTCCAGCAATGTATGTTGAGGCCTATTCTCACTGCACTGTGTCACTCCTTACCCCTGCTTCAAACAGGCGTAAGGTTTTGACGCAGAGGCGTCCTAGAAGTGGTACAGTGAAATCTTGTAGATTTCACTGCGTCACTTCTACGAGGCTTTCCTGCATGGGAACGCCCACCGCTGCAAAAGAAACAATTGATGGACGGAATGCTGGACAATGCAAACATTCACCCCCAGTCACAAGGATCTGGGTTAAATCCATCATTCTTTTGCTCACCACACCACCCCAGTTTGGACCCAGCCATATGCAAATCAGTCTTGACCCTGTTCCTTGTGGGAACAGTCCAGCCCGAACTGCCAAGCCAGGTCCTCCCTGGACCGGAAACAAGCATCCTAGGACCGGTTTCAGGGCATCACCCTTCTTCAGCCAGGCTAGCTTGAATCCAGTGGTGTAGTGAGCACGGGACCCACGTCTGGGCATACCCTTCCCACTTAGGGCGACAAATGCAAAAGAAACAATTGATGGACGGAATGCTGGACAATGCAAACATTCACCCCCAGTCACAAGGATCTGCGTTAAATCCATCATTCTTTTGCTCACCACACCACCCCAGTTTGGACCCAGCCATATGCAAATCAGTCTTGACCCTGTTCCTTGTGGGAACAGTCCAGCCCGAACTGCCAAGCCAGGTCCTCCCTGGACCGGAAACAAGCATCCTAGGACCGGTTTCAGGGCATCACCCTTCTTCAGCCAGGCTAGCTTGAATCCAGTGGTGTAGTGAGCACGGGACCCACGTCTGGGCATACCCTTCCCACTTAGGGCGACAAATGCAAAAGAAACAATTGATGGACGGAATGCTGGACAATGCAAACATTCACCCCCAGTCACAAGGATCTGGGTTAAATCCATCATTCTTTTGCTCACCACACCACCCCAGTTTGGACCCAGCCATATGCAAATCAGTCTTGACCCTGTTCCTTGTGGGAACAGTCCAGTCCGAACTGCCAAGCCAGGTCCTCCCTGGACCGGAAACAAGCATCCTGGGACCGGTTTCAGGGCATCACCCTTCTTCAGCCAGGCTAGCCCTGCATACATTATACCTGACGCTGGTATAATGTGACGCAGGGTTTTACAACATGACGCATCTCCCTAGATGCGTCACGTTGTAAATTGTCTGCATTTTTTACGTCGCCGCTGCGTCACAAAAGTGACACAACGGCGGTGCAAAAGTGTCGCAACGGGCTTGTAAATCTGCCCCTTTGAGTCCAGGGGTTCCACAAAAGAGTGCTCCCCTTTTAGAAACACCAGCTGGGAAAGGCTGAACCAAATTCCACAGTTTGCACATGTTGTGGCAGATTGCGAGAAATCCATATCATATTCGTGAAACGTCTTTGGTAACCAATATGAAGGGAAAGCTAGAGATGTCAAGAGTTGACTTGAGCCAACCGATTCTGCTGCAGATTAAAGAATGCCAGTGCAATGACAGCTATATGTTCAATCACATGTAATCACAGGTCTGCTGAGCGCTCATAGAATGAAAAGAAGTTATTGTAATGATAGCCATTCTGCGTTTGAAGTGATGGGTTGTTCCCCAAGATGTTGGCGAGAGCATGGTATGTCAACATTGCTTTCTGGCGATTTAAAGCTATTCAGCAGAGGTCCTGGCCTAGCATTTAAAAGCCTTTTAATGTCTAGCACAGCACGTTTTCTTCCATCTACTGTAGAGTGATGCATTTAATTAAAATTGCCCGTCATCTGAATTCTAGTTTATATTTCTTTATTATAAATAAACACATTTATGATTGCTGTGTGTGTGTGTGTGTGTGTACGTGCACGCATGCACGTGTTGCTTCACAAACTCACACGTCATGCAAATCATACCTTGCACACCAAATGCAATGCTTATGACCTCACAAAATACATATTAATAAGTAACAACATGTAAGAGTGCAACATCATAAATTATAACACATAGTCAAATAAAAAATGATACTCTGGGTCACTGGAATTATGCAGCAATGGAGGGCTGAATTATGGAGCAGGGTTGACAAAATTATGTAGATAGAAAAGACAAATTATGTAACATAATGTGGTACATTCTGTGACTGTCTAAATTTGTTATTTTTTCATTTCAACACCTAGTAATACTGTCTGGGCAAAGTTGAACCTCATTAGTATGATCAAAGGGAAGGTCATCAAGTAATCTTTACAAAGAAACCACGTTTTAGTGAGTTTTGATCCGTCTGAGCTATACATTTGTTTTGTTGAACTCTGCAAAGACAACAGATGGGGAATTATGTGGCAGATTAATAATTATGTATAATATGCGTCTGAATCACATAATTCCAGGGCTCCTAATAATACTATACTTATATCAATGATAGTGTTAATGCTAATGTAACACATAATCTCAAACATAACATCGTCAATTACCTTTGTAATTGCATCTTTCGTGAATGGTGAGGATATGAGTGTTGCACTTGGTGTACCAGTTATGGTTTGCATGGATTTTGTGTGAGTTATGGATGGTGGAGCTAACCATAGCTGGTGAATTTCAGTAATTTTCTGTTTTAATTCTTAACATTAACAGTACTTTGTATTTT
Source organism: Calotriton arnoldi (assembly GCA_963921515.1). NCBI lineage: Eukaryota > Metazoa > Chordata > Amphibia > Caudata > Salamandridae > Calotriton > Calotriton arnoldi. The sequence continues at coordinate 676,969 of CAWUFW010006000.1, read as the reverse complement.
TAATGAATTTCAAAGGTTTTTTAAACATACATTTATGCTTTATGATAGCACCTACCATAATTTATGTAACTGTGTTTTTTCCACTGAATGTATTTGTGTGCATATTTATCTTACATTATGATGCCACCAGAACCCCTCAATGAGACTATTGGACCCTTCCTTGTTTTACCAAGGGGTCCAGCCCCAAGCCTGGATCTGTATTAGTCTCTGAGTGAGCAAGTGGGAGCGAAAAGAGACCGCTGCGGGTATTCTGGTTGCACAGCGGTGCCACCGGCTCCCTTCCAACAAGTCGCTAGACCTCACCCTGAATGTAAGGGGCAGGTGGGGATGCTTCCTGCATTGTTCATTTTTTGTGAGCTTACTTTGTAGATTTCAGGATGGGACATTGTGGATGGGAGAATGATTGTGGAAATGAAGGGTGATTTGCTGGTGGGAGGATGAGTGGATGGCAGTAGTGTTTGGGATCGATGAGACTGCGCTCCATGGAGTGCTCCTGGATCTTGATCTCGACCCCATTCCTGACAGACCAGATTCTTTGATGGCTGTGACTAGCTCCTCCTCTTTCATGTTGACAAAGAAGTGTTCTTAATCTTCACATCAGTGGCGTAACGAAACTTGAGGGGGCCACCCTGCAAGGTATATGGAGGCACCCATCCCCCGGAGTCAATCAGGAGCTCTCAGGCCAGGGTACTGTGCTGAGGGGGCCCACTGCAGCTCAGGGACCCCCCCACACCGCGGGGTCTGTGGGGGCCTATGTTACGCCACTGCTGTACAGCCCCACAATGCTTGCCCGCTTTGCCCCCGCGGCTCCACCTGCTTTACGTTGCAGCTCCCGTCACTCTTACCGCAGAGGCAGTCTGAAAAGGTAAGACTTCCATGCTCACATGTCTGTTGGTTAACTGTTTCTTTTGCAGTTTTTTGCTAGGCCATGCTTTGCCTGGTAGGGTGGCAGATCCTCTCTGATGAAAGCATGCGTGTTGACCAACTAATGAGGCCAGTCATAGCTTGTCAGTCCCCCACATACTTTAGAAAATAGCAGAAACCCTATGAGAATACCTTGAAAAACTTAATTTACTAACCTGAACTACTGACCTACAGGAAATGTTTGTTTATTTTAAAGCAGTTTCAATGAATTCAGAATCTCAAAAAATATGTGTTTTTAGACAAGGGTAATCATTTAGGGTGTCAAGTACAAAGCCCTTTTGTAATTGCAAACCCTGCAAATTGCAAAATAAATGGGTTTGTGATCGCAAAAAGGCTTTTCTTTCTGCCCTAAACCCTTTTTAAAGTTGGAAAATTATTTCTGAATCTTAAAAAGGATTTTTGTGATCCTTTTCAACTGCAAAGGACAATGTGTGAAAGGGGCGCCCCCTCCTATTTCAGATTCAATCAATCAATCAATCACAGAATTTGTAAAGCGCACTACTTACCCGCGAGGGTCTCAAGGCGCTAGGGAAAAAAGGGGGGGGGGGTGCTGCTACTGGTCGAACAACCAGGTCTTGAGTAGCCTCCTGAAGGTCAGCAGGTCTTGGGTCTGTCGTAGGCTTAGTGGAAGGGTGTTCCAGGTCTTGGCGGCGAGGTGGGAGAAGGATCTGCCACCGGTGGTAGTTCTTCGAATGCGAGGGACGGTGGCGAGGGAGAGGTCGGCGGAGCGGAGTTGGCGGTTGGGGACGTAGAAGAGGAGAAGGATTCAGAAAGGAATGTACCAGTGGTTAATGACCCCAATCGCAAAGTATTGATGAGTTACCACCACCCCGTGAATTGGGGTGATACCTGCTTCACAAAGGGGAATGGGTCCCCTCAGGACCATTTGCTCTTGGGGAATGGAGTTGGCAGCCTCAGGAGGAAAAGGCAGTGCTCCAGGGAATCATGACCTGCTCCCACTGAAGTTTTCCAAAATAAAGAAATACGGGCTACTTTTAAATAAATGGTTTCCGTTTTTCAATGCAGCCCTAGGGATGGTGGTTTGCTGGCCCTTGCAGGCCACCATCCCTGGTATTGCAGGTAATCACAGGGTTACAACCTACCTACTGAATATTAATTAGACAGATCAATCAGTGACCCCTCCCTCTGATTCAGTATTTTGTGAACTGACCTATTAGTACAAAGGTCGTCCACTAAGTACAATTTTATTCACAAAAAGTCCTTGCACAATTTGCAACCACTTTTGGAGAATGGAATAATAGTACATGAGGCCCAAAATGACTCAATGTTTTCTATGAGGTGACGTCAAAATCTTGTTTTGTTATCAATATCTATCAATGTTGTGTAGCTGTTCAATAATGTTGAATGCCAATTTTGTCCAATGTTATACTAATACTAGTACTTAGATTGACCAATATATTGCCGCTTTACAGTTTTTGGAATGGAACTGCAAACCGCCCAAAAGACTTGGTACACATTTTATCATATCTGGAATATTGAAAGGATAAAAGGCTGAAGAGGCAAACAGGAGTCGGGCTTATGGTCTGTAAGAGCACAGGCCTGCAGATCCAAACAACAGATCCTTCAATGCACAGAGTTATGCAAATAAATAACCACAGTACTGAACAATGAAAATCCCACTCATTGTACCTGCAAATAATCCTCCATACCACTCGATCGCAGCTCCCCAGGGAAGCGGGGTAAGTTTTGGTGTAGAACTTTCTAGATGACTAAGCTGGTCTCGAATTCTGGATCACAGGACAAGGAGGTTTGCTTGTGGTGCGCACTTAAGCGCCTGAGAAAGAAGATGCCAAACAAATGTGATGTGAATCTTATTTACTCCCTTTCTTGAGAAAATGCATAAGTTGCCTGTAGGGCAATTAAAATGATGTGATTCTGTATTTGGAGATTATTCCACATAATTATAGTTTTTATTGCATTTCCCATGTAATCCCCCATCTGCAGCATAATTTTCATTTTTAATTTAAAAAAATTGCGTACCTCACATGTATTGGGTTGACATCATTGCAAAATAATACTGCTATTGAATGTGCCACATAATTTGCCTTTTCTTGCCACGTTATTTTGTCAAATCTGCTACATAATTTGGTCTTTTATTGTGGAAGAATCCATGGCCCTGGTAATGCACTGTCTGTATAAATACAAAGGTCAGTAAATAATATGTAATAGCACTTTGTACACCCAATGAGGGCTTTGGCAAGGCACCATGGGCTGTTTGCATTGTGAGGAATGAGAGAAGATAATAACTATTTGTGTTTTATGTAGTTTTACATAACTGTCCTTCTACAATTTCTAAGCACTGCAAATAGCGGATCTTATTACCCAATTTATGGCACTCAATTTATCAACCTAGAGAAGGCTAAACATGCCTTTCCTCAATTCAAACTCACAACCACTAGCACAGGAGCGAGAATTCAGCTCACTGAGCCATCCTGCTGGATTGTATGCCCTCCTGGGGGACACAAAGACCTGCTGTGGAGCCTGGTGGAGGAGTGCACCGTGGTGGAGAAATTGGCTCATTATAAGAACAAAATATGTGGTCTGGGCATCATTTTAGACTAACAAAACGTCATGGCATGTGCAGGCAGAAGGAGAGAGTTTCGATGGCCATATTTCCACTCAAAGTCATGGGATGTTGGGGGAGAAAGAGGGAGCTTCCAGAACCAGCTACAACTTTGACTCAAAAACATGGGTTGTTCGGGCACAAAGAGGGAGCTTCCAGAACCAACTACAACTTTGACTCAAAAGCATGGGATGTTCAAGCAGAAAGGACTACATTTTGACTCAAAGGCATGGGATGTTCAGGGAGAAACAGGGAGCTTCCAGAACCATCTACAACTTTGACTCAAATGCATGGGATGTTCAAGCAGAAAGGACTACATTTTGACTCAAAGGCATGGGATGTTCAGGCAGAAAGAGGGAGCTTCCAGAACCAACTACAACTTTGATTCAAAAGCATGGGATGTGCATGCAGAAAGAGGGAGCCTAGAAAACAGTCTTTGGAAGCAGAGAGAGGGACACATGGGATGTGCTATCAGAAAGAGGGACTTTTGATAAACAATCTTACACTCGAACCCATGGGACATGCAGTCAGAAAGAGGGAGACATGGGATGTGCAGGAGGAAAGTGGAAACTTTGATAAACCTTTAAAGTAAAAGCAAAAGAAGTGAAGGCAGACAGAGGAACAAATGGGGTATACAATCAAAAAGAGGGAGACATGGGATGTGCAGGAGGAAATAGGGAACTTAGATGAACACTGCTTGACTTCTCCTAAGTGTGATTTGGATGTGGAAATAACCAATCTATATAATATTTTGGCAAACGATGTTCTGTCTCCTTCATGAGAACTTGGAGAGTTTGATTGCAGGCCCATGAGGTATCCAATTATGAACATATTAGGCCTGGGCAAAACTTCAATTATTCATGCATAATTTCCAGCATTTCAAGTTACACTTGTTACAGGCTATTCCTGAAGGTATACTATTACACAGCATGGTGAAATTGTGGATTGCTCTGCTAAAAACATCCTATTACAGGAGCAAGGGAACCATGCAGATGGATAAAAGGTGAGTGGCTCATCTAAGTACCACTTGCACCTTTTGCACTATTGTTTAGCATGAGAGTGCGTTTTGCACTGAAAAAATAGTGCAAAATACCAGATTTGCATTTCTCTTAATTTCACACAATTTTGAGTACTTTTTTCGAAATGCCGCAATTGTGCAAAAGGAAATGATGGTACTTTTGTACACTCCCTATAACAGATATGATGGAATGATGATTGTATGCAAGCTGGGTCCGGTGGCATAGTGGACAAATGCGTCCACTGTAAGGGGCTGTGTCTGACCTCATAGTCACAGGTTCAAATCACGGCAGATCAATTCAGCCTTTCATGCTTCTGAGGTTGATAAAATGAGTACCATTGAGTTGGGTAACAATAAACATCTGTTATTCAGCACCTTGATACCCGTGGCTAATACGTGCACTTTACAAATACATGTAATAAATGTTGATATTTTTAGCATAATGTTATTATTCATCAGAGTGAGCCCTTTCAGAGGGCTGCAGGTGACAGAATGGGATCCCAAACCTGAACTATTCTGTTTCCCAAATCCTCATGAGATCCCAGGTTGGCAGCTAGGGAGGTACATGCCTGCATCTCATTACAGCATATAGGATTGTTATAAGGGAGTTTGCAACATAGCGCAAGGACACCATCCATATGATTATTGCCTTGGATTTATACTATATTAAATCATTTCAATATCAACTTCAACCACCTAGTAATATATATCGTCAAGGTACGTGGATGTGTAACTAACAATAGGGTATGCGAAAGTACCATTTTTTCTTTACCACATTTGGCTAAATTCTATAAAACTATCACTAACGTATGCTTTAAGAGCAAATTGTGTTTGCCAGTATTTCGTGTGACCTTTTTCATCCAGGTGCGCACATTGTGTAAAATGTCTTGCAAGAAACTGATAGCAGACTAACTCAATCAGAAAATATCTTTCAGCAAGACCTTTTCTCCTGAACGCGTCTCCCACATGCAAAAATTACACAATATCGCATAATGGAAATTTTACAAATTTTAAATAACACACAATTTGTGAATTTCTTGAATTTCGCCAACATAGTTAAAATTTCAACCTGCCCTAGTTAAGAATATTAAATCTAGACCTACCTATATGTACTTAGATTGATCATATAGGGTAGTCAAAATTCCTCAGTTGATATTTTTGGAGGTCAATATGTTATGGTGATGGTGTGAGAATGGATAAGATCACTGAATCTCAAACTGTTTAACAGGAGAGGAGGAGGGATAAAGTTAGTGAGTTTGGTGGCATTTCCGTAGCAAGTGCCACGGGAGGTGATAAATGACAGTCACGTGAATTACATGTAAAGCCATGGTACCAGGTTAAGCCTTCTAATGTATTTTTGGATCACCCAGCACATCTGAGGCATACTAGGACTTACAGCATGGTTATACTTTTTCAGTCTAGTGTGTGAGAGAGACAAGCCTACTATGATCTGCATAAGATCACAAAGTGCAAAGTAGTTACTGAAGATGAATTGGTTTATTTGTAGAATAGAAGAAGACAGTTAAACAATGTTGGTGGGCACAGCATGAAGTTATCCTTGTAGCATCCCTTCTACTTATGCCTGATGAGTCTGTGTTGGGAGGTCCAGGTCAGATGATTCTTTGCATGTAGCTTCCTCAGCTTCGCTTTTGTTTGGAGAGTTTGGGGACATGAGGAGACTGTGTCCTAACCTGGCCTCACCTTGTGAGAAACAACTGCCTTCATCAGCAGCTTACGCCTTTGCTTTTCCAGCCTGAGGGGCAGATTTATCAAGCAGTTGCCTCGCCCTTGTGCCATGCAATATGGCGCAAGGGCAACACAACTACTAAGTAAGATTGATTAAACCACGCAGGTCACCTTGTGTGGCCCTGTGTAGCTTAATAAATGTAGAGTAATGCAACGCAGCGCAAATTGCTGCGTTGCGTAACTTTGGACTGGGAAGGCGTTCCATGGGTGTTCCATGGGCGTTCCATGGGCGTTCCATGGGTGTTCCCATGCAACTCCAATGGACTTTTAGGTATTTCCAGATTTACAAGAGCTTGTAAACCCGGGAATGCACCACAATCTTACACCTTCTCGGGGGAGGTGTAACAAAGAGAAATATCTCAATTTCTCCTCATTTCTTCCTCTCTCTATGTGCATTCTGCAGCACACTTAGAAAGAGGAAAATGCCTCAGAGGAATGTTTTTGTGCAGAAAGGTGTATCTTCCTGCACAAAAACAATCCTGCTTACAATGCAGGCACCATTCCACCATGGTGCTGGGGGGCCTGCGTTGGCGCTAGGCAGCACATTGTGCACCAGTGCAAGGAAAAGACAGGAACCCACCATATTGGGTTAAATACGGCACATTCCTGCCCTTTCCCTATCATGCAGCACAGCAAGGTGGCTTACTGCGCTGCTTGATTTTTTGATAAATGTGCTCCTGAATGATGACCTCCAACTCAGGACACCTAGAATCCCTCTTTTTATCATGGATGTGAATAGAAAGTGTAGGTACCGCACCTGATGAATAGGACTGGGTAACATTTTAATTACGTCAGAGTAATCAGAGTAATTTTGATAATTTTGTGTTACTCTTTTGATGCGAAATTACTGAAAATTACGCATTTACAGCCATTCACGTAATGCAGAGCAATATGGAGCAAAAAAGCTGATTGCAAGAGCACAGGAACAGAATGCGAGGGACTGCTGCAGTTTGTGTTCTTAGCGCAAAATGCATCCTCGGGTCAATTTTGGATGTGAGGGTGCATTTTGTGCAACAAAAAAAAAGCACAAGTATAGGGTTACACTTCTGGCGCAATTCTGCGGAATCTCACATACTTTTGGTGATAACCTCATCTCCAACCAGCTTCACTTCACTCTCAAACTCTTGCCCATTGGACATAGACCCTAATTTGAAGACAGCTCAGCGCTGGGATTAAGCGTGCACTAAATTAGGGGGGGGGCCCAGATCCCTTAATTAGCCATTTTATCTTTGATCATTGTTTCTGTATTTTTCTACAAGAGAAAAGAAGGGGCCTAAATATGCTTTTCAGAATGCAATGGACTTTGCGATCTCAGTGCAAAAATTTGGCCTACCTTTGCACCTTCCTGGTGCCTGTCCAGTTGAGGGCACCACAGATACTCACCCAACCAATTACTCTATGTGCCACAGTTGAGAAAACCTTTCCTATTGGCCTGGCCAGTCTTCCTTTCCCATATACCAGGCAAGAGGACTCAAGTGTTCCTCTAGCCCATGCTCCTAACAAGTGGCACATCCAGGTGTCTTTGACAAGGGTCAGCAAGGGCAGCTCCAGAGACTTTCTGGCATCTACAGATTCTGGAAATGAGAGGGTGGTAACCTAACAGTTAGCCCGGGAGTCATGGGGGGAAAAGAGGCACAACTATGAATGGTAAAGCAGATGCCCCCTAGAGAAGGCATCCTGGCATCAAATGCGTACATCTCCACTGCCCCTCCTGAACTTTACAATCACTAGTGGTGGACATCTTCTTCATCCAGCAGTGGGTTGCAATACAAAGGTCACGCTTGTGGGCAGGGTACACAGTTCTTTCCATCACGGAGATTCCAAGCAGGCCAGCTGGACTTGGAACAAGTGAGGCTGGCAGAGTAGACAAGAATGAAGAAAATGAAGTGCTTAATTTGAGGATGTGTTTGCAAGAGCTCAGTCGTGGAACTCATGCCAGAGTTCCTGCTTTTAAATTAAGCTGCAAGCATTTGCGATTGCACTGACTGTAAGAGATTGAGAGTAGGTAGAGAGTTGCAAATAATGTCTAGTGTTGACATTTTTTTTCCCACGAATGGCATTGCCACAAGGCAAAGGAAAAATTGTGCCAGAAGGATGTCAAGTCTCTTCTAGACCTCCTCACATCTCCAAGAAGGGTGAGCAACTCACTTGCCATTGGCTAATATGAGTAAGGGTTCGACAGACCAGCACTGGAAAAGCCACTCACACCAGACATGTAACATCACTGGATCAACCCATCTCTTATTTTTAGGAGTTTACCAAATGTGATGCATGTATCGATATTTCATGTGTGCTGATCAAATCTAAAGGGCTCAATGGAGCGATACACGTACGAAGAGGTTGAACATAGGCGCTATGCCAGAGAAAGGGGTCAAAAAAGTATGTGCTGCACCGGTGGTTGCAATAGACAGCACCAGCAGTTGGCGATATCTGCTGTGACCTCCTAACGAAGTCTTTGGGGCCTGGAAGTTCTTTCTTTTCCAACAAAGCACTGTATGAATACAACACCAGAAGCTTCAGAATGCAAACTTTAGTTTGCCAAAAGGCACAATGCCAGCACTGGGTGCTGGAGCCTCAGATGGCACCTTGGCAGGTATGATGGAGCGGGTGGCACTTCAAGGGCTGGAATGCTCCAGTTTGCTGAGGATGGCTTGTCAGTCTGTGCAGATTTCCCAGATTTTTTTCAGGGCGGGTTACGACGCTATAACAATACTAGTGAATATTAAGTGACATATTTTCTAGAGAAAAGGAGAGCGCCCTTTGGAAACATTTGATGCCGCTTTGACAGCGCTGAAGAAAATGAACTCTTCTTCAGCGTCCTCTATTGTGAAACATCCTCAGCAAAGCACTAGAGGCGCCAGCCCTCCAAAAGGCAAAATAATGATCCCATTTATACACTAAATGTTTGGTAATTCGCGAAGCGGCTTCCACATCCGAGCGGTTTCCCGCCACAATGCGCTTTCAGTGTCAGCGGTGCTGCGGTCGCTAATGAACTACGAGGAAGCAGATGTATCCCTCCGCGTTATCTCGCGCCTCGCAGCCCGCGCGCCGCCGCCAGCTCGGAATGGACCTCTCCGAGGCGCGCGCCTCCTTCCCTCTGATTAGACTCAGGCGCCGAGAGGGGCAGAGTAAATCTCCTGCGTGACGCACAAACAAATTAGCTGCCTGTGAAGAGCGCGCCCGCCGTGCATTTATCTCCACGGCGAGGCAGGAGGCTCGGGATCTGCTGTATTAACTATCCGAGGACACTCACTAATGCTTGTGTTCGTGTCTAGTGATCTAAGTGCGCAGTTACAGGAGGCATGTGTGGTGGCTGAGTGTGCAAACGATGACTGACAGACTGCAGAAGTTCCCAGGCTTTGTTACCTTACAAGACACCTATGATGTGGCAGGGCCGGTATTGTACCTTGCAAGGGCGTTTAGGAACAGAAAACAAATTATTTTTTCGTGCAAATATTTAGCCTATAAGAAAAGTCACAAGCTCCCTACAAAAGTTGGTGTCATGGATCACCATGGGAGCTGAGTAGACCTGGGAGAGCCTTGCACCACCTGCCCTCACCTCCTTCAGCCTACCCAGCTCAACTTCAAAAAGCCTTACCTAGGGCCTCAGTTACTACAAAATGGCGCAGCGCGGTGCCGCAAGCCATTTTGCTGCGCCAAGCTGCGTCATTTTAAAAGCACACGGATCCGTCGTATTTGCAACAATACAACGCATGCCTGTGCTTTCCAATTCGCTGGCACACAATTATCTGCCATGCGCTAATGCTGGCACCCTTGCACCAGTGCTTAATGTGAGCAGATAGTGTCCGGTGCTCAGCACCAACACTTAATCATCAACACCGGCGCTTGAACACCAGTTAAGGGCACATTCATTTTGTTGGTAGGCACAGGGAGATTGAGTGATTCGCCAAGAATCACAGGATGTTGAGCGGACGCCGAGGCTCGAACCTGGTGCCCCAGCTCTGAAGTCATCAGCTCTGGCCATTATGCCACATCCCCTCCCCACTTGTAGGGTTTGTTGGTTCTGTGTTAGGCAGCGCTAACAGGAGAAATGGGCTGGTCGAAGCTGCCTCCTGATGAGAGCCCCAGCACTTTTTTTTATTTACAAATTAACCACTGCCTTGCACTATGGTGCAAGGGCGTCTATGTTGTAGAGATGATTGTTTTTATGCAGGAAGGTGCACCTTCCTGCACAAAAACAATAATTGATAGCATTTTCCTCTTTCTATGCGTGTTGCAAAATGCAGCATGCATAGAAAGAGAAAAAAACAAGGAAAAATAAAATTATTTCTCCTCTGTGCGGCTCCTATGCCTCCCCTGGGAAGCGTAGGATTCTGATGCATTCCCAGATTTACGAAACGTTGTAAACCTAGGAATGCGGCAAAATCAATGGGTGTTGCGTGGGAACACCGTCAGCAACACCCATGGCAATCCCCTTTCATGCAAAGTGATGCTTGAAAAGGGGCCGTATTTACAAGGCCATGAAAAGCCACGCAGGGTGGCTTTGCATGGCCTTGTAATTATGGGCCAGCACACTGCGCCGTCGGTGTGTCAAAAATAGTGACACTCCAGCGGTACAAGGGGCTTGTAAATAAGCCCCCTAGAGTTGTGTCACCCACATCACTTATGGTTCATCGTGGGAGCTGGGAAGACATGGGAGAGCCTTTCACACTATGCCCTCACCTCCTTACAGTCTATCCAGCTCTGCTTCAAAAATCCATACTTAGAGTGCTATCACCAATTACACTATGGTCATTCTCCATCTATACCAACTTCAACCCTCAACCTGGCACTGTCACCGTCACCATTGCAACCAATGTTCCCTCCAATTTTTTTTCTCTGTGTGCAGCAGTGTAAGGTCTCTGTGTGCTACCGCCAAGGCTATGTGCACCAAGATTTCGACCTTGCATGTATGTGTAGCTGAAAATATCAGTGGCAAATACCACTCCATACTTGTTTACAAAAAAGGGAAAAAGGTGCATTTCCACACATACAGCTCCATCTAATTGTATCTTGAGAGAGGTTGTCATTAATACATCAAATTAGAGCACTGCACTGAGAGTTTTTATACATAAAACATTAGCAAACTAAGAGTCAGTACAGTTGTCATGTTAGCCCTGTACATGGCCCAGATTATTATAGAGCAACATTATAGTTTATTAAAGTGCTTTCTTATCTGATAATGAAGAAAAAAGAGGTGTTTTGGTAAAATAAAATATTTGCCTAAGATAGCACAATTCAAGCAGGAATGCAGCGATTTACCTGGGTTTTCTGATTTTACTTTGCACAAATCAGTTGGTAAAAGGGTATATATTTGTCTTTCCCTATGCTGACACTAGGTTTTTACCTCTTTGTGTGTTTTCTATAATTTTTCTATAGCACAATCTTGACCTGAAGATAATGAAGGTTTTATGTGAGCACCAGCTACATTACTCAAGGTCACATTCATTTTTGAATGGCAAAGGAATTTTACTCGATTTGTCCAGACTAACAGAATGTTGAGTCGACGCCGAGGCCCGAACCTGGTCTCCCAGTTCCAAAGTCGGCAGCCACATCCTAGGTAGGGGTGGGCGGAATTTGTGTAGTCGCGCTACGCAAAGCTCCGCGAAACGGTAAAAAATCTCCGCGAGCATGCAAAAGTTCTGCGAACACGCGGAATTGCTTGTTCCGCCCGTTCGCGATGCTTTTTCCCTGTTCGCGAACGCTGTTTGTGTGCTCGGGGAGAAATATCTCGCGAACACGCAGTTTGAAAGCGCGAACAAGCAAAAAATTCTGCGAAGCCACGGATCGCAGAATTTTTGGTAATTCCGCGTTCTCCGCGGAACGCGAAATTACCCAAATTCCGCAAATTCCGCGAGCGGAACGGAATTTACCGCCCAGGCGTAATCCTAGGAAGAGGGCAGGTGTCTGGCAGAAGCCACATTACAGCTCGGCCTATAATGGGCTAGACGTTTCTAACTGGACTTCGAGCTGAGCTAGACTACAGACTCAAGATTTCAGTGGCTCCCCCACCTCTGCCCAGAATGTTGATGAACAACTAGGTTAGCAGAAAATTATCACCTGACGGTAAATTGAAGGGAACACTGATTCCTAAAGAGAAGGGACACTATGAATTACCAGCGTGAGATTGACTAACACTAGGCCATTGTGACACTCTACTGCTTGGGACAGGTCAGGACAACTGGAGGCAATCCCGGGTTCCCATGTACAGATATGTTTTCTCATTATCGTTTTTATTTCTTCCAACAGCCTGCACATGCCACTTGCTGAATACTTAAGCAGCAAATATTAGCAGAGAACACTTTAAAAAGAGCGTGCGAGCTGCCTAATGATCCCTGACTGACAAGTAAACAAAAACTGAAAGGTCATTTTACAAATTAACACAGATTACTTTACTTGTTGTTCTATTGAAAAATCACGACTGGGCCTTTGCAGGGTCTTAAACCTGAATAAGTATTCATCATTTCGTTTACAAAGGTGACAACCATAATGTTTACAGAAATTGCTGAGACAACCACATCACGTAGGGCCTGTGCACTGAAGCACAAAGGGTGAATAGGCTGATTTTTATTTCCATCAACAATCATTGATGGCGTTTTCCTCTTTCTGTGCGTGCTGCTGAATGCAGCACGCACAGAAAGAGAATGCAGCACGCACAGAAAGAGAATGCAGCACGCACAGAAAGAGAATGCAGCACGCACAGAAAGAGAATGCAGCACGCACAGAAAGAGAATGCAGCACGCACAGAAAGAGAATGCAGCTCGCACAGAAAGAGAATGCAGCATGCACAGAAAGAGAATGCAACACGCATAGAAAGAGAATGCAGCACGCATAGAAAGAGAATGCAGCACGCACAGAAAGAGAATGCAGCACGCACAGAAAGAGAATGCAGCATGCACAGAAAGAGAATGCAACACGCATAGAAAGAGGAAAAAACAAGGAGAAATAAAAGTATCACCAGGATGATAAACAACAGAAGCCCTTGCATCTTCTGGCCTCTCATAAATCACAAGAAATGCCCAGAGTACTGAGATTAAAATACATGTTATCTGCAAGTCATGGGTCGTGCCCTTGGACGCCGAACAATGCAGATTTCAGAAAACATATATACACCCATGTTTCCTGTACATCCGCTCTTCCCCGATGAAGGCGCCTTGACGCGATTTTGTTCTTGTGAGCGTTTTTGGGAAGCTTGTCTAATCACAAAGCTCTTCCCTCATTCCCTCTTCCTGGGCCCACATTTTCTCTCCCCTGTCAGCGCATTGAGGCAGCTTCAGCACTGAACTCAGGCCACATCAACCAACATAAAAATGTTGCACAACACGCGCAATCCATCACTATCCTTGGCCAGGCTTTCGTAGATGCATGCCATGGATTCCAAAGTACAGAAAAACAAGGACATTTTAGGGATGACTAATACAAAAACGTGGGTCATGCAGCTTACAGGCACTTAGTGTACAGAACATAGGGAAGGCTGCCCCGCACTGAAGCACGAACCCGGGTATGAAACTGAGAAGCAATGAGGCAGCTGGTGAGACCCCGATATAAACGTGAGGTCAGTGAGAATCAATGAGGCACAGAGCGGTCAAGAGACATCATTCTGCATGGCCAATGACCCCAGAGACGCACTCTGGATAGGAATGCACCCTCCCACTCCTTTGAGCACGTTGGTGCCACTGGCACACTCCATGACTAGCACAACCACAAGCCCTTCATTTGGAGGGGGGTAAGGATGGCGACCGACAAAACAAGCTTGCGCACGATTACTGCACAGCATTTGAAAATATATTTATCAGTAAAGCAAGCGTCATGCCGCAAGACACCGCTGCTGCTTGTTAAGCCCTGAAGCCGCCGCCGCAGCTAAAAAACGAACGCAGCAAATGGCATGTGTAGAAGCCACTTGCAACACAACTTTTGAACCTTTGCACCCTTAACAGACTGTCATGGAAAAGGAATAAGACCTGCTGTTCGAACCATTTTCTTACACGGTTGTCTTCGTCTTCACCTGAAAACTCCGTCACTGCTCCCTGTGCGCCGTAAAGAAGAAAGTAAGTTTGTTCTTGTACTGCTTGTGTTTTTAAAGCAGAGGTGCAAAATGGTATCTCGCTTGATGAGGATGTACTTATGTTTGAGCGCTTCACAATTGAGACTGCATGCTCGAGATAGCTAGAGTGCACATGAGCGTGCACCTTACAGGAAACAATGGTTGCAGCTTAACTTCCCATCACTGCCGATGAAAAAACACCTTATGGTTTGCCATCACCACGGTTGAAATAGCTGCTACCATGAAGACCATAAACTCAGGGGCTCTATCTCAACCTTGCCCCCACCACACCTTCACCAAAGGACTCCTACTGATCAACAAAGGACTAACACCAACTCTTAACACCTTCATAGACTTTGCCAGTTTCCCGGACACCTGGAAACAATCCCCTGCTCAAGAAACCATGTGCTGACCCAGCAACACTTTCCAACTACAGACCTATCTCTCTCCTACCATATTCGGCAAAGGTCTTTGAAAAATTAATCAACTGATGCCTCACTGACCACCTCCACAACCAAAAGCTCCTGGATGTCATGCAGTCTGGATTCAGACCCAAACACAGTACAGAAACAGCACTCATCGCCGCCATGGATGACATCCGCATGATCCTTGACAAAGGAGACATGGCAGCCCTCATTCTCTTGGGCCTCTCTGCAGCATTTGACACGGTCTCATACCCCATCCTCATCAGGTGCCTGCATGTGATTGGCATCCAAGGACCCGCTCTCTGCTGGATCGGCTCCTTCTTAATGGATAGAACACAAGCTGTAAGCCTGGCACCTCACTTCTCAGAAGCCCACAAACTTATCTGCGGAGTGCCTCAAGGTTCATCGTTCTCCCGCCTCCCAATCAACGCATACATGATCTCTCTGGCTGATGTCATCCACGCATAAACATCAACATCCTCTCCTACACAAATGACATACAACTCATACTCTCCCACTAAGGTAAGACCCCCCCAACATAAGAAACAAGTTGACAGAGTGCATGCTTGAGCCCCCTAACTTGAACCCACACAAGGAATGTCGGAATAATCATCGACAGCAAACTGAACATGATCGCACAAGTCAATACCATCACTGCATCCTGCTTCCACACCCTGAAGATGCTGAGGAAGAACTTCAACTGGCTCATAAATAACATTATAAAAACTGTCATTCGTGCCCTAATGCCCTAGTCACCACAAAATTGGAAATGGGGAACACCTCTATGCCGGTATAATCAAGCAACTCACACCACACCTCAGAGAACTACACTGGCCCCAGATACACAAACGTGGCCAGTTCAAACTCCTCACACACACATTCAAGGCACTACACATCTCAGGCCCCACCTACCAGAACTGTCTCATCTCCTTCCACCAACCACCAACACCTTCGTTCAAATGGACTCCTACTCACACACATCCCACACATACACGGAACCAGATCAAGAGGACGGGCATTCTCTTACATTGCTTCTAAATCTTGGAACGGGCTCCCACTCCACATCAGAGACTCCTCCTCTCTTGTTGAATTCCACAAGAAGCTGAACACCTTGCTTTTCATTTAGTCAACTTACCATAGGCAGGACTAAGCACACACACCTTCTCAGTGCCAGGATACTAGTGTGGGTGATAGGGCGCTTTACAAATACCATAGCACAACGTAAAATAACCATAACAAAACATTTTTTTAAACTTTGTTTGTCACTTTACTTAAGCGTAATAACATGACACAGGATCATTGTCAAGAGGCGAAGAGTTCTCTGCATATTTCATTGAAAAGACTACGAGGTTTATATCAGATCAACAATTTACGCCCAATCACCAACAACCGACACTAGCAAAGCCTTTAGAGAAATACTTACACTTGCAACTCTTTAACCACTTTGAGCTGTTCCAACTCCTATATCATCATCAATCTGGCTTTAGAGCGGGTCATAGCACTGAAACGGCTCTAACTCACATTATTGATGATGCACTGAGAATGTTAGACCGAAACAAACCCTGCCTACTCAATCTCTCCTCTGCTTTTAACAAGGTCAAACATGATAATATGATCGACCTTCTTGAGAAGGGGTTGGGGATATCGGGTCCCGTCTCAAACTCGTTTGCCTCATTCAGTCACAATAGAGCACAAAGAATCAAAATCATTCATACCCATTTGGGCACCAGTGGGAGTTTCTCACCCACTTTATTCAACTTGATCATCGAACCTCCTACCGATCTGCTGAAGCTCTCAAACATTCACTACCACATGTACACGGATGATACACAAATGTATTTGAAAATTTCTTATCCCGAAGATATCAAATTGCTCAACTGCACCCTACTGAAAACCCAACAATGGCTAAGCTGCGACCACCTCCTGCTTAACACTCTCAAAACTGAATTCCACCTGATCACCCCTCACAACCAATCTGCCCCCATTGAAGAATGGCTCAAACAGCTCACTGCTCTCAACTGCGCACCACACATGATCAAATCCACTAAATCACTAGGTGTAACTCTGGACAAATACCTGAATATGCAAGATCATATCAGTGCTACCACCAAGGGAGCCAACTACCAACTAAAAACACTGAGGAAAATCAAACCCTTCTTGCGCCCGGCTGACTTTCAGTTAGCAGTCCAATCCCTAGTCATATCCCGATTAGATTACGGGAGCACTACTCATGCAGGTTTACCTAAAATAAAGCTGGCTCCACTTAGGGTCACAGTGAACTCAGCTGCTCATCACAGGTTCCAGAAGATTCGACCACATTACACCTGACCTAAACCAATTAAAATGGCTCTCGTTTGAAGAAAGAATCCTTTTGACACAAATGGCCTTGCACCACAATGCACCTGCCTACCTGGCCAAACAACCTGTACTATCTGGTGGTAGTCGCTCCTCAAGAAGCCTCTAAATGTTTCATAGAAATATTTTTCTTCACTTTACATTTCTCCCATTTAAAGAAAATGACTGTATTCTTCCTGCAAACGACTGTGCTTCTTGGTGGTTCCTTGTTGGGCTAGGGTGGGGCTATGTCCCCCATCATTCCCTCACAGAAGTGGTGAGGAAGAGGGAAGCTTTCCAGTGCTTATGTGGCACGGGATGCGCGAGGGGCGCACCTAGGCTCATGCTTGTGCAAAGATTGGGCCAAGAATGGGCCCATCTGTGCCCGTCAGTGCCCGGAAGAGGCTGGGATGGGCCACTCCTCTTGGCTGCGCCACCAAGCACCTGTTTGGAGTGTCTAAAAAATCTGACAATGGGTAAAAGGAAAACAGACATAGAGCATACTAGCCTCCCAGGTAAAGCAACTAATTGTATTACCCCCTACCTATTTAATGTTATAGGTGCAATTGAGAAGGAAATTGAATGTACTGAAGAGCTTTTTGCTATAGTGCATCTTACAATGGAAGAAATGTTAGAGACACGGCCAGTTAATGCTACGCCATATTCGTGTGAGAGCGAGAAGGCTGTGACTGAGAAGATATCTAATAACCCATGTGTGTCCCATGAGCCACTGTTGATTGAAGCCCCAGTGCTAAATGTGTCAGAAACAAGCCCCCCCACAAAAAGGAAAAGGAAAGCCGTGGCTCATCTGGTGATGAAAGAGCCTGCTAGATCCATGGATATTGTCAATAATGATAAAAAGTCTGGTAATCTGATAGGACGCAGCAATAAGAAAAATGTTACGTCAAATTACGTCAATGTCAAGGAGGGCATAGGTGACTCTTTGAAGTTTATGGAGGGACTAGAACTAATGGTTACAAACTCTTTGGACCTGATTTTGTCCAGGTAACAGGTGGTTGAGAATACAGCTAATATACAAGAAGTCAAATGTTGTTGGGCTCTCATGAGGTTAAGAATAGAACCATACATAAGTCTGGTATGGTCAGTGCTCTGACCGATGAACCACAGCAGAGGGCACGTGGGCACCGTGTACGAGGGTGATGATCACTCTTTACAGTGTGCAAATTCAAGGGAGGGAAATCTGCGGAAGGTACCAGAGCCCACAGTCCAGACACATAAGGCAAAGGCTGCTCAATGTATCCCTTTTCAAACTAAATTAGACCTCCCACCAGCGGCTGAGCCATTTGTAATCATTTTGAAGAATGTTCCTTCCCTCTAGCATAACCAAAGGGAACCTTGGGAGAGTCTTAAAAGCAAAGAACAGGTCTCACTATCCAGGTTTTTTTATGATTTAAATGACCCGCAGGATAGCTTGGGTCGGTAGGAACCCAAAAATGGATTGCGTGGTATTGACCTTTGGATCTCCAAATTTGGTTAGGCAGGTTTTTTACTGCCTAAGAGAGGTTTGGCTGGTGAACACAAGGGTCAGTGCCCTTCCTCTGGGCTATTTTTATAAATCCACTCGCTCATGATCTTGCTATGAAGCAGATGACTGATCAGTATCAGAGACAGAGCTATGGTGATCTGTCATTTAATGTTCCTACTATGGGGGAACTGTATACTAATGATTGACTTAGTAATTACATCAGTCCTGGATTTATCTGATTTGAGTCTAGTGGATAAAAATGGGGGGGAGGGGGGCGTGGCCGGGCAAGATGGCCGAACGGACGTAATCCGTTTCGGCTCCCGGGCTGTGCTGGTGTTCCGGACCTAAATTCGCCGCAAATCGCAACCCTATCTGTACCGAAGGTGACCCCATGACAGCCAAGGGGCTGGAGCAGAAGGGGAATCGGTGATCATCCGCCAAGATTACCCCTGTGAGCCACGCGGAAACCCTGCCGGGGAGGCCTAGGTGCTGGTCAAAATGGCGGCCGCCATTCTCTCGGTCGTGCCGGACTGATGGTCGTGAGGAGAATTCGATGTGGAGACCCCGCCGCCACCAGCCACAGACGCGGCCAGACACCCGCTGCGACGCTCCGAAGGTTGAGGTGAGCGGTCCGCCTTGCAGTCCGGCGGACTGTGCGGAGCTACATTGGCCTCCCGGGAGGCTGAGCGAGCGGGGCAGAGCGGGTGACCAGAGGACCCCCCAGGGAGGTGCGCGCATGAGCAGGGGCGATGGACTCTGAATGTGCCCCATTTTGAGATGGAAATGCGGCTGGCTGACTTTCACGATCCCCTTCCATGCCGCGCCTGACTTGAAGATGGCGGCCAAAACTGGAACAGGCGCCATTTCCTCGTCTACCTCCCCTGACGACCGCTCCATGTGAGCAGAGCTGGCACTGGGGATACTGTGCTGCAGATACCCTACCCCTGGACCCCAGAAGCGGGCATCTGGGATAGGTCTACTGATCGCGGAGGAGGCAATTGCGGGCGGAGTAAAGACCCTGACTGCCGCAAGGAGCACTGCCCGCCCTGGCTGCTGACCTACCTGTCGTCCTCCTTGTGAAGCCTGAGCCTGACACCTGCTTGATCCTGAAGCATATTTTGCGGAGCTCTTGCTAGCCCCACCTGGAGTACGCCCGGGCTGGCCATCCGAACCAGGGAATATCTAGAGCCAGCGATCCCTCGAGGTCCAGAGCCTGTGATGGGGCTCCACCGCACATGACTCGCTGCCTGCCTCCTACCAGTTCAATTCGAGGTAGACACTCCGGGGGGCCCGCTTCAGCGCGGACCCTGGTCAATCGCGGCTGCCAAGCTCCCCTGGGACACAGTACCGCCAGGGCCTACCGCTCAAACCCTTCCACGCCAGGACAGAAGAGAACAGGGGGGTCAGCCCCTATGCCGCCAAAGAAGACGGTAACCAGACCGACAAACAAAGTCTCGAGCTTTTTTCCGCCAGCAGACAAACATCGGGCTTCGGATCGCGACGGGGAGACGTCCACCATGGCCCTCACCAAGGAAGATCTTATGTCCTCCCTGCGAGATTTTAAAGCGGAATTGCGGAGAGAGCTGAGCCAAGACATCCAAACCTCAATTGATCAACTGAAGTCCGACATCACCACACGAATGGCGGATCTCCAACGTGATGTGGATTCAGTGGGCACTAGGGTGGTCGACCTAGAAACGCACACCCAGGAAGCGGACAAGCGCACATCTGAGATGCACGACACTATACTCACCCTCCAGGACCAGCTCTGCCAAACCCAGTTAAAAGTGGAAGATCTGGAAAACAGAGCTAGGCGGGAAAACATAAGGATCTGAGACCTCGAGGAGGGGGAGGAAGGGCCGGATCTAGAGGCTTTCCTGCAGGGCCTTTTTGCGGAGATCGTCAGCCCACAGACACTCAAGATCAAGCTCGAGAGACTGCACCGAGTTGGAAACCTAGCGGCGGGAGGACGACAAAGGCCAAGGGATGTCCTTGCGAAATTCCACTCCTACAAGGTGAAAGAGGCGGTACTTCTGGCGGCCCGGAAGAAAGGCACGATATCCTTCCAGGACCATTCCTGCACCATCTACCAAGATTTGGCGCCTGCAACTTTGGCAAGACGGCAACAATTTCGGCCCATCACCTCCAAGTTACGCGATGACAAGATCAGGTACCGATGGCCCTATCCCTTTGGCTTGAGCTTTGAATACCATAACAAACAGAGACATGTGGTAGATCTAAAGGAGGGGCTGGATCTGCTGGGTCTCTCCGTAGAAGACACTGACATCTCACAGAGCAAAGCGCGAGGCACACAGAGCACCAGCTCCCCCAAATCACAGTGGTCCACAAGCTCACGAGGAAACCACAAATTACTTGGACTTCTCACAAGCACCAGCCTTGCCTAGTATTTGGGAGGCGATCCATGGGGGATGACTCTGACTCAGCCACAGAGGACCTGCAGCTGAGAGGGGGCTTCGAGCCTCAAGTTAGCGGCGCGCCTGTCCTCTTCGCGCTACCCTCAAGGACCCTACACCTGCAAGCTGGCTCTTCAAGACTTTACCGGTGGCAGGTGACGACACCCTGTCGGTCAACGAACAAGAATGGGGCCTATTGAGGCCCAAAGTTATGGGACGGCACGACCTCTACTATACCGCGACACGAGGCTTGCTACACAGACACACACGCTTGATATTCCTCTCGTGCCCGTAGGGGAGACTCGAGCATTTAGCCCGGGCGATTCCGCCAGACTGAGCATGTAGGGTGACCAGAACTCTTTCGAATGTCCGGAGGAGGAGCGAGCCGGGACCTCGTCGTCCCTCCGTCAAGCATACGTGGGTTCCTTAACCCGCGGTCGGAGACTCACCACCGATCTGACATTTAGGGAAGTTAATTCTGTTTTGTTTTGGGGTTCGTGGTTTTGGGTATGTTGGGGGGGGGAGGGAGACTGGTGGCGGCTTTTTAATGGTTCTCCACATAGACGCGCTTTGACTAAGTTGTGCTATACACAGCAGATATACCCAGGTTTCTTCTCACGTAGGGACTTTGCTGCAGGGAACAGGAGATTGACACACAGGTCCCTGAGAGGGCGGAGGGGTGCGACACGGAACCAATGGTACTGACAGTAGGCTCCTGGAATGTGAAAGGCCTTAACTCTCCTCAAAAAAGGCAAAAAGTCTGGAAATATATTTCTGATCACCACCTAGATATAATAGCACTACAAGAGAAACATCTGCCCCGAGCGGAGGAGACCCGCCTCCGTCACAAAAGCTACCCCTTAATTTACAGAGCATCTGCACTCACTAAACACCGGGGGACCGCGATCCTTTTTGACACATCTACGAAATTTCAACCCACCGATACTAAATCAGACAAGGAGGGACGATGGGCAATGGTCAAAGGCATTCTGAAAGGTAGACTATGCACGTTCATTTCGGCATATGCACCCAACACAGGACAGGCAGCCTTCCTTCAAGTGCTTCTGGGGAAGGTACAGGACTTTGCGGAGGGACCGACACTCCTACTAGGGCATTTTAACCTAACCTGGCAGGCAGACCTCGATAGCACCCACACCCATCGACAGGAGTCTAGCGCCTTCTCCACAGAGGCTAAACAACAGATACATGACATGGGCCTTAGAGATGCCTGGCGGACCCTCTATCCCCAGACGCGAGACTATATCTTTTATTCACATGTGCATCGCACATACTTTAGGCTCGACTATATATTCATTAGCCAAAACTTAATGGGAGCCCTCCGAGAGGCCAAGATTTTCCCACTCTCCGTGTCCGACCACTGTCTCGTCTCGATCTGTCTGTCATGGGGCAATCTAGCATCTACATCTCCCAAGTGGTACGTTCCGGCTTCCCTCACGAGAGACAGGGTACTCTGTACAGAACTGAGAGATACGATCACAGATTTTTTCACCAGGAATGTACCCGCAGCCACCTCCGTATTCAATAACTGGGACGCCTTTAAGGCGGTTTTTAGAGGACGATGTATTTTTCCTAACTCTGAGTTGAACAAACGCCGGACCAAGGAACGAGTAGATTTAGAAGCCGAACTGTCATTAGCGGAAGCGACCCATAAAAACAAACCCACTAGAGAATCTCTTCGCACGGTCACCGCATTGAGGGGGAAACTCAGGGCCATATACAACAATCGGGCGGAGTATACTCTCCTGAAACTCCGTCAACTTTCCTATTCACAAGGGAATAAGATCGGTAGACACTTAGCCCGGCAGCTGAAGGAAAAGCGAGAGCGAGAATACATAGGAGGCATACAAGACGGGCGGGGGGGGGCTGACTCATAAAGACGCAGAGAAAGCTGATATTTTTGGCGCCTTCTACGGAAACCTGTATACGGGGGAACCACGGGACATAGATGCACAAAGTAACTATCTGCGGGCCCTGCAGCTCCCCCAGGTCTCACAAGACTGGAATGACAGACTTACGGCTCCTATAACGTCCGGGGAGGAGGCCTTAGCCATCAAATCCCTCAAACCACAGAAAGCCCCAGGCCCCGATGAGTTTACGGCCCAATTTTACAAAACCTTCGCTCCTGACCTCTTACCCCATCTTACCCACCTTTTCAATGCAATGGCAGAGACAGGTGCGGTCACTCCCTCGATGGCAGAAGCTGTGATCACAGTTATTCCGAAACAAGGGAAGAATCCACAGATGTGCGCTTCGTACCGTCCTATCGCTCTTCTCAATCTAGATGCGAAATTATATTCAGCTATCCTCGCAGCTCGATTGGACGACCTTATGCCAGATCTCATCCATCCAGACCAGTCTGGATTTATTAAAGGCCGCCAGACTCATGACAACACCAGACGTATCATCCACCTAATCGAAAAAGCTAACAAGAAACAGATCCCGGCAGTACTGGTGGGGTTAGATGCCGAGAAGGCATTCGATAGGGTGGATTGGACATTCCTTTTTACCACACTCACATCCTTTGGGTTTGCAGATAAATTTATTAATATGATACGGGCTAACTATGTCCATCCTCGCTCGAGAGTGCAGGTGAATGGGATTTTGTCGGCTCCTTTCCCCCTGACTAGGGGTTCCCGCCAGGGGTGCCCTTTGTCACCTCTCCTGTTCGCCCTCAGTATTGAGCCACTGGCCATGGCCATCCGCGCCGCACCAGAGATAAAGGGCATTCCTTTTAGTGGGGAAATGCATAAGATATCACTTTTCGCGGATGATGTGCTCCTGTCACTCACGGAACCGGCCACCTCTCTTCCAGCGCTTCAAACGGAACTCACATGCTTTGAAGCGGTGGCGGGCTTCAAGGTTAAAACAGACAAATTCTATATTCTTAACCTCACAATCCCAGACGACGCTGTTAGGGAACTTCGGACATGCACTCAATTACAATGGACTTCCCGCCCTCTCCAATACCTGGGGGTTCAACTGACGTCCCGGGTGGAGGAGCTATATAGAGCTAACTTCCCACCCTCCCTGTTGAGACTCCAGGCGGACCTTATACGATGGAAACCGCTCTTTATCTCTTGGCTTGGCCGCATACATGCAGTTAAAATGACAGTGCTTCCTAAACTCTTGTACCTCTTTCAGGCTCTCCCCGTTGAACTCGACAAAGACTTTCTCCCTAAAATAAAATCTATGGTTCTGCGGTTCGTTTGGCAAGGGGGGCGAGCACGTTTCTCTTTCTCAATCTTGAGAAGACCACGAGGGGAGGGAGGGGCGGGCCTCCCGGACTTTGGCCTTTATTACAAGGCAGCTCAGCTACGGTTGGTGACCGAATGAGCCAAGAGGGAATGGGAGAAACACTGGCTTCATATGGATAGAGCGGTGGCAGGGAGGACGATTTGGGACCTCATATGGAGACCCAGGAGGGAGAGACCTGAGAATGCCTACCTTAGCACGCCTACCCGGACTACCCTAAAAGTATGGGACTCTATATCAAGTAATGACCAGTGGACCACATTTCCATCACCTTATACGCCAATCCACTTTAACCCGGCCTTCCCTCCGGCCCTACAGGAAGGACCCTTTGACCAGTGGAGGGAGGGGGGCTGCAGAGCGCTGACACACCTCTTCCATAATTACGACATTCTCACCTTTGACAATTGCAAGAGGGACTATGGGTTGGGGCCTACCGAATATTTTCATTATCTTCAACTGAAACATTGGGCGCTTACACCTCACATTCACGAAGCAGCCACTCGCCCCCTCACGAAATTTGAAACCTATGTGCAGAATGTAGACTCTATGAAAGGAGTGATTTCCTATCTGTATAACTATCTTCTTACTTCTATGCACACTCCGAGGCCTCGCTATATGCACATGTGGGAGGGAATTTTACAACGCGACATCCAAGATAGAGAATGGTCGGGGCTATGGTCAGACATCACGAAATTCAATAATTCCATAGAGCTACGGGAGGCCCACCTAAAAACAATGATGGACTGGTACCTGTACCCTACTAAGATCAAAAAGATATTTCCCGACTCATCTGATATGTGTTGGAGGGGCTGTGGGCTACTGGGTGATTTCCAACATATTTGGTGGGACTGTCCTGTGATACGACCCTTCTGGGAGGAAATTCTCGCACAAATTAAAGATATGTTGGAGTACCCTATTCCGACCACTATGGCAGAAATTCTCCTGGGCCTTCGTGACCCCTCCCTCAAACATCAAACTAAGGCAGATAAGGCCATTATGTGGACTTGCATTGGGGCTGCGAAAGTATCGATAGCGGCCGCATGGAAGAAGGAGGAGGCTCCCGCTATCTCATTATGGCACTCTAGACTCTGGAAATTACTGTGCCTTGAAAGGATGGCCGATATATTCAGGGATGATTATAAGAACTTTGAATATAGATGGGGGCCACTGGTTGCCTTCCTTACAAGGGGATTACCGTTAGCCGTTTGCCCTGCATCAGTCAGAGATATGCATCTTTTTCAATTTTAACCTACTTGAAGATACCATGACTTGAAACCTCGCTGTAGTTGAGTAGCCGACACCAGTACTGGGTTGGGTGGGAGGGTGGGGGAGGGTTATTTTGCATTTCTTACTTCCTGGGAGTTCTTTTGTAGGGACTTGCTCCCTCTGAAGGACACCTTCCCTGTTGGAAGGTTTTGGGTTAACACCGTCACAAAAGAAAGACGGACGAATAGTATGTTTTACCTCGGTGCAGGCCTACTCCCCGCCCTTGCTTTTGAAGAAACTGTACTTACTCCTTTAGGTTTCTGTGGGATACGGAGGGGGGTATACAGCTAGTGATGTACATCACTTTTTGGTCTTCTTAACATGTCACGCCTTCTAAGCTTATCCAGACGTACCATTTGTCAGTTTGCATTGTAATATGTGATAAAATGCTAATAAACATATTTTTGACAAAAATGGGGGGGACAGTATCTTTGAGATTCAGGAGTATATTCGCCCTAGCACGGTTACTCCGACATCCGTAGAACCAGTTCTAGATTACCAAGTAGGCAAAGTAGGCACCGGCTTATGGGCCTCACTCCTTTTAGGAGACCAGTGACAACAGATCAAAATAATATTGATTTGATCTTGAAGGAAATTTACAATCAAGCTATAATTGTTTTGAATTAATTTTTGTTTAATAACATTAATAATTATTAATGTTTAGTTTTGTGTAATAAAATTGGTTTATTAAAATTGTTGGTTGGTGAAATGAAAAACGTATTGGGAGATAATTTGCGATGGGGGCCCCAAAATTTCGACTGCCCAGGGGCCTCCACTAGGTTTAATCCGGCACTGCGGAGAACTGCAAATGGTTAAGTGCAAGAACATTGATATCAGTTGTAAAAGAATTTTGAATCAGATAGCTACTAGTACCCCCAGGTTTACAGATTCTTTTCCAACAGAATTACAAGAGGCCGCTTATTAGGATATCGTTATATGTGGCCCGAGGAATTTATACCAGGTAGCTTCAAATACTGTTGAATCAAGCTCTAATCATGTTTAAATGCTGAGAACTCTATTCTGTAATGTAGCTGGGACTAAGAGTAAAATTCAGAACCCTGATTGGCTTTGTTTTGTGAATGATTTTGGGACTTTATGCATTTTGGAAACGTGGGTGAATGAGGGGTGCCATATTCATGAATGTACCACTATCACACACCAGCAGTTGACCCAAATATTAGGCCTGGGCAGAGTTTGCAGAGTTCTGCTCCGCGAAACTCCGTGAAGTGACGCAAGAACTCCCCCGTGCTTCGCGGAGTTCTGCAAGTAGCGGAGTTTAGCAAGTAGCACTGCTCACACTGATGTTTAGCCCCGGGAGTTTGTCCCGCACTGTAAAATCAGCACAAACAGCACTATGCACAGCGCAAGAGGGCGCAGCTTCGTTCTGCTGTTCGAGTAGATGTTCTACTTGAGCGGCAGCATCCTCAACGTGAGCGTCAGAGTTCTCAACATGAGCAGTCACGACCTAACGCAAGTGGTTGCAACTTAAAGTGAGCGGTCGCGACCTGCTTTCACCACCCGCATTGAGAAATCTCGCCAGGAGGAGGTCTAACGCGTGATTTTTTCTCGCAAGCGCTCGCCAACTTTACGTTGGTGAGCTACTTGAGAAAAAAAACTCCGCTCTGCGTCACTTTACGGAGCTTTGCGGAACTTCGCAATCCCCACGGAACGCGGAGTGAGAACATCTCCGCAAAATCCGCCCGCGGAGCGGAATTCTTCACCCACTCCTACCCAATATAGGGAGAGCAAAGGGGGGTCTTGTGATTTACATTACTACCCTGTTATGGGGCAGAGTTTTCAATAAAAAATTGGACTGAACCTACTTTCAGATCATTGGCCTTAAAATTTCTAGCTCTGTCCATTTATACATTCTGAATTATTATAACAGTATTTTTACTTGTGGGAAAGCTGGGGTCATTGACTGCATGGTGGATGAATTGGAAGCGCACAGCTTTAAGAAGGACAGAGATAATTTTGTAGTTTGGGGGGATTTTAACTCTCATCCTTGTTGCCGTCTGGCTAGGGAAATATGCAGATGTGTAGATGATCAGGACCAGGGTGTGTCCAATTTTTGTCATGATGGGTATGGCGAGAAATGGCGTTTCTCTAATTAACATACAGAGAGAATCTTGAATTCATTAAAGACTACGGAGGTTAACATTACGCAATAACCTTTTATTGCTGCTCACATACAGCCCTTTAAAGAACATGTGTTACATCATGAAAAAAACATTCCATTAAGAACTTTAGAACAACATCATGGTAACTAGGCATTATCCTCTTAGAGCTGCGACGAAAAACAGTGAAATCCGCTTATTTGACTTCTTCAGCACTTAATTGCACTGGACAAGGAGAAGACTTTCACAGTGACGAGTTATCATCAAAACATGGAAAGAATCAGGTGATACCAACTGGTAAAGAGTTAAGCACATCATCATAGATTTGCTAATAAGAAATATAATAGATAATGATAAACATTTTATACAATATATATCTAAACACAACGGGGTATATTTACGTTCCCTGGCGCATCCCTGCATATCAGCAGGGATGCGCCAGGGAAAATGCGTCACGCAAGTTTACCCTTGCGCCACGTCCGATGCGCCGCATTTACAATGCAGCGCATCGTGGCGCAAGGATAAGCAGATGCGTAACGCATCTGCCGGCGGAAGGTTGGCGCAGTGCTGAAGTTGTGTCGCAAGCGCGACGCAACTCCAGCACTGTTCCAACCTTCCCTATCCCTAACATGGTGCGTCAATCCTTAGGCCTGCTTGAAGCAGGCGTAAGGATTTGACGCACCAGCGCTCGAGAAGTGACTGCGTGAAATCTTGTAGATTTCACTGCGTCACTTTTCCGAGGCGTTCCTGCGCCGGAACGCCCCCTGCGCCGGTACGCCCACATGAAACCTGACGCAGGTTTCATGTGGCGCATGGGTTTACTACATGACGCATCTCCCTAGATGTGTCACGTTGTAAATATAGCGCAACGCGGCGCATGGTTTGCGTCGCCGCTGCGTCACATGCGTGACGCAACGGCGGCGCAAAAGTGGCGCATGGGGCTTGTAAATATGCCCCCACAAGTTTCCCCTTTACCCACCTGGGTGTGGTGGGTGGGGTAATGTTAGCCTCCGTTGTCTTTAATGAAATCAAGATTCTCTCTGCATGTTAATTGGAGAACCACCATTTCTTTACAAGACCGGAGGCTACCATTATGCATGTTTGAAGCTTTTCAATGCCATACTGCTCACAAGGTAAAAGCTTGCAAAGGTGGAGGCATTCGACCAGTCTGATCCTTTCAATATATCAGAAAGTGAGCTTCCAGGCCAAAAAACACTTTGTTGGCTATTGCACCCAGGGAAGAGTGCACTCCCAATTTGGACAAATCTACTCTGCTTCAACATGACTGTTCTTACCCATCTTGAAATGGTAGCTGTAGTCACCGCCTTATTGGGTTTTACAAAAGATATTAGTAATTGATCTTCACCATCTGGTCTAACATCAATCATGCTATGTTCATAAGCTATGAAGTACTATACAACACACAGTTTCTTACAGTCAGCAAAATAATAAGAAAAAATATATTCAGACATTGTTTTGGTCTTTTGCATATTTCGAAATGCACTCCATCCGGAGAGTAGTATCTATTACAGATCTCTAACGCCTTAACATCTGATACTCTTTTAAAAGATATTAGACAGAGTAAGGTCACTAATTTGATAGCTCGCTGTTTTCTGGAAAGATAAGGATTATCAGGCCATAAAACAAATCGGTTGAATATAAGGTTAACATTCCATAAAGACTCATATCTAGCTCTGGGAAGGCGTCTACGTCATATTCCCTTCATTACCTTGCGGATTAAAGGGCCACTATCAATTGAATAATCATTTTTAGTGAGTAGCCTGCCAAGATGCCTGATCTGTAACAGTTGACTGTTTTATAACATAAACCTGATCTAAATAAACCTGCGAGGTAGTTCACTATATCTACTACTGGAGGATCCACGGGATCCAAATCCCGATCTAGGCACCAACTACACCACTTCCTCCACACGCCTGTGTATCTCTTCCTTGTTCCTGGTGCCCACCACTCATCCAGTAGGCTGGTAGCCTCTCCTGAAAGGCCTGAGTATCTGTTAGATCTCCTAAAATCCTCCAAGCAAGAAGGTTCATGTTTTCTTCTAGAAGAAGAGGATGCTTTTCCCCTTATAGTTCTTGGAAAAGACCTAAGCTCCCTAGGATCAAACGTGGAACATCCACTGCCAATTCCATAACTCCTGGAAACCATACCTGGGTATTCCAAAATGGAGTAATTAAGACGATGCTGGATCGCTCCGTTCGTACCTTCAGTAATACCCTCTGAATTAGTGCAAACGGAGGGAACTCATAACAATTCTCTTTGTTCCAGATTTGGAGTAGAGCATTCCCTGCCAGGGCTTTGGGGTTTGGACTCTTAATGTACTACCACTCTATTTGAAAAGTCAGCCTGCTCTCAAGCAGATCCACCTGAAATGGACCCTACAGGTTCTGAATCTTTTTTGAAGAAGATTGGGTTCAGCTTCCTGTCTCTTGAATCCCTTAAAAACCTTGAGTTCCAGTCTGCTCTTATGTTCTGATGCCCAGGAATAAACTCTGCCTTCAACAGGATTTTTTGATTCCAACATAAGTACCAAATCTCCTTGGCTAGATCTGCAAGTATGTTTGACCTTGCACCCCCCAAGAAATTAATATAAGAGACAGCTGTAAAATTGTCTAGTCTGATGAGGACAACACTGTTTTTTAGAGTTGATTTAAAGGTCAGCAATGCGTTGAAACCCGTCATAATTTCTAAACAGTTTATGTGAAGTGGGAGTTCCACTTGAGACCACTTCCCCCTGTTTCTATTTCTCCCATTTTCGCACCCCAGCCCAGGTTGCTTCCATCTGACACAGTATGCTCCAGGGTGTTCCCAAATATTGCTTTGCAGTTTCAACTGTCTACGTTGTTCCACCACCATAGGAGGTCTTCCCAAGCCTCCTGTGACAAGGGAATTCTGTCTTTATACCACAGACCTTTCCTCAACCCCAAATATTTCAGTCTCTGTAAAGCCCTGTAAGGGAGTGGCCCCGGGGAAACTGCTTGAATGGAAGAGGATAGAAGACCAACCACTTTTGCTAGCTCGCGTCAAGTCACTACGTCATTTGATAAAACATAAGCTACCTCCTTTTTCATTTTGGACCATTTCTTTAGTGGTAGTTGTAGTTGAGCTGTAATGGTATCTACCTGTAATCCTAGGAATTCAAGATTCTGTGTTCCGGTCATTATGGACTTTTCGACACTGATAATAAATCATAACCCTTCCAAGAAATCCACAGACCATTTCATGTACTTTAGCAATTCTTCTTGATTTTGTGACATCAGTAGCATGTCGTCTAGATAAATAACTAATCATACGCCCCTTCTTCTAAAAAAGGTGACCACTGGTCTTAGAACCTTGATGAAGCACCAAGGGGCTGAAGAGAAACCAAAGGAGGCAACGAAACTGGTAGATTATCCCTTTCCAGGTGAGCCTTCGAAATGTTTGTAAATGCTGGTCCATAGTGATTATGAAATACGCATCTTTGAAATCTAGTTTCACAAGCCACTCCTTCCTTTGTAGGATGTCTCTTAGAAGATCGATACCCTCTATTTTGAAATGTCTGTAGACTAGAAACTTATTTAGTTCTCTTAAGTTTATGACGGGACGTCAGCCTTTGTCTTTTTTCTTCACCAGGAAGATCGTATTCACAAAGCCTTGTCCTGGGTTTGACACTCTGCAGATAACCTCCTTGAGTAACATCTGACTCTCTTCTGAATCTACTAGAGCTGTTTGTTCCTGATATAAGACTAACTCTCTTGGATGCCTCACTTGATAAGGTGCTAGGTTGAATTCTATCTTGAACCCCTTTATAGTATCTAGCACCCAAAAATCATTTGTTATTAATGCCCAATTATTGCTGAATAAGCGTAGTCTTCCCCTTACCTTTGAATGGGAAGAACCAACGGGGGTAAGACTCTTACCCTCCTGTCCAGGTCCCTGGAATCTGCCTCTGCCACCACCTTGTGTGCTAGTGTTTTGACCTCTTTGTGGGAAGAATTAATTATTGTTTACGCGGAAGTATCTTCTGTAACCGTGTTGATCTTGTTAGTAATACTGGGACCTATGTTGTCCGTGGCTGACAGCCAGTCCAATCCTTTCAGCCCTTTAAAAAATTCTACCCCCGAACATGCGTCTCATGTTCGTCTGGGCCTTACTAAAGACTGAGAAGGTCGAGATATACCTCCCTAGTATTTTAATAAAATGTTCTCCGAAGAGTAAGCCATTCGGGTCACCATGAATATCCTTGTTAGCAAGGTCTCCCAATTTGGAGTTTATTCTCATTAATATTGCTCTCCTACTTTCGGAGGTTAGCCCTGCATTGGCATTACTAAGAAAGCATAGGTCTCATTGACTCCACTCCCGGAGGAGTTCCATGTCCACAGGGGTGCCCTTTAAAGAGGCTTCCTCAGCCAAGTCTATGATTCTAGCAAGTGGTCCTAGAGTTTCTAGTACTTTGTCTTGGCACTGCTTAAGGTAGCGCTCAAGCCCTTTTCTAGGATCCCTTCCTGCTTTGAATAGAAAAGTCAGTAGTTTAGGGTCTAAATTAGGTGTCATCCCTGATTTGTTAGCTAGGAAAGGTCTGGAGCATTCAGTCCTAATTAGATTTTGTGTGTCTTTTTCAAGAGGCATACAGATCCAGAACTTAATAAAGTTCGCTACGTGGTACATGGGCCAGCAATCTGATCCTCTTTGGTGTGTGATACGGGTAGGGATAAACATCTCCACACCTGCCGAATCTTTGATTGCCTTAGAATTACAAGGCTGGCCCAAGTCCTCATCAAGGAGGTCATTATCTAGGGTTTCTAAGGAATCAAACATGTATTCGTCCACCTCATCATCAAAATTCATTGCAAAAGGATACTCTTCATTATCATTAACTGAGGTCTTTTGTGCCATGAAGGTCATTCGGTCTTCTTGTGCCGCGAGGGACACCTGAACTATTTGTGCCAATATGGCTGCTCTTGCCAGTTGTGCCGCTGTGGACACCCAGGTCATCCGTAGCATACAGGCTACCCAGGGATTGGTCCCATTCTTTTGTAGTACACAGGCCACCATGAGGCTCATCACTCCAGTGTTTTGCCTTTTTTAAGGCCTTACCTCCTTTTCTTGGTAAAGGACTTTCCTCCTCTGAGAGGGTAACTGAGTCCTCTTCATTAGGGTAATCCCTTTCTCTTTTATTAAAAACTGCTTTCACTGCCTCCTTTAAGGGGGACTTGAAATGTTTTTCAATAAAACTCATTAGAAAATTTTCATTAAGAGGTGTATCCTCACCCTCTTGTATCCCATTCTCTGACATGCTCAAGGTAAATAATTTAGGGGTGTTATATCAGTATTATAATCCTCCCCCCCTTTTTTTTGTGAAGCGTTTAAAGTATAATCTGTTTTGTTACCAACGTTGAGTAGCGTTGAGTAATGAATCAGCCGTTAATCTCTTGCGCTGTGTGTATTCATGGTAACACACAGCGTAAGGTATTTTTTTTTTGCTTAGCCATATTTCTATTACGGTGATTTCCTTTTCCCCTTTCCGTGAGTCATCACACGCAGGAGGAATTGGCCCGGTCCTCTTCGGGTCTAAGCAATCTTCTTTTAGATTGGGGCGGGGTCGTGTAGCATGTCGTGTGACCTCCGTCCCTCTCGCTGCAGTGCTTTCTCCCCGCAGCTAGTAAGAGAGCTGAAAATCAAACGGGCTGAGTACAGGCTGCAGTGAGAGCGGTTTTGTCTCTGCGGCCTGTCTTTGGGACCCCGACGAAGACGACCTGACATTTCCGCTTGCCTGGTACAGCACAACCGGTGTTCAGCAGCTCTAGGGGGCCGGACCACCGTATGTACAGTGTTCAAATGACGCAGCCCATTGCTTTAAGTTATTTGAATACTCTGTTAATTGGCAATTGAATGAGGAACCCAACCAGAAATTGGAAGGGTGGACATACCAAAAGCAGCGCCACTTATCTGTTAACCGTAAGTGAAAGGCTGTCAAGTTAAAGGGTCAAGTGAAATTATACAAAGTAATTCATAAAGCCCAGCAACAGCACCATCTACCTACCTGTTGGCTGTATAGGTAAAAGGGTTAGTCATTAGCAAAATTATCCAATGTAGACAATAAAGCTCAGAGTCAAAGAAAAGCATTTTTAACTGTAGAAGAGCAGTGAATAAAAGAGAGGATGATGCCTAGTTACCATGATGTTATATGTTGTTCTAAAGTTCTTAATGGAATGTTTTATTCATGATGTAACATGTTCTTTAAAGGGCTGCATGTGGACAGCAATAAAAGGTGATTGCATAATGGTAGCCTCCGGTCTTGTAATGAAATTAAATAGTGCACTTTTCAGTTTTGATACGGTTTTTGCCAATGAGGCCACAGAACCGCAGATTCCTTTTGAGTGTGCTTTTACAGACAGAGACTGCAGTACGACTATTGACTTTATTTTAGTAACTCGTGCTTTTCGCTCCTTAAATGTGAACTTCAGGACACATTCAAGTGACCTTAATGACTGTAATTCCCAAAGCATTGCTATTTATGTGCCCAGACAACAAGTTAAAACCTAGTAATGTATATTACTCTAATGATATATAGGTGGCCTCATCAAGAGTCTTTAGGTTTAAATGGAGTAATGTAGTTCCAGAGGAATTTCTAACTAACCTAGTTCGCGAAAATTATGTCCAAGTGAAAATATGCTTAGAAGAAAATGCTAGGGATAAGGACATTGAGAGTGTTTATGTTGGCTAGGTCTGATAAAGCCAGTCTGGTCTGTTAACCTGGAAGACAGAATGTGAATCGCACTGGCTGGTTTGACGCTGAATGAACAAAAACGCAAATAAATCTGAATGAGGCAATTAATAGAGTTCCCAGAGTTAGAAATGAAGTATTAACATGCAGGAAGCCTTATAAGACTGCACTGGCAAACATGAAGCAGGAAATTAAAGCTGAGGCATGGACAGCACTAATCGATGCAAGTAGATGTAAAGATAGTTGTGCTCTCTGGAAAATTGTCAATAGGCCTTTCTTTGAAAATGTGGATACCCCATCAATGGAAATTGCCATTCTGTAAGAGGAGTGAGTGGCACATTTCTCTAGTATTTATAACAATGATTCCTCTAGACTCAGGGATCAGGTGTCAGTTAGGAGACACCGATCCTGGGAAGGGAACTGATGGAGCAGAGAAAATAAATTTTTTTAACCCCTAACAAATTTTATAAATAATTAATAAAATGTTCGTTTAAATGTATTAATCAACACTGTACGTGTGGGAAGGGTAATACGCAAGTGTATGTGCTGAATAATCTATTAATGGATGTCCGTGTGTCTAATTATAACATAAAAATAAATGCGTACTAATTTAAAATAAATGCATGATTTTGTGCTTCATAGAAATAAACGTGTCGTTGCAAAAACAATAGTGATGGTAAGTAAGGAACAGCTTAAATGTTGCTTTCTGCTAGGTAATAACTAATTGGGGTACGTAGATGACGGGAGGGAAACGAAAAGGCTATTTTTCTCTATTTTAATGATGTTTTGTTTATTTCAAAATAGTGCTTCTAAAGTATAACCGAGTGGCGATATAAAATGGCTGCCAGTTAATGATGTGCGCAAGTGCGGGGAAACACGTGACAAGGGAGAGAAGTCGGAGAAAAGCTAACCTCGTGATGTTGCTGAGAGGCTAGGATGCGAGAAATGGTCAAGGCTGATGTGACCTAATTGAACTGATAGTGTGCCGTGGTGATCAGCAAAGACCCGTGGGAAACCAGTTTAAGAGAAAGGACAATGCCTGCAGAGTTCTCGAATGTATCGAAAGAAGTTACAAATGTACTGATAGAAGCGGATGGAAACATGTCTTGAACTGTGAGAAAGGAAATGATCCAAGGACCATTGGATCCAAGAGAACTTGATTAAAAGAATGAATAAGATGACATGCATGGACCAATGAAAGAAAAGCGTGTTATTAATGTTGCAACAATTAGTTAGCAAAGTTAGAATTAGGGTATAAGAGGGCCTACTCTTAGTGGGAGGGGGTCACAGTCAGGAGCGGAGTTGGAGAGTCGTGTTGGTGTTGGTGGCTTCCAGTGCTGGGTGGTCCTGATCGATCCATTACTGAGCGGGAGATGCTGAAAGACTGTTAGATGAGACGGGTTGCAGGTAG
This sequence comes from Calotriton arnoldi, assembly GCA_963921515.1. Taxonomy (NCBI): domain Eukaryota; kingdom Metazoa; phylum Chordata; class Amphibia; order Caudata; family Salamandridae; genus Calotriton; species Calotriton arnoldi. The sequence goes on along the minus strand of CAWUFW010006000.1, from coordinate 641,203 downwards.
CTGATGCTGACGAGCTGAAGTTTCTGTTGCTGTCTTAATTTTCCAGTTGAGTATGAGAATCAGGTTATTTCTAATTCTTAAACTTAGGTTAGAAATCATTAGGCTAAATTAGGAAGGTAGGCAGGTAATTAGGGTTTTGCTTCATGACGAAAATTTCCTTTCTGCAATAAATTGATTATGCTTAATAAATATTTGAATTAATAATGAATGAATAATTGAATAAAAGTTTAAATTCTTTCTCATGCTTTTAAAATTATATAAAATTTAAGATTCTTTAAATCAAATGACTCAGTGGTTATTTTCCTAAATGATTGTGACATCAGAATTGGTTATTGTGATTCAGCTGGTCTTAATCACTATGAACTAATTTTTACATGAATGATTCATCGACAAACCAATGAGCAGGAATATCTTAAAGAAAATAACTAAAAGAAAGTGATAAGTTAAGGTAATAAGATATCCCGGCTCCTTCCAGCGGTACATAAATGGTGTTTTCCATTTAGTTCTCATGCTTCTCCTAGGAATACAGAATTTCGTAAAGGTGTAAAGGAAATCCAGGTGTGTGCGTGTGTGTTAGGCGATGTTTATGGGCCCCATCGTCATGTAGATGTGAGAAAATATAGTTTACCCCTGGATGACCTATAAGTGACCTAGGAGGAGAATAGTTTTTATTGTACGCGCTGCATCAGATTTCTTGGTAGCAGAGTTATGGTTTTCTATAGATTAGTTTAGTGATTATTGATTATTGATTATTTTTGATGACTAACACTATATGTTGAGTCGCGTTATGTTGTATGTGAGTTTTCACGCTTCTGGGATGTAGGAAGTGGAACACGTGTGGCAAGAGAAGTCACATGGAATTTGGTACATGGTCTGAATTCATTTTGGTAATAACACAGATTGTGTTATGTTAGGGATTTTCTGTACAAAAAGTGTGTAACTGAAATAGCAAATCACGTTTTCTTGTGAAACTTTGGCCTTAATTCTCAGGAGCCTAGTCTCCACATGTGTCTTATCCCCAGAGAAACGAGTAAATTGTTTGCTTGAAAGAAGGGTAAGGTAGAGGGAAGTGCTACTTTATCGGCGAGAGTAAATAATTCTGTGGTAGGGTAGAGGTAAGCGCTGCCTACTGGAAATACAGGATTCTTGTGTAAAAGGACAAAGCTGTCACTTTTGTTTAGCGAATCAGACTATGGAATTGTTTTAATTGTTGTAACTAACGGAGAAAACAGTGAAAAGAAAAATTGCCGATAAATTTTGTAAAGGAGGGGTAAAAGAGCAGGAGTGACGGAGAACAGTGCCGCGCTAGGATTGGATAGTGCGCTAGTCACGTGAACACAGAGTCAGGAGTGAAGTAGAAAAGTGCCGCGCTAAGATTGGTTGGTTCGCGGACAAAGGAAATTGTTCTGATTGGTACGTTAGTGTGAGTCGCGCTGTAATTGGTTGAAGTTCCGTACACAGAACAGCGTTAGCGTAAAGAGAAAACAAATAGAAAACATGCCGTATTACGAGTATGAAAGGGAGAGAACGTCATGGACGACAAAATTAAAGAATTTCTTTAAGAAAGACAAAAAGGTCGTGACTAGAGAGGGACAAGTAATTCCTCCGCCGAAATCAGCAGCTTCACACATGATGCTGAAATATGGATATCATACATGCATATGGTTGGAAAATTGGGCAAAGTATACGAAGAATGATGGTGCTTTAGCTTTCCCTGAGAATGGTTCGTTTAGTGTAGCGGTTTTGCGAAATTTGCGAGAAAAGATGACAAATCTAGAACCTAGACCTAGACCGACGCAGTTTGAAGCGTTGACGGAATGGGAAGATGAGATGTATGAGCGAGAGAGATTCAGAGGTTTAAGGGATCATGAGTTTATGCCCGGAAGGATGTGGGGAATAAATCATGAAGACAGAATAAAACGATGGAGATGTGCTAACATGACAGGAGGTTTGTTTCCAGCTTTTACAGTTGAGGAAGGGACTAAGAAAAAACGGACTGAGAAAAAGAAACATATGGAGAGGGAGAAATATATGCATGAGAGCGAAACGGATGATGAATTGCTGGAAGATATTTTAAATAGAAATCCACCTCCGTATCAACAGAGTTCTACAGTGGTGACACCAAATGCGCCGCTAATAGAGACTATGCGAAATAAAAGTCCGGAAAAAAGAATTGAAATAAATAGGTCACAAGATCAAATGAGAACTTCACAAAATGAAGGAATAGAAAGCGACAATGCAAGCGAATTAGCAAGGACAACAAAAGAACTAACTGAGAAGATTAGAGAATTAACGAAAAATATGGAAGCAGTTACTGTGCCTGTAACAATAGGTCCAGTAATACCAGTTTTTGAGAATCAGAAAATTGATGAACGATCTTTGGTGATTCCCATGAGTTCACAATTTCAGAGAGAAAAAGAAAGGATGGAACAAAGTGCAAGCACAAGTAATTTGGCTAGTACTTACAGACCAAGTCCACCTACAAATTTGACTGTGAATGAGTGCAATGGTAGGAAAATGCATATGGTAACAGAATCTGCAACAGAAACTCCTGAAAAGAGTGGTAATTGGGTAGAACTAAACAATACACCCATAGGTCCGACTCCTGATGAGTTAAATCAGTGGATGAAGGCATTTAAAATAAAAGAACCAGAAGAAAAACCATTAGATGTAATTAGGTTAAAAATTGACATGGAAGAATTAATTCTAGGAACGATTGGTACAGAAAAGATAAAAAATTACCAGGATGATGAAATAATGTTTCTGTGCAAAAGTATTACATGGAGAGCAAAGAATTTACATGACAAACTAGAAGAAGTAGCCAGTGAAATTGGAATAGACTTTGCGAAAGTGAAAACATTGCAGAAACCATATAGAGTAGATTTTTGTGAAAAAGATATTGAAAATTTGAACACGGCAGGAAGACTGACACAGATAAAAGAGTTAATTGTGTTGTTGAGAAAATGGGGTGATGTGGACAGATGGAAGGTTAGATGGACAAAGAAGAATGAGAAAACTACAGACAAAGCTTCTTTGGCTTTTATGATTACCGAAAAGGAACCTGGTGCCAGAGAATACCCTATGAGAGAAACTCCAGGTGGTAGTTATGTGCATATTCCTTGGACTAGGCAGGATATACTGTCATTTACCAATGACTTTCCGAAGTTAAGAGAGAAACCAGTTGAATGGTACCGACAAGTAGAGAGATTTGTAAAGGTTTCAAAAGTGTTGTGGATAGATTTAGATGGATTATTTGACATAGTGGTACCAACTGATTTGTGGTCAGAATGTAAGATTACAGTTGACTGGCCAACTACAGAATATCCAAGAGATCCTAAGACAGGAGCTCCAGGTCCTGAGGTGATGAAGAAGTATGATAAGGTGATTACCTTTTTGAAGAATAAGATTCCTCCTAAAGAGACAGATTGGGTAAAAATCGATCGAACTACACAAGAAAGTAAGGAGTCTGTACATGCCTATTATGAGAGGTTGTTGTTGGTTTTCAAGCAGTATAGTGGATATGAGGAATTAAGTGAAAAAGATATGAGTCATTTTGTGTACAGATTTGTGTTTGGATTGAAGCCAGAGATTAGTGAAATGATTAAACAGCATATGATTAATTGGCAGAATGGCACAGTCGATGATGTGCTGAGATATGCTAAGTATTGCAGTGATGATATTGAGAGTAGACAGCGTAAATTGAAAGAGAAGGCAATGTGGGCACAGGTGAAGGTGGCAGAAAAACAAGAAGCTCAATTGGACAATAATAATGGGAATGAAACAGGACAGAATAAAATGCGACCTAACATAGGTAAAGGGAAAGGTCAAGTGAGTCTAGAAGAAGCAAAGAAGAAATGGCCATGTCATAATTGCGGAAAATTAGGGCATTAGAGAAACGAGTGTAAGTTCCCACCTAAACCTAATCCGGAAAATCAATCATTAACTCCACAGGTGCAGAATGAGGTAGTTGTTCAACAAAGTCAGGTGCCGCAACCACCACTTCCCAACACTGTTAACCAGCAAAGATACAGTACAGAAACAGGATTCTACGGAGGAGAGCAGGTAACACAGTTGCCGCGAGCAGCTAACATTTCTCAGTATTGGTTGCGTCAGAGTGAGGATGACCCGGATGAAAGATTCTGACGGTGCCCAGGAGAGGGAAAGAGTGCGTACTTGGCGCAACTCTAGAGGTAGATCAGTCTGGTCCCTTTGTGGATGGAGAAGTGAATGGTGCAAATGTAACATTCCTTGTCGATACTGGAGCTACCCGTTCTACTGTTAGATCAGTGGAAATTCCAAACCTTCCTCTCTCAGGTGAATGCATCCAAGTGGTAGGAGTAGCTAATCAGCAGATTAAAACACCACTTACTGAATTAGTGGAAGTAAAAATTGGTTCTTTTAGCAAAATGCATAAATTTGTAGTGTGCGATTGTAGTCCTGTAAATCTTTTAGGTCGTGACCTCTTGTGCAAGATGAATTGCACAATTTATTGTACGCCAGATGGAATTGGATTTCAGACCTCAGATGAAGATGTCTTGTATAAAGTAACTTTGATGAATCAAGAACCTGAAATGAATGGTTTGTTTCCTGCATTTGATGCAGAAAAACTTCCAGAAGAACTAAAAATTGCAGTGAAGGAAAGTGTGTGGGATTTTACAGGAGAAGATATTGGATTAATGAAAGAAGTTGATCCCGTAAAAGTAACAGTAAAAGAAGGAACAACTTACCCGAATACGCCACAGTACAAATTAACTCCAGAAATAATTGAAGGAATAACTCCTGTAATAAATAAAATGATTGAACAGGGAATTTTGAAAGAAATAATGAGCAGTCCATGTAATTCACCTATTATGGGACTGAAAAAGCCAAATGGAACATATAGAATAGTACAGGATTTGAGAAAGATCAACAAAATAGTTGTGCCCTGTTGTCCAATAGTGCCAAACCCTGCAGTAATTCTATATCAAATTCCACACGAAGCTGAGTGGTACACTGTGATAGATTTGTGTCAGGCATTTTTCTCTATTCCTTTGCATCCAGATAGCCAGCCATTATTTGCGTTCCGGTTCGGAGAGCGTATTTTGGCATGGTGCCGAATTCCTCAGGGGTATACAGAAAGCCCCTCAATCTTTAATCAGATTTTAAAGAAATCTCTGGAAGATTTGAAAATGCCAGAAAAGTCAGTGATGGTGCAGTATATCGATGACCTGTTGGTGGCATCGAAAACAAAAGAAGCATGTGTAAATGATACAATAGCTTTACTGAACCATCTAGAGAAAAGAGGACATAAAGTGTCTCCTTCAAAATTGCAATTTTGCCAAAAGAAGTTCAATATTTAGGGCATAAAATTGAGAAAGGAGTGCGAAAGATAGCGACAGAAAGAGTAAGAATGATTCAAGGAATGAGAGCACCAATGACGCAAAGAGAGGTAAGAATGTTTCTAGGAATGGTTGGATATTGCCGACAATGGATAAGTGGTTTCTCTTTGATTGCAAAACCATTACAAAAGTTGACCAAGAAAGATGTAAGAGACCCTTTTGAGTTAAACAATGAAGAAATGAAATCTTTCAAAGAATTGAAAAGAAATTGTGTGAGGCCCCTGCATTAGGCATGCCTGATTATGAGAAGGATTTTGAGTTGTACTGCAGTGAAAGGGATGGATGTGCGTTTTCAGTACTGGTACAAAACATGGAACAATGAAAAGACCAATTGCTTATTTTTCAGCTGTTTTAGATCCTATAGCAAAAGCATTGCCCGGATGTCTGAAAGCAGTTGCTGCTACTTGTGTAAGTCTGGAACAAAGTGAAGGTATAGTGATGGGGTATCCACTGAGAGTATATGTTCCCCATTCAGTAGAAATTCTTTTGACAAGAACAAAAACACAGTACATGACACATAGTCGGCTGACTAAGTACGAAAAAGTCATCTTGAGTGCTGAAAATGTGACCATAGATAGATGCATGAATTTGAATCCTTCAACATCATTGCCAGATGAGGAGAGTATAATTGAACAAGACGAAGTAGATCATGATTGTCTGAACGTGCTGGAATATTGCACGAAACCAAGAGCTGACATAAAAGATGAACCGTTAAAGGAATCCGATTATGTCATGTTTGTAGATGGCTCATGTTTGAGAACAAAAGAAGGAGTTTTAAGCACAGCTTACGCAGTGTGCACAGTGGCAACTGTGATGGAAGCGTCTTGTCTGAAAGGAATAAGGTCTGCACAAGTTGCGGAACTGATTGCTTTGATTCAAGCATGTAAATTAGGAAGAAATGTACGAGTCACGATTGTGACCGATAGCCAATATGGTAAGGTAAGGTAAATAATTTATTTGTACATGGTTGATTAAAACCTTTACAAAACAATTAAAACATTGCAAAAAATTTACTTTATACGACTTTCTAAAATTTAAAAATTTACTTAATATCGATTTATGGCCATCATTGTAATTAAAAGTTCGTGACTTCAGGACACCGTCTCGGAAGTATTCGGTCTGGCTTTTATTAATCCGCAGTCAACATGTTCTTCTGTCTTTTTGCTACTAGTTCAAAAAACTTTGTGACCCGACAGTTTAATTTTGTTTTGGTAGGGTTAAAGCACAGTTTGACCGCCTGCCTGCATGTGCGAACACCATATAGTTTAAACGATGGACGTAATAAATTGTACCTCAGGTCCTTTAATTTGGGGCAAATACAGATTACATGAATGATATCTTCTTTGCCAGATTTGCACAAGCGACAATGTTGCGGGAGTTTTTCTTACCCAAGGCGGCAGATGAGGGGCAGCTGGAATTACACCAAGGCGTAATTTTAAAAACTTTTCTTTTGTCTTTAGATTCATTCCAATGTTAAGATACACTTGAGGTTGCAGTGTTAAATAGTCGCTGAGTGTAATCCAGCCGTGCGCTCTTTTGGATAATGTCACCTTATCCTCAATAGAAGAAATAATACGTGCTGATTTTTTCGCAACTTTTTTAAAAGACAAGAGATCAGTAAGGGTGCCCCAGAGGTCTAACAGTCCCAAGGTTTGGAGTGAGTCAAATAAGTAATCTCTTGCAGAGGATGTTCGATGGCGGAGCAGCTCTTCCCATAAATTTGAATTTAAAGAACCAACCTCAGCGCTGCGAATCTTGTGCCAAGTAGTGACATACATGCTCCGTCTTTCCAGTGTTTGTTTTAACAGACCAAATTCAAGCCGAATTTGCGCTGGAGAAACGTATCTTGGCAGGTTGAAGATTGCCCTGTATGAGTTTGCTATCACTATATCCAATAGCGCAGCATCCTTTCCTTGAAGGGGTTCACTCCCATATGTAAGGGTCGGCTGTAGCTTTGCTCGCAGGACCTGGAGCAAGGGGTTAAGCGTTAAGTCAGGAAGCTTGACCTTTAAAGATTTTATCGCCAAACAAGTCACAGTTCCCTTCCCTCGCAAGGACTCTAGTTGTTGTTTGAACGAGTTCTTATGGTCCAAGATTACTCCCAGGTATTTATAGGTAGTTACGAGATCCAGCCCTTGTCCATTTAGATGCCAATTGTTTTTCCTTTTTTTCCGATAATTCACTGTCATGACTTTAGATTTGGCAAAATTTATTTGCAAGCAGTTCCTTTCCGAAAAGGTGTGGGTTACATTCAAAAGATGTTGGAGGCCAATCGGAGTCCGACTGATTAAGACCAGATCGTCTGCGTACAACAGATTGGACAACTGAGTTTTCCCTAGTTTTGGAGCATGGCAGGGGCACTTATCGAGTTCTCCTGACAGGTCTGCAAGAAAAAGGTTAAATAAAAATGGAGCTAGAACACAGCCCTGTTTTAACCCTTTTGTTGTTGGAATCGATTTAGAGAGATGTGTTCCTGCTCCTAATTTAACCTTGATCCAGGTGTTTGTGTGCAGTAATATCAGTTGGTCCAAGAGTCGTTTCGGTATACCCCAGTTTTCCAGTTTCCTCCAGAGTTTATTTCGATCGACGTGATCAAAAGCGGCAGTATAATCAATGAAACACAGGAAAAGGGGAGTTTTGGTCTCTTTTGCTGCATCCATCAGCATGGTCAATGCCATGATGTTTGTAACGGTCCCTTGACCCTGGCAGAAGCCTGTTTGATTAATAGGGAGGATGGAATTTTCGGACGCCCATGTTGTTAACTCCTTCAATATGGTTCCTGCATAATACTTGGCCTCCACGTCTATAAGAGCGATAAGCCGGTAATTATTTGGAAGTTTCCTGCTGCCCTGTTTAAAAATTGGGCTTAATACTGATCCAAACCAGGACTCCGGTAGTGCTAATGTGTCCTTTATGTTTTTAAAAACCGGTGTTAGTGCTACACTCCAAAATTCAGCATCTGATTTATATAACATTGGTGGGATGCCGTTTGGACCAGGGGCACCTGTTGGTCTGCCCCTAGCTATTTGCCTCTTGATTTCCGCTGATGTGTAAGTAGAGTGTTCAATCTCAACAGAGGCAGTAGAACTTAAATCTAACTTTAATTTACCTACACAAGGAGATGACGTAGTTCCTCTTGGGTCTGAGTCTTGAAAAGTTACCATTGTACCGCAGTTGCTTGTTTTTTCTCTACAAACTACTTTACTGGGCCCTTTTGTCCCTACTTCATCAAGACGTTCCCCGTTGTCAGCGAATGTGTTGTTAAAATGCTTGAAGAGGTAATTTGTCCATGCTTCCTCCGTTATATTAGAATTTAGGCCAAGATGGTCTGGATTCTTTAATCTTTTGATCATATGCCAAAACCTTGAACTGTTTTTCCGTTTAACTTCATAAAGGAGCTTGGCCCATAAATCTTCATTTTTTCGCATCTTTTTTCCCATTTCATCCTTTTTAGCAGTTGTTTTGCTTCCCGTAAAACTTTTTGTAAGTCTTGATTTAATGGATCTTTCCTCATCTGTCTCAATGTTCGGTTTATAATCTGCTTTTGGATTTTCATTTCTGGAGTGGGTTGCGTTTTGGTCGATGCTCCCGTTTGATGTATTAATCTATTTGATGATCCTTTCAGTAATTTCTCATCGACTGCTAGGATGAAGTTTTGCCATGCTTCTACCGGTTTTGTCGTGAGATTTTCCGCTTGAATGTAAAGAGTTTTTACCTTAAGGCATATAGTGCTGATATTACTGGGATTGCATCGAAGCCGCTTTAGATTTGCGGCTACTTTGATATTAATACCTATAAATGGTTCGATCTTAAGAAGTGAGTTGACTTTTATTGTTACTTCTTGAGGCAAGTGGTCGCTATGTTCGCTGGTCCCAATCTTAAACGCCATTACGGTACCAAGCATATTTAGGGATGTAAATGTATAATCCAAATGAGAAGATTGCTGTTTTGAATGAAACGTTGCGATTGGTGGGTCATCCTCCGGGAAACGCCCGTTTAAGGCTCTTAAGTTAAGATGTTCTAACTGCCGTAATAGGTGATTTGAGCAATTTGTGGATTTCTTAATGTTTGGGAAGCCCTGGCTTGGCACTTCCCATGCAACATTAAGTTCTTGGTCAAGGGCATCACCTTCCCCAGAGCTAAAGAGATACATGTTAAAATCGCCTGCTAGAATAATATAGTCAGAATCCTCTTCATCCATTATCTTTTTGTGGCTTCAGTCAGTTCTTTGGCAGCTTTCCGTTTCCATTTGGGATGGATGTAAGCGTTAATTACTATAACTTCTTGACACTGGCTGTTTAGCCAGAGTACGATCTTTACCGCCTGCATAACGCTTGGGGGTGTTATTTGAGATGCTATTGCTGAGATCTCTCCTATAGTTACTATGGAGGCCATAATCATTAAGCCCCTGATCGGCGACCAAAATCGGAACACTTTTTTGCCGGAATGCAACAAGATGTATATCCTTGGAGTTCAAAGGCCTTTTCCTCCCAGGTCTCTTGCAGCAGTAACAAATCAAATGAATTTAAATATTGTAAGAACTCCGGATCCTCACTTTTACTAGCTAGACCGTTTATGTTCCAAATGCATATCTTAATTTGTCTGGAGTTGTCCAAGGCATGATTGAGGTTGCTCTCCCTTTGTCAATTTGTATGGTCTGCTATGTTAATGGTGCGCTGAATTTGCCTCCAGTTTTGTGAGGCAGTTGGCCAAATGTGACGTAGATCCCTAGAGTCTTGTGCTGGTAAAAAGATCTTTGTATCTTGGGTGTATGCTCTTGGCGAGGTACTCCTTGCTCCCTTTAATACTGAATTGATGTTTTTCCGTATGGGTGTCCCAGTAGGGGGTAAAAAGGTGTCGGATAGGGAGGTAACTTTTCCTTTTCAAGTTTTATCCCCCATTGCTTAAACATAATCACTTCTTTCATGATTTTTTTGGCTGTCTCTGCGGAGTTCCAGGTTGCTTTGGTTATTTCCGAACATTGCGAGTTGTTGTTTAGCTGGAACTCTATTCGGAGAAGATCAGAGGAGCCAATATTTTCTAGGTTTGTAATCGAATGTAAAAGCTGCAGTATATTTCCTCTGTTCAATATGTCATCACTGCCACGAGATGTATATTCTGGAATGAAGAGAATAGTGGCCATGCTATCCCCGTGTTGTACTGCAGCTTGCTTTGCTCGAGATCCCTCGTTTCCGGTATGACCGGGCTGTGGAGAGCGACTTAAACTGCCGCTTGTGGGGGAAGTTTGTTGTGTTCTGTGCTGCCCTTCTCTCCGTAAGTCCTTTGTAATGTTTATTGTTCCCCCTGTTTGCTTCTGTGATAACTCTGCGTTGCTGGTCTGAGTATTGTCGCTGATTTCTATGGTTTGAGTTTGTTCAGTTTTAATGGTCCTTATTAAGTCAAAATTATATACAGTTTGAGTTTTTTTTGTTTGAGGAAGTCCCCGCTTACTTCCAAAAAGTGGAGATTTATGAGATTTATCTCTAGAGGGTGTGCTCAAAGCCACTGGCGGCTTGGCAATAAATGTCAGGGGTGGATTCTCCAAGTCTTCAGGCAAAAGCGAGAGCGTAAGTTGATTTACGTGTTCGACTTTTGGACTGTGAACGATTGCTGTTGGGGACAAATATAATGGTAGTTCCTTACGAGATCTTCCGCTGGTTGGAAGCCTGTTTCTTCCCTTCCTTTTTTTCTTCCTCCGAGTTTTACAAAAGCTCTGGGCGTTGGTTGGTACACAGTCAGCTGTAGTTGTACAAGCTGCTGATAAATGAGCCGTGAGTTCAGCTTCCCTATTCTCTGATGTTAGTAATAGGCCGTCCCTACCTATCATATTCAAATTGCTGTTTACTGTCCGTGCTACTTTTAATTGGTCCGTAGGGCTTTTTGGTGGTCTGGAGAGTTCAGTGTTCTTTGCAGAAGTCTGTAAAATGGTTGTTTTTGGGTCTACTATTAGATCCCCTATCATGGATGGTAGGGTTAGTAACTTGTCTACGATCGGTTCACAGGAGCATGATGATGGTATTGCTTGGACCACATAAGCTGATTCCTGTCCTCTCTTTATGAGGCCATTAAGTTCTAATATTTTCGAGTCTATTCCTTGAGATGGAATCAGCCATTGTCTGTAAGACGGTAAGTTGCAGATCCATTTTGTGAGATTGAAATTGTAATGCTGCAGCTGAATCTTGCAGGGTGTTTAGGATTGTTACCCATAATGATTCCGGGATTGGGCTTCCAATGTTGTTACTTTTCTCCAGTCTTGGAGAGTTATTTGCTTCTATTGGTGAGTTTGAATGAACTGGTTTCAGGTTGTAAGAGGCTACGAGTTCTTCCCATTCCTGGGTAGCTATAAAAGTCATATCGTTATTTGTTGAGTGGGAGTCGCTGAAAGGTATCAAAGTGCATATGTGCTGTTGGACTATTATGTATTAATGATTGCTCCCAGGTATCTACTTGAGTTGTTTCGAGTGGTTTTGTTTGAATTGGAGAACTATTTTTTAATTGTGGGAATAAATCTTGTTGTTTTCCGTCCTTGAGGTCCTGTGCGTTAACTGCAGCTGATCGGTCTACTTGGGTTGTTTGAGTTGCCTTCTTTCGGATGGGAAAGCTGTTATTTAATTGAGAAGATAGATCTTGTACTTTTCCGTCACGGTTATCTTGAACCTTAATTTTGACTGGTGAATCTGAGCTCTCTGTGTATAAGGTGCTGATTTGACTTAAATTTGTCTCAACTCCACTGGCTGAGTGGGAATAAGGATGGGAGTGTTTCACCAACTCTGAGAATTTATCCATCTTCGGCGAGCTCAACAAGCTATTTTTTTTTACGGTGATTTTTCCAGAACAGGGCGAACCCGGAGCAACCCTGCTTTGACTATTTGCTCCTTTAGCTGCTAAATTGATACAATCACCCACTCCCCTGGTTCCGGTTGATGTTGTTGTTGTCACTTCGGTTGTTTCCCCAGGGAGGGGTTGACAATTCGTCCCTATAGACTGTGGGGTCACAACTGGATTAATATAGAGAGGACTGCAGTCAGTTTTACTTAATAGGAGCGGTGTTTGCAGCCCTTTTATATTCCCAGTCTTGGAGTAAATTGCCGTCCCTGGGTCCTTCAGAAAAGAGAATTTTGTGTATATCTTTGGCTGGTAGGTACATATTTTTTTCCTCACAGACATTCCTTTAATGGTTATAAGATCATTTGAGACCTTTAACGTTGTATGAGACAATGGCCGCTGTGGCGATAACTGCAGTGTCTGTGGTGCCATTGGCAGCTGGGGGGGCAGCTGAAAGGGCAGTAACTGCATGCCGTGGCCAACTGCAACCGGAATGTCAGTAGTCACCAACCCACAAATATTACCACAATAATACGCTCCTCAGATGGATTTAAGAGAGTGCTCCACCTCTGTCCAGGTGGTGTAAGAACTTTTGCCATTGTTTTTATAGTTATAATTTCGCTTGTGGTTACAATTGGAGTTGCAATTGAACTTATGGTGGCCTTGTTAGATTCTTCCTTGTAGGCGTTATAGGTTTTGAGGGTTTTGTCTCGAGATTTAGTTGGTTGTGGTTGTGGTGTCGTTGCAGGTTCCAAGTCAAGTTTCCTTTTTTTTGACTTTGACTTGTTTTTTGGTTCAAGCAAAAGGTATCTGACTTTGCCAGATCTCATTCCTCCTTTCTTAGTAGATGCTTTTATTTGAATTTTATTTATATTTCATCTATGACCGTCTGTGCCCTGGGCCCTGTGTTATGTCCGGCCAGGTACTGCGTAGAAAACACAGAAGCACAAGGTGCACAAGAGAGGAGTAGGAATAAAATAATGAGGCAAGTTCAACAGCAATACAATACGATGATGCGCGGTGATGCACGGTGTTGCAGCACCGAAACGGGACGGGAGAGCAGGGCACTCTAGGTGCTACAGGCTACGGGCTGCTCCCAACATAGCTGGGCCGCCTCCGCAGCGCACCTGGGTACAACACTTCAGGCTGTCTCTAACGTCAACCTTGCTCTCCCGCTTTTACCGCTTATTACCTCTGCTTTCAATATCTTTCAGTATCACGTTCAACGGGCTCCCGGACTCCCAGGCTCCAGACCGCTCAACTCCTTGGAACCTCGGCTCACCGCTGAAGGCTTGTAGCTCCCGGAGACGGCTCCTCACCTCCACCTCCACCGTCTGCCATCCGCCCAGCACAAAACACAGAACTCCGCCTCCGACAAGCGTTAGGTGAAGGAAATGAAGGATTGACGGAGCTGAGTGCCCTCCAGCAGCAGCCTGTGGCTCTCGCGGCTCTCGCGGCTCTCAAAGGGGCTCCCGCGACTCTCCTACCGCTCCCGCGGCTCTCGTGACTTTCCTACCGCTCCCGCGGCTCTCGTGACTCTCCTACCGCTCCCGCGGCTCTCGTGGCTCTCCTACCGCTCCCGCGGCTCTCGCGGCTCTCAGGGGGCTCCCGCGACTCTCCTACCGCTCCGTGGCTCTCGCGGCTCTCACGGAGCTCCCGCGACTCTCCTGTCGCTCCTGGGGCTCCCGCGGCTCAGCTCAGCCGCCAAGCCTCTCTCTGCAGCACTCTCTCAGCTGCGCTGCCTCTCGCTGCCTCTCGCTCTCCCGACCCGGAACAGGAACAGCAAGTGATGGGCTCGGCATCGTACATGATTTTGGTCAGATTTGGTCACAAAGAGGTTTCTTGACGTCTGCAGGAACACCTATCAGAAATGGAGATTTTGTTAAAAAGCTGCTTGAGGCGATACAGTTGCCTAAACAAATCGCTGTAGTGAAGTGCAAGGCGCATAAGAAAAACGAAGATTACATAGCCGTTGGCAATAATTATGCTGACGAGATCGCCAAATATTGTGCAGAGAACATGGTGTCCATGAACAAAAATAGAGAAAGGGAGCATATCTCTTCTCCTTTGCTTTTAACTAATACTGTCGAGACATGGGATGAAGTAAGACAGTTACAAGAAACTGCAAGTGATGAGGAAAAAGATTACTGGATAAAAGCAGGATGTAGAAGACAGGAAAATAATGGTGTGTGGGTGTACAGAGACGAAAGACCAGTTATGCCTGATAGCATGATTGCAGACATGGCACGGATGTACCATGGACAAGCTCATATTGGGAGAGATGCAATGATCAGACTTTTAGACAAACCTGGTATAACCCAAAATTCAGAGCCATAGCTGAAAGTCTTTGTCAAAGATGTCTTATTTGTCAGCAGTTTAACCCAGGAAGAAAGACGGTAGTAAGTCTAGGAACAATAGGACGAGAAGGAGGTCCGTTCACTAGAATGCAGTTAGACTTTATAGAAATGCCCCCTAGTAACAGACTAAAATATGTTCTAGTGGTCGTCTGTTTGTTTTCTCGTTGGGTGGAGGCATACCCCACTAGAAGGAATGATGGAACAACGGTAGCAAAACTTATGCTGCGAGAGTTCATTCCAAGGTATGGTTTTCCAGTCACGGTTGAGACAGATAGAGGAACACATTTTCAAAATGAGTTGATCCAATTGATTTGCGAAGCATTGAGTATTAAACAAAAACTACATTGTGCTTACAGACCAGAGGCTTCTGGGGTAGTGGAGCAAATTAATGGAACAATTAAGAACAGATTAGGAAAAATGTGTCAAGCTACAGGACTCAAATGGCCAGATGCACTGCCTCTTGTTCTGATGACCATCAGAAGCATCCCTGAAAAGAAAACTGGACTTAGTCCTCATGAGATGATCATGGGACGAGCAATGAGACAAGCACAAGTACCTGTCAACAAGTCATTGACTATAACTGATGATCTAGTACTGGATTATTGCAAGGGACTGGCTGATGTGGTGCGTTCTGTGTTTCATCAGGTTGGACCGGATGCGACCACTCTTGAAAGAAAACCAGCCCACGACTTGAATCCAGGAGACTGGGTCCGTATAAAAATCCACAGGAGAAGAAACTGTCTAGTTCCTCGCTGGGACGAACCATGACAGGTAATCCTAGTAACAACAACTGCAGTCAAGTGTGCAGGAGTGAAGAACTGGGTCCATGCCAGCCACACAATCAGAGTTCAAGAACCTACTGATCGACATGTGAGTCGACGTCTGGAAGTGTGGGATAAAAGTTTAACGGCTGGGACAACAAGGATAAGAGAAAGGGTGCCAGAACTTGAAGATCGACCTTTAAGTCGACATCTGGAAACATCTGACACAAGTTCAGGATCTGATGATTCAGTTGCAAACTGTGAAGAATTCCGAAGGAGAACTTGGGGTTATAAACCAATTCGAGAAGAAAATGAGCAAGAAATTGATCTAGATGAACAACCAAGTACAAGTTATGGTGGAAATCCTTCAGAAATAATATTAATAGATGAAGTAGGGAAAGAAGTACACAAAAAGTTAGAGAATCGAGAAGAACCCCGAAGAGCAATAGGGACAGATAGAGAAACAGAAGAACAGGGAAATTTAGAAGTAGAAAGGGAGGAAAACACCAAATTGGAAGAACACCGAGGAGGGACAGTAATAAGGGAACACATGAAGGAGAAGACAGATCCACCAGTAGGAGATGACGAGATCATAAGTTTCAAAATAAGAGACAATAGTGAAACAGTTGAAACAGAAACTGAAGAGAGTGGAGAAGAGGAGAAGGCAAAAACTGAATCAAGAAAAAGAAATTGGAAATCAGAAAGAGAAGAAAAAGAAGGTGAAGCCAAAAGGCCAAGAAAAGGAGATAATTGGCCCAACAGCTATATAAGAAAATTGAGATATAGAATAATAAGAGCTGGAGACGAAAGTGCTGAACAAGTGAATGAAATAACAAGTCAAAAGGGACAAGAAAAACCAAGTGGAAAACGATTGCAAAAGTCCAAAAGAACGAAGAAAGTGAATGCAAAATATAAGTCACCTGAGTGGCTGTATATCGCACTGACGGATTACAAAGAAGAAGAAAACACTCACGAGAACCAGAGACTAAGAAGTCGAATGGGAAAAGGTGAGATGCAACAAACCTGAAGTGAAGACTTATAGTGCTTCTGCCGGACATGACAATTTTACTGGATGTGACAAATCACCGGATGTGACAACGAAAGAATTCTGGAAAGAATTAAAAGAAAGTACCAAGCAAAGACTTTTTGAAAGCAGAGTCATTTCTGAGGTGTAGTGACACAATTTTCTGAAACCTAACAAATAGATAAAAGCAAAATGGAAAATACTAGGGATAGAAGAGATAAATGTGAGTTTGTAAAAAGATGGTGTAAAATGTGCTGCTTTTGTACAGGGTTATTAATGACCATATGGATAGTTTTAGCAATCACAATTCCTATTAGTTTAGCTGTAATAGAAGCGAAGAATGATACTAAACCAGAAAAAGAAACTAATATTAAAGAACCAGTTATTTTAAGAAGTAGTGCAGAATTACATAAGGATAAGTCAGTAACAGACTTTTCTAAAAATGTTTTTACAAAATTGTTGTACGAATATGTAGAGACAATGGATGTGAGAGATTGTTATGTTTGTATGCAGTTGCCTGCATCAGTGTCAGAAGGTGTGACTTATCATCCCCTACCTCTAACTTATGGAATAACCTGTAGTGTAATAGCAAGTTTATTTTATAAAACAGGTAGATTAGAATCTTATTAAACTGATATAGATAAGATTTTTGCAAACATTCCAGTAGTACCAGAACTTAACAAAGTAAAACCAGCAAAAGTTTTAGGAGAATTCTTTTAGAACATAGAAAATTAACGTTAGAAGAAATAGTTAGTAACAACCTTACCTGTGAGTTAAAGAAAGAAGAAAAGGTATTTTTAGAAATGGTTGAAGAAAGAAGAATGAAATTTCAAAAAGAAGCAATAAAAGAGGGAGGAACACATCTATGGACGTTTGAGGAAGGAAATCATGAAGGGAAAAAGATAAATGCAGCAATGACATTAGATTGGCCGCAAACAGGAAAGTTGTGTATTAGGAGAAATAAGACAGTCTATGACAATTACTTTGTAGGTTCCAGTATCTGCCATGACAATTATCAAATTCTGGGAGGTTGGGGATTCAAAGGTGGAAAAGATCCAATATTTCCAGGTATCTATTATATTTGTGGGAATAGAGCTTATTACAGGTTACCGGACCATTGGTATGGAACTTGCTATGTAGGCCTGGTCTTTCCAAAAATCTTTCATATGGACAGAGAAGAAAAAGGAACATACAAGATGATTAATAGCTTTACACGTAGAAAGAGGGAAAGTTTTTCAGAAATTGTAGGTGATATTTTTGGAGCATTAATACCAGCAGTGGGAATATCTTTGAATGCATTTAAAATTGGAAATTATCCACAGTAGTAGATCGGTTGTCTACAGATACTGCGGGAGGGTTCTTAATGGTAAATACCGAAATGGTTGCCATGAGAGCTATGGTGATGCAAAGTCGGCTTGCCCTTGATATTCTTTTGGCAAAGGAGGGTGGAGTCTGCGGAATGTTGAAAGTCCAACATTGTTGCACTTACATTCCTGATAAAAGTGAAAATATACAGAAGTATATTACGAATATTACAAATTTGCACAAAGAACTAGTTCCACTGGAGGTTGAAAGTGTCTTGGGAAAACTTGGTAGAGGGTTTTCTTCAGTGGCAAATTGGTTGACCAGAATGAGTAGACTAATGATAGGGAAAGTTATAATAATAGCAACTGTAGTAATACTGTTAGCCATGGTGTTGAAAATAGTAATAACGTGTATAAAAAGAAAAGTAAGACAAAATGAGATAAAAAGAAATAACAGAATAATGAAAGAGAGAGAGAGAGAAATGGGTGAAATTGAGTTAGAGAAAATGAAAGAAAACATGTATAAGGAGACAAGAAGACAAGATGAAGGAGAAACAGATGTGTAACTAACAAAAAGCAAAGGATGAAAGACATATACTGCCTGAAAAAGAAGTATAACTTGGGTTTTATGTGGTGATTTAAAAATCACCAAAGGGGGGAGTTGATGGAGCAGAGAAAATAAAAATTTGTAACCCCTAACAAATTTTATAAATAATTAATAAAATGTTCGTTTAAATGTATTAATCAACACTGTACATGTGGGAAGGGTAATACGCAAGTGTATGTGCTGAATAATCTATTAATGGATGTCCGTGTGTCTAATTATAACATAAAAATAAATGCGTACTAATTTAAAATAAATGCATGATTTTGTGCTTCATAGAAATAAACGTGTTGTTGCAAAAACAATAGTGATGGTAAGTAAGGAACAGCTTAAATGTTGCTTTCTGCTAGGTAATAACTAATTGGGGTACGTAGATGACGGGAGGGAAACGAAAAGGCTATTTTTCTCTATTTTAATTATGTTTTGTTTATTTCAAAATAGTGCTTCTAAAGTATAACCGAGTGGCGATATAAAATGGCTGCCATTTAATGATGTGCGCAAGTGCGGGGAAACACGTGACAAGGGAGAGAAGTCGGAGAAAAGCTAACCTCGTGATGTTGCTGAGAGGCTAGGATGCGAGAAATGGTCAAGGCTGATGTGACCTAATTGAACTGATAGTGTGCCGTGGTGATCAGCAAAGACCCGTGGGAAACCAGTTTAAGAGAAAGGACAATGCCTGCAGAGTTCTCGAATGTATCGAAAGAAGTTACAAATGTACTGATCGAAGCGGATGGAAACATGTCTTGAACTGTGAGAAAGGAAATGATCCAAGGACCATTGGATCCAAGAGAACTTGATTAAAAGAATGAATAAGATGACATGCATGGACCAATGAAAGAAAAGCGTGTTATTAATGTTGCAACAATTAGTTAGCAAAGTTAGAATTAGGGTATAAGAGGGCCTACTCTTAGTGGGAGGGGGTCACAGTCAGGAGCGGAGTTGGAGAGTCGTGTTGGTGTTGGTGGCTTCCAGTGCTGGGTGGTCCTGATCGATCCATTACTGAGCGAGAGATGCTGAAAGACTGTTAGATGAGACGGGTTGCAGGTAGCTGATGCTGACGAGCTGAAGTTTCTGTTGCTGTCTTAATTTTCCAGTTGAGTATGAGAATCAGGTTATTTCTAATTCTTAAACTTAGGTTAGAAATCATTAGGCTAAATTAGGAAGGTAGGCAGGTAATTAGGGTTTTGCTTCATGACGAAAATTTCCTTTCTGCAATAAATTGATTATGCTTAATAAATATTTGAATTAATAATGAATGAATAATTGAATAAAAGTTTAAATTCTTTCTCATGCTTTTAAAATTATATAAAATTTAAGATTCTTTAAATCAAATGACTCAGTGGTTATTTTCCTAAATGATTGTGACATCAGAATTGGTTATTGTGATTCAGCTGGTCTTAATCACTATGAACTAATTTTTTACATGAATGATTCATCGACAAACCAATGAGCAGGAATATCTTAAAGAAAATAACTAAAAGAAAGTGATAAGTTAAGGTAATAAGATATCCCGGCTCCTTCCAGCGGTACATAAATGGTGTTTTCCATTTAGTTCTCATGCTTCTCCTAGGAATACAGAATTTCGTAAAGGTGTAAAGGAAATCCAGGTGTGTGCGTGTGTGTTAGGCGATGTTTATGGGCCCCATCGTCATGTGGATGTGAGAAAATATAGTTTGCCCCTGGATGACCTAAAAGTGACCTAGGAGGAGAATAGTTTTTATTGTACGCGCTGCATCAGAACTACGGGGCATATTAGCAAGGGCAGTATCGCCACTTTAGCGACACTTTTTGCCGATAAAGCGGCGATATTTTTATCGCCCTATTAGCAAGCTGTCGCTAACAGCTGTTAGCGACAGCTTAATGGCGATAACGGCCGTTTTGTTGCCGCTTTGCATGTCAGCGATAATTATCGCTAATGACATGTAAAGTCGGCGTTCCCAACTAAAAGAAACTGCAAACAGTCACAAACACAACTTCCCCCTATTACCAATGCCCGCGAAGCGATAAAAAAAGTCGCGCTAACCGCGATTATCGCTGGAATTTAACACCTGCTAAAAACTTGACTTAACCATCTTGTCAATGGGAGGTGGATTGTAAGGTGAAGTCCTCACCTGCCTATTAGCAAGCTTTTCATTAGCGCAGTGAATTTATCGCTGGATTCCTCGCGCTATTGCTGGGTTTCGCCGCTATCGCTGGATTTTTTATCGCCTTGGAGATAAGCGTTGATAATAACGCGTTATCTCCGCGATTAAATCCAGCGATAGCCGGCAATAAAAAATACAGCGCTAAGCGCGCTTTGCGATAATTATCGCAAATCCTTGGAATATATGCCCCCACATCTCTTGTTCTCACACTAGAGGAAGTTCTTGAAGCCATTAATGGTTCATGCAGTGGGAAGGCACCAGGTCCAGGTGGGTTGCCAGAAGATCTTTTTAAAAGCCATCTGGAGCTGTGGGGGCCACTACTGACAAATGTTTTAAGAGTGATTTGTAGAGCAGGCCCTCTGGAACCCTGGCCTACCTCAGTGATTGTTCACATTTATAAAAATGGGGTTAGGGGAGGTCCAAGCTGCTACCTGCCAATCTCCATGCTGGACTCACTACTTAAGGTTGCAGGGAGAATTATCCTCACTAGGATGGAGGATTGGCCGAGGCAAACTCTGTGATGGCAATGAACCAATATGGTTGTAGAAAGGGGGTGGGCACTGTTGAGCAGTCTTTGAATTTAAGTTTACATATCGGTAAACATGTTTTTGGCATTCATGGACCTCTCCAGTGCTTTTGATTGTGTCAACCATGTTAAATTATGGAATCTAATGATTGAGATGGGTGACGACCCTTGTCTAGTGAACTTTATTAGGCACATCTATGCGAATGCCAAGGCCAGAATCAGGTTTGGAGATAATGGGGAATGCACTGAGGATTTCGGTGTTAAATTGGGGGATGCAGCAGGGCTGTATTTTGGCCCCTTTTTTTATACACCCTGTATATTAACAATCTTAGCCGGTTTTTAGAAGATAAAGAACTTGATGTTCCACAGATAGGCTATAAAGCTATGCTGATCTTACTGTATGTGGATGATTCCGTGCTTTGAAACGTACTCTCAAAGGGTTACAGAAACTGATTAATTGCTTTGTGGACTGTGTGGCCGGGCTAGATTTAAGAGTCAATATGTCTAAAAGCTTAATAATTAAATGTGGCTGCATGGCTGACAAAGGTTTCCAATTTAGGATAGGAGACACTAAGTTCATGACTTCTTCTCTTTCTCCTATCTTGGTTTATTGTTTGATGCCCAAAGTTCTTGGAAACAGCTTGTTCCAGTAAGGGCCATGTTGGTGAATAAAACTATTGCAGGCCTGAACAGATTTGAGACTAGATTGGGGGGAGGCCCCTCAAAGAGCTCTGTACTGTCTATAAAGCTAAACGTGTCTCAGTGGTGTAATACGGGATGGGGTACGGGGATATATTAGCCCAGAGAGGAAGTATCTTGCAGTCCTGAATATTGTTTCTACCTACGTATGCCACAAAGAGATGGAACTTCCATTTTTAGAAGATCGCATTAGAATTTGCCCCATATTACTGTGGCACAGGATCTGGTCACAGCCTGAGGCATTGTTAAACAGGCTGATCATTGGTGATTATTTATCCCAAGATTATGCCCTGAAAATACCATGGATCAAATATATAAAATATTTTATGTTAGCGTGGGCAGACCTGCTTGATATTTCTAAGGCTGAGCTCAAACAACTAGTGTTGAATAGGTTTTTTGGAGGATAGGTGGATAAGGGAATGTGCTATGGTGAGCATGGTACAATATTATTTGTTGAACGCAACGGTTGGTATTCAACCCCATTTAGAACAAGTTCACAACCTCCAATACAGATTTGTGTTGACTCGCTTTAGACTCAATATTAGTTCTGATTCTTTCCCTCATGTAAATGACTGGGTGGCCAAATTAGCTAATTGTCCGTGTGACAGTATATCGTAACAATATACTCTGCACCTTACTTTGTTATGTAAATTCAATGAATTACAGTGTTTACACATTTTAAAGCCACTATTGCGGAAATTTAATTTCAGGCAGTGCAGACCAGCGTTACTTTTTCTGCAACAAATGCACTCCTCTGATGTTTGTTTAGCTGTATCTAAATTTTTATGGAGGGTTATTTTAATATGTAAACAACATGAGAAATCTGTACAGGAATGAGATGTTTTATGTGTTTATGGCTGCACATCTATTGTGTTTTAATGGAAATGTATTTATGTTTTCATGTGCACTTTTATGGTTTTTTATTTTTGAAAACCGAATAAAGAACTTTTAACTCGACTTGACTGTATTCTTCAGTAATAAATATGGCTCAGTGTTTAATGGCCACTGGAGTAAGATGGCTGCTGTTTGTAACTGTGACACTTTGAAATGAGAGAAAATGAAAATGAAGAGCTAACTTAATCATTAAGGTAAATTTTCATTTTCTCCCATTTAAAAGCATTCAGAAACATAATTGTATTCTCACACTCCAATATTGAGTTAACAAGGACTTTTATATAAGAGTTAAATATGTCAGTGCTTCAGTTCTTCACCTCTGTGACCCTGCCCCAGTCTGGGTCATTAATCTGACTGAGCACTGCTTATTATCAGGCCCTGCTATCTGCAGCATGATTATAATAATGCAAATCAAACACAGCCTTCCCTTAACTTTAAAAGGAAGAAGCTGAAGACCTGGCTCTTCAACTAACCCTGGGGATCTCTTCCAGACAGGCTCACAACTGCATGACCTGCACATCTGCTCAAGTGCCTGGATACCCTCACTGGTGACAAGTGCCTCAACAAATCCACTCAACATAACAACAAAATGTAACCCTATGCCTATTTAAAAATGAAAAAAGCAAACACAAAGAGATGATGGACAGAGCGCTGAAACTTTTCAAACACTCACCCCCAGTCACAGATCTGGGTTTAATCCATCATCATTCTTTAGCTCACTTTGCCACCCCAGTTCAGACATAGCCATATGCAAATCAGTCTTGACCCTGTGCCTCATGGGAACAGTCCAGACCGAACTGCCAAGCCATGTCTTCCCTGGACCGGAAGCAAGCATCCTGGGACCGGTTTCGGGCTAACAGCCCTCATCAGCCAGGCTAGCTTGAATCCAGTGGCAAAGTGAGCAAGGGACCCACGTCTGGGCATACCCTGCCAATTTAGGGCGAACAAAGCAAACACAAGGAGATGATGGACGGAGTGCTGAAACTTTTCAAACACTCACCCCCAGTCACAGATCTGGGTTTAATCCATCATCATTCTTTAGCTCACTTTGCCACCCCAGTTCAGACATAGCCATATGCAAATCAGTCTTGACCCTGTGCCTCATGGGAACAGTCCAGACCGAACTGCCAAGCCATGTCTTCCCTGGACCGGAATCAAGCATCCTGGGACCGGTTTCGGGCTAACAGCCCTCATCAGCCAGGCTAGCTTGAATCCAGTGGCAAAGTGAGCAAGGGACCCACGTCTGGGCATACCCTGCCAACTTAGGGCGAACAAGCATGACCTGCACATCTGCTCAAGTGCCTGGATACCCTCACTGGTGACAAGTGCGCTCAACAAATCCACTCAACATAACAACATAACAACAAAATGTAACCCTATGCCTATTTAAAAATGAATTCAGGACTGTGAGCTACTCTGAACGTGTCTGCGAGCTACTGGTAGCTCGCGGTCGACCAGTTTGGGACACCTGCATTAGTATATAGAACACGTGCGAAGTACATCATATAGTTGTAAGGCGGATCACCATGTCTCAGATAAAGATGTCTTTGCACTACTCATCATGGCTAAGTGTCCCTAATGAGACACTGCTGAGAAATGAACCCTGATATATTCTCCAAGTGGTGTTTTTATATCAGCTGTTGGTTTACAGTTCAAGGAAATGGGACCATTTCCCATTCCAAGATGGCCACCATGTTACTTCCATAGACAATTAGGTGTTTCTCTATGAACAACCCTTCTTAATTTTTCAGGTGCCCCTGATTCTTTAGTCCGGCTTTGTGCATTATTAGGGAGCTGCACAAAGCTCTTTTTAATTAGCAGTTAATTCCTAAAGGAGCTTTTGAACAAAGGTGTCCAACCCCAGGCCAGACACTTGAAATATGTCCTTTTCAGCCGCGGCCCGTGCAGGTAAGAGCGGTGGGGCGGTGGTGCGCAGTGGGGGATATTTCGACGGACGATGACGAGGGAAAATTAAATAAATAATTAATTTTCCCTCGTCATCATCTGTCGAAATCTCCACCCCCGACCCCTCCCCGGGCCTCACCGCTCTTACCTGCACGGGCCGCGGCTGGTCCTTTTTATGCCACATCCTCCTGCAATGGCTTTCAATATGCTTTATAAATAGCAGTGGCGCATGGGTGCTGAAGCACCCTATATATCCTTGATGCATTTTAGTTGGAGAGTTAACAATAAAGAAGTATTTAATTACAAGTCCTGAAGTACTTACTATGCTTTCAACAACAAATGGTCCTGGAGCGCTGTGTTTATTGTTCCTTCCTCCGGCTGTATGGTTAGAGTATTGTGTGCGGTAAGGGTGAAAGGAGAAGGCCTTTGTATCCCAGAGCTTTTTCTAACAAATATACAACGACGTTTGCTTTTTTTTCCAAAGTAAAGTACAACCATCTGTAAATATAGCTCACCAGCATGGAACGTACTCTCAATGCACTTCAGCGTATGATGTCACTGACCAGCAGCCCCACTCTGAGTGCTGTCCCAGCGCCCCTGATAGCGAGGTTAAGTTTGATGCAGACTTCTGAGGACGCTGACAACTGCATGAACACTGCACTTCTAGCCTCTCATCAAAGGCACACGAAGAGATGCTTTAATCTTTGCAGTGAACCCCGGCATTTCTGAAAGTAGAGAAGAAAGAGTAAAAAGCATAAGCTGTTCGGTGCTGGCAAAGGATGGTTACGGATAGTGACAAACGTGGGTACAGTTACAGTCCCAGCACCGCGTGAGAGAGAGGTTTGAAGCCAGCATTGCTCCATTGAAATACACACAGCGTCCACAAGCTGACAAAATAGTGGCAATTCGTGGTGGTTTAATGTGATGTTTTTCCCTCCCTTTCTTTTTTAAAGATTGCTTCCAGCACCTAGCTTTTTCTTCGTTTTATAAGTGGCTCCCAGTGCGACTTTTCTTTGAAACCCATTTAGATTTATTTTTAAGATTAGGTTATTTGTAAAGATGCATTAAAAATATGGCAATTATTCTAAATGGAGCTTAGAAACAGCCGTTTCGAGTGTCCATTTTGGGAAATGCAAAGGCAGTGGACATGTAAAAGAATTAGGCTGTTAGTGCAAGAGATGTGTGTGTGTGTGTTTGTGTGTGTTGTGTGCGTGTGTGTCTGTGTGTGTATGTGGGTGCGTACATGTGTCTGTGTGTGCGTGCATGTCTGTGTGTGTACGTGGGTGCGTGCATGTGTGTGTGTGTGTGTGTGTACGTGGGTGCGTGTGTGTGTGTGCGTGTTGTGTGTGTGTGTGTGTTGTGTGCGTGTGTGTCTGTGTGTGTGTGTGCTGTGTGCATGTGTGTGTGCGTGCTTGCGTGCGTGCGTGCATGCGCGCTTGTGAGGCTACTGCCTGTTCCTAAGCTCAGAAGTTAAAATCTTAGACCAGGACGATCCTGGTTAGAAATAGGCTATCCAACTCGTGCTCCACTGAGATCAGCGTCCAATCACGCCGAGGTCCCGACTTACTGCGACCATTGACTATCATTGGTGCTTTGTGATTCTTGGTGCTATTTCTACCTAAACATTTGAAAATTATTATCTGTGGTACCCCTTATTCAATTTTTGACATTTTTGGGTCATTTTGTTTATTACATTTTATTCTATTTTTCCTTTTCCAATTCAGTTTTAGGTAATTATTGTTTTGCATTTTGACTTTATTATTGCTTTGGTACTGCATACATACGTCACATAGTGCCCTAAGTTAAGGTTGTCGGCTCTGTGTCGTAGCTACCAGAGTGTTGAGCTCTTGTTTATTCAGTGACTTCGAGGGTTCACCCTGACAAGGGATGTGATTATTTATAGTGGTGTGTACTCGCCCTCCCCAAATAATAATCCAGCTTCTTTCAATACTCTTTACGCTCACATAAAACAAAACTGCTAAGGGTTGTGCTCATCTCCCAGTATTGTACCAGTCGACAGCATAAATCACCCATCACCAGATGAACAGGTATTGAATAACTGAAGAGACCTACCACATTTGGCTGGCCAACGTGAATTTTAATTTAGTCCACCACTGAAGGTCCCAAAAAGTTAGACTATGACCACTTCTTGACATCTCACAATCAGTGGCGGCTCCTCCGCTAAGGCGGAGGGGCATCGCCCCACTGAACAAAAGGAAAAATAAAATGATAACTATCGTTATTATCATTTTAGTTTTCCTATTTCAGTCAGTATCTCTCGATGCGGGCGGGGCTGGCCAGAGCAGGGGGAGGAGTGGTTTACACTCCCTAAGTGCGCACAACTGCTTGCCCAGCCCTCTTGGGCCGGCCAAACAGTCCTGCGCACTTTGCATCTTCCCCACCAGACTGCATTACACAGCTTGGTGAGGAATATGCAAAGGCTTCCTGTCCCCGTCTGAGCGCTGATTCATGGCGCTCAGACCAATCACAATGCTGCTTTGCAGCGTTGTGATTGATTGGCTCAAGGGGAGCTTGGGATCACA